>OX326959.1:70949759-72149759 GCA_946800325.1 Luzula sylvatica | reverse complement strand
CCCAATAATTAATGTGAATCTACCATCTTTATCAGGAGAACGAGAGGAATTCATATCTGGTCTTGGTTTTGCTTGATTCGAAGTAGAAAATTTACGTCTTCGTGTGGGACCCACTTTCTCTCTCTTCACTTCTCTCTCATCCCTTCTCTGAATGTTATGATATTATATATCAAATTCATCAAAAAAGAGAGAGGAATTCAGCCGTCATCTCGAAATTTCGAAATTCCTACTTTTAGCCCTGAAATTAACACAAATTCAAATAGTTAGCCAATTTCTAATGATATTTAAAATTATTAACAATTTATATGTTAACTAAGTGATATATTGTGCTAAAATTCCCTTTTTAACCCTTAAAAATATGTTTAAAATAGCTCTTAGCAATATGGGATGCCTACCAAGGTGTGATTGAGAGGCCGAATGGTATAAATCTTACCATGTCCGATAAAATATGGGATGCATATCAAACTGTGAATTGTGATTGAGAGGTTGAATGGTATAAATCGTATCATGTCCAGTATGTTGAACATTATTCAGACATTGAAATTATATGTAAAATATTATGTATTGTAATTTGTCATTTAAAAGCTTATAATATAGTGATCAATTTTAGTTATAAAATTAAGCATTAAATTTGTTAATTAAGTTGTGGACCTTTGATGTGTAGAATATTGTGGATGATGGTTTTATTTTCTATGATGGCCGGAATTAGAATATTCATATTAGGAGGACCAAAATGTATGTATTTGTGAAAAGATGACTTGTGATTATAAAAACAATTTGGTCATAAGTACATATGATGATGATGATGATGTTCCATTCTTGAATCTGCTCCATTAAAATGAAAGAGATATCCATTAGAGAAAATCAAAATGACTCTAAATTGGACATCATAAAATACTAGTAATCCATTCTTGCAATTAAGGTTTCATGAACGCAACGAATGTAATGACGCGACATCAATTCGGACGAATTTCATACGCTTGCGAATACGGTTAAGATACGGTTTTGATTTAAGATTATTCGGTAGAATTCACATAATTATTACGGTCCGTTTCAACGGACAAATTATTATTTTATTATTATTTATTCACGGGACGGTGTCACATCGTTGTCGTCCCAACACAATAAAATATGAAATGCGTACCAAAATATGTAATTAAACATTCTTGATTGAAATATTAAGAATATTAAATTGTGATTGAGGAGGATGTTATATTTTCCCTAAATATAATCTTAAAAACCATTACAAAATTAACATTGTTCTAACAAGTAACAACACGATCGAGTACAAAATGAAAACATTTACCAATGCTAAAAAAATTGAATATATTTACCAATGCTAAAAAAATTGAGTCTAATTAACCGCCAAAGAAGTATTCCCGCAAATCAAAAGAGTTGTGATAACAAAGTTCAGCAAACTTTTTTTGAAAAAATGTCTAATAAACCGTGAGTTCGCTAACGCCTTCAAGATGTTTGATGAAATGCTTACTCGGGGGTGTTATGCCAAATGCCTTACTAACATTACAACTCTTCCATAACACTGCCATTGCTAGAAAGATGAGCTTCTTGATGCCTGCAACTTTTTTATGAATTGGTTGCTCAGAGACCCAAATCAAAAGTCATTACATAATGGCGACACGTTAGATGCATTCAAGTTGTTCGATGAAATGATTTCTCTGAGAATTGCTCCAATGTGCTCACCTATAAGGCTATATAACACGCTCATTGATCTGCTTTGGAAATGGACAAAGGTATTGACTTCATTTTATTTCTTTGCTTACAGAAATTATGGTTTATTTTAAATTTGAAGAAGTTTATATTCATATACACGCCCCATGCAAAAAGATACCAACTAATTAAACCAATTTAGTCGCAAAATCTATTCAAAATATGTGTAATATATATATAACCAACATTTTATAAAAGTGCATATGTAAAAAAAAATAATCATATCCTCAAAAGAGCCCTCAAAATAAGTACAAAATCAAGGGCAAAATGGCCTGTCGACACCACTTCTATGACTCGGTATCGTAAAATGCCTTATCCTTCCTTCTTGTTCTTTCAAATATCCCTCACACAAAAACTCCTTAGAAAATCTATCCTCTATGGATCTATCGACATCGTGCACGAAGACGTCAGTCTCACCTTCTCGTCTTGCTCGGGCAGCCATCCCCGCAGTATATATCGCTCCCATCCTACCTGGCGCCTCGGGTATCCACCCTGTCGGAGCATCCACCATGATCAAGTCCCATTCGACCTCGTAAAACAAGCTCGGTAACCCCTTTAGTGCAAGTTGACATGATGATGTTCGCGTGTCACCAACCACTTCTGTGCACTGAGGTTGCTTCCCGAGATCTAGAAGCGCGTCCGCATCGGTCACCTTTTTTATTGGAAAATGTTAAAACTTATTAATTTATAATTAGTTGATTAGTTAGTTTAAGAATATAATAATTGTGATGTTTAACAAATATTGTATATTTTCTCTATCAACCTTTGTGTTGTAAACGACATGGTACGATTCCAACGAAGGGTGGATTTCCTGGACAGTTGCGATCCATGAGCTATCTTCTTCTAAAAACACGGTACGGCCCCCATGGTTCAGGGCGGTCCACATCGGGCTGTCGTGTCCTAGGCCAAAAACCAAGAAGTTACATGGCGATTTTCTCTCGAGAATTCGTGCGGTGACAGATATCTCTTTTAGGGTTTGTTGCGGAGTTATGTTTGAGGTGGAATAATGCATTATTGTTCTAGCTAATGAAGGCGGGATTTTTGTGCATGATGGTTGGTTAGAAATGGAGGTTTTCTGTTCTTCTTTAATTGGTCGGCTTTGTGTTGACATGTTTGATTTTACTATGAAGCAGAAGATAAGGAGGATGAAGAAGCCCGAGATAAGGAACTTTGGATGGAAGTATTTTTGTGCCTTGAATTTCATGGCTGAGAGATGTGAGCTTTTTTTGACATTCATGGGCTTATTTGGAAGTTCGATGGAGATAGAATTGGGAGATCTGCTTAAATGGTTGAGAGTTTTTCTCAAAATGGTGTGAGAAGTTTGGTTTTTAAGTTGAAAGGCATGTGTTATAAAGGTCTCTTTGTTGAGCTTAGGAGGAAAGATTGAAAAAAAATGATTAGTTGTTTTGCGTGAATGTGATGGTGGGTGGAGAAATTTGATTATGTGGTGTCTTTAAGAAAAAGTTGTAATAAGATTGGATTTGTAGAGGGGCATATCCTCTGTTATTTCCGTGCCATTGCAAATTGTACTATTTAAAATTGAGAAACTATATCAATATTTCCGTAACTAAAAAACATTCAAGATGTCATGATGTTCCTAAACATCAAATTGAGAAACTATATCAATTAGATGTCTTTAAGAAAAAAAAACATTATCACTCAATCAGTTAAATTACTAGCTTCCAAAACATGATATTCCTAGAGTACAATAAAATTTAATATGTTTTTCTCAAAACGCGTCAACAGTAAACTTATATTAAAAAAAAATATTCTCTTCCAAACTATACCCGCCGAATTCTCCATTATTGAATTATTATATTATATTAACGTGATAATTAAACCATATAATTAAATATTCATTAAAATTTATTCAAATTTATGAATTTGAATAAATATTAATCATGTATTAAATTAACAGCTAACTTTTACTAGTTATCATTTTAATTAAATATACTAATTAGAACATACAAGATGTTATGATAAAATTTGGGAAAACATATAATATCATATTTTGAATTATTACTTATAAATATTTCCATTACAACATTAATATTTCCACTACAAAAAGGTCGAGTTCCATACATGGCCCGGCGGGGTTTCAAACTCAGCTTTTTTTTCCTTCTGTTAATTCTTTCCTAATTATAATTAAATATTTCTTTTGCAGACCAAGTATCATTCATTGCCTTTTCCTAATTATGTGGAGTTCCAAACTCCGTAAAAGATATTTTGTAAATAAACTCCAACACTTGGTCATTTCGTGAATAAAGTTCTTCAACATGGTTATATATAAAAAAAATTCTTCATTGAATCCATTAAGATGTTAATCGATTCATCAGTGGTCCCATAGTTTGGATGATTAGCCGTTTTGACACAAGATATATATGTTATGAGTTCGAGTCTTATTGGTACCATATAAAAATTGAATTAAAAAATGAGCACGTTTCGTGGTCTAGAATGCTCTCTCTAAAAACAAAAAAAGATGTTAATCGATTCATCTAATTGAGTGGTAATTTTACTATTGATAGCATCATGAATGTTTTTTCAAATTTAACAGACAACATATCAAACCTCATTAAAATTAGTCGTTACAATATAATATCAATAACGAAGATTATATCACATTGAGTTATGCCTTCATGCCTCGAAAAAAACTCAAAAGCCATTGATTCTTAGAACCTTTATGTATGAAATCATATACCAAGTCAATATATTTTTATCTAAATCTAATACTAATAAATACTTATAAAACAAGATAGGCTGATTAAATTTTGAGGACACATATTTGTTCCCGCCACATCTTAAAAAACATCTCGATGACGTTATCATTGTTAATTCAAATTCAAATTCTAATTAAGTGGCAAAAAAAAGTAATCCGGACCCTAGTTAAGACCCTAGTTAAGTGACCGTAATTCTTTGGAAAATATCAATTTTAGTTTCATGAATTTGAATCTTCAACAACAATAATATTAAATTGCATATTTCTGCTCTGAAGATAAAATAGCAGAGAATATGCACTCCAAGGAACTTAGAAAAGAAGCAAAGGAAATGAGAAAGATACTGATGTGAGACGAGAGACCTAAGGTTTGGTGGTTTAATTTAATTTAATTTAATTTAATCAAGTTTAACAATATTGTAACACTCATTTCCTCCTTTATTGTCCTTTATAATATTCCTCCCTATATATAACTTGTTACTTGCCACAACAAGATGGGGCTATATAACATGATTAATGTTTAGGAAGGGATAATTGCAAAAAAGATCCTACAGTTTGCCTAATTCACATAAAGTCCCTGCATTATGTCTAAATTATTAAAAGCTCCTGCATTAGTTCAACTACACCACCTAATCTTACCATCTAGTGATTGTCAAAGCATATCATATCATGCACATATTCATTATTTGAAATTTGAAATTAATATAATAAATACATTTTTTTGTGATAAAACTATTTTCATCTAATTTAACAAATTTGTAATATCATTATAATGTTTTAAAAAACTCCAAATAATGAACACTAGGCAAAACCTAAGGAAACCTCATTAAATTTATGCAACTACTAACTAAAAATGATATGACTAGACTATTGTACGAGCCAAACAATTTTTTTTCATGATTAATGATTCATTTAGACACCTAACATGTTTAAAGTAATTACCCAACTAAGCATTACTGATTATTGACACTTGTACTAAAGCATGAACCTTTTTTTGTCATATGAACCTTATTTTCCTAATTAATGATCCAATTTAATTAAGTAACCACAAATATTTCTTTTTTATCATAGGATATGCCATTTTCTTGAAGTTTTATTTATGGATAATCATTGTTTTATGCAATATTTATTTTTAGTCTAAACATAAAAGTATTCTATATTGGTGTTGCATATTCCATATTTTTCTTTAAATTATGCTATTTTACTATTATTAAAAACAAAATAAAAAAAAAAACCCAAAAGAAATATGAATGAAAGCCCAAATTTAGTTTATTGGGATTTTTGGGCTGGATTTCTTCTCAATAATCTCTTATCCCTAAACCCATAATCGGAATTTCTTTTCTTTTCTAATTTCTCTCTATCAGTGGACAGTCGCTTGAGAAAATATGCGTTCTAATTATGTTGTTACATTTGATTGTTAAGTTTACTCCAAATCTAAATATTCAGATTACTCAATCTTAATTACTTTGTAATTAAAATCCCGACAAACAAAATACTTTTTGAACTACGAATCAAATAAATTGTAACAAACCATAACAAAAATACTATTTCATAAATCAACTTCACTAAAAACTGGAACTCAGAAAAAAAAAAAATTAAGGCACTAAGATCAGATGTGTTGCAACATGCAAGTTGACAATAAAAAATAAGTGATATTTATCAAATAAAAATATTTTCATATTTAACATTATATTTGGATGTAGATATTTTTTAAGAAGTAAAAAATATGGCTTTGAATTATAATTAATGTGGAGTCGTATTATTTTGGAAAGACAAAGAATAATGAGCCCCGTTTCAAAAATCTCGTGTGATTAAATATTACTGTAATTCGTGCATTTCTATAAATTACTATAAAAGAAACTAAGCATATTAAATCCCACCATTTTGTCAGTTTCGTTCACAATAAATAAATAAACTCAAATATTTTGTCCTTTCTCCGTCTCCTTCTTTGTATAGTTTTCTTTCTCCGTCTCCTTCTCCGTCTCCTTCTTTTTGAGCTCCAAGTTTTTTTGTTGAAACATTATTTCAACATCAAACACATATATAAAATATTTATGTGTTGTAATATTGATATATATGCTTAAAATAAATTGATCAATTTTACTTAATAAATTTAAGCATTAATGTGTTAATTAGGATGTGGAACCTTTGATGTGTAGAATATTGTGCGTGGTGATTTTGTTTTATATGATGGACTGAATTAGAAGATCCACATTAGAAATTTCAAAAGATATGTATTTGTGACAAGATGTCTTGTGGCTATAAAAATAATTTTGTCAAATACATATGATGCGAGATTTGGATGAAAGTATTTTTGTGCCTTGAATTTCATGGCTAAGAGATGCGAGATTTTTTAACATCATGGGGCTTATTTGGAAGCTCGATGGAGATAGAATTGGGAGATCTTGTGACTTGTGAGGTTAAATGGTTTTGAGAAGTTTGATTTTGAATTGGGAGATCTTGTGACTTGTGAGCTTTTCTCAAAATGGTTTTGAGAAGTTTGATTTTGAAGTTGAAAGATATGTATTATAAAGGTCTCCTTTTCGAGCTTGGGAGGAAAGATTGAAAAAAATGGTAAGTGGTTCGGCGTGACGGTGGGTGGAGAAATTTTAACTTAATGACAAAAATTCACAAATAGGAACATAATTTAAAATATAGTCAAAATTAATACATAATTAAATATTAACACTTAAACATTACTCTTTTGTACTTTTAAAAACGAATACATAATTAAATTTGAATAATGTATGTCCTTGGCACATAATTAATAATTGCATAGTTGATTTGACTCTTTTTTTTTTCATGTTCCGACATATGAATTCTTTTTCATAGCATGATTGAAGAGTAATTGGGTTGATAAATTGAAGAGGGATCGGGAGCAATCGAGTTGAAAAAATCCGGACATAATGTAACACTCAAAAATGGAGGGATTCACCCGAAATCAGACAAAAATTGTTGTCAAAATCCACCAACCCATCGGTTAGCGATTGGGTAGTTCGAGTAGTAAGAAATCAGCATGAAAACATTCATTAATTGATGAGCGAATGACTGAAAAATGGACAATTTTCGAACTGCTAGAAACAACAAAAATTTGACGAAAACCAACCAGAAATTGGCCAAAAAACGTGCAGTCCAGCAAGAATGTCGTCGTTGTGCATCTTTTTTTGTTACGCGTAATAGAAACAGAGGGTCCCTCCTTTAAAAAGAAATTAAATGAACTGTGCATAAAGAGGGGTTGAGGAAACTTAGTGGTGGGTCGTGAGTGCACAGAGAAGGTTTGGAACATTTCCATTACCTACGATCACATAATTTCACAAAATTTCATGGATCAATGAAATTTTCTGAGTATTGGCTAAAAGTGGTTGTGACCTCGGCATTTTTGGCTTGTACTATTGCGTATCACGCAATACACAACCATAATCCTATAACTCGTGACTACTCGAGTTTGGTCATGTATCCTTGATCCATACCGCTTTCTTTTGTGAAATAGAATCATTAATTATTGGTCATGTGGAACCTTTCCACATAACCATGTTTTCGTTTAAGCAAATCATGTACACACTTTGTGATCGAAAGTCGTGCTACATATTTGGACGTGCTAAATATTTGGAAACCGTCGTTGTTATAACTCTTTATAACCAACACGTCCTCCACACCATTATAGATAAAATAAAATCCTGAATTCTTTTGCAAAGTATTCAAGAATAATATTCACCACTATCAATATAAATCCCGATAGGTTTAAATATACATAATCATTATGTATATATATGTAGGGGGCTTCTATCATACATCCATTTCCTTATCATACATCCATTTTCAAGGGTATTTGGAGTAATTATCCATTTATGAATATTTAAGGTAAGATATCAAATATATGTATCAATTAATGTTTAACTAAATTGGAATTTTTTGTTGTTCATTTAAACAAAAATCTCCATAAAAGATAAATTTTATGATACACCCTTTTACAAATATAATTAATTGCTAAAATACCCAAAATACCCTTGTAAAAGGGTGTATGATAGAACTCCCCATATATGTATATAATCATTATACATTCACAAGAATTAGTCTCATGTAATCGCATTACATTCAAACTCGTGTGATTCCCTTGGATTTTATTGACGGTAAATTAGACGCTTCATCCGTACGACACTTATCCACATACATATCATGGCATACAAAATAGATTCTCACATCAAAATGTGAAGCATCATATCATTTATATGCCATTCGACATTTCGATTTAACTCCTCCAAGGAGTTATATGTTGAAAACCTTTTTCAACAGTATGTCGATATACATGTGATAATATAGAACGAGGAACTTCTTAGATCTATCCTATAGATCTTCACGCTTAATTCATAAGCGGTCTCGCCGAAACCATTTGTCGTTACAAGAAATAGAACGCGGCTCCCACTAACCTTCATGTGTACACAAAGTTTCCATTCGTTCCGACAATGTTATAACATTTTATAACTTCGTCAAAAGGAATATTCCAATTCCGAGAAGCCTTCTCTAATCCATCATATGGATCGTTAAAGCGTGCATATCCTATCCCCGATTCTTATAAATCGACAAAACCGTAAGGTTGTGTCAAGTACACATCCTTTCATAAAATTTCTGTCAAGAAATTCGGTTTTGACATTCATTTTTTCACATTACATAGTCATAATATGCGACCATGGCAAGCAGAATTTCGAGAATGTGAAAGCATGGCAACATGCGAAAACGTTTCTTCATAGTCTCACTATGAATTGCATGAAACTCTTCGCTACAAGCCTCGCTTTACATATATGCGTATTCCTATCCGTGTCAGTTCTCATCTTGAAAACCCATTCACATTTCATGGGTCTTAACCCTGAAAGTAATGAAATCAAGTTCTAAACTTGATAATTTACACGGATCGAATCTCATATTTCATGACACCTTGTCATGTGGAATTATTATTCTCATAGCCTCCATGTAGGATATCGAATCATCATGTGATTTCGATCTATCATCATTAGCCACGACAAATCCGTATTTATCGGCTTATGATATATGCTACTTGATCTACAAAAAATTCCTTTGTGTGTTCGACTTGCATTCATCAGCTCTTGATGAAGTCATGTCAACTTTCATCGGTACAATGTTCATTTTCAGATCTCGAACTCTTTCGAGATTTATTCTACTCCCACTAGCCCGCATAGAGATTAGCAACATCAAGTTCCAAACTTGTGCGCATCGAGTCCTCCTCTAAGAAAGCATCTCTTCGAGCCACGAAAATCTCATTTTCGTCGGAACGTTAGAACTAATACCCTTTAGTTTCTTTATATGATAAACGAACAATTTTCAGATTTGAGATTGAGTTTAATCGAAACAAATTTCGAAATATACTCAAATCCTCAAATCTGTACAAATGACAACTTCGGAACCATTCCGATCCATATCTCATATGGCGTCTTTTATACCGATTAGAAGGTTTATGGTCCATATCACATATGTAACCATTCATTAGTGCCACTGTCTCAAGGGTGTATCTCCAAAATATTTTTGGGAGATTCGTTTGACTTATCATTTATCGAACAATGTCTAACATGCGTACATTTCCTCTTTTCGGACATCTCAATGTTCCGAAATTTGAATAGGAGATGCTTGGAGCGTCCGGGGAATCCAAAGCATAGAGATGCATGGATGTCCTTATAATTCAAAGGCTGGATCGAAAGAAATAAATGTCTAAGGGTATTTTGGGAAATTGTTTTCCAAACAGAAAGTTCGGACAAGGAGTTGTCCAAACTAATGACTCAAAGAACGGTGAAATCCGAGGAGGATTAAACCTAGAAGTCGATTGCTTCTTTTGGCATTCTCGTCATGGCCATATAAACGAGATAGGCGTATCTAGATTCCATGAGATGGATTGTTAGAATCATTCGAATTAGATTCGATTGATTAATACGATACTTATTTATTAGGCAAGATGACAAAGGGCGTCATTCTCCAAAGGTTGGAGAAAGATCCAACGAATTATTGGAAATTACATTAAGATGTAAAAGATCCAATAAATTCCGAGGCAAGAGGAGGCTATCGGTATTTTGTTACGTTTACGGACGGTTAAGTTAGATACGGTAATATCTGTTTAATGCGTGCCGAAACAGAGATTTTTGAAAGGTTCAAAGAGTTTCAAAAACAAAATACAAAATCGACTTAGCAAGAAAATCAAAGCTCTTTGATAGGATCGAGGAGGCGAGTATTTGAGCTACGCACTTCGCTAGGATCGAAGAGGCGATATTTGAGTTATAAGTATTGATTATCATTCATTATTGTGGAATCGTTTCACGATTATATTCATTTCGGAACATTGAGATGTATTCGAAAAGAGGAAACGAACGCATGTTAGACATGGTTCGATAAATGATAAGTCAAACGGATCTCCCAAAAATGTTTTGGGGGATACGCCCTTGAGACAGCGGCACTAATGAATGGTTGCATATATGATATGGACCATAAACCTTCTAATCTGTACAAAAGACGCCATATGAGATATGGATCGGAATGGTTCCGAAATTGTCATTTGTACATATTTGAGGATGTGAGTATATTTCGAAATTGGTTTCGATTAAACTCAATCCCAAATCTTAAAATTGTTCGTTTATCATATATCCTAAAGGAAACTAAAGGGTATTAGTCCCAACGTCCCGACGAAAATGAGATTTTCGTCGCTCGAAGAGATGCCTTCTTGGAGGAGGATATAATGCGCACAAGTTTGGAACTTGATGCCATTTATTTCTACGCGGGCTAGTGGGAGTAGAATAAATCTTGAAAGAGTTCGAGATATGAAAATGAACATTGTGCCGATGAAAGTTGACACAACTTCATCAAGAGTTGATGAATACGAGTCGAACACACAAAGGAATTTTTCGTAGATCAAGTAGGCTATATCATAAGCCGGTAAATACGGATTTATCGTGGCTAATGATGATAGATCGAAATCATATGATCATTCGACATCCTACAAGGATGCTATAAAAGTGACGATTCCAAATGGCAAGATGCCATGAAATCTGAGATTCGATCCGTGTAAATTATCAAGTTTAGAACTTGATTTCATTACTTTCAGGGTTAGACCCGTGAAATGCCAATGGGTTTTCAAGATGAGAACCGACACGGATAGGAATACGCATATAACGAAGAGAGGCTAGTAGCGAAAAGTTTCAAGTATTTCATAGTCGGACTATGAAGAAATGTTTTCGCATTTTGCCATGCTTTCACATTTTCGAAATTCTGCTTGCCATGGTCGCGCATTATGACTATGTGATGTGGCAAAATGGATGTAAAAACCGGATTTCTTGACAGAAATTTTATGAAAGGATGTGTACTTGACACAACCTTGCGGTTTTGTCGATTCATAAGAATCGGGGATAAGATATGCACGCTTTAACGATCCATATGATGGATTATAGAAAGCTTCTCGGAATTGGAATATTCGTTTTGACAAAGTTATAAATTGTTATAACATTGTCGGAACGAATGGAAACTTTGTGTACACATGAAGGTTAGTGAGAGCCGCGTTATATTTCTTGTAACGACAAAGGTTTAGACGAGACCGCTTATGAATTAAGCGTGAAGATCTATAGGATAGATCTAAGAAATTTCTCGTTCTAGATTATAGCACGTATATCGACATAATGTTGAAAAAGGTTTTCAACATATAACTCCTTGGAGGAGTTAAATCGGAATGTCGAATGGCAGAAATTTTCTACGGCTCGATGTGAGACATCAAGCAGGGCGAAAAGTAATAATATGCTGCTTTACATTTGATGTGAGGATATATTATATCTGTCATGATATGTATGTGGCTATACGTCGTACACATAAAGCGTCTAATTCACCGTCAATAAAATCCAAGGGAATCACACGAGTTTGAATGTAATGCGATTACATGAGGCTACTCTTGTGAATGTATAATGGTTATACATATATATACATAATGGTTATGTACATTTAAAACCCATCGGGATTTGTATTGATAGCGTTAAAGTTTATCCTTGAATACTTTGAGAGAGAATTCAGGATTTCATTATATCTATAATGGTGTGGAGGGCGTGTTGGTTATAAAGAGTTATAACAACAACAATTTCCAAATGTGTAGCACGTCAAAATATGTAGCACGACTTTTGATCACAAAGTGTGTACATGTTTTGCTTAAACGAAAACACGGTTATGTGGAAAGGTTCCACACGACCAATAATTTATAATTCTATTTACGGAGGCGAGTATATTGCGGTTATTAATCGCAATAGGAAGAGGTGTGGATCAAGGATACATGACCAAACTTGAGTAGTCACGAGTTATCGGATTTATGGTTGTGTATTGCGAGAAATGCAATAGTACAAGCCAAAAATGCCGAGGTCACAACCACTTCTAGCCAATACTCAGAAAAATTTCATTTGATCCATGAAATTTTATGGAAAGATGTGACCGTAGGTAGTGAAAATGTTCCAAACCTGATGAAGATTATGTTGGGAATTATCCCGACCCCGGGCACGCGCAGCGGTTATTAAGGCCTGGTCCGGTTCCCATAATCCTAGATCACGCTTCGATATCGAGGGTACGATGCAAAGTATGATAGACGATTACCAGCGTGAAATTGATCACGCACGACGGGTTGATCGCTCGTATCCTTCTCTTTCTTCGGTGTCTAGTTTGTGACTAGCCCGTACGTCCCATACCGCACGTCTCCCACCGTCTTGACACGCCTCCGGTTGTCTTCGTGCGTTCCATGCCCGCATGCTTCCACAGCCCGTTACTCGATTACTTCTCAGGTTTGATCACAACGAAGAGCCACATGTGTCGCTCCTCTACCCGTATCCACCGTGAGTCGTAGCACCTCGGTCGCGGATGCACCTGCCTAGACGATGCACCGGCGAACTTGCATGATTGCGTTTTGATTCTCTAGACGGAGAAAACTCTTTTCTCGTCTTTTCTTTTTCTCTCTTTCTCTTCGCACTCTTTCATCATGTGATTAGAGTCTCTCTAATCCTGGACTAATTTCTGGATTAACTCCATTAATCATCTTCATTGAACTCATCTAATTAGACTGATGAGAGAGAGAGATACACATCCTATATATATTCCATAGGATAAGGATGGGCCAAAAGGCATGTATATCTTCTATACACATTTTCAAACAGAAAACTGCATACACCCTTTCAGTAATCTGTCAGAACGAAAATGGTAAATTCCTCTGACAGAAAATCAACTAACACGAAAGTTGTAGATAATGTTATTACCTTTCCAACCCAATTAGGCCCAGCCCAATTGGAGTTTGTACCCGAAAGTTACGGTCGTGTTACTGACTGTATGTCAAACTGTCGCACTCTTTCGGTATTTCACTAGAACGACACTGATACTTCGCTCAAATGAAATATATTACAACATGAAAGTTCTATATAATCTCATTATCGAACCAACCCAATTTGAACCATTCAAATCGGAGTTTCCTACTGAAAGTTATACCAGTTTTACTAATCTATTTCGTATGCCCACGAACGCGTACATTCGTTTGTCCTACATACCATTTTAGCGTTGATCCAAAACTGTATTTCCTTCAGTCTCCCACTCAGTTTCAGATCTACCTAAAAGGTACTCATGTATATCACATATACACTGTATTAGAGAATCCAGCCCGCGTATCATATACGCTAAAGCCATGCACATCCCATGTGCAAAAACTTGCAATCAAGCCCGACATAGTACGTATCGTTGTGTGACCGTGTATGTTCGTTTGACGATGGCAGTAGGCCGTTTCCATGGCACTACAAGCCCATGAGCGGGATCTAGTCACTCCATCATGGCTACCCATGTTAAAAAGAAAAATGATTGTGATCATTGTGCCTATCTCGAATAGCGGTTAATAGTTCTCTTGTTTAGTTGATTTCGTATTTCGTTTTTGAAACTCTTTGAACCTTTCAAAAGTCTCCATTTCGGCACGCATTAAATAGATATTTTCATATCTACTTTAACCATTCATAAACGTAACAAAATACCGATAGCCTCCTCTTGCCTCGGAACTTATCGGAACATCATATGTAAATATAATTTCCAATAATTCGTTGGATCTTTCTCCAACCTTTGGAGAATGATGCCTTTTGTCGTCTTGCCTAATAAATAAGTATCACATTAATCAATCGAATCTAATTTGAATGATTCTAGCAATCCATCATATGGAATCTAGATACGCGAATCTCGTTTATATGGCCAAGACGGCAATGCCAAAAGAAGCAATCAACCTCTTGGTTTAATCCTCCTCGAATTTCACCATTCTTTGAGTCATTAGTTTGGACAACTCTTTGTCCGAACTCTCCGTTTTGGAAAACATTTTCCCAAAACACCCTTAGACATACATTTCTTTCGATCCCGCTTTTGAATTACAAGGACACCCACGCATCTATATGCATTGGATTCTTCGAATACTCCGAGCATCTCCAATTCAAATTTAAATCGCATCTCATGCAATTTCGGGATTGACTTATCTATCGAATGCATATGATATTCGGTCACGAAGATCAAATCTCGTACCATCAACACACGAGTGTTAATCAAAGACCCATAAGGCGTCTCAAAATTAACCTACTCTTTGAGCCGCATTGAACCATTCAACGCGCTCTAGCTCTTGAAACTATTTCATGAGCGTTGTGTTTTACTTTCATATACACCCGAATTCTCAAAACAATTTTGAGAAATTTGCGTCTACACATGCCACCACAAGGCACGTAATATTGTTCGATTCCTTCTTAAGTTTATCGAACCCGGCTTTCTCTAAAGCCAAAGCCTCGAGCCCCGAATCTACCATTTCCGTGTCCAACACGTTCCTTTAAGTCTAAGAACTATTTCTTTAACTATTAAGGTTAATTACGGTAATTCTGGCCCAAAAGCCATCTATCATATCGATCTCATCGATATATTTGGTGTTACTTGAAAACATAATTCTAAACGGATGATGAAGATTGAGCTCCTAACCATGTGTACTTAATCTATATGCTCATATGATGATTATATGATAGTGTTATTTTATCGAATCGATAACCCTCATACCGAAACGGGAATCCAAGTCCATAACACTCAAGACCCATATTTCGCAATCCTCCCACAAGTTGCTTTGGCAGACGGGTGGGATCTCGCTATTTAGGTAGGATTATATCCAATCGCATCCAATGCGACTCTTGAACCTTTATAGGATTTCGGTGATGGATCGTAACATATACAATCCCAGTTCCGTGTGTGCATCCTATCTATGCCCCGAACTTCCAATCAAGTCGGTTTTGGCCTTAACCCTTACTGGCTTGAATGGTTAAATCACAACCATACTCAACGTATCGTTCAAATAAACTACTAATAAGTCGGATTTGGCCTTAACCCTTATCAGTCCTTATTTAATGATTGCCACCCCGTCGATGACTACAATAACCCATGTCGGATTTGGCCTTCACCCATGTGAGACGTAGTACCGATCATAGTGGTTGTGAATATGGAAGGCATTTCCATGACTTAAATATAATGAGGGATCATGACATTCATGTTTCAAAATTCGTGACATAATCTTATTATATCACTATCACAAGATTTTCTCAATGCATATGATTTATTTAGGGAGACTAATTATCCTAAATAATTAATTATTTTATGTGCTAGTATGTTTGATGCCGATCAAATCGATATAAATAACTCAAAATTCCGAGTTTCGTACCCAAAGTTATCACGAAAACAAAAACAGCATTCTGCCAACCAGGGGGCAGTTCGTTCCAACGAACTGGAGTCCGTTCGAACCAACCGGGGTCCGTTCGAACGAACCTAAACCCGTCTTTTAAGGCCCCCTGTCGCATCCCCGCAGCCCCGGTTCGTTCGGAACACACTGTCCAGTCAGTTCGAACGAACTGGCCCCTGGGGACTGAAAGAAATACAGTTTCGGATCAACCGTAAAATTGTACACGTGGATGAACGAATGTAAGCGTACATTTGTAGCCATAACTTTCAGTAAGAAAATCCGATTTGAATGGTTCAAATTGGGTTAGATAGATAATTAGATTATCTATAATCTTCATGAAGAAATATATTTCATATGAACGAAGTATCAGTGTCGTTTCTGTGAAATACCGAAAGGGTGCAACAGTATGACATATAGTTAGTAAAATAGTCATAACTTTTGCATACGAACTCCAATTGGGCTGGACCAAATTGGGTTGTATAGATAATGAGATTATCTACAACTTTCATGTAGGTTCATTTTCTGTAGAAATTTATCAATTTCGTCTGGACAGATTACTGACCAGGTTCATGCAGTTTTCTGTGTGAAAGGGTGTATATTGGATATACATGCCTTTTGGCTAATCCTGATCCTATTAGGTATAAATAGGATACTTTCTCTCTCATCACTAAGTAATTTCAAGTAATCATTCTGCCAAAGACACTAAGAGAAATAGCAAATTCAGATTTGATCTTTCGTGAGTGAAAAGACACGAAGAGAGAGAGTGATAGAGAATCGATTAGATCGAGCAAGTTCGCCGGTGCATCGTCTAGGCAGGTGCATCCGTGACCGACGTCTTACGAATCACCGTGGATACAAGTAGAGGAGTGACGTTTGTGACTCTTCGATTGTGATCGACTCGAGTAAGAAAGACGGTGGAAACGCTTGGACGCACGAGGACGAAGTCGCGTGAACCGGCGTAGCAAACGATTGGTGAAGGACGCGTGGTGTGGGACTCGCGGATTGTCACCAACGTGACAGGAAATTGAAGGCGGCGATCAACCCTTCGTGTGCCATCAATTTGGCACTGGTATAGATCTATCCTTCTAATTGCATCGTACCCTCGAAGTCGTGGCGTGATCTCGGGAATCGGGGAACCGGACCGGACCTTCATTCCGCTGCGCGGGCCCGGGGTCGGGGATATTCCCCTTCAGGGACGCAGAAAACCCTGTTTTCGTGCAGTTTTTCGAAGCGATCAATCATGAAACCTTTTCACGATCATTCCTAGATACTCTCAATCAACTTTTGATCGATCTCTAGCGAATTCCACTTGTGATTTTAATGGAATTTGACATTCTTTATATGTAACATCATGCAAACGGGTACGAACTTTGATAACCCGTGCGTATATCGAATATACGACTATGATTCGACCCTCGAATCTCAGCGATCGCTCTGATACCACTGTTGGGAATTATCCCGATCCCGGGCCAGCGCAGCGGTTATTAAGGCCCGGTCCGGTTCCCATAATCCAAGATCACGCTTTGATATCGAGGGTACGATGCTAAGTAGGATAGACGATTACCAGCGTGAAATTGATCACGCACGACGGGTTGATCGCTCGCATCCTTCTCTTCCTTCGGTGTCACGTTTGTGACTAGCCCGTGCGTCCCATACCGCACGTCTCCCACCGTCTTGACACGCCTCCGGTTGTCTTCGTGCGTTCCATGCCCGCACGCTTCCACAACCCGTTACTCGATTACTTCTCCGGTTTGATCACAACGAAGAGCCACATGTGTCGCTCCTCTACCCGTATCCACCGTGAGTCATAGCACCTCGGTCGCGGATGCACCTGCCAAGATGATGCACCGGCAAACTTGCATGATTGCGTTTCGATTCTCTAGACGGAGAAAACTCTTTTCTCGTCTTTTCTCTTTCTCTCTTTCTCTTCGCACTTTTTCATCATGTGATTATAGTCTCTCTAATCCTGGACTAATTTCTGGATTAACTCCATTAATCATCTTCATTGAACTCATCTAATTAGACTGATGAGAGAGAGAGAAACACCCTATATATATTCCATAGGATAAGGATGGGCCAAAAGACATGTATATCTTCTATACACCTTTTCAAACAGAAAACTGCATACACCCTTTCAGTAATCTGTCAGAACGAAAATGGTAAATTCCTCTGACAGAAAATCAACTAACACGACAGTTGTAGATAATATTATTACCTTTCCAACCCAATTTGGCCCAGCCCAATTGGAGTTCGGACCCGAAAGGTACGGCCGTTTCACTGACTGTATGTCAAACTGTCGCACCCTTTCGGTATTTCATTAGACCGACACTGATACTTCGCTCAAATGAAATATATTACAACATGAAAGTTCTAGATAATCTCATTATCTAACCAACTCAATTTGAACCATTCAAATCGGAATTTCCTACTGAAAGTTATACTAGTTTTACTAATCTGTTTCGTATGCCCACGAACGCGTACGTTCGTTTGTCCTACGTACCATTTTAACGTTGATCCAAAACTGTATTTCCTTCAGATTAACACTAGCAGCAACGTGCATACCCGTTTACAAAACCGCTCTCTCTAGTCGCGCATGACTGTCATGCGATGACTATGGGTATGGAGATACCTAGAGGAGGAAGAAGAGAGTAGAGTGTAGTTATCTAATACGATAGTTCTCGCAGGTTGTGGGTATGGAGATACCCATAGGTAAACGTTGTATCACCCAAATACTTAATCCATATGACAGCATCCCTGTAAAAATTTTGTTTACTTAAATTAATATGCATTCACCTTATATGAAAAATGTGTGCCGGTTGTGTAATATGATTACATGAACCCTGATTTGAACTTGTGTGGACGTCGGCATAATACGTGATTATGTGCAGTGAAACCTTCACACATAAAGTTTCATTTCTAAACATCCCTAGTCGCGTTTCAGTTTTCTTAAGAGAGAAGCACATTTATTATCAGATAATAGACTGAACGTGTACACTAGTACGTTAGCCGAGGAGATGATTATGTTTTGCTAATCATAGGACAAGGTGCTTGTCGAATCGGGAATGTAGATATATGCTAGGTGACATATATTGGATATGACCGAAGCCGCGAGACCATGAAATGGTTTAGTCATTATAGATGAACTCTCGACGGGTAGGGTATTAGGTTCTTCATACATGAGGGGAACATTGATTGCGTTACGTGCGTAACACAATACTTTGATATGACCTTACGCTCACCGTAACAAGGGGCCAAAACGGTCATCATTGGGTATTGTACGAAACACGGAATTCAATATGAGTCTCCAAGATAGGAATTGTTTATTCCGAAAGGAAGAGATATCTCTTAGGCCGCTCGATGAATTGACTAACGAAAACTATGGCCATAGTCAATGATATTAAAGGGTTAATATCGATTGTAATTTGTTAACTCGGTTCGGAATCGAGGAATAAATATAGTTAATCAAAATATAAGGATGACTACCACCATACCTTTTGATTAACGGATATCGCTAACAAGAGAACTAATGACCGCTATTCAAGATAGGCACAATGATCACAATCATTCTTCGTGTTAACATGGGTAGCCATGATGGAGTGACTAGATCCCGCTCATGGATTGTAGTGCTTTGGAAATAGCCTACTGCCATCGTTAACCGAACCTACATGGTCACACAACGAGTCGTACTAAGTCGGGGTTGATTATAAAGTTGGCACATAAGATGTGCGTAGCTTGGTATTTGATACGCAAGATATATGCTCTAAAGTCATGCATATTGGATATGCATGAGTACCTCTTAGGTAGATCTGAAATTGAGTGGGAGACTGAAGGAAATACAGTTTCAGGATCAACCGTAAAATTATACACAAGGATAAACGAATGTAATAGTACATTCGTGATCATACCTTTCAGTAGGAAAATCCAATTTGAATGGTTAAAATTGGGTTAAATAGATAATAATATTATCTACAACTTTCATGTAGAAATATATTTCATATGAACGAAGTATAAGTGTCGTTTCTACGAAATACCGAAAAGGTGCAACAGTATGACATATAGTTAGTAAAGCAGTCATAACTTTTGCATACGAACTCCAATTGGGCCAGGACAAATTGAGTTGTGTAGATAATAAGATTATATACAACTTTCATGTAAGTTTATTTTCTGTCAGAGGAATTTACCAATTTCGTATGGACAGAATACTGAACAGTTTCATACAGTTTTCTGTGTGAAAGAGTGTATATTGGATATACATGTCTTTTGGCCCATACTAATCCTATGGGATATAAATAGGATAATTCTCTCTCTTCATGTAGTTAATTCATTTAGAATATTCAGAATATTCCAGAAATATTGAGAGACATCTTTCTATTGAGTGAAAGGGTGTAAAGAGAGAGAACCGAGAAAAGGAGTTTTTTCGGTGTAGAGAATCAATCGATCAAAATAGTTCGTCGGTGCATCGTCTAGGCAGTTGCACCCGCGACCGACGAACTCCGACTCACGGTGGATACAAGTAGATAAGCGACACTTGTGGCTCTTCGATTGTGATTAACTCGAGGGAGAGAGAGGACAATCAACGAACGGTGAAAGACGTGTGGTGTGGGATGCGCGGATTGTCACCAACGTGACAGGAGAAAGAAGACTAGCAATCAACCCGTCGTGTGCAATCAATTTTGCACTGGTATGAGCCTAATCTTCTTATTTGCATCGTACCCTTCGAAGTCATGGCGTGATCTTGGATTAAGGGAACCGGACCGGGCCTACATATCCGCTGCGCGGGCCAGGGGAAGGAAAGAATTCCCAACAACGACAATGCCAAAAGAAAGTGTGATTATCAACTTTATGTTTAATCCTTTTCACATTAACGTTATAAATGGACTCATTATTTTCGTGATCGAAATCCAATACATAAAGACCATTTTCTAATAGAACATTTTCATAGATAATAGAATTCTTACATATTGTAAATTCATTATTCCTAATAACAAATTCATAGCCATCATTGGCTAGTTTCGACACACTTCTTATGTTCTTACATAATGTTGGTACATAATAACAATTATTGAAGGGGAATATCCCCGACCCCGGGCCAGCGCAGCGGAATGAAGGCCCGGTCCGGTTCCCCGATTCCCGAGATTACGCCACGAATTCGAGGGTACGATGCAAATAGAAGGATAGATCTATACCGGTGCAAAATTGATTGCACTCGAAGGGTTGATCGCCGCCTTCTATCTCCTGTCACGTTGGTGACAATCCGCGCGTCCCACACCACGCGTCCTTCACCAATCGTTTGCTACGCCGGTTCACTCGACTTCGTCCTCGTGCGTCCAAGCGTTTCCACCGTCTTTCTTACTCGAGTCGATCACAATCGAAGAGTCACAAACGTCACTCCTCTACTTGTATCCACAGTGATTTGTAAGACGTCGGTCGCGGATGCACCTGCCTAGACGATGCACCGGCGAACTTGCTCGATCTAATCGATTCTCTATCACTCTCTCTCTCTCTTCGTACCTTTTCACTCACGAAAGATCAAATCTGAATTTGCTCTTTTTCTTAGTGTCTTTGGCAGAATGATTACTTAGTTAAGATGAGAGAGAAAATCCTATTTATATCTAATAGGATCAGGATTAGCCAAAAGGCATGTATTTCCAATATACACCCTTTCACACAGAAAACTGCATGAACCTGTTCAGTATTCTGTCCAGACGAAATTGATAAATTTCTCTGACAGAAAATCAACCAACATGAAAGTTGTAGATAATCTTATTATATACACAACCCAATTTGGTCCAGACCAATTGGAGTTCGTATGCAAAAGGTATGACTGTTTTACTAACTGTATGTCATACTGTTGCACCATTTTGGTATTTCACATAAACGACACTTATACTTCGTTCATATGAAATATATTTCTACATGAAGGTTATAGATAATCTAATTATCTATCTAACCCAATTTGAACCATTCAAATCGGATTTTCCTACTGAACGTTATGGCTACAAATGTATGCTTACATTCGTTCATCCACGTGTACACTTTTACGGTTGATCCGAAACTGTATTTCTTTCAATTATTTAGTACTAATATAAGTCCACTTGGCAATGTCAAATTAACTACTCCTACGGCAAACGCAACAACTCTTGCTCCATTCCCGACACGTAGATCGACTTCGCCTTTCTCCAACCTTCGACTATTTTGTAGAACCTGCATATTTCGACAAATATGAGTCCCGCAACCGGTATCCAATACCCAATTAGTCATAGTTGAAATATTAACTTCAATAACGTTAATACCTGAGAGGCCGGTTTCCGAAACCGCCTTGCCCTTCTTCACCTCCTCGAGGTAAGACTTGCAATTGCGCTTCCAATGTCCAGTCTTGTTACAATGGTAGCACGTCTCATCCTTGAATTTCTCCTTTCCATTTTTATTTGGTTTTGAACGTTTCTTAGCCGAACTCCCCTTGGACATTGATCTCTTACGATCCTTATTCTGAATCGTGAGAACATTCCCAGCAACTCCTGCCTTGTTCTCCCCGGATGTTTTCAATTTCTCTGACTCAAAATTCTTGAGCATTCCATGAAGCTCATGGATCGTCTTATCCATCGAATGCATGTGATAATTAGTCACAAACGGAGAAAACATTGGAGGAAGTGCACACAAAATCAAATCTTGTTGCATAATCTTCGACAATTTCTCTCCTAGCTTCTCTAGACGGTCTATGAGAGCTTGCACTTTCAAAACGTGAGTACTCACCGAAGACCCCGAAGGCATCTTACAGTTTACCAACTCTTTAAGTGTATTGAACCGTTCAATACGCTCCTGCTCTTGAAACATTTCCTTGAGCACAATGTTTATCATGTGCGCATCCGAGTCCTCTAACTGTTTTTGAAGACTTGTGCCTATACATGCCAACATGAGGCACGTAACGTCATTTGAGTCCTTCTTAAGTTTCTCAAACGCGGCCTTTTCATCAGCCGTAGCTTCGGGGCTCGGTTCCACTAGTTTCGTATCCAATACGTGGCTTTTACCCTCTTGCCTAATAACTATTCTCAGGTTTCGGTGCCAATCTAGATAGTTCCGGCCCACTAGCTTATCCTTTTCTAATACTGATATAATCGATAAGGTGTTGGTGTTAGTAGAAGACATGTTCTACAAATGAAATAAAAGATTGTATTACTAACGTTGCGTACTTATCTTATAGGCTTATATGATAATTATATGACAGTGTTATTTTATCGAATCAATAACCCTCATACCGATACGGGACTCCAAGTCCATAACACTCAAGATCCATATTTCGCAATCCTCCCACAAGTGACTATGGCCGACAAATGGGATCTCTCTATTTAGGTAGGATTATTATCCAGTCGTATCCAATACGACTCTTGAACCTTTATAGAATTTCGGTGATGGATCGTATCACATACAATCCCAGTTCCGTGTGTGCATTCTATCTATGCCCCGAACCCTAATCGGATTAGCTTGGACGGTTAAGTCACAACCATATCCATCGTATCGTTCAATTGAACTACTCACGTGCCCGACTATGGCCTGAAACCACGTGAGTCCCCAATTAACGCTTACCACCCGCATCAATACATACAATAATACGTGTCCGACTATGGCCTGAAATCACGCATTATGTCATATCAATCTCGATGATTGTGGACATGGAAGGTATTTCTATGACTTAAATATTATGAGGGATCATGACTTTCATGTTTCATTATTTCGTGACATAATCATATTATATCACTATCACAAGATTTTCAAATGCATATGTACCAACTAAGGAGACTAATTATTCTAAATAATTATTAAATTTATATGCTAGTATGAGTGATGCCGATTCTATCGATACAAAGAGCTCAAAATTTCGAGCTTCGTAGCCAAAGTTATTGTGAAAACAAAATAACTATCCAGAGACACTTCCGTTGTAACGGACCAAAGTTCTGTTACAACGGACTGAACTGCGTATTCTGGATCAAAAATCCAGAAACCCTTCAGTTGTAACGGACCAATGTTCCGTTATAACGGACCATCATGTGAATTCTGGATCAAAATCCAGAAATATTTCCGTTATAACGGACCTATGTCCGTTGCAACGGACCTCAAAAGAAACCATAGACATCCCCACATCCTCGTATCGTATACAAGGTCCGTTACAACGGAACACCTAGTCCATTGTAACAGACTATGCGTATTTCACAATTGTCCCACATCCTCATATCACATATGAGGTCCATTACAACGAAACTCCTAGTCCGTTGTAACGGATTATGTGTTTTCTGCAGTTTTTCCCCAAATCCTCATATCTCATATGAGGTCCGTTACAACGGAACTCCTTGTCCGTTGTAACGGACTATCCATTTTCTGCAGTTTTGCGCAGTTTTCAACTGTTTTTGCTCGTTTCAAAACGACAAATCATGAAACCTTTTCGTGATCATTTCTAGATACTCTCAATCAACTTTTGATAACCCAAATTGACTTTCACTTGTGATTTTAACGAAATTGACTTTCTATATATTTAGCATCATCCAAACGGGTACGAACTTTGATAACCCGTGTGTATATCGAATATACGACTATGATTCGACTCTCGAATCGATGGCGATCGCTCTGATACCACTGTAGGGAAATATCCCGTCCCCGGACCCGCGCAGCGGATATGAAGGCCCGGTCCGGTTCCCAAAACCCGAGATCACGCCTCGACTTCGAGAGCACGATGCAAAGAAGGATAGTTCATTACCGGCGTGAAATTGATCATGCTCGAAGGGTTGATCACTTATCCTCCTTTCTCTTTGTCACGTTGGTGACAAAACGCGCGTCCCACGCCCACACGTTCTCACTGCTTTGTCGTTGACAGTTTTCGCTCCTTCGGTTTGATCACAATCGAAGAGCCACAAGTATCGCTCCTCTACGCGTATCCACCGTGAGTCGTAGCACCTCGGTTACGGGTATACCTGCCTAGACGATATACCGGTAAACTTGCTTGATTGAATTGATTCTCTAAACCGAGAAAAACTGTTTTTCTAGTTTCTCTCTTTTCGCATCCTTTCACTCTCAGGAAAAATGTCACTCTTTTATGGAATAAATATCTGGATAATTCTCATGGTCAGAGAGAGAGAAGCATCCTATTTATACTAGATAGGATTATGATGGGCCAAAATGTATGTATATCTAATATACAACTTTTCGAGCAGAAAACTGCATTTATCCTTTCAGTATTCTGTTAAAACAAAATTGTTAAATTGTTTCAACCGACTTCAAACCTTCATGAAAGTTGTAGATAATCTTATTATCTTTCCAACCCAATTTTGCCCAGCCCAATTGGAATTCGGATGCAAACGTTATGACAGTTTTACAAACTGTATGTCAAACTGTTGCACTCTTTCGGTATTTCATTAAAATGACACTGATACTTCGCTCAAATGAAATATAATTTTCTATGAAAATTCTAGATAATCTTATTATCTATCTAACCCAATTTGAACCATTCAAA
Source organism: Luzula sylvatica (assembly GCA_946800325.1). Lineage (NCBI taxonomy): Eukaryota > Viridiplantae > Streptophyta > Magnoliopsida > Poales > Juncaceae > Luzula > Luzula sylvatica. The sequence goes on along the minus strand of OX326959.1, from coordinate 72,124,067 downwards.
TTGGATTCATTAACTGAAAGTTATGCCCACGAACGCGTACGTTCGTTTATCCTTGTGTACACTTTTACGATTGATCCGAAACTGTATTTCTTTCAATATTCTCTTAACAAAAGTAAACATATTTATGTCCCCGTGATAAAGTGAATGTGGCCTCGTAAAAGCATATACAGGTGGAAGAGAAATTCGCACTGTAGTTAGGGGATTCAGTAAATTAATATTTAAATCGTTAATGTCGACAGTAACTATCCATCCATTGTTAGAACCCGGTGTCCATTTATTATTTAATTCTGGTAGAGGGACAGCGCCATAGAATCTTCGTTCGATCGTACTGTACATGTATAAATGCATATCATTGTTTTCTTCACGAAGTTGGAGGAGCATAGGGAGAGCATTTTTCTTCGGCAAGAAGTGGTGTATTGGGAGTTTATAAGGCAAACGGGAGATTATATCCTGAGCAACTGAGTGCCATGTATTGCAAATGGCAGCAAAACTCAAATAATCTTTAATGGTATCTAGTTTCTTAGCTATCTCTTCTAAAATATTTTTTGGAAGGTCCGACCAGTTTGGATTAAAGAAAGTTTCCTACAAACAAATATAAACGCAAAATTGTTACCATTCTCAAATTATATGAAAACAAATTTAGAGATGGCGAGTCACATAAATGTTAAAACTGTTAACATACTCAAATTATATGAAAACAAATATAGAGATGGAGAGTCACATAAATGTTAAAATCATCAAATTAATATTTATAATACTAAAGACTTTTAAATTATCAAATTGGCATCAAAATTAATATTTTGTCATAAATATTTTACGAGAGAAACTTTTAAGAGAACGAAATATAATACTTAATCCAAAACACTAATCTTAATACACAATTATGGCTAATCCCCCCCCCCCCCCCCCCCCCCCCCCCCCCCCCTCCTCTCTCTCTCTCTCTCTCTCTCTCTCGTGTAAGTGCAAAAAAATTGGTACATAATATTTTTTCAGAATTGAATTTGTATTAAGATTTGTCATGTAACGACGTGCACAAAATTTAGTGATCATTATAAGAAAATGCAAATCTCAACAAAAATATAATGATGAAAAAATAGCAAGTATCAATTTTTTGATACATAATTAAGTAGGTCAACATAGGGTTTGGAAAACTACTCCATGACAAAAAGGATTTTGTTTGTTTTGAGATATGTATTTTTAATAATTGAATGTGAATTTTTGATGATTATCACGAAAACTATAAATTTCAAAATAAATATAAAATATAAAATATAAGAATTATAAGAATTTGAATTACCAAACTTATTTCTTATTTTACGTGGATGTTTATTCCTTTGAAGTCAGTCTTGTCACCGGGAGAATCATGACGTGTTACTGACACCAACCATTCACCGTACCGTTCCGAATTGTGAAAAGAGCATACCGTATACTTAAGACACTGTATATAATATATATTGGATTATAATCCAAGTTTACAATCTTTAATATATTTTATTATTATTTGCGGTTTGAGATTATACAATAAACTAAGATAACCTAACATTCCATTGATTTATTTGGTGTGAACAAACTCTTCACCCACCCCGTTAACATTTCGAGAACATGAAAATTTTCGAATGCAAAAACAATTTCAGTACGCAGCTCTTTCACTTTAGCATAAGCAATTTCATATGCACCATAATTCTTTGATCCTTCTTTTAAAATTTCTTTCATTTCTGCATGAAGTATATTATACCAACTCAACCCCGAGGTTTCTGCCAATTTTGAGCTTGAATTACCAGCAGAAATATTTACACCTTTATTAACATTTTTAGTCCATCTTTTTAGCACGTATTGAGAAGGTATATTATTTAACCCGATATAATCTATTACCTTCAGCACGTGAGGACATACAATACCTTCAAATTCAAAACCTTTGCATTCGCACAATATTTTTTCGGTTTTGATGTCTACCCTGACCTTGTATGACAAACCACTAATTTTGTTTCTAGCTTCATATAACACATCTTTTTCTAATTCAATTAATCTATATTCACTACAAAGCTTCAACTTCTTTTTGAACAAGGAGAAATTATTTTTCGTATAGACTTTCCTTGCTTCTTTCTCAATGGGATCGGCCGACCACAATGCCGGTTCTTCTGTCACTTCTTTGTAGTCCTCATGGGACTCTCTAGCGTAAATTGATTGAACCATTTTATCAAATTGTACAACGAATTTATATATTGATGAATGCGAGTTCACCCAATTCTTAAGTTTTGTGAACATACAAATCTTAAGACATTTCATCATTTATGCGGAAAAACATACAAATCTTAAGAAAACCATACAACCGCATCTTTTATGCGGAAAAACTTTCTCAGGTGTTTTTTGAATTTCAGACATTTCATCATTGGTTTTCTTTTCAATTTGACGTTTATCAAAACCTTCCCTTGAACATACAAATCTAGCAGAAGTAACATCTCCCGACTTCCTTGATACGTACTTGTTACGTTTACGAATAGTAAATCCATTTTTCAACCCATACAAGTTAAAGTATTGATAACCATCTTCTACACTATCAAATTCCATGTTTATAAACGGTTCATTGTTTCTCTCATCATCAATAATATCTCGATTATCATCAATATCATCAGATAGATCCACCTATCATTATTATTAAAAATATGTGAGTTTTGTGATACAATTTATACCGCATTTTATTCATAAATTTCAGTTATTTACCTCTAAATCAATGTCGTCGTCAAAATCAGATAAAGAATTGCGAGAAACAAGACTACTAGATGTCATGGTTTGCGAGAAGCAGCAAAAGAGGTGGCCGTAATTAGGGTTTGGGAGGGAGGAAATCAGGGTTACGGTTTTAATTAGATTAATATGCACAAAGAATATAGGGGATATTAGAAGATAGGAGATATGCGATATTTGAATTCCATATTAGAAGATAGGAGATATTAATTCAATGATTTCTAGCCCTCTTCCCAAATTCAGTAAAGTCAGCATTAATTACCCATAAGATTTATTAACTAACCCTAAACCAACACTAATTGTCGTCAAATGAGCCTACTGACCTTTAATTCACTTATAATCTGGTCTAATTAACCAAAAACATCAGCCCCATATCACAAAATAAATACCAATTCAGTCCTAAACTTGATGAAATACAAATCCAAGCTTAATTGAGCTTCGTCTCCTCATTCATGTACAAATCCAAACAACATCTACACTGTGCCCCACATAAATCGGTTTAGAGGAGAACCAGTATGTGAGTTTCTTACCAGAAATTGGAGCCACGTCAAGAAAACGCACTTAATTGAGCTTCGTCTCCTCATGCAAACAAATCCAAACTTTGCACCAGTCGAGCTTTGGTGGGAAAAACATGGTTGAGGGAGGTACGAAGAAGGTCTCGAGAGGGAGAGGAGAAAGGTCACCATAGCCATCTGACCTAAGAAGAATTAGAGAGAGTTGCAAAAATAACGAGATGAGTACAGACGGATGAAAGTTAATTGAATAACTCTGTTAATCATTGAGATGATCCGCCCAAATCTAACATCATCGGACGGTTGAAAAGTTAATGGCACCAAACCCTTGGTACCACTAATGTCATGGTAGACAGACTCATATATATATATATATATATATATATATATTAGGGAGGCTAAACTACTTAATTAAGTACCAACATATTGGTACTTAATATTTTTTCACAATTGGATTTGTATTGAGATTTGTGCATTTAATGATGTGCACAAACTTTCATGATCATCATGAAAAAACACAAATCTCAATGCAAATCCAATGATGAAAAAACATTAAATACCAAAATGTTGATACTTAATTAAGTAGTTTAGTCTCCATATATATATATATATATATATATATATATATATATATATATATATATATATATATATATATATATAAGGATTTGGATTCGGTTCCGAGTATTCAGATCCTAAAAATACTCGGATCCGGTCCCAGCACCAAAACCGAAAATCGAATATCGGATCCGGTTCCGGTTCCAATAATGTGTAATCACATTCATATACGGATCCACTCGGATCCGGAAAAAACCGGATATTTTTTCGAATCCGGATATTTCTTCGGATACGGTTCGGGACGGTTCGGGTCGGTTCGGGCTATACCCACACCATTGACACCCCTAGTGGAGATACATCGAGCCGAGGGTGGACTTGCATTTCATCTCATTAAGGTCCTTTTGGTGGGAATGTCGAAAGACGAGAAGCGTGAACAATGCAAAAAAAGAAGTACCGCATGCTCTAATCATAAAAACGATAGAAGATTTAGCAGAATCATGGAAAAAACATTGTTGAATGGAATGGTAGGATTTAGTTCAAAAGAGACACCATTAATGATGATCATTAAGTTGGTCCGGTGCTACAAGGGTCATTTTTACATTTATATTTGTAATAAGTGAACATGTTGTACCGTGTTTTATTTTTATTTTTATAAAAATAGATCGAATTGAGCGCGTATCACACTTGTCTCTCTCTTCAAGATTTTTTTACGCCGAACATAATAATTTCTTATCTTTCCCATTATGTCCTCTTCTCTATCTTTTTATTTTATATTTTTGGGGTGGATTCTTTTGCCCTTCATCTATTTTCGAAAAACTAGAATTACCATTTGAGCTAGTAAATTTTGGCTTTTCTCTCATTTTTTAATCATAAATTGTGAACGTCGTGTATGACATAATAATTATGTTTTGCTATGTATTTGTGTGGCGTTATCTTAATTCTATAAATATTTTTGTGTTCGTGCATTATAAAAAAAATTCTCTGTTATAAATAACCATGAGAAAAAATTTCAGTAGATAATCCGAAAACATGAGAGTACTAAATATAACTTTACATTTGCAATATGCATTTATAAATTTTCAATATTAACATGTGTTTTTTAATCTTTATTATCAATCGTACATTTGTAATATTAACATGTGTTTTTTTTTAAGTACTTCATTATACATTTTTACAAAATTGGATTCAGGTCCTTGAAATGTCGGGGTCACCATTCTCCAAAAACCATTTGTAATATTAACAAGAGTTTAATTTATACATTTTTTAAGTACTTCATTATACATTTTCACGTGTTCCATTAACAAGAGTTTAATTTAAACATAATAATTCCCCGTCTAGAGTTTAATTGGATTCAGGTCATTATACATTTGTAATATTAACAAGAGTTTAATTTAAACATAATAATTCCCCGTCATAAACGCTCTGAAACCATTCTTCATTTTCTCGTTCAGGAAAAAGATACAACACATAAGCGAAAGCGCACCTGCATTACAAAACCCAAAACCCTAACAATTTTGAATTTCGAAAACGAAACCCTAATTATTTTTTGTAAATTATACCTGAAAAGCGGGCCCAGGCCCAGGCTCAGGCTCAGCGGAATGAAAAATACTCCAGCCAGCCAGGAACCCAAAAAGAAAAGCTCTCCTCCAAACAATATGCATACTCGGTACCTCGAAAAACCCTAACAAATTCTGAAACCACGGGGGAGATTCGTTGACTTTGTGTTGCAACTTGGTCCTCCAGTTTATCTTCTCCTTTTGTCTCTCTTTGAAGCTCTTCATCATGATTTTCTCGTAAGCAAGCTCGATCGACTCGACGCTCGGCTCGTGCTCGCAGTATTGTGATACAAGGAAGTTACGGGCCCCGCGGATTTCCTCTTCTGACGCGTCGTAGGTTACCCCGAGTAGTTTGTAGGCAGGGATCTCTAATGTGCATTCGTGGGAATTTGGGGATGCTTCCTAGAGATGATAGAAAATGTAAGTTTCAATTGGGTTCAATTGGGAGGATAATTGGCTTGATTTGTTCATGAAATTAACGAAATTGGGGGTTTTAACTAACAAATGGACGAATTGAAGTACGAAAAATAGAAGGGTTCTTAGTTTCTTACTGTAGTGAAAGCTTTCTTCACCAATAGAAAGATTCATGGCGCATCTAGGGCTTCTGAAAGCCAAGAATGATAGAAGAATAACAGTAATCTGAAGCTATTTTGTATAATGAAATTGTATTCAAAAAACTTGTTTAGTACATGTGAACAGTACTATTTATATTACATCGTAACGGGTCAATAGCACACGATATAACGAGTCACAAAAATACTAACTAACAGTGACCAATACTTAAGCTGAATCCTATTATAATCTTCAATTTGCATCAACGTTAATAGCCCCCCGCAAGCTCAGCGGCGTAGCACCGACAGTGAGCTTGGTCCGAAGGATGGAGAAGCGCGAAGACGGAAGCGCTTTCGTGAGACCGTCAGCGAGTTGGTCCTTGGAGCAAATGAAGCGAACTAGAAGTTGATGATTCGAGACGCGTTCACGAACGAAATGATAATCTATTTCGATGTGTTTGGTGCGTGCGTGAAAAATAGGATTCGAAGCCAAGTAGGTAGCGCCGATATTGTCGCACCAAAGAACCGGAATGGACGGAAGATGGATGCATAGCTCATGTAATAGGTATTGTAACCATATGATCTCACCGGCTGCACAAGCGAGTGCCTTATACTCGGCTTCGGTACTAGACCTCGAAACCGTGGGTTGCTTCTTTGACAACCACGAGATGAGGTTGGGTCCGAGAAATATGCAAAAGCCGGTGGTAGAGCGGCGATCGTCCGGGCATCCGGCCCAATCCGCGTCGGAGTAGGCATGTAATGTAAGATCGGAGGAGCGTTTGAAGGTGATGCCATAATCGAGTGTTCCTTTGAGATAACGTAACACTCGTTTCACTAACGACCAATGATAATCGGTGGGTGAGTGCATAAATTGACTACATTTGTTGACCACAAATGAGATGTCGGGTCGAGTTATGGTCGCGTATTGCAAAGCTCCAACGATGCGACGGTAGAGAGAAGGATCATCCATGAGAGTGCCGGTGTTTTTCGAAACCGATTCACCGGCCGCCATGGGACTAGAACTCGGTTTGCAAAGATCCATCTTGGCGCGAGATAGGATTTTGGATATGTATTGAGATTGCGTCAACGAGTATCCAGTGGTCGTTTGAGTGCACTCGATGCCGAGAAAGAAATGAAGAGGTCCCAAATTTTTAAGAGCGAAGTTCGAGTTCAAGGATTCGATCAAGGATGCGATGATGGTGGAGTCACTACCCGTGACCAATATGTCATCGACATACACGAGAATCCAAGTTACGGCACTCGATGTGTGTTGAATAAACAAGGACGGGTCGGATTGCGATGGTTGAAATCCGAGAGATAAGAGAGCGGTGTTGAGCTTATGAAACCACGCGCGAGGGGCTTGCTTCAACCCATAGATCGCCTTGTGTAAACGACACACATAATTCGGTGATGAAGAGTCCGAGAAACCGGGTGGTTGTTGCATGTACACAACCTCTGACAATTCGCCGTGTAAAAATGCATTGTTGACGTCTAGTTGATGGATCGTCCAACCGCGAGAGATCGCTAATGAGAGGATTAAGCGAACCGTTGTTGGTTTCACCACCGGACTAAAGGTCTCGTCGTAGTCGACTCCTTCTTCTTGCGTGAACCCTTTTGCTACTAGACGAGCTTTGTATCGGTCGATGGAACCCGAAGAGTTGCGCTTAATCTTGAAAATCCATTTGCAAGGAATGATATTTTGATTAGCGGGGGGCGCACAAAGAGTCCACGTGCCGTTGAGTTGCAATGCATTGATTTCATCGGCCATCGCGGATCTCCATTCGGGTGTCTTGTTAGCGGTAGCAAAGGTTGAAGGTTCCAAAGAAGAAGAATCGGCAATATACGTGACGAAGTCATTGAATTGGCGAGGTCGTCGTGTGTTGGTACGCGTTCTAGTTGCCATCGGATGAATAGAAGTGTTGGGTCTGACCGGTTGAACCGGTGGAACCGAATTCAATGCATGGTCAGAGACCGAATCCGAGTCAAGGACAAGTGTAGGGGGCGAATTGAGTGCTGAGTCATAAGGCACAATGGTGAGTGAAACCGGTAAAGTGCTTTCGAGATGCGAAGAAGACGTGGATTTTTGTCGAAATGGAAACGTGTCCTCGTTGAACTTGACGTGTCGACTTATATACACCTTCTTGGACACCGGATCGAGGCATCGATAGCCCTTATGCGTAGAGCTATAACCAAGAAAAATACACGGCGCGGACCGAAATTGCAATTTGTGAGAATTATAAAATTTTAAGTAAGGAAAACACTCACAGCCAAGTGTCTTGAAGAACGAGTAATCCGGCACCTTGGCGAAGAGTTTTTCGAACGGCGAAAGTTTCGGAGGTGTGAGCGTCGGTAGTCGATTTATCACAAACACCACCGAGTGGAATATCTCGGGCCAATATTCGAACGGTATCGAGGCGAGAGACATTGCCGAAAGGCTCAATTCGTAGATGTGGCGATGTTTACGTTCGGCGACGCCGTTTTGTTCGGGAGTGTACGGACAAGACCGTTGATGAAGAATGTGCGAATAATCCTTCTCGAGAAAAAAAAACTCACTTCCGCCGTCACTTTGTACTCGCTTGATGGTTGTCGAAAAGAGGTTCTCAACAAGTGCTTTGAATTTCGCAAAGGCGAGAGATACTTCATTCTTTGTTTGCAAAAAGAAAATCCAAGAAAATTTAGAAAAATCATCTATAAAATGTACATAATACCGAAATCCTTCCATAGAAGTGATTGGAGATGGACCCCAAACATCACTATGTATAAGATCGAGAGGATGAGTTGAGACAAAATTATTCGTATTAAACGGTAATTTGTGGGACTTGGATTTATTACAATCTTGACAAGAAGAAATTTTTTTATTGGATACACGAATTTTATTCGAATGAGCTAAACCGGAAAGAACATCAACGGAGGTGTGACACAAGCGATGGTGCCAACGATCAATAGATGCCGACTCGGTGAGAAAAACGGAAATTGAAGACTTGGAACAAGCTAGCTTGTAGAGACCGTCAACTTGATGCGCTTCCATGAGCGTAGTTTTGGTTGAATTGTCCTTCAAAAAACAGATGTTAGAATGACACTCGATGAATAAATCATTATCTTGACAAAGTTTGGTGATGCTAATAAGGTTTTTCATAATGGAAGGTGCATGAAGAACATCTCGAAGAGTAATGATTTTAGAAAAAGAAGAGGAGAGAGAAACTGAACCAATATGAAGTATTTCTAAACCTGAGCCATCGCCAATTTTCACTTGTTCGGAACCGGAGTACGGGGAGAATGAGCTAAGGCTATTGATGTCCCCGGTAATGTGATGCGTAGCCCCGGAGTCCAAAAACCATTCATGCGGTGGATGTGTGTATGGTGAATTGGAGGTGGAGGATTGAGCAATGAAGGTTTGCGGTGGAGCTAGCGGTCTCGGTTGGTTCGAGGTTTGTGAATTGGGTGGTCGAGGAGGTAGTTGCGGTTGAAAGTTTTGGTTGAACCGTTGATAACAACGATCCGCGGTGTGGTTATTCTTGAAGCATATTTGGCACATCGGTTTATCTCCATTGTTCGAGTGTTTATTCTTATGTTTCTTGGACTGATAAGGTCGCTGAAAACCTTGCTGAAATTGAGATTGGCTGTAAAATATTTGAGCTTGCGATGGAAATTGCTGCTGGTTTTGGAGAAAAGGTCCAGCAGGCCCAAAGAAGGAATTACTTGGCCCAGAGAAGAAATTGGATGGCCCGCTGATGGATCCATTTTGCTGCATAGAGTTGAAAGAGAGAGGATTAGATCCATTAACCTGAGAAGAAGCACTGGAGTTCGATTGATTTGCAACAAACGCCATGGCTTGCTGGGAAGAAGCGGTCTGCTGCTCGAGCATCGCCTCATAGTTGAGGAGTGCGCCCTGCAGGTCAGCGAAGCTAGGAGCCTGAGATCGTTCCGAGAGAGTAGCTAGTATCGGGTTGTATTCTGCACCGATTCCAGTCATCGTGTACACAAGAATTTCTCGATCCGACACCGGATCGCCGATTGAGCCGAGGAGATCAGCTAATTGCTTGATCTTTGACAAGAATTCTGCACAGGACAGGTTATTGCGTCGAGTTGTGAGTAGTGTCCTTCTGATTTCAATCGATCTGGCGAAAGATTGAGAGGCGAAGCTCCTGTTAATGGAGGACCAGAGCTCGTGTGCTGTGGAGCACGTTGCAACCTGAGCCATAACACTCTCGGAAAGAGAAGAAACAAGAAACGCCAAGATCAATTGATCTTGTCGCATCCAATGTTGATATTTGGGATTTGGTGCCATAACCGTAGTGGAGTTCGGTCCAGCAGTGACGACCAATTTGTCCGGCGGTGGAATAGACAAGTCGAGATGATGATCGAGTCCATGCCCTTTCAGAATCGGAGTGATCTGAGATTGCCAGACGAAGAAATTTGATTTGTCCAATCGAATATGGATTGGTTGCGAAAAACTCATCGGTTTCTCTGAAGAATCAGCCATCAAGAACAGTTCTTGCAGCAGAATTGACACCGAATTGAGATCGCGAAGAAGGAGCAGAGTAGATCAGATGCGGAAGACAGGATCTTGAACGAGAAAACGAGCGTTGGCTCCTATCGCTCTCCTGATACCATGATAGAAGAATAACAGTAATCTGAAGCTATTTTGTATAATGAAATTGTATTCAAAAAACTTGTTTAGTACATGTGAACAGTACTATTTATATTACATCGTAACGGGTCAATAGCACACGATATAACGAGTCACAAAAATACTAACTAACAGTGACCAATACTTAAGCTGAATCCTATTATAATCTTCAATTTGCATCAACGTTAATAAAGAAACCCACTCTGTTTGCCTCCTTCCCATTCCTTCACCCCAAAAAAGACAACACCAATTCAGGGACACAATTATGAAAAAACCAAGAAAAAAGAATGAATAAATAGATAATACTAACTTAATTCCACGTGAAAAATGATCGACAATAGCAACTCGAAAGATTAGAGACAAACAAAGAATGCATATCTTCTCAAGCGACCAACAGAGAGAAACGAGAAAAGATGTTCCGATTTTGGGGTTTAGGGATAAGAGATTTATGTGATATCTTCTCTCACTTTTTTTTTCCTTTTGGGTTTCTTTGGAATAGAACTCAATTCAAGAGAGTTCTCCAGGATTCTTCTTTGAGTCGTCCAGCGTTGTATTTATTTTTTTCTCTTTTTTTTTGTATTTTGTTTTTGATTATTCAGAAGAAATTCAGCCCAAAAACCCAATAAACTTAACATGGGCTTTCATTCATATTTATGTTAGGTGTTTTTGTATTTTGTTTTTAATAATAGTAAAATAGCATAGTTTAAAGAAATACTAGCGTTGGGCCCGCGCATTTGCGCGGACTTGTTTTTAAATTTAACAAAAATAGTAACTAAATAGAAAGTGGAAATAACACCTTTAGTTCGCAGCAAGATGGCAAACACCGAAACAATTAGGGTCGAAGCATTTCGTGCATGAGGGTAAAAACAGTATATTATGAGGATCGTTGCCAAAATTAAGAAACCAGTACAAAATCCCAATAAAGCATTGTGCCAAAATCCTAATTGTCCAAAATCCTACTTTTGTGCCAAAATCCCAATATATTATTGTATAGAAGAACCACCATATCCTAACAATAATTAAAAATATATATAATACAGTTAATTCATATGCATATAAGTAGTAATTAAATTAAAATTATGAAATAAGTAGTTAATCTTCAATCCGATTCCATCAGTAGCCCAGTACCAGCACATTGCAAGCAATGCAGCATGATTCTCTCTTATCTACATTTAACAATAATAGAGGGGCATTTTTGTAATTTAGTCATAATTCAGGGGAATTTTTGTAAATTGCAATAATATATGATATTTGTACTTACCACAACATACCGAGTAGCCTCGTCCATCAAAGCAGCTCCGGCCAACATTTCTCTTATATTAATTCCCTGCAATAATAAATTATAAATAGTTAAATGCTGGTATTTTTCAATCTGGTCCCTGAAAAGTGTGAAAATTGTAAAAAAGACCTGGAGAGCAGCAGGGAGTAAACCAACGGCAGACATCTTCCAAGTTCTGCCACCGACCAAGTCGAACATCGAAAACCGTGCAAGCCATCCTTCAATTCTAGCCATGTTGTCCAACAGAGATTTTTCTTGCGTAATTGCAACTCCCTGCAATTGAGAGCGTTTTGAGTGTATTGCATCGTGATAGAATGATTAGATTGTATCTTTGGCGATAATGATAAAGGGCCCTTTTTGCAATTGAACTCGCCTATGGTCGGAAAAATGGCCTTTTGCAACCTAACAAAAATAAAGGGGCCTTTTTGCAATTGAAGGAAAATAAAGGGCCCTTTTTGCAATTGAAGGAAAATTCTATTACCTTGGTTTTGAATCTGGCACCCCGAAGCTGTACTGCTCATTTTGAAAGAATCTAATAAAAAAAACCTGAAAATGAAAAAATATCAAATATACCCCTCAATTACATGAAATTTCCAAAATACCCCTTAATATATAAAAAATGTAATATACACCTCTTCTCTATTACAAAGAATCAGATCGAGTTGTGAAATGGGACCACCGCGCCAGTGACAACTGTCAGGATGTCCTTTCTGCTGTGGGTCCCGCGCACTAATAGCAGGAACTCTTTCGATCTCTCATTTTTCAACAGTGTAAATACCGGTTTTGGTATCTGCTAAAACAATCTCGAAATTTAAATGTCGATTTTTAGGTGTTAATATAAGATGAAGTATTTTATTTTTGAGAAATACTTACACACCCCAGCCTTGGACTCTTGAAGAAGAGTATTATGTTGTGAATAACCAGAGAGCTCGCAAAACAGAGGAAATTGTTTCTTCGAGAAAAGATTGCAAAGATCAATTAATGTCATCAATTCGATCAATTCAACCATTATATCGTGTCATTTTAGCCCTATGCAATTGCTTCCTGCATCACTTGCTACATGTATATTGCCCTAAAAAATAACGAAATCTTACAATAATTTGTCAACCAAATTAGATCCAAATTAAACAGTTAAAACCAAAAAATTGAGTACCTGATGCTTCATCAAATACTTAATCCGAAATGCAAGATCTCCGATTGGCCACTTGCCAAGAATTTCCCCATAGGTAAACCTAAACGTCTCAGCCAGAGTAGCAGCCGCTTCTCTTCAATTAGCCGGAGGTTGCGTCAGTCTTCGTACCGCTCTCTTCTTTCTACTTCCACCTCGACCTGGCACCTTCTCCGCCTACGACGTTTGCTCTTGTTTCTCTTCTTTTCCTGTGTGGTCCGCCTGGCGCCGCTTGCTTTCTATCTTTGCGGCTAGGGTTTTACTTTCCGGATATGAAAACTGCGAGAGGAGAGAGAGAAGAGCGAGGGAGTAATATTGTGGGAAGAAAACATGGAGAGGAGCTACGGAGCTACAGTAACTGCGACGTGGAAGCGGGAGAGTTCGGCCCAATCAACCGGATTAGGACTATTATAGATATGGAATATGCAACACCAATATAGAATACTTTTATGTTTAGACTAAAAATAAACATTGCATAAAACAATGATTATCATAAAGAAAACTTCAAGAAAATAGCTTATTCTATGATAAAAATGAAATATTTGAGGTTACTTAATTAAATTGGATCATTAATTAGGAAAATAAGGTTCATATGACAAAAAAAAGGTTCATGCTTTGATACAAGTGTACAATAATCAGTAATGCGTAGTTGGGTAATTACTTTAAACATGTTAGGTGTCTAAATTGAATCATTAAAATCATGAACAAAATTGTTTGGCTCGTACAATAGTCTAGTCAGTTCATTTTTAGTTAGTAGTTGTATAAATTTAATTTGAGTTTTCCTTTGGTTTTGCCTAGAGTTCATTATTTGGAGTTTTTTTTAAACATTATAATGATATTACAAATTTGTTATACTAGATGAAAATAGTTTTTATTACAAAAAATGTTTTTATTATATTAATTTCAAATTTTGAATATGTGTATGATATGATATGATATGATATGCATTGACAATCATCACTAGATGGTAAGTTTGGTGGTGTAGTTGAGCATATAAATATGTATAGGGATACGATCAGTTGTCCATATTTTTGTGTGACAAACGTCGGACCATGACATTTATTTCACAAAATCTAATTATTGAAATCAAATTTCAACCACATATAAATATGATTAATATCATTTAGATGTGATTAGAATAATTTGCGTACAATTTTTATTTTTCTTTTTAAGAAAGTCGACGACGTATTTTCACAATCGTTAATTTGGGTAATTTTTAGATTTTTATGAAGGAAAACTTGAAACCTAGTAAAAATTTATATTAAACCTATCTATATAATTTAAATTAAATCTAAAACAAAAAAATTGAATTTCAAAATTTATTTACTAATGAATTACGATGTAAATATCTTGGATTGTAAATTTTTTTTAAGTATTACGATGAATATGTTAGAAATTTTTTTCTCGAACCCGAGATGGGTATTTTTTCGGAAATTACTCAACCCGCGGATATTCTTTACGGATGTTATCTACCCCTTCGGGTCGGGTATCCACGGATTCGGATTTTACCCGACCCATTCAAGTCCTACTGAGTGACAGCTATGTTGGGTTGTCAATGGGTCGGATTCGAATCCGGTATCGGGTAATATTTGCACCCGACCCATCAACTAAACGGTAATTATTCCCACCCCATTTAGTACCCGCGGATTTTCATATTACCTACGAAATATTTTACTGATACATATACTATAGAAACATATTAGGATATATCGGCGAATTTTTTTTTTTTTTCAAATTAAAATAACATTAATAACATAATAATAGTGTATTTTGCAATTTTGTGATATTATTACGGAAACAAGATTAGAAAAATGAGATTCGATACAATATATAATTTTTTTTTGCATATGTCAGAAAAAATGATATTAAAAATAGTATACAAAATTAGTTAGGAAAATATGGATTTAAATATTACAAATAAATACAATAACTAAAATCTATATTTAAAAGCAACAACAGTACATAAAAGATAGTTTTAATAAAAAAAAAAAAATCAGTAAAAATCAGTTTAAAATATTATAATAAAAACATAAACAATAATCAAACAGGAATAAAACCCGTCTAATAAAAAACAGTAAAAAAGGTTAAACTAAAAATAAATTAAAATATTAATATTAATACAACTAGAATCATTAAAAACCGATATCCCAATCCGTCCGAATCGGGTATCTATGTTCACGCGCAAAAAAAAAAAAAACAAGAAAATTTTCAATATCTTTTTCTTCTTCTCCGAATCATAACATAGATAAACAATGTCAGGAACGAGTAATGGACGATCGGTGTACCACGAGGTACAGGAAACGGAGCTGTGTGCAGCACACTGCATCAATGCATTGTTGCAGGGTCCGTACTTCTGCGAGACGGATCTCGCGGCGATAGCTTCCGAGCTTGATGATAAGGAGCACCAGTTTCTCTCCAGGGCATCCCATAACGTTTCCTTCGATGGAAATTTCAAAATTCAGGTTTCAATTTTTTCTTTTCTTTTTATCCCCTTTTCCATCTCTTTTTCCATGTTTTTTCATTTTGAATTGCGAAATTACCAAATTAGGTTATACGGAAGGCACTCCAAGTATGGAACTTGGAGGTGGTTCCACTAGACCCTGTTAAATTTAATGTTTTTGCAATATTATTTATTTTGGTTTATTAGCTTAATTTGTAATAGTTAATATGTGTCCCCATGTGTATGTGTATGGGAGATGTGTAACAAAAAGACTTTTGGGATGTTTGGGTTTTGTGTCTCTGCCAGAGAGCAATTCTCAAGACAACCACAATATCATCTATTTTCGTGTAGAAGTAGAAAGAGGGAAACTATCCCCACTATATAACTCTTGTTTGTGAGTGTCTCAGGTAGAGGTAAATAATACCCACCTATCTCTAAGAAAAATACCCACCTATCTCTATGAAAAATACCATGCGTATTCCTCTGAAAAATCCCTCTCACTAATTCACCAAAAATACAAGATCTAAACCTCACTAACTCCAACAAATTGGTATCAGAGCTAAGGTTGCAAGGAAAAACGAGTTTGTAGAAGAAGAAGAAAGAGGAGATCACCGTGGCCAACCAAGGAGGTGTGCTTGGGCTTCCATTATCTTCACAACTCATTTTCGATGGTGAGAACTATGATTATTGGAGTATTAAGTTGAGAACTTTGTTGATCTCAAAGGATCTATGGGAAATAGTAAAAGAGGGGTTTGAAGAAATGAGTGCACACAAGGTGCTCGATGAAATGACCGAGAAGGGAAAAGAGAAAGAAGATGAGTCGAGTAAATTAGAATACAAGGAGAATAAAAAGAAGGATGCGAAGGCGTTATTCTTGATCCAAAATGCAATTTCGGATAAACTATTTCCGAGAATTATTGGGGCGAAAACCTCAAAAGAAGCTTTGGAAATTTTGCGAAAAGAATTTCAAGGAAACGAAAAGGTTAGAACCGGGAAACTCTTGACTCTAAAAAGAGATTTCCAAAATTTGATTATGAAAGAGAATGAACTTCTTAAGGATTATTTCTCTAAAATCATGGAATTGGTAAATCAAATAAGAAGCTTGGGTGAGGATTTAACCGACAAATCGGTTTGCGAAAAAATCCTAATTAACCTTTCTCCCAAATATGACAACATGGCCTCTATTATTGAAGAAACCAAAGACCTCTCCACTATAATTGTTCATGACCTAATGGGTTCTTTAGAAAGGCATGAACAAAGACTAAATAGGGATGCTGAAAAATCTCTCGAGAGTGCATTCCAATCAAAACTCACCGTTTCTAAACCACCAAACCAAAATACCATAAAGGGGGAGTCTTCCCGTGGGGGTTATTACGGTAGAGGAAGAGGGCATTATTCCAATAGGGGCAGGGGATTATTAGGAAGAGGAGGAGGTAGAAATAATTACCAAAACAACCAAGCAAAATGTAATATTTGCAAAAGGGCTTCTCATTTTGAAAAAGATTGTTGGTTCAAGGATAAACCTCAATGCCATAATTGTAAGAAATTTGGGCATCTCCAAAAAGATTGTCGAGTTCGAAATAACGAACAAGCCAACTACACCGAAAATAAAGAAGATTACGACAACACGTTTTATGCGTGTCAAACGGCCTTGGAGAAAAAGAGCGATGTATGGTATGTTGATAGTGGTTGTAGTAACCACATGACCGGAATTGAATCGGTCTTCACCGAAATTGATGCAACCGACACTACTCAAATTACGATGGGTAATGGTGCGGTTGTCCAATCAAGAGGAAAAGGTACAATCGCCATTGAAACGAAAAATGAACGAAAAACCATACGTGATGTGATGCTTGTGCCGGAGTTGACACAAAATTTATTGAGTGTGGGACAATTAATCGAGCATGGACACTCGGTACATTTTGAAGGTGAGAGTTGTAAAATCTACGATACATCGAAAAATGGAAGTCAAATTATGACAACCATAAAAATGGAGAAAAATAGAAATTTTGCACTCGTTCTTAAAAATGCAAAATCGATGGCATTAAAAGCGGGTGTTGAAGATGTGTCGAGGTTGTGGCATAAACGACTTGGCCACGTAAATTTCGAAAACTTGAAATTGTTGAGTAGAAAAAATATGGTGTACGGTTTGCCAAATATTGAAGACAAGGGCGATGTGTGTGAAGCTTGCGTGCTCGGTAAAATACACCGAGAACCATTCCCAAAAGAACGGGCTTGGAGAGCAACAAATCCTTTGGAGCTTGTACACACCGATGTGTGCGGTCCAATGAAGCAACCTTCACAAAGAGGTAATAGATATTTCATCACCTTCATCGATGATTATTCGAGGATGTGTTGGATTTATTTCATGAAACAAAAATCCGATGCATTCTCAATCTTTAAAAAATTCCAAAAATTGGTTGAGCGGCAAAGTGGACGATTGATTAAAAAATTGAGAAGTGATCGAGGTGGTGAATATAACTCCAACGAGTTTAATAAATTTTGTGAAGACCTTGGAGTTGAAAGGCAATTAACCGTAGGGTATTCACCGGAACAAAATGGTGTTGCCGAGAGAAAAAATAGAACCATAGTTGAAATGGGAAAATCAATGTTGGTTGAAAAAGATGTCCCGAAAAGTTTTTGGGCCGAAGCGGCGTGCACGGCGGTTTATTTATTAAACCGGTGTCCGACCAAAGCGGTTAAAGACAAAACACCGTTTGAGGTATGGTCCGGTGGTAGAAAACCATCGGTCAATCACTTGCGAATTTTTGGTTCGATTTGCTACGCGCATGTCCCGAAAGAAATGCGACACAAACTTGAAGAGAAAGGTGAAAAATGTGTTTTTATGGGCTATAGCTCTCAATCGAAGGGTTATAGACTTTGGAGTTTCAAAAGGGAAAAAATAATTACAAGTCGCGATGTAATTTTTAATGAAAAAGATAAATGGGATTGGAAAGAAAAATGCGTAGAAAGTGTACCGATAATTGTGCACGAAAAGGAAACCGAACCGCAAGTAGATAAAGATGAAATTCAAAATGAATTTGAAGAAGAATATGAAACGACAAATTCTCCATCCATGAATATGGAGCCGAGTTCCTCAAGACCGAGCTCAACACCGGTAAAAATGAGAAGGTTAAGTGATATTTATTTGCGATGTAATTTTTGTGTTGTTGAACCGGAGAATTTCGAGCAAGCGGTGAAAGAGGAAGTGTCGAGAAAAGCGATGAATGAAAAAATAAGAATGATTGAGAAAAATCAAACTTGGGAGTTAGTTGAAAAACCGAAGGAGAAAAATTTAATCGGTTTAAAATGGATTTATAAAACAAAAACAAATCCGGATGGGTCGGTTCTAAAATAGAAGGCGAGATTAGTTGCAAAAGGATACTCGCAAAAACCCGGTACCGACTATCAAGAAACGTTTGCTCCCGTGGCAAGGCATGAAACTATTCGAATGTTGATTGCTTTGGCCGCTCACAAAGGTTGGAAACTATACCAACTCGATGTCAAATCCGCTTTCTTGAATGGCGAATTAAAAGAAGAAGTGTACGTTGAGCAACCGCAAGGATTTGTGGTTGAAGAAAGTGAAGAGAAAGTGTACAAATTGAAGAAGGCGTTGTATGGATTGAAACAAGCGCCTCGTGCATGGTATAGCCAAATCGATGGCTATTTTACCGAAAAGGGATTTCAAAGAAGTCCGATCGAGCCAACCCTCTACATCAAGCAAGATAAAATCGGTATGCTAATTATTTCACTCTATGTTGATGATTTAATAGTTACCGGTAATAATGAAAAAATGATAAAAGAATTTAAAAATGAGATGTTTAAAAAATATGAGATGAATGATTTGGGATTATTAAATTATTTTTTGGGCATAGAAGTTGAACAAACAAATGATGGAATTTTTATTTCTCAAGAGAAATATGCCCAAAATCTTCTCTCAAAATTCAAGATGGAAAATTGTAATCCGGTAACGACACCGATTTTGGTAAACGAAAAATTAGTAAAAGAAGATGGTAGTGGTGACGCCGATGATTCAATTTATAGGTGCTTAATTGGAAGTTTGTTGTATCTTGCTATTACAAGACCCGATATCATGTATGTTACGGGTTTGTTATCTCGGTATATGAGCAAGCCGAGTAAAACTCATTTGGGTGTGGCGAAAAGAGTGTTGAGGTACATACAAGGCACCAAAAATTATGGGCTTATGTATGAGAAAAATGAAAAGGAGAAAATTGAATTATTTGGATTTTGCGATAGTGATTGGGCCGGGAGTGCCGATGATATGAGAAGTACCTCGGGTTACGCGTTTACCCTCGGTTCGGGTATATTCTCATGGGCCTCAAGGAAACAAGAAAGAATTGTGCTTTCCACCGCGGAAGCCGAATATGTGTCGGCAAACGAAGCCGTGAAACAAATAGAATGGTTGATAAAAATATTAGTAGATATGGGGGAGAAACAAGAAAATGCCACGATTCTATTTTGCGATAATAAATCCGCGATAGCGATGTCGAAGAATTCCGTCTTTCATAGCCGAACGAAGCATATCAAGCTCAAGCACCACTTTATTCGAGAAGTGGTTGGAGATGATGAAATTCTTATCGAGCACGTGAAAACCGAAAATCAATTGGCGGATGTTTTCACCAAAGCACTTCCAAGTGAGAAGTTCATTCGTTTTCGAGAATTGATGGGCATGACGAGCAAAAACATTAAGGGGGATTGTTAAATTTAATGTTTTTGCAATATTATTTATTTTGGTTTATTAGCTTAATGTGTAATAGTTAATATGTGCCCCCATGTGTATGTGTATGGGAGATGTGTAACAAAAAAGACTTTTGGGATGTTTGGGTTTTGTGTCTCTGCCAGAGAGCAATTCTCAAGACAACCACAATATCATCTATTTTCGTGTAGAAGTAGAAAGAGGGAAACTATCCCCACTATATAACTCTTGTTTGTGAGTGTCTCAGGTAGAGGTAAATAATACCCACCTATCTCTAAGAAAAATACCCACCTATCTCTATGAAAAATACCCTGCGTATTCCTCTGAAAAATTTCTCTCACTAATTCACCGAAAATACAAGATCTAAACCTCACTAACTCCAACAGACCCAGCATCAGCGGAAGAATCAAAGTACAACCCCGCCGAGCTGGAGGCATTCATCTTCCACGTAGACCACCACTTGTTTTGTATCCGAAAATTACAAGGAGAATGGTATAATTTAAGCAGTAGCTTGCCCGCTCCTCTATGCATACCTGCATGTTCTCTCTTAACTCTTCTGGACACAATCAAAGGATCTGGTTGGTCGATTTACACGGTTAAAGGAAACTTCCCAAAAAACAAGTTTAATATTAGGGCTGAGTCATCGAGCGGGCCCTGTCAATGGTTGGCTCCTGTGGATGCGAAGACAGTCTTACCTTTCCAAACTTCGAATATTCGAGAGCATTATCGTATTGGCGACAAGTTTAGGTGTGGCAATGATTGTACTACCTATATTTGCACAAGAAAATCGGATGGCAAAAAGTACGCGTGTAAAAGTATGTCTAAAAGAAATATCAGGTGCAGAGAAGATTGTGCCAATGTAGTAAAAGAAATGGAAATAATGAATACACTAAGTCAACATGAAAATGTTGTTCAAATCCAAGGTAAAAATGTGGACTATTTTAGATTCAAATTATTCAAACTAAAACATAATCTTTCTTGTAATCAATTGTACCATTGCAGGTGTATACGAGGATACATATTTCGTGCACTTTGTCACTGAAATGTGCGCTGGTGGTATCTTGTCTGAGAGGGTTCAACGTAAAGGGTGTTACGCTGAAAAGGCTGCCGCGCTACTGACGAAGTCAATTGTGCAGGTCGTGCAAGATTTCCACTCAATGGGAATATTGCATCGCAACTTAAAAGCAGAAATTGTTGGCTTTACTACTACTGACGACTGACGAGAATGCCGGAGTGAAAATAATGGATTTCAGCTTTTCAACATTCTTCAAACCTGGTACGTTTGATATTTTTCTATCGTTTTGAGAGGGTAAATTTAATTTACTGTACCAATGATATTAGGACAATTCAAATTAAATTTATACAAAACCTAAGGAAAATTCAAATTAAATTTATACAACTACTAACTAAAAATGATATGACTAGACTATTGTACCAGCCAAACAATTTTTTCATGATTAAAGATTCAATTTAGACACCTAACATGTTTAAAGTAATTACCCAACTACGCATTACTGATTATTGTACACTTGTATTAAAGCATGAACCTTTTTTTGTCATATGAACCTTATTTTCCTAATTGATGATCCAATTTAATTAAGGAGCCTCAAATATTGCTATTTTCTTGAAGTTTTCTTTATGGCAATCATTGATTTATGTAATGTTTATTTTTAGTCTAAACATAAAAGTATTCTATATTGGTGTTGCATATTCCATATTTTTCTTTAAATTATGCTATTTTTACTATTATTAAAAACAAAATACAAAAAAAATCCAAAAGAAATATGAATGAAAGCCCAAATTAAGTTTATTGGGTTTCTTGGGCTGAATTCCTTCTCAACAATAAAAAAACAAAAGAGAAAAAATAAATACAACGATTGACGACTCGAAGAAGAATCATGTAGAACTCTTGAATTTGGTTCTATTCCAAAGAAACCCAGAAGGGAGAAAAAAAGAGAGAGAAGAAATCACATAAATCTCTTATCCCTAAACCCCAAAATCGGAACTTCTTTTCTCGTTTCTCTCTATTAGTCGCTTGAGAAGATATGCATTCTTTGTTTGTCTCTAATCTTTCGAGTTGCTATTGTCGACCCTTTTCTCGTGGAATTAAGTTAGTATTTATCTATTTATTCATTCTTTTTTCTTGGTTTTTTCATAATTGTGTCCCTGAATTGGTGTTGTCTTTTTTGGGGTGAAGGAATGGGAAGGAGGCAAACAGAGTGGGTTTCTTGGCTTTCAGAAGCCCTAGATGCGCCATGAATCTTTCTATTGGTGAAGAAAGCTTTCACTACAGTAAGAAACTAAGAACCCTTCTATTTTTCGTACTTCAATTCGTCCATTTGGTAGTTAAAGCCTCCAATTTCGTTAATTTCGTGAACAAATCAAGCCAATTATCCTCCCAATTGAACCCAATTGAAACTTACATTTTCTATCATCTCTAGGAAGCATCCCCAAATTCCCACGAATGCACATTAGAGATCCCTACCTACAAACTACTCGGGGTAACCTACGACGCGTCAGAAGAGGAAATCCGCGGGGTCCGTAACTTCCTCGTATCACAATACTGCGAGCACGAGCCGAGCGTCGAGTCGATCGAGCTTGCTTACGAGAAAATCATGATGAAGAGCTTCAAAGAGAGACAAAAGGAGAAGATAAACTGGAGGACCAAGTTGCAACACAAAGTCAACGAATCTCCCCCGTGGTTTCAGAATTTGTTAGGGTTTTTCGAGGTACCGAGTATGCATATTGTTTGGAGAAGAGCTTTTCTTTTTGGGTTCCTGGCTGGCTGGAGTATTTTTCGTTCCGCTGAGCCTGGGCCCGCTTTTCAGGTATAATTTACAAAAAATAATTAGGGTTTTGTTTTCGAAATTCAAAATTTTTAGGGTTTTGGGTTTTGTAATGCAGGTGGCGCTTTCGCTTATGTGTTGTATCTTTTTCCTGAACGAGAAAATGAAGAATGGTTTCAGAGCGTTTATGACTGGGTATTATTATGTTTAAACTTTAAATTAAACTTGTTATTTTTTGTATTTGCTATTTGGTCTTTTTTTTAATAATATTTATTTATTTTGTTGCAGACTTGGGGCGCTTGTAATGGGATGGACTGTTGGTTCGGTATTGATACCATTTATTCCAGCGTTTCTTTTTCCTCCAACTTGGTCTCTCGAGCTACTCACCGCTTTGGTTTCCTATGTTTTCTTGTTTTTGGCTTGTGTGTTTTTGAAATAGACCCTGTAATTTTGCTTAATTACAATGCTAGGGTTTGTGCGCGAGGTTTAGTTTGAAGAGTTGGTAATTTGTGTTGTTGGTTATTTGAGCATCTTAGTTTTGTTTTGAGGATTTTTTATATTGTAGAACTTTTCTTATTAAGAATGTAAGAAAAGAAGAAAAATAGTTGGTTTTTGGAGAATGGTGACCGGGCCGGCCCTGGCGTTTTAACGACCCGAATCCAATTTTGTAAAAATGTATAATGAATTACTTAAAAAAAACACATGTTAATATTACAAATGTATGATTGATAATAAAGATTAAAAAAAAGGTATGTTGCACATACATAGGTATATTGAAAATATATAAATGTATATTCAATATGTAAATTTATATTTAGTACTCGCATGTTTTCAGATTATCTACTGAAATTTTTTCTCATGATTATTTATAACATAATTTTTTTTTATAATACACTAACACAAAAATATTTATAGAATTAAGATAACACCACACAAATACATAGCAAAACATGATTATTATGTCATACATGACATGTTCACAATTTGTGATTCAAAAATGAGAGAAAAGCCAAAATTTCAAAAATAGACGAAGAGCAAAATAATCCACCCCAAAAATAAAAAATAAAAAGATAGAGAAGAGGACATAATGGGAAAGATAAGAAATTATTGTTCTCGGCGTAAAATTATCTATTGATAACACTAAAATGTCAATCTAGATCAGAACATAAAATATTTTAATAGTCGGGTTCGGATCGAGTATTTGTCCCGTTCGGGCCGGGTACCCGTCGCCTGTAGGGGGAGCGAGTATTCTCCAACCCATCATCCCTGAATTTAGTGCTTATGGATTTTAGGCATAATCCGTGATGTCAAATCCATAATTCAATTGGAATTGAATTCCCAGTTTTGAGTTCTGGAAAATGGCATGAGAGTAAGACCAACGCAGAACTTCTTCGAAGTTCCAACGAAGCCATATAGCCATGGCGTCGAGAGCAGTGGCCAAAGAGCTAAGCAAACCAAAGCCCATTTGCTCTGCCATTCGTTACCTAGTTACACCTCTTTCAAATCCGAATTACTCCACAGATTCTGGCGGAGATGGGTTCCAGCCGACCCGAGTCAGGATTTTCGATCGCGAGCTCAAGCTTGCTCAACGAGATCGAGCCGCTTGGCTCATGCGAGGCAAGAAGGACCAACTTCTCGATTCCGTCGCTGAGAACCTTCTAGATCGTCTTCAGGTACTTTACATTACACTCCAAAATGTATAATCTGAAACTTTAGGGACCAAATTGAAAATAAATCATACTAAAATACCCAATTGTGTAATTTCTTTTCCTTTGGGGTGTAGGATTGTAAGAGAAATTTTACTACAGCATTGAGTTTGGGTGGTTCTGGCGAGGCAATTAGGCGCTTATTGAAGGGTCGTGGTGAGAATAATTTCATTTCAAATATAATTATCATATAAAATATGGTGAATATACCATTTTGAGTGTCAATATCATTTCAGGAGGAATAGAGAAACTGATAATGATGGACATGTCACAAGACATGGTAAAAAAATGGAAGGATTTGGAGACGAATTTCACCGATGACACCATCGAAACTAGCTTTGTAGTCGGTGACGAAGAATTCCTTCCAATTAAAGAAAAGTAAATATAAATTCCAAATTAAAAAAATGCATATATATTCAATTTATCAAAATATCCTCTAATTATTATTTGTAATTTACAATTTTACCCGTGAAGTTCATTAGAGTTGGTAATAAGTTGTTTGGGTCTTCATTGGACCAACGATCTACCTGGCGCCATGATACAAGTACATCATTATTATTTTTATTAATAATATTTGAAAATAAATTATAAAATATAATATTTGTTCAAAAATATGGCAGTGTAGATTGGCACTCAAACCTGATGGATTATTTCTCGCTGCTATTCTTGGCGGAGACACATTAAAGTACATTAATTTTTTGAATTCTTTGATTTATATATTTATACATCAAATTATTGTATTTTTATTTTATTAATTTAATGAAGTATAATAATTATATGATTAGAGAGCTAAGAATTGCATGTACAATCGCCCAAATGGAAAGAGAAGGTGGTATTAGTCCTCGAATCTCTCCTTTTGCTCAAGTCAGTACACATTTTTACAATTTTACCCAATTTAATTATCAAATTCATAATTTATTATTATTATTTTATTATAAGGTTATTTATGATATTTTATATTTTATAGGTTAGAGATGCAGGGAATTTACTAACTAGAGCTGGTTTAGCGCTTCCTAGTGTTGATGTCGATCAGTACACAGTTCGATACCAAAGTGGTACGCTTTAATCAAATAATTTTTATTTTTTTAATTATTTAATTTAATTTTTTTTAATAGCTTTGGAGCTCATCGAACATCTCAGAGCAATGGGCGAAACAAACGCTCTTTTTAACAGAAACCCTGTAAGTGAACATGTCATAATAAAAGTTGCATAAATCAGGGTCATTTTCGACAATTTATTTAATATTATTATAAAACAAAACAGGTATTAAAGAGAGATACGGCTTTGGCAACTGCGGCAGTGTACCAGTCCATGTTCGGTGCCGAAGACGGTACCGTACCTGCCACCTTTCAGGTATACTCGTAGAAAAAAAATAGGGTTAAATAGAATTATGAAATCAAAATTCGAATTAATACAATTTTAATTTTGTTTTAGGTGATATATATGACTGGTTGGAAAGAGCACGAATCACAACAAAAAGCAAAGAGGAGAGGTTCCGCGACAATTTCTTTCAAAGATATTAAAAATCAATTCGGTTCAGATTCGGTTCGAGACGAATGAAATCAACAAGTTGAAATAAAAGCAAGCAACCATACAAGTCAAATTAATACACAAATATCATGTTCAAGTAGATTTACACGATCCCAATTTTTTAGATTGGGAAATCGATCCCTTATTCATCTATGGTTAAATAATACTTTTCAAACAAATGGTTTCCTAAAAAAAAGCAAAACAAACCGTTTTATATACCGTCCTATTTTCATCGAATTTACCATATTAAAAACACCTCAAAAAAATCATTTTCCTTTCAATTCACCACAAACCCAAGACCCGGAGCTTCACATCGCGCCACATGGTCCTCCTCCCTACTAAATTGCACGATTTTACAATTCGTTTTTAGATATTTCAGTGTTAGTTGGTTAGCCTTGAGTCTTTTCGACACGTGCCTTGCGCACAGCTTGTTGTATGAGCCTATCGTGTTCCTTGAGCATGTCATCGACATTCACCCCTTGAGAAATCAAGGGTCCTGAATATTGTATCCTCTTCCCCTTGCCCTGAATCGTAATAATTATTGCAAACATAAAAACATAATAAATATGATAATGCATTGAAATGTTTCATACCGAATTGGGGTCCATGTTGTTCAAATCCTTCCTATGGGAAGAAGTGCGGTCAAGAGCTTGTAGACCGTCATCGAGTCTATTGTAACAGTTATCATCCTCATTCGTCGCGTCAGAGTTCGTGCAGGATTCGGGCTTGTAAGATCTAGGAACCCCGTTGGGAACCCTAACGGAGTTGTAAGTACGGCCCGGCACTGGAGGCAGCTTGTGGTGCTCTCCAGTTCGGGGTGCGGTGTTTTGTGTCTGTTCGGGTGTAGGCGTGTTCTCTTGCATGTTATACTTGTTGATGTTGGTTTTGCCCTTTGCATGCCCGTGTCGTTTCTGCATTGCGAAGAGAGCGAGTTGTTAAATTTTGAAAAATCAAATTTTGAATTCGAGCACTTAAAAAGAGTGTGCTTGATTACCTGCCATTCAGCGGAGGCATCTTGATTCGGATCCGGTTTGCTTTCTTTCCTTCCTGGTTTTACAGACTCGGTTTCCCTTCCCGCAGCTTCTTTCTTTTTCCTATAAATTCAAAATGGATTTTGAAATTCGTAAATTTTGAACACGAACATTCATGTCTATATCGCTAGTACCGAATCTGAACCAATTTTAGTACTGTTTGGCTCTATTTTGGTTTAAATGTCAATAATTATGTTAGTTTATTATTTGAAGCATTTACCTAGCTTTCATATCACGAAGTTTAGCGTCGTATTCCTTGCTTGGTGGAAACTTGGGCAAACTCGACGGATCACACGGAAGAGGATCTGTCCTGAAAAACTGATACAAAATATTCAACCCATATTAGATAAATAATCAGATATTATAAACTTGCACAATAAAAAGATTATTATTTCAAAAAATTACATCGCTTTTCAGTGCAGAGGCAGCAGTTCCGCGACCCTCGGGCTCGATGGCGAGCAAAGATTCGAGGAGAGCTAAACCGAAAGGAGGAAAGTCTTTGAACGTTTCGGTAAGGCATCTCTTGTAATGGCTTTGCGGCTTGAAAACCGTCGCGTGAGATAGCTTTGATTTCTTCCAGTATTCTTCGACAGGAGACCCGCATAACTTGAATATCTTGTGGAGTTGCTCAACCTACAACAATCCATGTTATTAAAACCCATTTGGAACTAAAAATAGTTTTATTAATTACTAACAATGTACCTCAGTTCGGCCTGGCATGATTGGTTTTCCGGCGAGCAGTTCGCCCAGAATGCAGCCGGTCGACCATAAGTCGACGGCCACGCCATACTCGGTTGCCCCCAGAAGGAGCTCCGGTGGCCTGTACCATAGAGTCACGACTCGACTGGTCAATTGTTGTGACTTGCTTGGATCGAAAAAGGTGGCTAGACCGAAGTCGCCTATCTTTAGGTTTCCATTATGGTCTATGAGGAGATTGGACCCTTTGATGTCTCGGTGCAACACGCCATGAGTGTGGCAATGATACAATCCTTGGAGCAATTGTTGCATTAAACATTTCACCTATAGATAAAAATACACCACATTCAAAATTAATGAACAATAAAAGAAAAATTAAATTTTGTATAAATGAAACAAAACATGCCTGTGGTTCGGTGAACTTGACACCAGGAGTGGCGATAAGACCGGCAAGATCGTGTTCCATATACTCGAATACAAGATATAAGCTCTGAGAAGAACGAGAAGCGACAATTCCTTCGAGTTTTATGACATTTGGATGATCGAGCCTTCGTAAAATATGGATTTCTCGAGCCATGAAACGGACACTCTCGGGGTCCATGTTCATGAATCTAACCTTCTTTAAAGCGACGAGTTTGCCGTTTTGAAGATCGCGTGCTTTGTACACACTGCTATATGTACCTTGTCCAATCTGAAAAAGTAACAATTGGATTGTAATGCTTGAGAATATAAGGTATAATAATGGAATAACTCTCATCATTTAAATATATGTTGATTAAGAGGAAATTAGGATTACAATTACCTTGTCTAATTTCTCAAAAGAATCTGAACGTCTAGGCGACCACCCTCTGATAGCCTCAGGAACCACATTGGCGAGCCAAGACGGCCATCCTGAGATCACGTGCTCTCCTGAGAATCCAACTGGCTCTTCATTCGCCTTTGTAAGACTCGTCTCGCCCTTTGCATTTCCGTCCTCTCTCTTCCCCGCAATTTCAACCTCATTTTTTGCCCGTTTCTGATGCGCACCTGCTCTTTTCGGCCTCTCAACCGGACCAGATTTACTTATCATGGGTTTGATCGGCGCAGTATGAGTCGAGTTCCCTTCATTTTCCTTGTTCGATTTGGCTCGTGAGATTGTCGTGTTTGTGTTTGTTTCGCTTGTACTCGGAGGCGAAAGAGACGGAGTTCCTTTCCTCGAGAGGGTCGAGAAGAGTTTGAATGATTTGTTCGAGTTGCCTTTTGGGATCGCACTCGTGTTTGCATCATCGGCTGCCGCCACTTTACAACAAACGCAACCCATTAAAAAAAATTACTTTTCGGTAATTTAAAGAATTCTTCCTTTTGTTCTCAAGATGGATTGTCACAATGATCATACAAATACAAAATGAATCGAATTTTTGTGATCTGAAACAATGGAAGACCCAAAACAAAGAAAAAAAATGATTAGAGATGGAGATATTCTGAGAGCGAGATTAAATTTCTTTCAGAATGGATTTGTGAAATTGGAAAATAAAACTCTTTACCCTCCTCAAACCCTGTTATCTATGTCTTGCAAACAAGGGGAGGAGAGGTGGAGAGAGAGATACCGAGTGGATGAGGATTTAGCGAGTAGAACATAGATAATCGTCAAATTTGGAATAATTGTTTACTTGCAAAAACAGCACAAAACCAGGAAAACAATCTAACGAAGTCAAAGAAAATGGAAAGCTAGGAGAGTTTCGTATAGCCAAAAACACATTGGAGCCAATGAAATAAAACCAGAAGTATAGTTTTTATGTTAAGCTCGATTTTATCGTTTATATATCAAATCTAGTTTAGTGAAATACAGTTTAGTATGGCATTCAAGCTTGTTTATGGGGATTGGAAGGTTTAAATCACAGTTTATCTTATTGAAAATTCTATTATTCATGGAAAAATATGGTTGGAAATAAATATGAGTGAAAATAAATATGGTTGGAAATAAAATATGGTTTATATACCAGAACTTCCAGTCAAAACTTTCTTGACTCAACTTGGTATAATTTGTTATTGAAATAAATATGAGTGGAAAAAGAGTCGGTTCTTATAGATGGAATTTCATATATATCGCTACATAACCTCCATATGTCAATTACTATGTGATAAAATATTTAAACATATTATTGTATAATATGTAGTATGCTTTTGGTTTTGTTTTAAGATTTTATTTCATGGAAAATATTATTTTATTTTACATACAAGTTTGTGTTCTCTTTTTTACAATTTGCTTTTATTCTAATTATTTATCATTTTGGATTTAATAACATAAATATTAAATACCAACAAATTGTTGGGTATTTTGAATCTTTGGTCAAAAGAATACTTGAGACATGGAAAGTTAAAATTAATACCTATAATGTTGAGGGGTGAACAGAAGGAATTTTTGTAAAAAAGAAACCATTTTTATATATTTTGAAAAAAAATAACTTTTTAAAATAGTCCTAATTTTAATTTATTTCTTATAAGGATTAAACTTAATATATGATCTTAATATATTTTTTAAAAGGAAATCTATCAACTTTTTACAAAAATCATGTATCGTCAATGTCAAAAATCAAAAGCATACTATACTATGTATTGTTTTCATATATTTTTGTATTGTTTTAATTATAATTTAAAAAAATGAAACATCAAATAATAAAAAAAGAACAACATAAAAAATACGCTGAAAAATATTTGGCAGGAATATAACTTCTTATATTTTCCTTGTTAATTACCATGTTAACTTCTCAATTTCGTAATTAATATTCTTAATTAATTGATAATTAACATATAATTAATTAATATATGATACACTAATAGTATTTATAAAATTATCCAAATTTGTTTGTTATGTGTATAAAATTATTCACAAGTAATTTTGATCTACTTTTTGATGTTTTTGTATACAAAATATATTATAAATAAAATTGAATGAAAGGTTTTTCTGGTTCAAATAAAATTTTCTATAACTACTATCTAGAGAGGTAAGGAAAATATATGACATACCATATGGACAGTCAAAAAATATATTGTATTTCGAAAATATAAAGAAAAAGAGACCATATACTTATCAACATATGAATTAATATACACCACATAATTAAGATATAAATTATTGGATTGAAACCTGTTAATTATAATATTACGCTACATGTTAATTATTAACATGTGTTAATTAATTATATATTATACGTGTTATAAATAAGAATGTATTAGTTATAACTTAATATGGTATGTGTATAATTATATATGCGTGTGAAAAATTGAATAATCATGAACATGTGTCAACACATGAAAAATACACATTAAATTAGAGCGTCACATTGAATTAAAGGGTATCATGTTTTCTATATAAACATGATTGATGTAATCATTCTTGAAACTTCAATCGATGAGAAAATTTGTGATTGTTTTATAATAGTATTTTCAAGGATTTTCGATTTCTTTCATTTCGGTTCTTTTATGTTTTTCGTGAGTTTATAATTGTCCATCCATTTTCAATTTCCCGTTTTAGGGTTTTGGAACTTAAATACTCAAGTTCAATTATCATGCATATTTTTTTTCTTCTAAAAACCTGTTTATGTCATATTATTTATAATTTATAATATTATTAAAGAAAGTTCATGACTTTTTGGGGCGAGTTACTATTTTCATGGACTTCTTATAGGATTCATAATTTTGTGTTGGATTTTTAATGTTGATATTTTTATTGTTTGTGAATTTTTGTTGCGAAAAATTTACCAACCCCTTATTTCAGACATATCTTTGTGCAATTTCCTCATGCCACATCATCACAATATTTACAACCACTAGATTATAATATGTGGTGTTGGTTATATTTTAATAAAATAACCAAATAAATAATATAAATAAATAATTAAATATTTATTTAAATAAAATAATATTAATAAAATTTAAGACAAGCCTGGATGTAGCCGCGCGGTCAAGCCACTGCTGCCCTAAAGACAGATTAACGCCCTCTTGTGCAGGGTATTTTCGTTTTTCCATCTCCAAGGTTCTACACCTCGAGAGCTCGTCTCGTATCCGTTCCGTAAGCACAGTCGAGAACGGATGTTCCTCACTTCGAAAGAAATGAAGCCGTACACCGAATTTTCCAACCGAGTTTATATTTGAATATTTTCATAATTGAAGAAAAGAATTATCACAAACTAGAGATCCACTTTTGTTCATCTGTTGATGTGCAATGGAAGAATAGTATATTTAACTTTTCCTCATTGTTATTGTCTTATTATAAGGAGAGAATTGGAACACTCTTATTTTATCTCTCTGTTACCATGGTTTTATATATATATATATATATCAGGAGAGAGAGAAATAAAGAAGCATTTATTTCTATAAAAGAAACCGAAATTGTCATGGCTCCATATATTAATATTGGACCATTAATTCTTTATTTCTTGTAACTTCCGATTCATATTTCTCTTTATATTTTGTAACAATTAAAATATGTTACTAAAATTTAATTCTCTATCTTTATAATGCATGTCATATGCATAAGACAAAATATCTAATAATTAATATTAGATCAAATATATAAAGTTTTAAAATTTAGTATTATTTATAATAAAATAATACAACATCGAATGTTGTATTATTTTATTATAAATAATACTAAATTTTAAAACTTTATATATTTGATCTAATATTAATTATTAGATATTTTGTCTTATGCATATGACATGCATTATAAAGATAGAGAATTAAATTTTAGTAACATATTTTAATTGTTACAAAATATAAAGAGAAATATGAATCGGAAGTTACAAAAAATAAAGAATTAATGGTCCAATATTAATATATGGAGCCATGACAATTTCGGTTTCTTTTATAGAAATAAATGCTTCTTTATTTCTCTCTCTCCTGATATATATATATATAAATAAAACCATGGTAACAGAGAGAGAAAATAAGAGTGTTCCAATTCTCTCCTTACAATAAGACAATAGCAATGAAGAAAAGTTAGATATACTATTCTTCCATTGCACATCAACAGATGAACAAAAGTGGATCTCTAGTTTGTGATAATTCTTTTCTTCAATTATGAAAATATTCAAATATAAACTCAGTTGGAAAATTCGGTGTACGGCTTCATTTCTTTCGAAGTGAGGAACATCCGTTCTCGACTGTGCTTACGGAACGGATACGAGACGAGCTCTCGAGGTGTAGAACCTTGGAGATGGAGAAACGAAAATACCCTGCACAAGAGGGCGTTAATCTGTCTTGGGCATCAGTGGCTTGACCGCGCGGCTACATCCAGGCTTGTCTTAAATTTTTGGTTATATTACAATTAAATAACCAAATAAACAATTAAATAATTAATTAAATAATAATAATTAACAAATAAATCGAGAACAAGCCTGGTGTAGCCGCGTGATCGTGTCACAGCTGCCCTAAAGACAGATGACGCCCTCTAGTGCAGAGTATTTCGTTTATCCATCTCCAAGGTTCTACACCTCCGATTTGTCTCGGTTCCGATCTAGTAGCACAGTCGTAGAACGGAAATCTTCACTTTGAAGTAGATGAAGACATGTACACCAATTCTTCAACCAAGTTAATCTCAATAAATTGAATAGAGAATATAATCTATATTGTTTATTTCTTGAGAGGTATTTGTATATTAGATTAATTAATTAAGGAGGAATAATATATACGTATAGGAGGAAAGAATGTGGTCTAAAAACAATTGACCTCTTACTTATCATTCCTGATTGTACATTTTTATAGAAGAGAGGGAGGAAACACATAATTTATTGCATATTAATAATGGCAAATAAAACCACCGAATAGCAATTGTAACCCAATTAATCAGGGGCTATTTATTATTTATTTTCTAGTAACCTCCTTTATAAAACTTCTTTTTATATTCCATTGCTCCAATAATTAATTCATACACTTTAATGTACACAAAATATGTGCACTAAAACAATTAATCTAATTGTTTATATTAATTGAAATAAGCAATTATATTTTATAAAATGATATAACAGTTTTAAAATTTTATTAGTATTATTTTAATAAATAATACAACATTCCCCCTCAAATTTTAAAACTTTATTTATAATTTTATTCTCTTTCCAAAAACTTGGTATCTACTATGCATAAATATGAGTGGACGTAGCCTTGAACCCATACGTAGTGAAAATCATATATGACCGAGATTACATGGTGAACTAGGTCTTGAACCATGAATCGTTCAACCGATCTTTTACAACCTCACACATAGTAGGAAAAATATGTTGGTGTTTTTATGCGGGTGTGCGCTATTTATGGCCATGCGCTAACCTTGATTTTCATGAGAATACATTAGGATTCTGCCCGTATCCTTTAATCGCGGCCCACGATAATTCTCACATAGGTAATTCCTCAAAGAGTATACGGTGTGGAAATATACTCCGTTAAATTATTTAATATAATATATATACAATATTTTTATGTATATTTTATTTTGGAATTATTAAGAATAATAGCATTCAACCTAACCATCACCTTAAAGCACTTCACCATAGGGATAAGCATAGACATTAGAGTCTAAAATAGTGCTTCGAAAATATCACATCAGTCGCTTCGTTCACCCTTTGAACCATTTGTCCGGACCAGCCAGCCACAATGGTAGGGATCCCACTTCTGGTGACGATTATATGAGCATAAATCTCATCCCCCTCGATGAACTAGATCTTGTAGGATCTATTATCGGAATTTTATTTTTCGATTTTATTAAATGAAGTGACATATCACAATTTATTTATTTTTCGTACGATTTTATATTTAACAAATAAGTGTCTGTTTATTTATGATTCATAATTTATTGATTGATCAGATCAATAATTATTTTTAAATCAAAATTGCATGCTAATTATTTAAGACACTTTAGGAATTTCTCAAAGATGAGTTCCTAGGCCGATTTTAGGCAAATATTATTTATTTATATCAATGTTAATTTGACTAATATTTGAAATTAGTACTCTTAGTGAATACATCTTAACAACAATTAATATGTTATAAATTAGAATACTATATATGTATTCATGTAGGATCACAAATCAGTGATATCCAAATTTATATAAAATGATAATTTTATCAAGTTTCATTTGTAATTTATTTGTTTACTTAATTTAAAAAATAATACTGGAATATTAACATTTCATTTCCTTTAGAAATTTAATTAGAAATGACCATTGAATAGGAAACCAAAATAATGAGATCTTGTCTCATAATTACGAGATAATTTTTATTTTCTTATCTCGACAAAATAAGAATACAGCTAGTAAAATTTATAACTTCTGCAACTTTTCGTTAAATCTATTATTGTTATTATTAATAGACATATATATAACTCATTTCTGAATTATAATCAGCAAAATATTTCAATAATAGAAATGTTATATTATTTTGAGTAATGTTGTATTATTTTGTATCATGTAATGGTAATAAGAATCAAAGAGAGTGAATATTTCGGTTGCTTATTGTATTAAAATCTCCAAGCAGGCCAAATGGCATATAAAACCGAAAACCAAATTTAATTATTCCTTCTTATAATTCTCTTAATAAATATCCTACATTAATAAAATGTGGATAAATTTCTACCATTATATATTTCAGACATGAACCACAAATATCATGAAGTTAACTTGCACATCAAATGAATGGATTCATATGATATTTATTATTTGAATGTTAATTTATGATCATACAAGTATTTAACATATATGTATAACCTTGAACAAAAGATAACTGTCAATTGATGGCATTAATTATCAATTAATCTCCTCAACAATTTTGTTGGAGTGTAATGAAATTTGATTTTGTCCAAATGCTTGGGTTTATAGATACA
Organism: Luzula sylvatica; assembly: GCA_946800325.1. NCBI lineage: Eukaryota > Viridiplantae > Streptophyta > Magnoliopsida > Poales > Juncaceae > Luzula > Luzula sylvatica. Next base: position 72,088,313 of record OX326959.1, on the reverse strand, counting down.
TCGCACACATGATGTTGACAACAAAATAATTCTGACTTTATTTTGTGAACCATCAAATTTTATTATGCCAACAATAAATGAAATTGAATCACATAACAATAAACTATTTAAAATAATAGTTTTATTCTAATGATTAATTATATTTTACGTATAGTAGATAAAAATGATCTATTATACCTTGAATATAGAATTCATAATTCCATATCACACAAATAAAACGATGTCATGACTATTTTTATTTTTATTTTAATGAAGAGATAATATTATCAAACTTTACACCATATTCACATTGTTATAGTTATTTATAAATCTGATTCTAAATAAATTTGTCTACTTAAATTATTTGAAGTTATACCTCAATATATTTTTCTTTTAGTAGAAAATTTGTCATGTCAATTTTCATAATAACAATTGGATATATATCCTCAATATTAAGAATACAAAAATTATACATGATCAAAATAAATATATTATGATCAACATGTAATTTTTTATCAATTTGTTAATTTTAATTATTATATTAAGATAATAATTATCAATGTTTATATCAATCTTAATTTTTCATTATACCGATTCAAGTAGAATATTAAACTAATTTATTATTTTAATTTATTATACTTAAATATTTGGTAATTATACTATTATAAAGACAAATCATTAATTCATAAACTCATAATTATACTATTTTCATTAATAAAATTCGAATATTTGATGTCATCAACCGCCATAATAAATCTCGCGGATTAGTAAAATACATTTGAAAATAATTTATAAAAATAAGTTCATAAAATAACTTAAATAAGATTCAACAGGTAATCTTCGTAGTTTCACAAGGAACTTTTTTTTTTTTTTTGGAAGAGGAAGTACAAAGGAATATGTATTAAATATGATTTTGCAATGACTTTTAGTTGTTTGTTAAATTCTAATTAGTTCTAAAATAAGTTATTTTCTGTTTAAACTTGTAATATAGTGGAATATAATTGGAAAATGAATGTGTATTAAATATGATTTTGCATTGACATTTGAGGTTGTACAAATGTGTATTAGTACCGAACATGCAATGTGTATAGAAAATGAAATATACGTGTATTTGTATAATGATTGTAATTGAGTTTTCATACTAATTTAGAACAATCGATTTGTAGTTATAGTGATCGTGTATACAAGATATATGAAACCCAATTATTGATACAATACCAATGAAGTGGTACCAAAGAGAAAAATATAAGTTAATTGACATATATATCCCAAAGTACAAATATCATACAATTAAAATTACCTGGCGATCTCTAAGACGACCATATTATACTCTCATATATCAACCTACCCATTTTAATTCAACCCCCAATACTGACTCTAATTTTAAACCAAAGACCACATCTTGGATGCCAATATACTAATGTATTCTCGTTAGAATCCTTGATTTCCTCTCTTCGAAATTCTACTTTTTTCGAACTCTTCTTCGGAATCGAGAACTATTCTTGCTCCATCACGATGGCTTGTATCGATTCTACATTTTGTCACTCGCAAAAAAATATTCATATTAAAATTAGAATTTTCAAATAAGAAACATGCAATTTTTCAATACAACAATAAAGGTAGAAAATTATTATGATATATTGATATTCTACAGTATTTGAGATTATGCCAAAAAAGTGAAGTATGAACTTACAAAAAAGTAGTACTTAGAAGAAGCATCCAAATATTAGAACTATGTGTCGAAAATCACAGTAAATTGCTGAAAAGAAGACCTGATTTCAATTTCACCAAAATGTCGGGCATACTTGTAATTTTGAAGAGAAACAATATGAAGTCTCTACTCCCTCTTCATCTCCTCTTAGTTTCCCCTAAAATTGCCAGAGAAAGCGGTATTGTTTGTACTTCATTTTCAATTAGACAAGAGACAATTCGATTGTCTTCATCAATTAGGCGTTTCTTTAGGTAAGTTCCAAATAATCACTGATGAGCTGGCGAATTGCTTCAACATGATCATGTTGAGAGAAATCCTTAATCGTTTGGGGAACTTCTTGAGATAAATTGCTTCAGTGCTGAGGAGTAACTCAATTGGGCGTTTCTTGAGATGAATTTCAAATACTCCTTCTGGTGAGCTCGCGAATTGCTTCAACTGGTACCATTTTAAGAGAAATCCTTAATTTAAGAGAAATCCTTATTTTAAGAGAAATCCTTATTTAAGAGGAATTAAAGAGGAGGAGAAAGCTTCGTCACTTGGATCTACCTCGAGAGTTTTCTTCTCCGCCCAAAGACGAGAAGAGAAAGCTTCGAAAAGGGAAAGACTGAGGCGAGCGCTCTAACGGAGATAAAAAGAAAAATAAGAGAAGTAGAGAACTCATATTAACTGACGGTAGTTTATTCATTAACGGGAGCTTCTAAGCTTAAAAATCTGCACGAATCTTAATGTGAATCTGATGGTCAAAAACTTACAAGCAAAATATGAGAATTGCTTGTACAAACTATATAGGCTCCCTCTATATATATATATATATATATATATATATATATAATTTGCAATTTTATTTTTGTAATGTTAATATTAAATTACACTGTCAATGGGCACTTGTAGTAGTTCTTCAATGTTTCTTCTGTTATTATTCTTCTGTTGCTCACGAGGGACATAATCATAATTACTTGTCATACTTGTATAGTTGTTGGGTCGTTCTTCGAGCAATCATGAATATTTTAATTTGAATTTGCATAAATATTGAATTTTGATAATTTGAAAGTTTATTTAATTTTGTAAGATTTATAAATAGACAGACCTTTGAAAAAATTCTTCGATTTCAGCAGATCCGTCGTTGATATAAATACGGGAGCCACACGATGTTCCAATAAGTATTCTTCCTGTCGTTCCTGTAGATTTAAACAACGATTTAATCTTAACCAATGTTTATGCTTTTTATATTTTGTACTATTGAAAATATATAGATATTTCGAGCTATATTTCTCACCTCTTGATGTACAAACCGTAAGACCTGCCAATGCAATGATAATATGGGCAGTTGTGCTTTTTTCAATATTTTCCTGAACATTGAAATCATCCCCATAACTTTCCCAAAGAGTAATCGTCAACCTTTCGCCCCTATTAGGTGAAAATGAAATATGAACCCAAATAATATTATGATTAGTTAAATAATATAATTAAAAATTTATGTACCGTTCATTTTCGATTTCAATATTCCTCTTGTAGCTCACATCTTTATTACCAGTTTGAAAAGGCTCCATCACTCCTCCCACAGATGTAACAAAACCAATCAAATCTATTGAAAATATTAGAAAATGGCATAAGAAAATATATTATGATTACTTCAATTATTATTGGATATTTATCATATTATATACTTAGTAAATTTGTTGTTCTTGTATTTTGATTATTATACCTGTGAGGTAATCTTTATTTAGAGCTCGCTTAGGCACGTCTTCAAAAGGAACCGGAAAGAAACCTCTATCTGGAATTGCTCTTGGTGGATTCGACACCAGTTCAAAAGTTGTTCTTTTTGTCAATGTCATTGTCATATCTTCAAAAGGAGGTAAATCCATGTTGTAACTGTGATATTGTTAGGAGATACATATTGAGAAGGTTGAAGTATTGTGCACTTGCTTTTTTGCAATAATAATATAGTGATTTGTGAAATGTTGGCATTGACATTTGAAAGATGACCTTATATAGTATAGCCAATGTTCCAGAAATCGCTCGGCGCTCGCTGGTCGGCAGACGACCATCGAGCGCCAAGGATGATTAATCGGGATTAATCGGGAATCTCGGCGGACCTCGGCGGATTTTTATTTTTTTATATTTAATATTTAAATTAATTAAACAAAATTACAAATCACAGTTTTTTTAATAAGTTTTGAATAATTTAAGTAACAAAATACACTACGTCACTAAACTAACATAAACTCAAATAATAATAATAATAATAATAATATATATATATATATATATATATATATATATATATATATATATATATATATATATATATATATATATATAAATATATAAAATATTAAAAATATGAAAAAATTTAGTCCAAATATATTTTTTGAATAGTATCCGACAAATGATCGTTTTAATTATTGATGTCTAATTTTTTTGATGTCAATGGAAATTCATTGGCAATCCATAACAAAAACGATCATTATTTTGAATAGTATCCCACAACCTTTTATAATATATGATTTTTTGTGCTTCATATTCAACCAACTGGACTATGGACCCGTTGGCAATTCAAAAAAAAAAAATTTAAAAAAAATTGCAAAAAAAAAAAAAAAAAAAAACTGTACACATCTAAAAATCGGCTCGGCGGTGGCTTGGCGGTCTTGGCGGACCCTTGGCGGACGCTTGGCGGAAATCCGCCAAGCACAAAACGCCAAGGGTTTATCTCGACGGCGGACCCTCGACTACCGATTAATCGGTGATTAATCGGCCGCCAAGGCCGATTTCCAGAACACTGAGTATAGCATTATTGGAAGTTCAAGAGGACTGAAGTTGTATAGTTGTGCATTTGTGTGTTATTAAGGCTGCTTAAATATTTGCATGGAAAGCAAAAAATTTGTAACTTCAAATTTTCAGTAATAAACATAATTTTGTAAATGTAGGTGGTATGTGTGTGTGCTGGTGTATTTTTTCAATTGTGCATGACAAATGTTTAGGAAATAAATTTTGTGTACCAACAATTAAGTTTGTGTATGTTTGTAATATCAAAGGCCTTGTTTTTTGAAATTAGGAATTTAGTGAAAGAGATCATAGTAAATAATAGATTGAAAGTATTAATTAAAATTAGGATTTATTAAGAAAAAATATATACAAATGTTGAATAATAAATTATAGTCTTTCGACTAAATTGGTTTATTGTGAAACTTTTTGAGTTGAATAATATAAATGTTGCAAATTTTGGTACTGGTTTTTTTGGAAGTATTAATAATTTAGTAAACCAAAATTGTCTCTTTTATTCTTTTATTAGTATTTTTTTTTGGTCTATTAAGAAAGGCTGATGGCTTTGATCAAAAATAAATATGACAAAGCCATTAAGAGTAAAACTGTACAAGTCTACAAGTTAATACATATTAGAAATACCCAAAAAAATTAATGTTTCATAATAAAAAAGCATAAACATGCATTAATTAATTGGAAGTGAAAGTTATTATATGTAATAATTATTGAATAAAAAAGTAAAGATTTTTTGAAAAACAAAAATGTATAAATTTGGTGTGTCAAATTTTTTTTTAACAAAACTCTTAATATTCTTTGCCATGTGGAGAGTAGATTAAATATTGAGCGTTCGATTTTAATCGTATGGTTTAGATTGAAAATATCAAAGATGACATGGTTCAAGAAGATTGTTTAAAAATTAGTGTAAAATAATGACAAACAAATGACTATATCAAATATGTTTTCAAAAAATCTTAAAAAAAATGAATGGATAAAATCGAACAACATAAAAAAATTTAATGATTCAAATATAACATACAAATGACCACACAAATTATAGATATTACAAAATTATAAAATCAAATATAAAATCAATGTGTATTTATTAATTGGAAGTGAAAGAGGTCATATCAATTAAGAGATTGTAAGTATTAATTAAAATATATTAAGAAAAAATATATACAAATGTTCAATAATACAAATGTTTAATAATAAATTATAGTCTTTCTAATAAATTGGTTTATTGTGAAACTTTTTGAGTTGAATAATACAAATGTTGCAAATTTAGTAAACAAAATTGGAAGTATTAATAATTTAGTAAACAAAATTGTCTCTTTTATTTTTTTATTACTAATTTTTTTTTGTCTTTTAAGAAAGGCTGATGGCATTGATAAAAAATAAATATGGAAAAGTCATTAAAAGTAAAACTGTACAAATGTACAAGTTAATACATATTACAAATACCCAAAAAAAAATTTAATGTTTCATAATAAAAAAGCATAAACATGCATTAATTAATTGGAAGTGAAATTATTATATGTAATAATTATTGAATAAAAAAATAAAGGTTTTTTGAAAAACAAAAATGTATATATTTGGTGTGTCAATTTTTTTTATAACAAATCTCTTCATATTCTTTGCCATGTGGAAAGTAGATTAAATATTGACCGTTTGATTTTAATTGTATGGTTTAGATTGAAAATATCAAAGATGACATGGCAATATTATAGATGGCATGGCTCAAGGAGATTGCTTAAAAATTAGTGTAAAATAATGACACACAAATTGCTATATCAAATATGATCTTCAAAAAATCTTAAAAAAAATGAATGGATAAGATCAAACAACATAAAAAAAATCTAATGGTTCAAAATAAGACAATACAAATGACCACACAAATTATAGATATTACAAAATCAAAAATAAAATCAATGTGTAGGATGAAACCACATCACACAATCCAATGATTAAAAATTATTTACACAATGATGATGTGGCTTCATTAGAGTGCATATAGATAGGTGCAAAATAAGGGTTTTATTTCCTAATTTAATTATAAAAATGAAAATAGTATAATTATATCTTCAACATAATTAAAATAATAACTTAATAAATCTTGTAATGATTTACTAACTTAAATAAGATTTTATCCTATTATAATTATGTTAATAGTATAATTCTTAATAAATTATGTAAATAATTATGAAGTAGAATATTAAACTAATGAAAATATGTATATCTAATTACCAAATATTTATATCAAATTATAATTTATTTGAATATTAAACAAATAAAACAAAACAAATTGAAATAATAGATCTTAATAAATTATGTAATAAATCTTGTAATGAAAATAGTATAATTACCAAATATTTATATCAATGTTAATTTGTCTATATAAATTAACATTCAAATAATAAATTAAAATAGTATTTAATAAACTTATCCTATTATAATTCATTGCATTGATTGGTGATTAATCTTGTAATGAAAATAGTATAATAATATAATCTAAAATAAGTTTATCTTAATTTTATAAATGAAAATAGTATAATGAAGTTTTTTATTATATCCTAATATAATCCAAATTAAATAGTGCCACCCCCTTATTTTGCACTTATCTTTGAGCCTCCTCATGAAGCCACATCATCATTTTCATCTTGATTATTAACCATTAGATTGTGTGATGTGGCTTCATCATATGCATTAATATTATATTTGATCATTTAAGACATAAATTTTGTATTATTATTTTTAAATATTAATTTGAACCATTAGATGTAGTGATGTGGTTTAATCTCAATCACTAATTTTTTGTTAGATTTTTTGAAGATCATATTTTGTGTAGTCATTTATGTGTTATTATTTGACACTATGTTTTAAGCATTCTTAGAAAGCCACATCATCCTACATTAATGATGTGGCCTATTATTATTGGTTAGAAATATATTAGACCAAGTCTAATCAATTGTTTAACATTTCACATAAGATTACATGATCAAATGTGAATGCAATGGAATATGAAAAGTTTATATATGAAATACTAATAATTTAATATGTAATATTATAAAAAATACACCATATATTAGTATTATTTTGGAAATTTAATTTTATAAACCCATCAAATGCATTCATTTTATTTTTCTCTTTATTTTGACATCCATATTAGCATAATTCATTTTCATAATTTAAATTTGTAAGGATATTATGTAAGAAAATACAATGCAAAAAGACACATATTTACAAAATATATTTTTAAGAATTTTATTTGCATAATAAAAAATTTAGGTATTATTATTTATTTCTTAAAAAAATATAGCAATAATAATCTCATATAATACTAAGTAGATTATATTTGTGTTTTTAAGCAAACAAAACTTTTTCAAAAAATAATAGAATTAAAAAAAAGTTTATCCATCTAAATAATTTTTTAAACATATAAACACATATCAAATTGTTTTGTTGTTTTACAAAATGTAAAATAAAAAGAAATCATATGATATAAAATAATTTTTATTTATGTTTATTATAAATTAAATTTTGATATTATTTATTAAATTACTTCCACTATTAAGTTTTTATATTATTTTATATTTTTCATTGCATTTTGAATCAATAAAAATTATTACTACTATATAATTAGTAATGTGTTACTACATATGTTGTATGATTCATTATTTAATATTTGATATTGTATGAAATATTGTGAATAATGATATAATATTTGTTGTTACGATTTTCGTAAAATTTTATTATATATTATTCTTATATATTATTATATAACGACACTAATATAAGTATTATTATTTGATTAAAAAAAAATGTTTGATATCATAATATAAAATAATTGTAAAATATATGAATAATCATAGATAAATGAATTCAAATAACTTTATTTAAGATGATAGTATTAATATTATCATACAAATATATAATTGTATTACAATGAAAAACATAATTTACATGCTCGCCGCGTAGCGCGAGTATTCTCCTAGTTAGTATAATTTTATCCTTTTTTTCTGCTCTCACATGTTGCCACGTCACCCATTTATTTTGGACCGTTCGATCAAGATCGGACGGTCACAATTTGAATAGACCCGGCTTACATGGACCAGTAGAGGCTAACATCACATGGACCACGTGAGCCGAGTTTACCCAGTAATACTTGCCCCTCATGCACTTACTCCCCTCCTCTCTCTCTTTCCTGTCATTTGCGTAAGCCAAAAAAAAAGAGAAAAAACCAAGCGGCGAACCACGAAGTAACCCTAGCGGAAAAAATTGGCGTATACGACGGCGAAATCGGGGCAACGAACTTCTCTCTCTGTTGCTCCGACCGTCAAAACATCGACTCAACGCCCGCGAGAGAGATGGGAATGAGTCTGATCGCCATTTCTCCACGCCATGGCACGAAACGACCTCTGTAAACCCTAGACTTAGGGAGAAAGCGAGAGGAAGCAAACGCTAACGTGAGAGGAAGCTAAAACCCTAAATCCCGCTGAGCCAAAACCCTAATTACGAATTTCATTGCTATTTTTTGTTTCGGATTTTTTATTGGAGATTTTTTAGGGTTCATTAAATTGTTTGCTCATTATGTGTGATTTGTTTGCTTTCTAGGTTTGGATCAGGAGAAAGAAGGTAAGTTATTCGCGAAAATGTCTTCTAGGGAAGAACCTGATTTTGATGCGGGTACTTTCCGTTTTCGAATTTTTTTTGTTTTGGTTGTTTATTTCTCTGAACGTTTGTTCAAAATCTGCTAATTTTTTTTTTCACATTTTTTATTCTAATTCCGAGGTATTGACAGCCAGCAATTGCAAGAGCGTTATTCCCCGACAAAAGATATGAACCTGCCTTGGGATGACCTCTGGCAGTGTGCACATATTCCAAATGCGAGTTTTGTGCTCGCCATGTATGTACTGGTACATACCGGTACCGTTTGGATATTTTTATCAGTTTATTCTTTGATTTAGGTCGCGTACGCTTCGAGTGCAATGCTGGATTCGGGTCGAACACGCTGATACTGTAATGGTATGTACAAGTCGTTATTTCAATTGCGGAAATGATATTTAGTGTTGGAGTACGACAATGAACTTATTGACGTATTGTTCAATTTCACTTTGCATTTTTTTGTCTGATATTTGTTCTTTTCTGAAATTTAGGGTTGGAGTAAGATATTGAATTTATTGTAGCATTGGTCAATTTCATTTTGGTATTCTTGGTCTGACATCGAGCTAAGAATTGTTCAATTTCAGTTTGCGATTAACCATCCACTGTTGATATTGTATTCAGGTTTTTCACTTTCATCAAATTTAGAAATCGGGAAATTCAATTTTCTTTTACCATCTGAAGTACTTGCGAGTGCAGTGAAGTGTCAGAGGTGGATGAGAAATCGAGCAATCTGAAACTGGTACCGACTCATACCAATCAACACAGAGCAACCAAGAATATCGGCAACACAAAACCGGGAACCAATACCCGTAGTCTCGGTGAAAGAGCTTCTCGCTACATACAATAAGGGCCAGGTAATGACACAAAAGCAAAGAAAATAAAAAAAACCAAAAAATTTGCACAACATCATAATCCATTTCTGTCACTCCAGAATAAAGAGTATCAATGTGTGGCAACAATTGTGGACATCGATGTAGGATCAAGATGGTACTATGATACATGCGGGGACCATACCGTAAAGCTCAATAAAAAAGGAAAGGTTTACCAATGCGAATATTGCAAGACGTCAATAATGAAAACAGTGTCGTGGTACAAAACTAATTCACCAAAACACAAAAAAATACAATATCCAATAAATATAAACGAAATTTATTTGCTATCAACATGTACAAAATAACGGCAACAGTATTGGACAATGGCGATGATGAAGCTGACATCGTAATCCTCGGAAACAGTGCAAAATACCTGGTCGGCATACCAACATTGGCTCTGCAGCTGGAATATAAACCGGAAGAACGTGGACTACTTCCTCTGAGGATAAAAGCGCTCGAGGAACAAATATTTATGTTCAATGTGATGCGGACCGCAACAACTGACAGTATCGAAACTCCTTCATTCACTATAATACAAGTGGAACGCCTCAGAACATGCACACCAGAGAGAGATTAACGCCACTGCTGCCCTAAAGACAGATTAACGCCCTCTTGTGCAGGGTATTTCCGTTTCTCCATCTCCAAGGTTCTACACCTCGAGAGCTCATCTCGTATCCATTCCGTAAGCACAGTCGAGAACGGATGTTCCTCACTTCGAAAGAAATGAAGCCGTACACCGAATTTTTCAATCGAGTTGATACTTAGAATAGTTTCACAATTGAAGAGAAATAACTATCATTTGTATGTAATCAAATATTGATCTGTATATTTGCAATGGAAGAGAAAGAGAGATTGTTTCTTTTTTGTTTTCTGTCAGATCATATCAAAATGGAAGAGAGAGAGGGAGTGTGTAAATAACTCTGTAACTTCCCTTTGTATATAATAATATAAATGAGATAGTGGATTTCGGTTTTAGTTGTGGGATGTAAATGAAATTAATTATAGGTCAATTATTAATTCATATATACATACACAAACCGATGTAATTAATTAAAATATTTCATTCCTTTTAGAATAAAATCATCTCATAATTTAATTACGGTCATAATTATATTTGTGGAAATAATCAAAATATTTCATCAAATAAATAAATTTATGTTTTAAAATTTTATAGTATTATTTATAACAAATAATACAACATTCGCCCTCAAATTTTAAAACTTTAATTTATATAGATAGTTAATTCTTTTCTCCAAAACTCGATATCTATTATGCATCGATATGGGTGGACGTAGCCTTGAACCCACACTAGTGTTGATCATATAGGATCGAGACTCCATGGTGAACTAGGTCTTGAACCATGCGTCATTCAACCAATCTTTTACAATCACACACATAGTAGGAAAAATTCATTGGTGTTTTTGCGGGTGTGCGCTATTTATGGCCATGCGCTAACCTTGATTTTCATGAGAATACATTATGATTCTGCCCGTATCCTTTAATCGCGGCCCACGATAATTCTCACATAGGTAATTCCTCAAAGAGTATACGGTGTGGAAATATACTCCGTTAAATTATTTAATATAATATATATACAATTTTATGTATATTTTATTTTGGAATTATTAAGAATAATAGCATTCAACCTAACCATCACCTTGAAGCACTTCACCATAGGGATAAGCATAGACATTAGAGTCTAAAATAGTGCTTCGAAAATATCACATCAGTCGCTTCGTTCACCCTTTGAACCATTTGTCCGGACCAGCCAGCCACAATGGTAGGGATCCCACTTCTGGTGACGATTATATGAGCATAAATCTCATCCCCCTCGATGAACTAGATCTTGTAGGATCTATTATCGAAATATTATTTTTCGATTTTATTAAATGAAGTGACATATCACAATTTATTTATTTATTTTTGTACGATTTTATATTTACCAAATAAGTGTCTATTTATTTATGATTCATTCTTTATTGATTGATCAGATCAATAATCATTTTTAAATCAAAATTGCATGCTAATTATTTAAGACACTTTAGGAATTTCTCAAAGATGAGTTCCTAAGCCGATTTTAGGCAAATATTATTTATTTATATCAATGTTAATTTGACTAATATTTGAAATTAGTACTCTTAGTGAATACATCTTAACATCAATTAATATGTTATAAATTAGAATACTATATATGTATTCATGTAGAATCACAAATCAGTGATATCCACATTTATATAAAATGATAATTTTATCAAGTTTCATTTGTAATTTATTTGTTTACTTAATTTAAAATAATACTGGAATATTAACATTTCATTTCCTTTAGAAATTTAATTAGAAATGACCATTGAAGGAAACCAAAATAATGAGATCTTGTCTCATAATTACGAGATAACTTTTATTTTTCTTATCTCGACAGAATAAGAATACAGTTAGTAAAATTTATAACTTCTGCAACTTTTCGTTAAATCTATTATTATTGTAATTAATAGACATATATATAACTCATTTCTGAATTATAATCAGCAAAATATTTCAATAATAGAAATGTTATATTATTTTTGTATCATGTAATGGTAATAAGAATCAAAGAGAGTGAATATTTCGGTTGCTTATTGTATTAAAATCTCCAAGCATGCCAAATGGCATTTAAAACCGAAAACCAAATTTAATTATTCCTTCTTATAATTCTCTTAATAAATATCCAACATTAATAAAATGTGGATACATTTCTACCATATATATTACAGGCATGAAATACAAATATCATGAAATATTATGAGTTGCATATCAAATGGATGACTTCATATGATATTATCATTTGAATGGTTATTTATGATCATACAAGTATTTAACATATTTGTATAACCTTGGACAAAATGATAACCGTCAATTGATGGCATTAATTATCAATTAATCTCCTCAATAATTTTGTTGGAGTGTAAGGAAATTTGATTTTGTCCAATGTTTGGGTTTATAGGAATTATCAATTAATCTCCTCAATATATTTTATTTTAGTAGAAAATTTGTCACGTCAATTTTCATAATAACAATTGAATATATATCCTCAATATTAAGAATACAAAAATCCTAAATGATCAAAATAGATATATTATGATCAAGATTTAAAAATATCAATTAGTTAATTTTAATTATTATATTGTTATTCATTTTAGAATAACAATATACATTTGTATAAAATTCTTGATAAGTGGAGATAGGAATGCTTAGACCACATATGTGAACATAAGCTCCATAATCAAACCACACATTCAAATTAAAAGAGTAAATAAATTACTCAAATTTATAATTTGATTGTTATATTTGCACCTTGATCTTAATAAAATAAAAGATTCAAGTAGGCTATATTATAAAATTAGCCAAGTCCCGGCCAACATAAAAGGAGGTCAAAATTCATTACCTCCAAAGTAGCTCAATTAACAGAAAATAGTATTGAATCATTCTTCTACTGAAGAATAAGATTTGGTACTTAAACTCAAATAAATCAATATAATCCAAATCAATGACACACATAATTTTATATCTCGGTTAGATTAATTAATCTGTCTTTAGATTGTTGATTTGTGTATCCTAATTTAATTTTAATAATCCAAAGAACATTGATAATATTTCAATAACCAAATAAACAATGTGGACGTCAAAGTGAATCTAATAAGATTGATAATTAAAAAAAAATATACTTAATAAATTCAAACTAATTTAGTAAAATATAATTATAATCTAAAATAGTATAATGAACATTGATAAATTCATAAAATTATTTATCAATTACCAAATATTTATATCAATATAATAATTACATATAAAGTTATTAATATTAAATAATTAAATTTATATTATATTATTTAAATTATACTATTTTATTCACAATATAATACAATTTATCTTAATATAATATAATTAAACTTAATAATTTAAATAATAATGTAAATTATTATCTTAATATAATAATTATACTTATTTGTGTGTCATTTGAATATTTAATAATTAAATTTAATTTATTATTTAAATTCAGAAATAAAAGCAGTTTTAATATAATAATAAAAATAATCAAGACTCTAAGAGCAATCATGTTAGGTCTGAAAATTAAATTCGATATAAAGGATTTAAATTAGGAAATAAAATATTCTTTAAATTCAATGAACTTATTTTTTTAAAGTTGACGTAAAAATTATTTAATAATGTTAGTCAAAGGATTTGTATATTCATTTGGCATGAGTGGACGTAGCCTTGAACCAAAGAAGACATCATCACAATATTTACAACCACTAGATTATAATATGTGGCAAAATATAAACCATGGATTAATCATTGATTTTTTATGATTTTGTTTTCTTTTTAGACATTTATGTGTCCTTTATTTTACACATAGTTTTGATCAATTTTAGAAGGCCACATCACCTTACATTGATGATGTGACAAATTATTATTCGTTAGGTTCATGATGGACCCGTTGTATTTAATTTTGAATCATTTCACAACAAGTTACATGATCAAATGTGAATATAAATGGAATATGAAAAGTCTAAATATCCAACACTAATACATTAATACATAATATCATCAAAAATACATCAAATATTATTAATATTTTCCAAAATATAATTTTAAAAAATATGAAACATGTTCACATGAATTTTATCTTTATTTTGAGTTCCATATTATCATATATCCAATAAAAAATTTCTAGCTTAAAGTTATGAAAAAATTATGTAAAAAAATGCAATATAAAAAAATATATTATTACATTAGTGACTTGTAAGTCTAATTATTAGCATTTTTAAAACTATAATTTTAAAAAATTTACATACTACTAAATATGTTATATTTGTATTTTGTTCAAAAAAAATTCATGTTAATTTTGTAAAAATTTAATAAACATAAAAGATATTAATTTACCGAACACAAATAACTTCGCCATCTTATAAATATTTTTTCAACAATAAACATGAAAGATCAAATTTACCGCACAAATAAATTCTTCAACTTATAAAATGTTATTATTCTTAATATTAGATATATAAATTTAAAAATGTCATATGATTTTGCTTTTTAATTCAATGTTTTAAATTGCGATATAGCGGTCTGTAGCGTTCAGACTGTAATTTACATATCATCACCGCTATTGCGCGATATAACGTCGATATTGCGATGCTATTTAGTAGGTTGCCGTATTGCGTTTTAGAAATATTTATTGCGATTTGCGCTATAGCGCCGCTATTGCGTCAATATTTAAATCAATGCTTTTTATTTATGTGCACGAGTGTTATTCTATCGTCTTATAGTCTCATGTTTTTGTACGCCGTATTAGATTACTAAATAAATATTTCGTATTGTGTCCGATTCAAAACTAATATATTAAGTTTGTCATCATCGACTTTTGTAATGAATATGATTTTTATTCTTTTAAAGTGTTATGTTTGTTTTCAAAAAAGCACAACTAAATATTATATGTATGACAAAATAAATGATCACAGACCCGACGTGAAGCATGGGTATTCTCCTAGTCATTTAAATATGATGGGTTTTGAAGACGTCACAAAAGTAAGCAACCAAACATCAATTTCAGAACGTGCAAACATTATGATGTTGCTCCCTATATTCCTCGAAGTGAATGGAATTTTTGATGGTCATAATAAAAAAACCGCACATGAAATAATAAGACCCAACGAAATAGAAATACAAACGGTCCGAAAATATATGGTTTTCGAGATATTTTTCGAGATATGAAATGAAATGATAGTACATGTGGTACGACATAATATCTTGATCAAATTTCTGGAAAGGAAAAAAGAAACATAATGAAGACGATAAATTTGTCAATCGAGAGAATAAGATCTTGCTGATTTAATTAATAAATAGGCATGCATATTAATTACGAGAGATTTATGATTAGTGTAGAAGAGTTTTTTCATTGCCCTAGAAAATCTATTATTTATATTTCACCGAAAGAGTCATTACGTTAATAGAAATATAATTGCTTATTTTTTTGTAACATACACAATATGTATTAGTCGAATTAAAATCATATTTTTAAAGTAGAAGTTCATTATATAAAATAAAAGCAATTATATGGTTAGAATTAATTATTTAGGCATGAAATGTGCTTGTCACGACGATGACTCAATTAACACCAACTATTGATAATAAATAGGCTCCAAATTTCATTATAACTTGTGAATGACTCGGAGCCAAAAAGTTTTGATTGGAATTTTTTAGATATGTTGTAGTAGTGGCGAGTTAAAACAATATATGACATATATGTTGGGTTGATTTATTCTCCAAAATTTGATATCACGAACATTTATTTGTTTGAACAAGAAGTTCAAATGACATGTAAAAATCCGAAGTTTAAAATGTATGTAAACTAGAAGTTTACATTTAAGGAAGTAAAAATACAATCAAATATGCATATTGTAAATATAGTATTCCGGATGACTATATATTATTTGCTAAAAGAAATAAAATAAAATAAAAACATATTTGATGCATGAAAAATATTTGACTATAATTATACAAATCCTCGAAGGAGAAAATTAATAAATAAATAAGATTGTCAAATATGAGTGAAACAGCTCAAGATATAATATATCATGGAAGTCCCGAAAAACTTTACTAGATTTATTCATGCCTACATTAGGGGAGAGAAATAAAATATGGACAAATAATATGGAGTGTATCATCAAATTAGATCCTCGAAGAAGTAAACATGAACTAGGAGTTCATAAACTAAATATTTGCAACAAATTGCAAATTCATGATTTGATGCATTTATTGATACAAAAAAATTCAGTATAAAATTCTCATAATTGTAGTACAATATTATTGATAATTTTGAGTTGTATATACGTCCTAAGTATGGCCAGCCAATCGGTCCCAACAATACAAATCCAAAGAATCATAAAGGGCGTGATAAAAATTTGGCACAATAGAAGTTGGTAATACTTCTAATAAAATATATCCTTTTGAAAATGATATGAAAGATTAATCAATGACAGGACTGAATGGATAATGTTTTGTTCATGTACATGATAACGTTGAAAATGATGAATATATTGATATTTCAAAGTCATGTCTCAACTAGAGAAACATAGACTCGAAATGAAACTATAGTTGTTGAGTGAATTTCATAAGCACTTTCAATTGATAATCAATGAAAATGAGAATTT
This sequence comes from Luzula sylvatica, assembly GCA_946800325.1. NCBI lineage: Eukaryota > Viridiplantae > Streptophyta > Magnoliopsida > Poales > Juncaceae > Luzula > Luzula sylvatica. The sequence continues at coordinate 72,071,136 of OX326959.1, read as the reverse complement.
ATGATTAAATCAATTGAAAAAATATCGACAAATACAATTATTGGCATGATTAAAATTCACACCAGAAAGCGAAGTTGATGGACCTGAAGTTCGGAAAACACATTATCATTCTGATGAAATTTTATTTGTATGTAAAATTAGTGTGAATATCCTCCGAAGGACTCAAAATATATTATGTATACATTGTAACATATTATTCATATGCTCATTGGATTGCACTATTCATGAAAATTCCTAAAGAATTTTGAATGCCCAAATCATATTATCTAATCTCGAGATAGATATGTCTGAAGCATATTATATTAAATAACAAAATTCTTTGTATCATATAATCATTTTAATATTGAAAAAATCAGTGATCAAATTTGTAGATGCATATTTAACGCAAATAATGTGTATGTATTACAAAAATTGCATTGAATTTTATGATTATTCGAATTCATGAAGAGTTTGAAAGACAAATTACGGAAATAACGAATTTGTTATGATAAATATCATAATTACGAATTTTGTCATGGATTACAAATATGTTTAATATTTACTGGAAGGAATTTGTTTGTCACTAGTAAATTAAGATTTTCAAACTTCTAGTGTGAAATATTGATCATAATTTTTGAAATACTTGTATTTATGAGGGGGAAAAATAATACGTATTGCACCTCTTTTATCCTTGGTTAGGATTTTGTCCCACCGAATTTTTCCTGTCAAGATTTTTAACGAGACAACTTATGATGCATACAAAACATAATAATATTGCATTTTTTTTTTTTTACCGGGATTTTTGTCCCATTGAGTTTTACCTGATAAAATTGTAACGAGATGGATTATTTATGCGTACAAAATGAATACATTCAAGGTGGAAAAAAACACATTAAATCATTCACATTAGAACATTCGCATTGAATTAAATAATGTCATGTTCTCTATATGGTTTGTGTAATTATTTATGCACAAAAACAATTCAATCCATAATAAAAATTTATTTCTTTACATTTTTTGTGTTGTTCTAGTTTCTACCTACTTATAACAATATGTTAATTATTATGTTACTTATTATTCATGTTAATTGTAAATAAAATTATTTGGGTATGTTTGGGGCAAAGTAAAATTCCCCTACTCATACAGGAAGTATGGTATTGGTATGGGGCCTTTTCTCGAAAGGGAAAATATACTTGGCCCCTCAAAATCCAAAAAAATATCTTGATGAGATGACAAAAATAGGTTAAGTGGATTAATTAGCCTTTTATAATTGACTCGATTAAATATTAATTGACACGTTTAATTGACACGTAAATAATTTATAATATATTAATATTAGTACATGCTAATTGACGTGTCAATTCGATTAAACGATCAATTAAATCGTTAATCGAATCAATTAATAATAATAATCAACTCATTAAATCCACTTTTGCCACCTTGTCAACAAACTTTTTTGGAGTTTAAGGGGGCCGAATATATAACCCCTTCTCGAAATTGCGAGAACTATCCAGATTCCAGAGAAATACATTGAATTCCAGCACCCACCGTGGCCCCAAATCTCTCCTTTCCAGAGCAAACCTGAATACTTGTGAACTCTCCAGAACGAGCTTGACCCTTTCTACTCCTCTCTTCCCTCCACTATAAAAATCCACTCTCTCCTTCGTTCCAACCATTCAGAATCACAGCAAATTTCAGAATTCCGCACTCTTCTTCTTCTTCGTCGAATCACAATCTGCATTGCAAACAATGTCGATCACCAGGTGGGGCAACGCTTTCGACCCTTTCGAAGGCTTCCCTTTCAACCGAGGCACGCTCTCCTTCCCCAACTTCTCGTCTTCTCTCTCCTTCCCTACCGATACCTCTGCCTTCGCAACAGCTCGCTTCGACTGGAAAGAAACCCCAGAAGCACACGTGTTCAAAGCCGATTTGCCCGGGGTTAAGAAGGAGGAGGTCAAGGTCGAGGTAGAAGACGGCAATGTCCTCCAGATAAGCGGCCAGCGCACTAAGGAGAACAAAGAGAAAACCGACACTTGGCACCGTGTGGAGAGGAGCAGTGGCCAGTTCTTGAGGAGGTTCAGGCTGCCGGAGAATGCAAAGATGGATCAGATCAAGGCTGCGATGGAGAATGGGGTTCTCACCATTACCGTGCCCAAGGAGGAACTTAAGAAACCTGAGGTTAAATCCATTGAGATCTCTGCTAATTAGTTGTGTCGGAGTTGGTATCGTGAGAGTTTGTCAGTATCGTTTTGGTGTAATGTGTGCTTCATGTGGAATAAAATTAGCTTTATTATGAAAGATGTGAAATAACTTTTTATGTTGTTTTATTTTATATTAAGTGCTTCCTTTTTACTCTCAGAATTCGAAATTCCTCAATTCACTTGACAAAAAAGCTTATTAAAATCTTAATTAGTTGCTTGATTAATAAAATTTGAGAATTTAACCTGAAACTCTTCGAACTCAAAACATTTTTTTTTTCTATTTGTACACTGTGGTCAACCATAAAATAATCAATCTATTTTTCTATTTGTACCCTGTGGTCAACCATAAAATAATCAATATAGACTCGCGAAGATGAGGCCTCGACCCGAATAATATTTTTGTTTTATTTTTCTTATTCAAGATATTCAAGGATTATTATTAATAATGAAAATAATAATTACAAAACACAAACAAAATTAAAAAAAATAATAAATTAATAAAATGTGATGATATATATATATATATATTGAAAGTAGTATTTGTATTTGTATTTATATACAAAGGTGCAAAAAAAATTGTTTATCGTATTCACATACCGAAAAAATGTATGTATTTGTATCAGGTATCTATTCAGATACGGATATTTATATTGTGAAATACATGCATAATATTAGTATTTGAAAAAATTATTTGTATACAAAAGTGCAAAAAGAATTGTTTATCGTATTCGCATTCGAATACGGATATTTATATTCAAATACATGAATAATATTAGTATTTGAATAATATTAGTATTTGAAAATAGTATTATACATGAATAATATTAGTATTTGTATTTGTATTTGTATACAAAAATGCAAAAAGAATTGTTTATCGTATTCGCATTCGAAAAAATATATGTATTTGTATCAGGTATCTATTCAGATACGGATATTTATATTGAAATACATGAATAATATTAGTATTTGGAAAAAATATTTGTATACAAAAGTGCAAAAAGAATTGTTTATCGTATTCGCATTCGAATACGGATATTTATATTCAAATACATGAATAATATTAGTATTTGAATAATATTAGTATTTGAAAATAGTATTATACATGAATAATATTAGTATTTGTATTTGTATTTGTATACAAAAATGCAAAAAGAATTGTTTATCGTATTCGCATTCGAAAAAATATATGTATTTGTATCAGGTATCTATTCAGATACGGATATTTATATTGAAATACATGAATAATATTAGTATTTGAAAAAAATATTTGTGTTTATATTTGTATACAAAAGTGCAAAAAGAATTGTTTATCGTATTTGCATTCGAAAAAAATATATGTATTTGCAGATACGGATATTTATATTCAAATACATGAATAATATTAGTATTTGCAAATAGTATTTGTGTTTATATTTGTTTACAAAAATGTAAAAAGAATTGTTTATCGTATTCGCATTCAAAAAAATATATGTATTTGTATCAGGTATCTATTCAGATACGGATATTTATATTCAAATACGACAATTACGATTCGGTTAGATAATACCCGACTCGTTTACAGGGGTAGGCCGTGAAATCCAAGCATAATAAACTAGTCCATAAAAAACTATTCTCGAGACAAAAAGCATATACATAGAAACATGGTTATCGAAATATTTTCGTCCTCTTTTCATCGAGAACATGGCATTTAAATTTTACAAAATTTTCATGTATTTTACAAAATTTACACGAATGCCAAAATACATGCATAGAATGAGTAAAAAATAATTGGCACGAAAAGAATAATTGGCACAAGATTAAATATGTATTATGATTATGATATTTGATTAGCTTAAAAGCCCGGAAACGGCATAAATGAAATCCAGGAATCCAGTTCCCTTGAGAAGTCCTTTCCCGGTTAGAAGCTCGAAATCGATCAACAATAAGAATCCAACTATGGCGGCTCTTCCGTTTATCGATTCGTTTTTGGTACTAAATCCAAACCCTTCAGACTCCTCATCCACCACCATCCTCACCTACAATTCAAATACTAAACACTAAAAAAGAAAATATATCATATTCACCCCCCTCCACCCTTTTCTCACTGATAGATGGTAAGTGAAATGTATTGTGGTGGTAAACATATTGTAACATACTGTTATGCGATCTTTAATAATTTTGCTTACCACCATAATGCAATTCGCTTACCACCTATCAGAGGGGGCAAGAACTGAAGGAAATAAACCAAGAGAGAGAGAGAGAGGACCTCTTCGACATTGACATCTGAAGAGGTAATACCAATCTGGGCACGGCCAGTAAATACAATCTCAGCCGAAGGTACCGTACCGCTACCGCTACCGCCTTCCATGCCGATAAAAATATTTTCTCCCTCGAGTTTAACAGGGTATCGGTATAATTTTCTCAACACGGGCGTAAGGATTCTCAGAACCGGGTTTTTGGGGTACCAATCTTTTATTTCGCCGGTACGGAGATCAAACGTGCTTTCTGTGGTTGGGCACACTATGCAACCATCCTGAAAATAAATGAAAGTTGTAAATAGATGCTTTTCGTGCAATTATGCCTAAATTTTAAGCAACTCCGTATCAATTTAAGCTAATTGCCTCCAATCAAAGTTAATTGAGCCTCGTTTTGTTCAATTAAGCTTAATTGAGACTTATTTAAGTGCAATTGCAGTGACAGAGAAGAGAATCGGTATAAAACCTGGGTGAGCTTGGCGTTAAGAAGGCCCTCGCTATACGCTCCTTCAGCGGGTGAACGATTCTCGATTGCAAAGACCTGGTCTTTGTACCAGAGAAGCAAAACCACATCTCCACCTTGCACTATGACTCTTCTCTCACCTTTAGGCAACGCAGAAAGCGGGATAACCGGAACCCAGTTGGTATTTCCTCCGCCGCTGACAGTAGGACCCGCCTTGGGTTCCTCTTCCTGTACTTTGGACGTCTCAGTCGCTCTGCAAGAGAGTTTACGTAGAGGTTTAGAAGGGAATGATGGGGTATGGTGGGCCGGGTGTATGAACCGAGGTCTTGTAGTAGAAGGATTTAAGAGGAGGGATTTTGCAGGGGTGCTGGTATGTACTGTCGCCATGGAAGGGGAGAGGGGAGAGGGGAGAGAGGAGAGACAATGAGGATGTTTGTGTGAAGGAGAGAGCGAGAGAAAGAAGAGAAGTGGCCATGTTATGATGGCCATTGCTGCATAGCCACACGCTGAGGATAATTTGAGGCCAAAAGCTCGACACATTTACAGCTTTCTGCCCAGTAAAGCTCTTATCGGGCGGGTCGGATCCGTTATGGATAACAAATATTAATCCGTATCCTATCGAACACAGAGAAGTAAATGATACAGATATTATCCGAACCGTATTCGAATAAATATCCGGATCTGAAAAAATATTTAGATTTGGATAATTTTATTTTTATCCGAATCCAAATTCGATATTCGGTTTTAGTGTCGGATCCGAATCCGGATCCGGATATTATTCGAATCAGAATATTTTTCGGATTCAATATTCAGATTCGGATCCGGACATTATATTTCTTTCATGCGTCATATTTCATATTAGTTAGAAAAAACATAAATCATTAATGAACTATGAATGATTTAATATCAAAATTACAAAATTACGTTTAAACATAATAATTTAGATTGTATATGTCGCAATTATGTAATTAAAAATATATTATGTTATGTTATCACATTATCAGTTTTAATATCCCAAAAATATCCATATCAGTATATGTATTCGATAATATTTGAACTGTGTCCGAATATATAAATCATATCCGGATCCGAATTGTGCGGGATGTGAATCAATATCCCCAAAAAATGTGGATACGAATCCTGTAGGTCCATTATCCGAATCAGATCCGGGCCGTTTACACCCATTCAGATATCATAAATAGTGGATATTCAATGATATTTGTAAATAATCATGACGCATAAAATATATAATTGAAAAATAAAAAATAAAAAATAAAAAATTTAAGTCTAAAGGCTTATTGTTTTGATGCATTAGTTTTTGAAAAAAAATGAACAATACACACGTTTTCAAAATTTATTAAGAAAATAACAAGTTTTGAAATTATTTGCAACCCTAACACTTTCGGACTCTCAAAATCCGAATTTTACACAACTTTCGGACTCTGAGAATCCAAAAGTTTTATCCCTAATTTGCTGCACAAGTTCTTGATTAGTGAGAGATAAAAAAATCGAACTCTCAGAATCCGAAAATATGTGAGGTTACAAATGTACAGTGCATTTGCACTTTTTAAAAAGAAGAGTTTTAATGGTACCCAAATTGTATTCATATTACGCGTAATTTATATTAAATTTATAAAAAATATGTATTAAAATTATATACAATTTAATGTTTTAATGAATGAAATATATTAAATTATCGTTCGGTTTTAAGATCGTTGAATTCTCGTGTCGTTTTCACAACATTCTCGCCGACCCGAAATAATGACCCGACCTATCCGAACTTCTAGACCAACGATCCGATAACCAACCAAGCGGATCAAATGACAGAAAATCAATTGAACGACACGAAAAGGGAACACTACGAGATTCCAACAACTTCAAAAACGAATAACAATTTATTAAAATATATCCCAATTTTCTTATTATTTATTAAAATTTATTTAAATATATAATTAATTTTATTCAATATATATTAAGTGTGTGTATTATGGGTACGATTTGGCTGGATTCAAGTCTTCTGTTTTAATTCGGAATCTGAGAGTCCGGAACAATTCAATTTGCATGAATGTTTAATAAAGAGAAATTTTAAATATACCCAAGTTGTATTCATATTACACATAATCTATATTATTTCATAAACATATGAATTTATTAAAATTATGTTAAATCTTATGTTACTCGGATACGCATACAAATGTGTTTGTGCACGTGTGTGTAATTTAATGTTTTTAAAATGAAATGAATTATATATTTAAATAAATTATAAAAAATTATTGTTCAATTTTAATATCGTTGAATTCCCATGTCGTTTTCACAACATTCTAGACCAACGACCCGACAACCAACCGAACGAATCAAATGACATAAAACTAACTGAACGACAAGAAAATCGAACGATACAAGAATTAATAGACTCCAAAACTGAACGACAATTAATTATAATATATGTTGATTTCCTTATTATTTATTAAAAATATTAAATGTGTAATATGGGTGTATAATTTAGGTGCATTTAAAATTTCTTTTTAAAAAATTACCACACAATGTTTGTTATGGAATATTTTCGAACTCTGAGAGTCCAATTTTTTCATCTCTCACTGATCAAGGACTTATGCAACAAATTAGGAATAAAACTTTTGGATTCTCAGAGTCCGAAAGTTATGTAAAATTCGGATTCTGAGAGTTCGAAAATGTTAGATTTGTAAATAACTAGCTTTATCCCCGCGCAATTGTGCGGGATGTTTTTTATATAATTATTTAAATAGAATTAACGCGTGTGCGAATTAACGCGCATGCGTTTGAACTAAATTAATCTAATTATGACATATTTGCAAATATCATGATGTCAATAGATGCATAAAGTTCATGAAATTATTCTATCACGGATATTATTTTCTAGTATAATTTGTATAAGTAACATTTGTTCAGATGCTTCTAAAATCGATTAATATAATCATGACATATTTGCAAATTTTAATATGTATTTAAAATAGGAAAAAAAGACCAAATGTAAAAAATGTAAAATAAGAAAAAAATGGACCGAAATGTAAATAAAAAAGGACCAAAATGTAAATTAAAACAAAAAGGACCAAAATATAAAAAATGACCAAAATGTAAAATAAGAAAAAGGATTAAAATGTAAAAAAGGACCGAAATATAATATAAAAAGGACCAAAATGTAAATTAAAAGGACCAAAATGTAAAATAAAAAAAGTATCGAAATGTAAAAAAGGACCATAATGTAATTTAAAAAGGACCAAAATATAAATAAAAAGGACCAAAATGTAAATTTTAAAACTAAAAAGGATCAAAATATAAATAAAAAAGACTAAAATGTAAATTTAAAAAATATTTTTTTACACAAAGGCCCTTGATGTCGTGGAGGTCTAGAATTGCAAGAAATTTCTTAACTTTATACATAAGATATAATATAATTTCAAAACTTGTTATTTTCTGAATAAACTTGGGAAACGTGCGTACACTTTACTTTTTTCCTTGGTTAATTTCTAGGGATTAGAATTGTCAAAATTGAAATTATATAATTATAAAAAAAGTTAGAATTTCACAGGATGTTATGTTTGATAAAGTTTAAGGAAATTCATGGGAATATTATTTTAGAAAAATTAATTATATTATTCATATAATATATTATGTTTTAATGCAATGTAATTGGGTGTAATATAATGTATAATAAATTAGAATATAATATAGCATAATATATTTCAATGTAATATATTATATTATAATAATTTTAATGTAATATTTTATATTATAATATATTATAATATAATGTATAATAAATTAGAATATAATATACAACAATATAATAATAATGATAATACAAAGTAATATAATAATTCCCACAAGTAGTTTCGAAACTTGGCCAATTAATTGGGAAATTTTACTATGCCTCTGAGATTCTCCCCCATTGAATCACGCTGACGACCCTTGTTAATCGGGCGCTCCCCTCTCTTGAATAGCACGTGCGAACCCGATTAATGGTTTAACTAGCGTGATAAATTGTAATAAATATCAAAAATAGGGTTTTGATATTTGTAGATTATTATTCCTAAAATCTCATAATATAAGACCCATATTAAAAATATAACTCTTCCAACGATCAAAACCGAGTTCTTATGTGTCAAAGTTCTCGAAAGGGTATAACCGTAATTACTTATTTATGGGTTATTTAAATAAATATATTATAGAGACTTATTTGCATAATGACCAAACCATTAATAATACTAAAACAAGATTTTGTAAAAGAAACCCAACAAACTTGTAAATTGAATAGTTTACAAATATGAAAGTTTTGAGGGTATGCATGTAATGTGCAATTCCACTCACTTATTAGGCGGCCAAGTGACAAACACTTCTGTACATCCATCCATGGCCACGATACATTCATGAAACCCTAAGAAAAGAAGAGAGAAAAAAAGGAAAAATTAAGGAAAAGAAGAGATTTCGCAAAACGAAAAGTGCCATAATCTTCAGGAGGTTGAGTTGTGCGAGTTGGCAAGATCAAAAGAAGAATTCCATCCAAGTTTCGAGTTTCTCCATTTTCAGTCCATCTTGTGCGTCGTTTCGATTAATCTCTTGTTTGTCGAGTTTCTTCCATTAGGTGAGTGCTACTCTGACTTTCCCCTTATTAAGAATCTAATTTCGATCGTTTCTAGGCCTTACATGATAGTCAAGAATTTTTGCTTTAGAAATCGTATTTTGCTTTAAAAACCGTGTTACCTCAACAAAATGTATATTATGTAGATTTGATCATCTATATATATGTAGAATTTGAGTTTGATAAAACGTAAGCCGGGCTTGATTTTAGTGAGGGTCTTCATGAGTCTCTCTATATGTATGATTTGAGTTTGTCTAAAACGTAAGTTGGGACTTGCGATTTTAGAAAGGGTATATGTGAGACTCTATTGAGGGAAAATGCATAGCTAACTTGATGTAGTGCAAAGTCCCGACCCATGAGGGGTTTGGCTGTGGCGCATGGATATCCAATAGTCGTCGGGTGAATGTGTTCCCTTTATGTTTTGTTCCAGCCCGTTTGTGATTAGCTATTAACTCGGGTTGGCACTTCAGTCGAGAGTTATTAGCGCCCTCACCCCGGTAAAGTATTAGTATGTATATGATTATTTATGAAGGTAAGTAATTTTGATTTCGAAAAGCCGGGGCAAGTACTTTGAGAAGTATTTATATACTTATAATATTTCAGAATATGAATTATGATTATGATTATTTTCGAGCGGGGTTTTTGACTAGCCATGTATGAGGTCGATCTTAATAAGGTAGGCTCAAAACTCACTCAATTAGTCACTTCCGTGACTAATCATTTTATTTGAATGTTTTGAGTCTAGGTATGGTGGACAGATCATTCGGGGCAGCGAGTACCTAGAGTGTGAGTACGATGGTTTCGTTTTCATCGCGGAACCTCCATCTTGTATATATTAGTGTACTTCCGTTTCTGGCCAGCGAGCCATTTTGTCGCTGCGACATGTTTAGTATTTTGTGTGTTTATGTCGCATATGTGTTTATATGTTTCCGTTAGGTTTCTTTACGTTTGTTTGTATATGTTATGGTGATGCATATATATATGTGCGTGTGTCGTTGTTTTCGAGTTGTATGGTATTTATGTTTTTGTGAAATTATCATATAAGAATATGTGGCATACGAGTTGTATACTGACGGGTTGCCGCACGCTTTACCAATTTTAATTTGGGACGTGACATAAATCATGTCTCGTCCAAGCCCGGCTAGGTATCATTGCAAGTCTGATGTACGTATAAGTCTTGTCATTAATGCCCTCTTCACCAATTTCCTAAGCTCTCTGTCAGATTTGTACATATCTTCCTCTCCCCGCCTCATGTCTCTCAAAATCATAACCCTAAGTTTGTTCTCTTCTTTTCTAGACAGAACTTATCTTCCATTCCTTTCACTTGCGCGGTACAATTTCCAGGTAATTCAAAATTCTCCTTATAATTTTTCATCTCATATCCAATTTCTCTGTTTCGACATACTCGATTCCCCTTCCGCAATAAATGTTATTTCATACAATTTCTCTGTTTCTTTACATAATAAATGCATATTTTCAGTCAATTTCTTCACCATTGGCATTAATTCACCCACATTTATTATCTCGTACCATTTATTTCATAAAAAATCATTCCAAAGTACTGTATTCACCCACATTTTTCTTTAGTTATATTCATCAGTCGTGGTTAACTGTTAGTGCCCTAAATTTGCAATGTCCTCAATTCATATCTATATTTTTTGTCACTCCAATTAATTGTCAACGCCCCTGATTAATCCCAATTGTGCATTGTATATTAAATAAAGGATCGGTGGACCAAAGCAAGGGATGAACCTCGATTGTGCATTGTATACAGTTAAAGTAAGTGATTGAGTGCATGATTAATCTCCGCCCAATCTGGTTCAATAAAGATGAAGTAATTGGAGTTCGCGGTCGCATCTTCTATAACCTGATTTTAGTTGATTTCTTCCCCAACGCTTTCAAGGATTAAGTTAGTACTATACATATTTGATAGTATGGTTTGTTTATTTTGGACTTAAGTATCGTGTTTTTATTTAAGACTATGTTTTGTGATTTCTGGTTTGAACTATCGTTTTATTTGCTTGTTTACATTACAACCTTATATTATTGTATGAACATGTATGAACTTGAAAGTTATATATTTCCATTACTTGTTATATTCCTAATTTCATTTCAAAGTTCCTTATGCAATCTGTACTAACATCATCATATAGCTTATGTAATAAATGTAGGGTTCATAAATGTAAATTGAGAAACACCCCATTAAAGAAGAATACAAAAAAACACATTGTAATCATTGCAATAGATAATTAATTTTGATGATTATATTAACAATGTACAACTCGTATTAACATAGCCATAACCGTTTTTCAAAATCAGGCTATACTGTTTTCCCAAAAGTACAATCCTTAAATATTATTTAACCATCAATTGACCTACAATTACAATTACAAATTACAATTACAACTCGTATTTATTTGTACTGGAAAATTACAAAATTATCATCAATTAACCATGCCATAACCGTGCACCAAACACATTATTGATCCGGACCATTCCTATAAGATATTCCCAGATTTAAATCTTAATTATATAAATTATACCTGGAAAAAATAAAACCGAATTATATGAGGTAATAAACCATGACGAAAATAATTTAAGTATTGCTATTAATCACTAAATCATATCATACACTCGAATTAACAAACAACCCTGTAAATAACCTCCATAAATTGACTCCAAATCTTATATTGAACTGATAAACCATCAATTAAGTATTAACAGTCATTATTAATTCACAAAGAAATGTCGCCAGTTTAGTGAATTCTAATAAATCGATTATTGGGTGCTCATTAAAATTGAATTAAGAGTGACTCAATTCAAAATGAATTAACTCCAGTTTGGAGGAACCGGAATTTAGTATATTGTAATCAATTAACTGTTAATTCGCAGCTTCAGTGTTCACCTCAGAATAGTCCTTTCCAGCAAGGTACATCTGTTTACAGTCAATTTAAAAATAAACATCCAAAGTATTAATTATTGATTAATTTACTGATTATGGTCCACATATAACGGAAACAATAGAATTTTGCACCGAATTAAAATGAAAAACCTTATTGATAGAAGATTCGTTGACATCTTTCTCTTAGATCTCAGCCAGTCAGCAATTTGATATAAGATCTTGTTGATGACAATTATAATAAAATGATATATTCGGATATTGATAAAAAATAAACTATAATAAAATATAATATTTAAATACTTATTTACATATAACATCAATATACAAGAAAATATAATCATAAAATTGAAACCGTTTATCCGAATCGTGTGAACACTATCCTACATCGTTATTTCGTCTATCGTACAAATATCGTGGAAACGTCCCAAGATAATCCAGGAATGAAGCTATTTTAGGATACATCCGTGAGAGGGACAGGCGATTGACTTCTTCAACATCCAACTCGAATTATATAATGTTTTGTATAAAATAATATAATAATTAGAGAAATTATTTCATACACCAAATTTTTTTAAACCGTCCAATCTTTAAGATCTAAGGTCGATATTAAATCTATAAATCTTGAAAATCGAATTCAGCCGGTAATTTTTTCTATTGAGCCGGTTCTCTTGTATTTAATTAAGGGTAAATATGGAATATCACGTTCTCAATGAACTGCCAACTAGAGGTGACAATCGGGCGGGGCGGGTCGGGGTCGGGTCGGGTCATTTCGGGTTCGGGTCATTTCGGATTTCGGGTCGGGACATTTCGGATTCGGGTCGCGGGTCGTTCGGATTTCGAGTCGTTCAAGTTCGGGTCGTTTCGGTTTTCGGGTCGTTCGGGTTCGGGTCGTTTCGGTTTTCGGGTCGTTTCGGTTTTCGGGTCATTCGGGTCGTGACTATTTTGATTTTCGGGTAATTCAAATTTCACAAAATTTGATTTCGAATCATTCAAATTTCCAAAAATTTAATTTTCGGGTAATTTCTGATTTATTTTATTGATTCCGAGATATTTTAGCAATATTATATTGATTTTAACAATAATATTTTAATTTTCGGGTCATTCGGGTCGTGCATTTCGGGTCATTCGGGTTTCGGGTCATTCGGGTTTCGGATTAGTTCGGGTTTCGGATCATTCGGTTTCGAGTCGATTTCGGGTTCGGGTTCGGGTCATTCGGTTTCGGGTTCGGGTTCGGATCGTTGACTTTTCAATATTTTCGGGTCGGGTTCGGGTTCGGACGGGTCGGGTCATTTTTTCGGATTGGGTCAGATTTTGCCAGCTCTAGCCAACCCAAAATAGATATTTAAACAGTCTGTGAAACCCTCTGCATTTATACGAAATAAACATACAGAGATAATGACTCGAAATCGAGATGATGGTTGTAGCATTCATTTGCATTCACTATGCCTCGAAATGGAGATGCAGTAGTATTCACTTTGCAAGTATTGCACCTCCCTTAATCTTGAATTGCCAGATTAAGATTATTGAAGTATGATTCCCATGCACACAATTTTTCAATTGAAACTAAATACAAACAAAAAATATCAATCATGCCATAAATTTTCATAGATAGCATTCGGAATTCAAATTAAGATAAGTACTATCACAATATTATTAGAGATCGTCATCAAGTATTTTATTTATTTTTCAATTAGATTTAAAAGTTCCAAAGGTTAAATTAAAAAATTTAGTTAAATATTTTTAATATAAAACCTAGAATTTTGAATATTAAAAGAGATCTCTAAACAATAGGATTTTTTCATGTACTCATTATAAACATTAAATATACCATTGGATGATGTAATTTTTCTATATAAAACAACCCTCTATATTTCATATATAATTTTCTTAAACCCTAATGGTATTTTTTATTAATTTAAAAATATAAAAAATGTTTTTACTAGTATACCAATTTATGTAAAATAAAGAAGAAAATATATTATATTTATATAATTTTAATATTTAGAGTGTCATGTTTTTTAATAAAACACTAACATCAAATTAAAAGCACGACGATACAAAAAAATATGTACCCTGAAAATATTTTGGCGGAAAAAATATTAATTTATCTTTCTAAACAAATTAAGCAACTTGAAAATAGCTTGACATAATAATAAATTATAATTATTATACGAAACACAGTAAAAAATATTAAAGTTAAAAATAATAGGAAAAAATCAACATTTAAGATATTTTATTAATCTGTTAAATTAACACGATATAATTCATGCTTGTACTCATTGGAGGGTAAAAGATTGTATTTATTCGGGAACATAACGAACCGATCAAATTCAATCGGTTTGGTTTATTTATTTATTTAGTTCAGTTGAAAATATGATATTGTTTGTTTATTCGGTCGGTCCGATTTAATCGATATTCAAAAAACAAAACCGAACCGAATAAACTGAACAACATCAGTTTTTGGACCGAACTAAATATTTGAATCAACATACTTAATTAACATAATATTTAAAAATATATCATTAATAATTAATTAATATTTATTTAAATTATGAATTCAAATGAATGATAATTATGTATTAAATTAAATGTTAATTACATGACATATGTTGATTACGATACTAATTAAATGCGTTAACTAGAATATAAAAGATATTATAGTAAAATTCGGGAACACATATTTATTTTTATTTTCTCCAAACCTTTTCCACCAGCTCTAAAATCATGATTTAAATTTAATTAACTCATCGGATTTTTAAAATCAGGTGGTATCGGATTTTTAAAACCAATTACTGTCATAAATGTTTCTATATCATTTCAGTGTACATATAGATTTAAACATTTTTATTTAATTATCGGTGTTAGCATACTATTCCTATTAATATAACATTTTCAACGTTGTAATATTAATTTCCGGATCAATACATAGATACCAATGTAATATATATAGTTTACGAGTCATTATGTCAAGGAATTTTTTTACAAATAACCATGTCAAATTAATTTATTAACGAAATAACCAAACGGTGATGTTCTTTCAATGATAAGTGTTTCATTTAAATGTCAAGATACATTTTATTGTGACTATCATATTCGATGCCCGTATACTATTTCAGTATACAAATATTATTTTCAAAATTAATGCATTATTTTTTTATGTTAATACATCATTTGTAATAACAATATAGTATTTTTTGTGTGCATATATTAATTTAAGTGTTAATACATCATATGTATGTTAATAGTATAAATCATTATATCATTTTTGATGTGAACATAACATGTTTAATGATCATATTTCGTTTTTAGTGTTAATATTTAGTTTGTAACAGTAATGTACTATTATTGTGTGAGTATATTAATTTTAATTTAATTTTAATACATCATATGCTATTGCATGTTGATAGTATAAATCAATTATCATATTTATTGTTAATATACTATTTTTAATGATCATATAACGTTTTTAGTTTAACATACAATTTAATATTTTTTCATTTTTAATATAAATATAAATATAAATTTTAATAATGTATTTTCAATACTCATATAACAATTGGTGCATGCATGAAGGTGTTTTCATATGCGAGGATTAAGCGGTGAAGAGTTAGCGAAGACACATTCTTGTTCGGGAATCTTGCAAACCAAGTGGTAATATTGGAGCTAATTCTGAATAATGGTACACTTTATAATTGAATAAACGAAACCTGATTTTGAACTATTTGTGTTATGTTATTAATCTATGTGATCAACTATATTGATGCGTCATTGCTTTTATTAGTGATTCTTTCATTGATCCATTTTTTTTTTTTTTTTTTGTTATAATTTTCGCCACAGATTTTCGAAAACGCACCGGGCCTGCATGTAACTTTTATTATCCATTTATCATCCAATTACTTTATGGTACTCGTTTTTGTATGCGAGAATAAAATAGCATGAATTATTGGATCCAATATAACATTCAACCAAAACAGCCCACAAATCAGTGTATTATTTATAGGCTTGTTGAAGACATCCAATATAACATTCAACCAAAACGGCCCATTAAGGGTATTTAAATGTTAATTGTTGATTATTCACGATTTCATAGAACTAATATTCAATTATCAATTCATCAATTAACAACCAATTGATTTTCATATCCAAATTTTCTTACTAACTTGTAATTATGTTTGACAATTTTTCTTAATAGCTTGTAAAATTTTATACATGGAAATTAACTCTATAATTAATTATCAATTATGAATTACCTTTCATAAAATTGTATACATAGTAATATATTTTTATTGAAATCAATATATTACAATTTCCATAGTTAAAAGGTAATAAAATATAATTTTTTAATTAGCAAGAATAAAATATAAGTTACCTATTTTTTTAAATGATTATTAATTATCGCGGATTAGCATTAATGAGTTGTTAATTTAATAAAATATCTAATTAGCAGAATTGTAACCAAACAAAAATAATATGTTTCTCAATTAATAAGATTAATTAATCTTACACTAGATATATAGCGGTAATGTTTTGCACCCCGAACTAATTATCCCCCAAACAACCCCCAACCCTTCAAATGGAAGGTAATTAATGCAAATAATGGTCAAAATAGGAATAATATTTGAGGTGCGGGTTGAATGCGGGGTTTTGGTGCGGGGTGTGTATCACCATTGAGATATACAGTCCAATTAACAGACATATGAATTAACAGAGGAATCATTTTTAATGAGATGTTGACATGAGAAATAACACGGATGTACCAGTTAACAGCAATGACCTCATGTGATGTCATCGAGAATGTTTTGTGGAAATCTAGTTTCACAATATAATTTCTCTTAATTTAATGGATGTTTCTAAAAATCTGGTTTCGGGTCCTTAAAATATTTGGGTCGGCCCTGATAGTATTGGGCACAATAAAACCAACATTTTACAGAAACTTTGTCATCCCGGCCCGTCCATTTCTAATTATACGTCTAGTATCATTGCTAATACCACACCCTATTACCGATGGACCGCAAACTTTGAACCCTCATGATACGAGGTGGTATTTTCCCTCATTCTGACTTTTGGGTTTTTCGAAACACAAAATGAAATTGATTCCATATGCAATTCATATTCAAACCACAAACCCATATTAAATCATAATCTATGAGTTTGCTATGATCTATTTTTCGGGTTTTCTGAAAGAAAAAAAAATATTCAGACTATTTAAGGTTTATCTTCTTGCAACATAGTAAGTCTCGAAAAAAATACTACCCTCAAGATTTGATGTTAATTTGTGTATCAATTTCTCAAACCTATACGAAAAAAACACTAGTAACTTGTAAAATTGATAGATTGAAAATGATTCTAGATCTCTTCAAGCTGGAGAGTTGCATCTAGTATTAGTATTCGTGGAGCTTATACTAAGATTTTAGTTTCCCATACAGTTAGACAATGTGACATGCATTGTATAGAACATGATGTGTGAGGTAAAAGTTGGGTTCACAAAAATCCAATCAAAATCATTTCACAATTAGGGTTAAAAAGACGTTTCTATAAATATGAGGAGAATGCTTTGAATGGTTAAAGATTGAGTTAGCCATATAATAGAAAATATATTGAGTCTTTCATATGTTTCTTCAAGCTTGAGTTGGTGACCAATTCTTAGTAGGAGAAAATTTAACCAACAAGCTAAAAGTGGTTGGAATATTTTTCCAGTATTAGATAGTTTTTTCTCTTTTGATCTAGATTTAACTATCTTTATTTTATTTTAACTTTCTAATTTTTTTAATATTTCTATTTTGATACTTTTGTTAATGCATTTTCAAAAAGCTCAAAGGGAAAGAAATTGTTCTAGACATTTAGGTATTTTGGTCTAGTAGGCAACACTTCTCGCCTCTCTTTTTTGTGAAAGAACAGCAAACACGATACGCGTGCGCTATCCTTTCTGATTTTATTAGAATATTAAAAGTTTTATATCGACGAAAAATTATACAAGCATCTAGAAAAAACGAGATCATATAATTATGTTACAAGTTGCATTCTAGCCTTTTCAATAACATTCCTTAATTAACAACAATGAACATTATATATTTGTATTTTGATATTTAAAAGAAAATAAATGCACATAGACAAGTTGCAGCATATATATTGAAGCAAGTATTAGTTGGAGAAAATAAATTAAGATTTTGTTAAATTAAAGATGATTGTAGTGCATGTGTGCAACAATCTTATTCAAATAACATAATAGTAGATCTAACTCCACATATATTCTAGCTACCAAAATTATCACAAACTTGGTGACAATTAGTTCATCTCATAACGACTCATCGATCGAGCTTTCTCGAAATGTCGACAGTATTGAACTAATTTTCCACTCCAACCCCCAAAAAATCTATAAATTTAACATCATTTCGCATCGGTTCATCACATGAACTCCTTTCAATTGATCCTTTCTCAATTTTTTCGTAATTCTCTTTCAGTCTCAAATTTGAAATAGGCAACACCATTTGTTTGGCATGAAGAGATTGCCGGCCATAGCTAAATTTTTGGGCATATATATCACCACTTGCACCAAACTCTAGAGCTGGTGATCTAAAATTTGACCTAGAAAAGGCCCAAAATGCAGCTCTATTATTGGTGATACTCTCCTTCGAATTAGGGTTTCCAAATTCAAACTGAAAACCATGAGAATTATTGTTAACTGGGTTAACCCTAAATAACCGGTTCATGGTACTAGCGGAAGAGGCATGTAAAATGTGATCAGAGGAGGAGGGTCTTTTGGTAAATAGGCGTGATCTTTCGCGATGGCGTCTTGCCATTATTACGTGCCAATGGTTTTTTACGGAGTTATCTGTACGGCCTGGAAACAGTCTTGCAATGAGGGCCCACTTGTTTCCATGAACTCGGTGCGCGCCTAAGAGACGCTCCTCTTCTTCTTCAGTGAAGGGTCTTTTGTTGATCCTTGGGTCAAGTTGGTTAAACCACCTTAATCTACAACTCTTTCCTGTATATATAGGAAAAAATAGTTTAGGAAAGAATTAGATATAATTTATTACGAAAGTTAAAGTGAATTGACGATTTCCTTAAAAATCAAAATAAGACGGTGCAATAGAAAGTGTATTTGTTCTTGCATTTATGTGTTAAAGAGTAGATAAATAATAGTAAATATGATGTGTTGATTTCAGGGAGGGAGAGAAAAAATTTACACTTCAATTGATTGAAATATAGAGAATTTTATGAATAATTATTATATCAATAGAGTATTCTAACTAATAAGTTTAGAGATTATATGCACATGAAACCCACATGAATTAGCATGCTTTCTAAGGAAAAAACCATGAATTCTCAAAGTTTGCATGCTTATAATATCATGTACATATATATTATTTCAAGGAAGAATGTAAGTGTCGCGATTATTTTCTGATTACAAAGACTCAATTTTGGGTAGTGATTCAACTAAAAATTGAGTATATATATAGTGATTCAAATACACAAATCAGTTTACCTGATCGACCGTGCAACTTCTCAGCTATCGAATTCCAGTTCTGAGGGCCATACTGCTCGACGAGTTGCTTCAATTTCTCGTCTTCACCGGGCCTCCAATGGCCTCTAGGGCAAACTTTAGCGTTTTCTGACGCATTACTCGTCGAAGAAGAAGCCATATTTGTTTAATTTTCCCTTGTCAGAAAATATATTCGGATTAACTAAGAGTAACCAGAGGTCTTGGGAGAGGAGGAGGATGCGAACTTGATTATAAATTGATTTGGTTTTAGGGTTTGGATGGCAAGTCCTTTTTCCTAGTTCTACACGGAATAAACAAGGCCTTTATACTAAAGTCTTCCTCATATAGCATCTACTTATGGTTTAATTCATCTCCATTTATAACATAAGATTAGAGGTTTACTTATGGTTTGATTCATCTCCATTTACAGTTTAAATGGATTTAATTAAGGATCCTCATATATGTGTCCATCAAACTGGGTCTAACTTGGCTACCTGAGTACTTTAGTTATTCTCGTTAACTTCCTTAACAATACTCCAACACTAATTATATATGTACATAATTTTTAACGACCACATATATTGTATGCATGAATTAATTAATAATTAATGTATTTACAAGTTAAAGAAGATTTTGGTTTCACAATAATTACATTTAGAAAATGCATGGTTGAAATATTTAAATTAACCAAAACACATTGCTACTACTCATGAACCATTTAAGATCAAGATTAAGTAGCCCTAACAAGATGGCCAAATAAGACAGTACAACAAACTAACCTTACTCTATAAAGATGCATATAGTTAATTTCATGTGTGCATTTCTCGTTCGAGTACATTTGCATTAAATTCGTTTGGAGATTATACTCTTGAGGAAAGTTAGGTTTATACATATTTGCTTGTCAAAGTCTATAAAAAAACTAGAGTAGGCTTTAAGAATTGAAACTTTTAAAGAATCCACGTGGATAGTTTAGGAATTATTTGATTTGGAATACTATTATTGTATGAGCAATAAATCCAAGCTGGTGAAAAAGTTGAAAAAAGCTGTCAACAAATGCAAGAATTTTGTTGTTCTAATTTAACTTTATAGTAAAATGGGGTTTATATATACATAAATATAGAGTTCTTTCAAAAAAATATGCATATAACAAATTAAAGTGCATCAAAATATATTGTATAATTTGTCAAATTCTCCACTAATTGTAAGAGAAGAACTCATGTGCTACCTTTTTCCTAGGTCCATCATTAATAACTAGATATAGTAACTAAAGTTAGCTTAACAAATAGTGGAACCCTAAAAAATGCATAGTTAACTAAAAATGTACTAATTTTGTGATGGTTTCGTGGCAGAAACTTAAGTGTACCAACTTATAAAAAACTGAAATTATAATAGTCAAAGTAGTTTCACCAGCAGAAACTTGTTGTTTTGCTAGAAATCGACGTCGTCCAACAAAATCTGTACATCCTCTCCATTTACAAAAAAACTGGAGATATCTCTGCTTCATTAGTTCTTCTTTTACTGTAAGTCTGTAATCTAGAAGTGAGAGAGAGATCATCTCCATTTGAGTTTGATTGTTTGAATGGAGAGAAGTGAAACCAGTTCAGTGTGAGGCATAGAGGATGAAGTGACAGATCCAACGGCCATTATTATTTAAATGGTTTAATCCCACCTAATCTATAGGTTTGATAACCTCCATCTGATCCATGAGCATGCTGAACTTCCTTGTAATTAGGGCTATTTCATTTTTATCCCTGAATATACTTACTAATTGAAGGCAAAATTTTCAATTTTTTTACATTGTATACAAGAAGCATTATTATCCTTTAAAAATGATAATATATAGTCTAATTGGCTGAGTGTGTTGCGTAAAAAATATTAAAATTAATGCTTTAATATATTAATTAATAATAATATATTTAATTAATGGGCAGGATAATTATTAGAAGTGTCTAGATTAATTAAGGGGGATGTATCTTGTAATAAATATGTGTCTATTCAAATAGAAGTGTCTAGAGTTTGGATAGATTATGATATATGTTTGAAAGGGTGTGTTTAGGGGATGCTTATTGATCTCTATTTAAAGAGCATGTACTGTACGAATTAGAATTGAAGAGAAAAAATTTATAAGAAAGTTAAAAAGGGGCAATTGCCCCTGACTCTCTCTCTCCGTTTTTTATTGAATGTATCCATTAATTTTGATATTGATCCCCAAATCAAAAATCCCCAATATAGTATCTATCTAAAATAAATACTAAAATCCCCAAAATTTTAACATGGTATCAGAGCGACGGTTGTCGAAAGGGACCGAAATCGAGCGACGAAATATCGATTGACGAAAAAAAAAAAAAAAAAAAAAAAAAAAAACTATGGTTACCGATCGACGGTTAGAGTGACGGTTATCGAAAACGAAGATTATCGAGCGACGGTTATCGAGCGATGCTTAAAAAAAGGACGGTTATCGAGTTTAGTAGGAGTCGGAGAAAGAGTCACCAAGACAACCAAAGAGGTTACGTACTTGGGCTCAAACGAACTTCACAACTCATTTCCGAATTATCGAGTTTAGTAGAAATCGAAGAAGGAGACATCAAGACAACCAAAGAGGTTACGTACTTGGGCTCACACGAACTTCACAACTCATTATCGGTTTATCGAGGTTAGTAGAAATTTGGAGTAGGAGAAGACCACGACAACCAAGATGGTATGTTCGGGTTCCCACAAATTTTGCAACTCAATTCCGATGAAAAAAAAAAGAAAAGAAGTCAATGTCGCCGAATCGAAAAAAAAAAAAAACGATCCGAAAAAATGATCCTGGAAGAGGACGATTCGGAAAAGATGATCCTAAAAGAACGATTCGAAAAAAAGCCGAAAAAACGAGTTTAGAAGGAAAAAGAAGACACGTCGAAAATGACGAAGGAGATTACGGAGAGACCGAAAACAAATATCACGGGGGAGTATTAAAAAAAAAAAAAAAGGAAGAAGATCAAATAACAATTAAAGCATTAAGGGGGAGTATTAAAATTAATGCTTTAATATATTAATTAATAATAATATATTTAATTAATGGGCAGGATAATTATTAGAAGTGTCTAGATTAATTAAGGGGGATGTATCTTGTAATAAATAGGTGTCTATTCAAATAGAAGTGTCTAGAGTTTGGATAGATTATGATATATGTTTGAAAGGGTGTGTTTAGGGGATGCTTATTGATCTCTATTTAAAGAGCATGTACTGTACGAATTAGAATTAAAGAGAAAAATTTTATAAGAAAGTTAAAAAGGGGCAATTGCCCCTGACTCTCTCTCTCCGTTTTTTATTGAATGTATCCATTAATTTTGATATTGATCCCCAAATCAAAAATCCCCAATATAGTATCTATCTAAAATAAATACTAAAATCCCCAAAATTTTAACATGGTATCAAGGAAGAAGATCAAATAACAATTAAAGCATTAAGGGGGAGTATTAAAATTAATGCTTTAATATATTAATTAATAATAATATATTTAATTAATGGGCAGGATAATTATTAGAAGTGTCTAGATTAATTAAGGGGGATGTATCTTGTAATAAATAGGTGTCTATTCAAATAGAAGTGTCTAGAGTTTGGATAGATTATGATATATGTTTGAAAGGGTGTGTTTAGGGGATGCTTATTGATCTCTATTTAAAGAGCATGTACTGTACGAATTAGAATTGAAGAGAAAAATTTTATAAGAAAGTTAAAAAGGGGCAATTGCCCCTGACTCTCTCTCTCCGTTTTTTATTGAATGTATCCATTAATTTTGATATTGATCCCCAAATCAAAAATCCCCAATATAGTATCTATCTAAAATAAATACTAAAATCCCCAAAATTTTAACAAAAAACCCGTGTGTTTGTGTCGTTAAATTCAGAATGAGTAAACCATAAGCGTGCAAATTGGGTATCCGTAAAATTTATTTTTTAGGGTTTATCTTGTGGCGTGTCAAGGCTCATATTTGGAAAGATTTATATATAAGAATGTGTTGTGGCCATGATTTTCAACCAAGTCGGCCTTGAAAATCTTAAAAATTCATTGAAGTGTTTTACAAGGTTTTACTTTGTTTAAAAAGTTCGATCTTCGCGAAAACAGTGTAGGAAAATTAAGCCACTCTTAAATTGGATAATTAAGCATTTCTTTAAAATGGATTTTCTTAGTGAAATTAATTATAAGCACATATTTTTGATGAATTCGGATCTGTATCCATTCATTATTAATATAACTTAAGCATGACCAATTTTTTGTTCATAATAATGTAACAAAAAGAATACGGTTCGGTTTGTGTCGACACGAAAGCTCGGAGAATGAGTCAGATAACTTTCTTTTGGAATTTTAAATTAATAAATGAATCAAGGAGACTTGTATAATCATGTGTGCTTGATGGGTTGGAAGAGGAGCAGTAGGTCCAAATTGGTTCAAAACTTATCCATATTTGTTCAAAATTGATCCAAAATTGTGCATTGGCGAAAGAGACCAATAGCCAATGCTCGAAGGAGAAAGAATGGAGAAGAAAACGGTTTGAGCCATCAATCAAAAAGACAAACCTTACAACCAAATAAGCTTTCTTAATCAGTGGTAACAAGTTAGGGTATAATATAATAAATGCCCAACAACTTGTATATATTATCATTTAATGAACAAAATGTAAAGTAACCAAATAAATGCATTTATATATATGTGGGGACATTGTTTTGGAGATTCATTGAATGATATTTTAGTGAGGCAAGTAGAATTTGTTGTTATTATTATTTTGTTTTTGAGAAAAAAAAGGTAGTTATGCCATTTGTATATTATATAAAAACAGGAGAAATTAATTATGAAACCAATGAATTAGTGGCCCTTGTTTGATTCAAAACCATCAAACTTGATAGGGTTTTCATTCTTAAACTCCTCATAAAATTCAAATCACACCTTTTCAATATTCAATGTATGTGCTTGTTGTCAATGGGCCCATAGCCTAGTTGGTTAATTATGAAGTACAAAAAACCATATGTTGTGAGAGGTTGTGGGGACATCAATGGATGGAGGACATATCAGCCTTCTCCATTATTATCAAAAAAAAAATGTATGTGCTTGTTGGTCTGAATTTAAAGATTCATTTGCAATAATATAAATTAAGTAGTATATTCAGTATCCAATTTGGTGAATTTTCTTACTTTTAATTATGCATGTGTAATCAAAATAATATTAAGCTAACCATTCATTTCATTCTGGTGCTCACCTTGCTCCGCTTCGGTCGAATTTTATATATGAATTTTTTAAATTACAATCTAAGCTCAATACAAAAAAAATTACGTGATTGCATTTAGTAATGCTTTGATTTCTACATATATTAATTTAAAGATATTACTTGATTGTATACTGAAAATGTTCGTTGTATTCGTAAATATTTTTTCCTTTTTCCTTTTGCCGATGTGTATATATGTGATAATTTGAGATTTTTCAAGACCACACGTGTTGTGTTTTACTAATAAATTATATTATATTTGTAAAGACATTAATGATATTATTCAAGATGTTGAGGCATATAAATGTTTTTTTTTGATATTTTTCTAGGAAATTTGTGAAAATAATATTAGTTCATTGATTATTCAAGATGTTGAGGCATATAAATGTTTTTTTTTTCAAGGAAATTTGTGAAAATAATATTAGTTCCTTGATTTGTTTATAAAGTTGATATTGTCGGATACAAATGCGAAAGTTTTCTCTAGAATTAACTTAATAAAATATAATGTTGTTTTGTTGTTTGTTTGAAAAAAAAATTTGTATTTTACAAAAGAATGTAAGAACTTTGAGAAAAATATTTATAGGATGATATGTATAAATAAATCTTTCGAAAATATTACCCAAAGAAATTATGAAAATATGAAGATATTCAAAAAGTTATTATGTTAATATTGTTTGAAATTTTTCTAGTTATTAATATTTATTGAAATAAAATTTGTAACAGATTACTCACTTCACTCTGAAATGTCGTAAAGATGCCACAGAATGTCAAGAAAACCAACAAATAATTTGCTTTGATTGGGCCCAAGAAGATACACAAAATTTTAAAAAAAAAAAAAATTAATGCTAAAAATTTCCACAAAAATAGTTCGGGGATTCGAACCTTTGCACTTAAGCGTGGGAACCATCAAGCAAATGGAACCTGATACTAATAATATTGTGTTTTTTGTTTTATTTGTCATCTTTTTGAAAACATTTTACAAACAAAAAAAATGCAAACTGCAGGTTTTGAACCCTAGTCCTCAACACCATATAAATTGTTGTTACCAGCACCGTTAGGTATTTATCATAATAGTACACGTGTCAGCATCCCGCAATTTCCTCAACTTTAAGAATAAGAAGAATATGAAACTTTTTTATGAATCAATTATTTATGTAGAAAAATATATACCGAGCATTTTCGTTTCGCGTGGCTATTCACGATATTTCGAAGTTTTGTGGAGTAGAGATGAAAATAAGCCTTAAACAGGATTGGTGAAGAACCAGAAGACTATATACTATATATTTCACCTGCTTGTATTTATTAATTAATGTTATGTAATGTTGTTTCAAAAATGAGTTTTTCTTTAGTTTGGTTACAACCATATAAGTCATTATTTGATTACGTAGCCCAAATCTTGATTAAATATTTAGTATGAAGATAACCACCCTTCATTCATAAAAGACCACTAACTAACCCAAGTTATTTCCCAGATATTTCTCCCCTCCAGTCCTGAACAAAATGGAAGCCTCCATTATCATTACCAATGTACATCATGTAGTTTATAAACTAATCTAACAAAAATGTTTCTGATATATCAGAAGAAAAATGGAGGGGAGCAAAAAAATGTGATGTCTCTGTTATCATGTCATGTAGTTAGGGAACGTTTACTCTAGAACCAATTAGAAAATGACATTTCAACCCATCATATAATTTTAATATTAATAATTACCCTAAAAAATAACCCATTCCACGAATAATTCAAATCACTAAATAAAAAAACAGAAATTTTACCCTAAACAATTCAATGCTTTACAGAAGCAAAACACAATGCCACCTCAGCTTGCGCTTGAAATTCTTCCAAAGCTTGAACCATACTTTCTCTCTCCACATCAATCTCCTTCTCACTAGTCAACATTTTCCTCAATCTACACCCCCAAAAAACAAAATCAAATTAAAAACAAATATTTTCTTTCAAAAATACCCCTATATTAAAAATTCATACCTTTGAACTAAGGGAGTATCCCCATGACCGGTACAAACAACGAGTAACGAATTGGCGGGCAATTCATTGTACAATTTTGCAATTTTCGAATCGATTTCAGAGAGAATATTCCTCAATTCGGGACACATATCTTTACTCTTTTTTCGCGAGGTTTTTTTTTCATTGCAAGTACGCATCGCTAAAACCTCTGCGATTTGGCATTTTATTTTCTCGCAATCTTTCGATCTGGTCCTTAAATAATTTATTAACGACGAAAATTGCGTCCATATAAACCCCACCTTCTCTTTCTTCACCTATATTAATAAATCCAAAAATAATAGTAAAATTTGAATATGTTTATAAAAATAATTAATTATTTTTTTACCTCTTTGAGGGTTCTAGAAAGGGATTCGTTATCTGAATTTGCTGAGATGGCGTTACACGATTCGTCGGAATATCTCTTGAGGATATTTATATCGTCAATTAAAGAACATTGTTTATTATTTTCGGTCAAAATCGATACCAACTTGCATTTTTTCAATCCTCGCGGCACTCCAAATTCCGGTCCTAAAAAAATTCGCACATTATTAAAAAAATCAAAAATATCAAAGATACACTTCCAAACATTTACAAGGGGTATTTATGATATTTACCGTGTTTGATTTTCAACAAGGCCAGATCGAGAGCGGTACGAGCATCCTCGACGCTATCGTGGCCGTTGACGGAGCCTTGGATCTGACGATTTAGAAACTTGAGCGCCAAGACTCGCAACGCCACCTTGTGGGCCACGTATCCTCTGCGCGGGTCTCGATGTGCGTAGAGAATCGCGGTGTCGATGACTCGATCGTGAGATATCTTGAGGGCAAAAAGGTCGTTTTCTAATGAATGACCTACTATCACCGTTTCTTTTCGTACCGCCTCGCAAAACTCTTCCTGAAAATAAAAAATAAAAAAAATGAGGGGTATTTTTGATAATTCAGAGGTTTTTTATAATACCTGAATATCTGAAAGGGTGGTGGTTACGCCATCCAACATTTCGTGTGTAATTCCACTAAACCTACATATTATAAAAAAAATAAGGTAATTTTGAAAAATAAATGAGTGGTAAAAACGAAATAAAAGAAATAAATAAATATACCTTGTGTTGTAATCAGTAATTGGGTTCGAAGGTTTTACAAGCTTATCTATTAAAACCTACACGAAGAAATTATATAATATATATTTTTTATTGGAGAATGAAATTATATAAAAAAAAGGAGAAGTAAAAGAAATAAATGGACCTCTCCAGTTATATCAACCAATGTGATTCTTGTCAGTTCAAATCCTTCCGCACTTATACACTGATTAAGTTAAAATCTTAATTAATTAATAAATTAGTAATTAATAATAATGATTATATATAATGTGATTACCATTTCACAATCAAGGGCCACAATTTCATGAAACGAATCTCCTGAACAAACTGGAATTGTAGAAACCATTCCTGAATTTGAAAAAAAGAATGAGATATTCACATTTTTACAATTTAACCCTTATAATTTTGAGAAATTACCTGGCAAGTTGAAATTATATCCATTATCTTCTAATTGTCTTTTAGATAAAGTATAATAGGTTATAGGGAACGGCAAATCCTTCAATTCCTTCAAATTTATACGAACAAAATTTCCTAAAAAATATACATTAATTTAATTTATATCAGATAATTATAATTTAATAATGTGACAAATTATTAAAATTATTACCTTGTTCAGTAGATTGATTAGAATTATTATTTATATTTATATCATCTGAATCTCTTTTTCTCTTTCTACAAGTAAGGAGCGCATCAATAGTTTGAAGCTCGTCAGATACACAGCTAAAATTAAACCCAAAATTAAACAATTAGTGATATAAAAATAAACAAAATAAATTGAGAAAATAAAGAACAACCTTAATGCAAGAACGGGTTTAGGGTTTCCAAGAAACTCATTTAATGAAGATAATGCGCGTTTATGAGACATATATAATGCTGCGTCTAAGCCTGGTATGTATAAAAGTATAACTTTTCCTATAAGGGGTTTGTTCTGTAAATTATTAGAGTGAAAATTACGTTTATGTCCAAAAAAATAGAAAGAAAGGATAAATTGATAATGTTTAATTTTTAGTTTTATCTTACTTTGACAAAAACCCATGATGGCATGACTCCATCACCAAGTACCCATTTGATTAAACCCTGAATATCCTGATTTATTTCATAAAAAAAACGAAATGATTCAAAGTATTAAAATTTGAGAAATTGAAATTGGCAGTGAAGAGACGAACCTGTAAGTTCAATGTGGAATCGATTGCTGGCAAATCCTTGAAAATAACATCGGCCTTGGCCTATAAAAAAACACAAAAAGCTTTAACCTTTCACCAAATAACTATTTGGGTAACAAAATTGATAATGAAAGAAACAAGAACGATTTAGGGTTTGGGGGGAATTTGGAAAATTTCGTCGATACCCAGCAAATTACTTACGTCAGGGCCATAAATATCGAAATAGGCAGGAGAATCAGTTTCGGCATGATTGTCTTTCTTCTTATTGTTGGTTTTCATGTTGTCGGTAGGGTTTAGGGTTTCGTTTAGCGGAGATGATCCCGCCATTGCTGTAACTCGAGTTGCCGCAAAGTTCTGTTGTTGTGAGGTAGAAGAGGGTACCACCAAGCGAGGGTACTGTGCAAGCATGTATGGCTTACTCATTATACTTTCTTCAATTTTACAGGACATTGTTATGCCTTATATTTTTTTGCCACTTCTCCAAAAACACCCTTACTTTTATAAATATTATTAGCAAAGTCTAAAGTTTTTTTTTTCTCTTGGAATGGTCGTGGATCGTAGACGATACATTGATATAATTGTCGTACATAATGTGAACAACCATACAAAATATCATATTTGTCCTTCCAAAATATCATATTTGTCCTGCCAAAAGATATATCAAATTTACCCTTCCAAAAAATATTTATCAAAGTCATTTTCAACAACCATTTAATTTAATTAGTAGGCTTTTATATCCATAATTCCAATTTCTCTTGGGGAGTATAATTTTGTCCCATTTAGCTAAAGCATTTACCCCCCTTGTCACGTCCACAACCCTCTCAAAAATCTTAAACACCATAATAATACTTGAAGGAGATTTTTTTTAATTGAACCATGTTGAACTTGCCAAATTAAACATGAAGTTAACAATTTCATTATATTTTAATTTGTTATATGCTCTGAAATGGTAAATAATAAACATAGTACTTTTAGATTTTCGAAAGGATATATACGATATTTTAGCTTTTCAGACCAAATATACAAATAATAAGTTTTGCTACATTTCCATTAACGGCGTCAACGGCAATTAGAAAAAGAAAAAAAACAATATTTCCTTTCTTTATAGTATATACTATATGGGATAAAATATAATAATACAATGAATATACAAACACATACGTACACCTATTATAACAACAACAAATCTGAAATCCCTCTTTTCATGACTATACCATTTTTTTTCATGTACAAAAACTTTCAACATTTTTTACAATCTTCTAGGAGAGTTATTATCGAGTCTTAATTGCGCAAAAGGGTCGGTCAAAGTGAACCCATTAACGTGTCTTTGCGGGTACAACGAATTATTTATCGGACTATAATTAATCGCACCCGCCGAAAATGCTGGATGAGGTGGCGACGGTAAACAACTCCTATTATTATTATTATTATTATTATTCGTATTCTTCATTTTTCTCAACGGACTAGCACACGGCGATACCGGCAACGATAAATTCGCCCTCGTCTTAAATTGCTCACTACCAAAATAAATAAATAAATAAAATATTAATTTATTACAAGTAATAACAAAAAAATAACGTACTTGGGAGTTGCTCTTTGTGTTGAATGAATTGGGGAATGAAAGATCCTTCTACTGGAGAGCTCCATTGTGGGTTGAAACGGAGAGGTACGCGAAACAGAATCTCTGACAAATGGATGGTCCAGTAACTGGAGAGCAGTAGGTCTGGCAGACGGGTCCCGCTGAAGACACATCCTGACGAAATTCTTCCCTTCGAAACTTAAATTCTCTGGAATATCAGGAATATCCTTACTATTCCCTATCTTAAATATCGCTTGCACCTGAAAAAAAAAATTGGTTCTTTTTAGAAATTTGAGAATAATTGAAGGGCATTTTTGTAAATTTGTATATACCCCTTCGAATTGGCTCCAAGGAGGTTTTGATGTCGCCATCTCGAGAACCGTGCAACCGAGACTCCATATGTCTACTGATAGATTGTATCCACTTGCATTCATTATTATCTAATAAATAATAAAACGGTATATTAGTATTGTAAAAGTATATATTGTAGGGGCATTTTTGTAAATTTGCCAAAAAAAAAGTATATTTACCTCAGGAGCCATCCAATAAGGACTGCCCTTGAACGATTTTATTGATGTGTACGATGATATCTATTTTTATAAAATCACAAGTTAATTAGTTAGCACATTAATTAATTAATCACTAATTTAATTAAATAAATTACATGTTTAGCCATGCCAAAATCTGCGAGCTTGATATCACCGTTAGGATCGACAAGAATATTTGCTCCTTTTATATCTCTACAAAAATAAAAATATAAACTAAATATTAATTTGCAAAATTAGGGTTATTAATTATGAGAAATTTAATTATTTGGCACCTGTGAAGGGTATTTTTGGCGTGTAAAAAAGCAAGACCAGAGAGAATTTGAGCGGTGTAATTACGAATAACAGATTCTCTAAAAGGTCCATATTCTTTTAATAATTTATAAATCGATCCTCCTGAAACATACTCTAAATATACCGAAAGTGTTTCTTCCATCTGAATTATAAATAATAAATAATGAGTGTTAAATTAAATTTTAGATTTTTTGTGGGTTTAATTGCAAAATTACCAGCTCAGATCCGTAGTATTGCACTATGTTCGGATGTTTGAGATGGCTAAGCAAACTTATTTCCTACAATAATATTTTGAAAATTAATAATTATAATAATAATAATAAGTAAGTATTTCTGGAAATAATTTGGTAAAATTTAATAAAAATAGTACCTGATTGAGTTGTTTGAGAGACTCTGTAGAATTAGAATCGTCAGAAATTACACTCACCTCCTTAATTGCACACATTTGCCCATTTTCACTACAAAAATAACCAGAAAAATTAGGGGTATTTTTGAAAAATAATCCTATTTAATTATTTATTACCTGTTGAAGCCTAAATAAACATGGCCAAAAGTACCCCTGCCAAGCAACTTCCCTTTCCTCCACTGAGACTGGAGATGTCCCTTCAATCCAGGTGGCAATGGTAACGGTAACGGGTGAGCTAAACTGGACGGACCGGATTTATGGTGGACCAACACAGCCTCCATTGATTTTCTGCCATTTGTAATTGCGACTCCTCCAAGCTCAAAAAAGTTGGAGGAAAATTCTTTTCTTGGAGATACTGAGAGGTGTCTGTGTTTGGAGACGTTATGATGATTGTTGTTTGGAATCGGGACCGTTCTTGTTCTTCTCGGCGTGGTGTTGATTTGGTCTTGATATCTGTGAATTTTAATAAAAGGATTTTGTATTAATTGATAAATTGATGGGCTAACAGTATTAATTAAAGAGTGGTTGATGATGATCTCAGCATGAAGCAATATCAATCATCGAAATGAGTTATTAATTCGATCGAATTATGCAAACAAGCCCAAATTAAGGCTCCAATTTTCAAATTCATTACTAATTTTAACAAATAATAACAAAAATATTATGAAATTAACTAGAATTAGAGCATAATCATGTACCTGTACAAAGCGAGATCGGGAGCATCGTCGGAACCGGAAGAGCTGACGCTCGACTCTGACATGGATGTTGAAGTGGGAGCAGTCACTGGTTCCTGCGGAATTGTGGGAAGTGGAGAAGAGAGGGGCC
Organism: Luzula sylvatica; assembly: GCA_946800325.1. NCBI lineage: Eukaryota > Viridiplantae > Streptophyta > Magnoliopsida > Poales > Juncaceae > Luzula > Luzula sylvatica. The sequence goes on along the minus strand of OX326959.1, from coordinate 72,038,101 downwards.
GAGGAAGGGGATGAGCCAGTGTCGGGCCGGTACTGTCGGTGCACGATACACTCGGTCCACGGTGGACCAAAGACCTGTCGATGCTCTTCCTGTTCGCTATGATTAGCGCCTCATCAAAGCTATTGGCTTTCTCCTTGTTTTCCCTCGAATCATCATCCTTTTTCCTTGAATTGTATTTGGATTTCAATTTCAATTTGCCTTTCCACCAATCTGGCATCTTTTCGGATAAATAAAAAAGATCTCACGGAACTTTCTCCTTGGGCTATCAAGTATCAAGTCTGATACAGACAGAGAGAGAGAGAAGAGTTTGGCCTCGGGCAAAGAGAGAGAGACAGAGAGAAAAAGCAGAGAGAAGGGGGGAGAATAGGAGAGAGAGAGAGAGAGAGGTGCAGTGAAGTGACCCATGAAGGAGAGAGATGGTATAATAATGGATTCACAAAGGTCCGAATTTAATGACTGGACCAAATAGTACATGAAAAATTATACAACTCATTTTTTAGTAAATGGTAATTTAATATAAATTTATGTAAGATTTTTTTAAAAAAATAATTTATGATATATTTCAATTAGTAGTAAATAATTTGCTTCCCAATTAATTTGTTTTAAATATTATGCAAATCATATTACGTTAAAAAAAATCGTCATCTAAACTGGAGTTAAAAATTAAATTATTATGATTATAATTTGTTGTTAAATATAATTATAGCGAATAAACTATTTTTACTTCATATGAATCGCCAACAATACCAATTTTTTACTCTAAAAAAGTTATAAAGCTTGACAAATCGAAAAACAACGCCTAATGATATTACTCATGACTTTACTTGTTTTAATACTGTATTTTTTGACAAAAAAAAAACAACTTTAAGTATTATATGAAAATCATGTCAATTTTGTTAATTAAATAAAAAAAAATATTATCTTTTGAAAGAAAAAAAATATTATCTTTTTAGAAAATTCAAACAAAAAATGAATATGAGTAGGTAGGTATAGTATAAGAGCATGATGATGAAGCATGACTATAAAATGACTATTAGTAGACTTAAGATAGCAAACACAAAATATAAATATAAAACCATGTTCAAGCAAATAAGTATTTTTGAATGGATGACAGATCATCACAAGGGCGGCCACCAAGTGGTAGGATTAGGAACTTGCATATCATATCATATCCTTTGCAACCTTCACAAAAACACTAACCTATATAACAAGTCCTAAGTTAATGATGTTATTATACGAAATATAAAGTTGGGTATATGTGACACGAGATAATTAGGTTGATGAATGCATGAATGAATGAATTTGCACTCGGCACTCGGCACCTGCAACGACTATGACTCCTCTAAAGACTCGTGTCTCCAACATGGTCCCATACTCATTACACTCTACCATTTCATCTCAATTATCTTATTCATATTTGCTATGTGATACTAAGATTGCACATCGAGTGAATTTCAAGATACACTCATCGACTAATGTCACGTGTGAAGATTCGCGGATACTGAAGTATCTTAGGGATACACCAATACGGATACGAGTACGATATGCGTGTAATATGTATCAGATACGTCACGTGGAGTGTCAGAATATTTTAATTTTTTTTTTCCGAATACGGTCAGGATACGTGAGGATAATTCTGAAATAATTTTATGGATACGTCAAGAATATTTTGGCACATATTTCGAATACAACAGCTGATTTATTTATTGCAGCCCAATATTGATTTTAGTTGTTTTTTCAAAAAAAAAAATCGGCTTTAAAATTACATTGATTTCATTACTTCTAACTGATTTAGCTAGAAATTTTAGAAAAGAAAGTAAATATATACTGATTTAGTTACAACATTTGAGTAGTACATTTTGTTATATAACATTAATAGATATTTTTCGTTTTGAACTTTTTGTTAGTATTTTACCAATTTGAATGTACGGATTATTTATATTTTTGCAGTTTACAAAGCTAATATCATTTTCAGATATTATTAAATATGTGTTTTGATTTATTAACTTGTAAATTATAAATAGTTATGTACTTATATCATTTAATTAGTTTAATATTATTTTATTACAAATATAATTAAAAAATAAATATATGTAGCCGTATCCGTTTTGTATCCTATACTTTTTGAATTTGATATATTTTCGTATTCTTATCATATCGAGTATTCGTATCCGTACAACATAAATTATATATGAACTATGAATATTACAACAATGTTGTAATTGTGTTAAATAACAAGTGTTAATGATGATATGTGGTGTTTAATTGGTACAAGTTGGGTAGACCAAGTTTTGTTGTTGTGATGAAAGAGTTGTTTAGGGTTGGGTTGGGGGAAGTGGATTGGTGACATAGACGATGACGTACACGATGATGATAGCTCAGTTCCTTCTCCAGTTTTGTTTGAGAACTGGAATGTTATTTTGAAGTTTGTACACACATTTGAGATAATGAAATTTTAATTATTCGAAACTAGTTAAATTTAATAATATAAAAAGTAAAAATTATCTATCTATTTGATATTTAAAAAAGGCAACAGTATAGTTCTTCACTAATAATTTATCTCGTTAATTGAAGTATTAGAAATTTGAAAACATGTCTACTTTTTAACTTATTTTTGTTTGATATTCTAACAATATTTTTCATATCGAGTAATATACTGGTATAATAAATTATCACGTTATAATTATAATAGTTTTTGTAACAATTATTGATCTAATGTTTAAGAAGAATTAATTTAATTGACTTGATAAATTATAAACTATATTATTTTCTTGTATTATGTAATTATTTGTATTAAAAAAACTAAGATTCCTCTCCGGTTTATGAAAATGGAGAGGAAGAATGTTGAACTCAAAATGTTGGCCTTTTTGTCTATTTGTGAGAATTTTGGAGACGTGAAAGGGTAGGAACAATACGGAGGTAAGAAAGGGGGACGAAGCCGGAGAAGTTCGTACCAAATTTACCAACTAACCGTATTTGGCTTACCATCAAAACATCACATCAAGACAGCACATATCACATATGATAACATCGAATCATTACACACCTGAAAGAAAGATGAAAATGTGAAACAAACTATTCATATTTGGCACGTGATATTATTTAGAAAGGTTAAGTTTACAACATTATTATCATTGGTGATAATTAAGAAGTTATGTAGTGGGAAACAGACCAGAGAAATAGCACAATAGATGATTCTTGTATACAAACAAAAGAAAAGGAGGAATTGAAGAAGCCGTGTTTTTTTCCACGCAGAATTCCACGGCAGGGGAATTTTCTATGTTAATTTCTAAAATATTGTGCAAATAATATTATTTAATTGAATAAAAGTAAAGACAATTTTATGATGAAAACTAATATTTTTAGAGTTGTTATTTTTGAATGCAAAACAATTATTTATAATTCTATCAAAATTTTCAAAATATTTTTTTTTAATTATGGAATGTGTTTAGAATATTATCGTCTATTATTTTATCCCCATGTATTTCTTAATTAATCTACGGAAATAACAACAATCTAAATTAATGCTATAAAATTTCAAATACTTTCTCATAAACATTGCATCACCCTTTTTTTCTCCAAATACCAATGTTACAGAAATCGCTAGGCGCTAGTCGGGCGGACGGACACCGTCTAGCGCCTAGAAGAATTAATCGGGGATTAATCGGGGATTAATCGGATCTATGCGAATTTGTAATTTTACATACTTTTTGTCATATTTTTTAATTTTTATATATTATAATTTGTGCTATAATTTTTTATACCAAAAATAGTATATATATATTTTATTTTAGACAACGTCCAAACAAATCATAACATAAAATCTACATATTAATTTATTTAAAACAACGTCCAAACAAATTATAACATGAAATCTACAAAATGACATTAATACAAATTCAAATAAATAACAAAATAAAATTACTAAAAATAAAAATAAGAAAGAAAATGGGTTGTGGATTTTTATTTATTTATTTATTTATTTTTTTTAAATTAAGTGGCATGGGCGGGCCTAGGCGCTATTTAGGTGGGCCTAGGCGGAATTCCGCCTAGACAGAAACGACTAGGCTAAACCTGGGCGTTTTCCCGGCGCCTAGCGCCTAGGCCGATTTTAGAACAATGCTAAATACCCATATCTATCAGTCCTCGAAATTTAAAAACCATAACAATTTTAGATTTAATGATTATTTTCTAAATTTGAAAATGAAATAACAAGTCAAATATATATTTTTTATTCTCTATTTTTGTTGATAACCATATAAGTTAATTTTTAAAAAAGCAATATGACGTATAAATTACTTATCTTCCTTTAAAAGATTGAAATAAAATATTCAAAACAATATTAATACTGAAACAAAAAATATTCATTCATACAAAACAAATTTTTCAAATCTAAATTTACTAACTAAACTATCTCAAGAAACTATTTGAACATTATAATATATCATTTTTTTTTTGCTTAAAAGCTCGTAGGCTATTTACAATATCACCATTACAAGTCGAGTTTGTATTAAAAACTGTAATATAAGTTGAAGGTTCCGTTGATAAAATCAAGGACATTAAACTCGTAAATGAGTTACAACACGTCGAAAAAGACGCTTTCTTTGTATCCATGATACAGTATGTAATTAGAAATTCAAGTCTATTATGTGATTCTCGGATTTGGAAAGTATAATGAAGTCAGAATTACGGTTCTCGAAAAAAGAAAACCAGGCTCTGATATAATAAAATGCGTTTCTGGGTTTTGAGCAAAAGAAGTAATTAAATTCCTGTGTTCCTTATTATGAATTGTTGGAGAACTGAGAAAAGGAAAACTGAGAAAAGAAAACCTAAGTCGAATTGCAGAATCGGGAAACCAGAACCGAGAAAGGGGAATCGGGAAACCAGAATCGGGAATCCAGGACCTGAAAACCAGAATTATACTCAATCGTAACTCTTCGTTCTTTGTAGCTCTTCAGAAGTCGTGTTTGTTCGTCTTCGTAACGCTTCGTTCGTTCGTCGTGAATGGGCTAATTAGGGTTTCGTGACATGGACCTTTGCAGTCGAATAGCAGAATCTGGATCATTTGTTCGTAACATGAATCTTTGTTCGTAACGTGGATTGTTCGTTCTTCGTTCTTCGTTCTTCGTTCATCAGAGAGTCTGCAGAATCTGGATTGAGTATGTTCTTTTTTCGTTTTCCTGTAGTTTGATTGCAGTTTGATTGAAGTCGAATTTCAATCGAATTGCAGTTTGGGATTGGGGAATAAAGAGTTGAAGAGGTTTTTGCGAGAGGGAAAGAGAATTTAAGGAGGATTGATGTAGCGGTGAAAGAGGTAAGAGGAGAACGTAATAAATTGCACAGTCTATGTCTAAGGTTATACTCGACTGTCCAGGCGAACGTCATGGAGAGCGAAGAGAAAAAACGCCATAATCTCGCTGTGGCTATCGCCACTAGCGAAAGAGAAAGGTTGCCATTGAAGAGAAAAGATTTTTTAAGTTGATAATTAACAATATTGTTTTATTTGAGTGTTAACAATATTGTTTTTTACATTGTAATATATCACTAATATATATTAGTATTTGGAAAAGTAGCAACATGAATATTGACAACTTTTTGGTGGCCGAACTCCTGGTAGTGGCACGATTTTTTGTCCTCTTCTTCGTGATGACCGGATTTTTAGGTATTTGCATTTGCTCTTGATCATTTTTTCTTCATATTTTCTCTTTAGCTCGTTTTAATTTCTTCTTCTTCCACGCCCTTTCCTTTTTCTTTTTTCATGTTGGTTACTTTTTTTTTTCTATTTTATTCCGAATATTTCTAGTATTGTTCTAAATGCCACAAACCTATGAACCAAATTGTGAATATAATTTATTTTGAAATAATTTTTGTTTTATGTAATAGAATTTATGTTGTCATTGAGTATTCATATCTTTCAAATTTTGTAATTCCTTCAAATTGAATTAACGAAAATGACTTACGGATTTGAAATAAAAATAAAATAAAAAAATCAGCCTTGTCTTCCTTAATGACTTTTAATATAAAAATATGACCTTACCCATTTCATGAAATTCATATTGTGGAGATAATTAGATTTATATCGTGCTGAAGATGATGCACCAACTTGATATTTTTAGTTTAATTATGCAACTAATGATGGAGTGCTTTGCGATAAAGCATATGTGTGGTGATCTAATTAGATGCTTGCAATCCAAGAAAACTACTTGACATTTGATTACCCAATCATCATTATTTATTAATTGATGCCCACATCAAGCATATATTTCATTATTAATTCATCTCCAACCATCCTAAATTTTATAAGAACCTACTCTTTAGAAACTATTATTTCATTTTTTTTCATTAACATTCAAATCAAGTCAATTTCTCTTCATTTTATTATAGTTCCTACATTATGAGGTGTATTAATTTGAGTAAAACCATGCATTATTTTGTGCTACTTCACTTGTACTCTTTCTTAACTAAACATAAATTAACACTATAATATAAACTCATGAAAGCCCAAAAAAATATAGACTCCTAGATAATTACAAATTTATTTTATTTTATTATAATAGCAATATCATATATCAACGAAGTCCATCAAGATAGAATGGAAGCATATCAACTAATTATGAATTATCAATTATTATTTCATGACTTCCCTACAAATATAATCAGTACTAAATTAGTCTTTGTCGTATACGTTGGTCTCTTTTATTCATTAGCAACTAAATTATGTATAAGTGACCAATACAGAGTAAGCCAAAGAATAATCTTACGTAATTATAAATTATATTACTTTAATATCTTGATAACAGCCTAACAACCTTTCTTCATATTCGCATGTTTATCATGCATGATTTCAACGTTATAATGTTTATTTTATGTTTAACATGCATTTTTTTTTACAGCATAAAACTGGCTAATAATCCCCATTAAAGGAGAAATATCGGCCTGTTATAACCAAACTAAACTATTTTACAGGCCTCATCCATATCTCACAGGCCCAACAAATCCTTTACTTCATTCATTTGTTAATAATAATAATAACTAGCGTGGTGCCCGCGCGATTGCGCGGGTTTGTTTTTTTCTTTTTCCTTTTGGATATTTGTTGTTTGTGTATATTTTTTTACATATGTCGCGACAAAGAAGAGCAATTGTGCGGAATTTCACAGCATCCCCTAAAGGCCGAGGAACTGCACAGGATTAAAGATAACCCAGAAATTTACATGACTAACTTGATTCCAAGTTTTTGGTTCTGGTATTTATATTTTCATATATTGTTTATTGTTTGCATTGCTTGTAAGTAATTCTTTATATTTGCATGTGTATTTGTATTTGAATTATTATTCGTATTACATATCTCGTATTCTTTTGGCATATTTGTATTTGTATTAGTATTCATATTCGTATTCGTATACGTATCCGTATTTCATTTTTCGTATTTTCGCTTTCCGATTTGGTATTTCATAATTTGTAGTAGTATTTGTGTACGTGTTTGTGTTCGTATTCGAATTAGTATACGTGTTCGTATTCGTATTTGTATTTCGTGCTTATCTTTCATGTTTGTATTGGTAATTTGTATTTAGATGTATTTCAAATTTGTATCCCGTATTTGTATTTGGTATTCGAGTTGTATTCGTATTTCGTTTATGTATTCATATTTGCATTTTTATTTGTATATGTATTTTTTATTTCGTAGTTTGTATTGAGATTGTTTTTTTTTTATATTCGTATCCGTGTTCATGTTCCGAATTTGTATCGGCGTTTCGTATTTGCATATGTTTTCGGATTTGTATCCCATATTTATATTTTATATTAGTATTTGTATTCGTATTTTGTTCCTATATTTGTGTTTTCATTTGTATGTAGGATTTTGGATTTAGAGTTTTTTATTTAGGGTTTAGGGTTAGGGTTTTCGGGTTTAGGGTTAGGGTCGGGGTTTAGGGCTTAGGGTTAGGGTTTAGCGTTTAGCGTTTAGGATAAAGTTTTAGGGTTTAGGATTAATTCGTAATTCATAATTCATAATTTCTATTTCCTAATTCGTAACTTGTAACTCATAATCGTATTCGTGTTCGTAATCGTATTTGCGTTTGTGTTTTGTATACGTTTTTCGCATTTGTATTTATGCTCGTGTTTCTTATTAATTATTTACATGCCATGTGAATTGGTACCGGTAGTTGTTTTCGTATTCATATACATATTTCGTGTTTGTCATATTTCGTGTTTGTCATGTGAATTGGTATTGGTATTTGTTTTCGTATTCATATACAAATTTCGTGTTTGTTAACTCGTATTTTCTAATCACATTTTTAATCTGTTTGTGTATTCGAATTTTTATTTGTGTTTGTATTTGGATTTGTATTTCGTATTCATATACGCATTCGTGACTGTATTTGTATTCGTGTTTTTATATTTGTATTTGTATTGGTATTTTCTATTTCGTATTTGTATCATTATTATGGATTAATATGAAGTCAACGTGTATATTTTTAGATCCAATTACAAATTACAAATTGATCCTAATTTTTAACCAAATATTTGTTTTATTTCTTGCTTTTTGAAAAGAGTAAATTTTGATCCACTAACCTGCATTTACTGAAACAACAATCAACAAAACATTCATTCCAGTCAAGAAAAATCTCAAAATTGAAAAAAGGTCCCGCGAAACCTATCCTCGAATTCTCTGCACCGTCCACCAATTATTCTCTTAGTTTTATCAACTCGTATTGCACCATTTGTGTCTTATGTTGCAACCTTTCACCATAAACAAAAATTAATAATCACAGGGGTATATATGATAATATTTCAAAATATTATAACAAAACTAAACCTCCCCATTGAGAATGTTAGGGAGACGAATTTTCATTCAGTTCCGAATTAGTTGGGCTAAATTCTCGACCAAGGCGATTCTGCCGAGTTTAATCCAAGGAGGACATGTTACAATGGACTTGAGAGTCTCGGCTTCGAGGAAGTTGTCAGATCCAGACAAACAACGAACTAATAAATCTTAATCATATATAATTAATTAATAAATAAAAAGAAACCTGGCAAAAGTTAATCTATATAACAAATAAATAAAAATAAACCTGGCTAAAGGAAGCAGCAAAGACGGACTCGTCACAATGTCGAGTTAAATTGTCGATGTGGAGGATATCCTAGTTCGGTCTCGATGATCTCCATTGCTATTTCGGTTTCGAAAGGAAAAACTTTGTCGTGTAACTCCAGCAAAGCCAACTCACGTCAGAACAAAACCGAAACATAATTACGTTCCAAAAGATTATACTCGTATTCGGGCACACCATCTCGGCAGTTGACCTACAAAAAACAAATACAAAAAGGATAAATAAAAATAAAATAGACTTCAGAAAATTGTAATATTTAGTGAGTATTTACAAAGAGAACCCTGAATTTGTTCCAAATAGTACACATCAGCACGAAAAGATTTGACACGTGTTCCAGCACGCTGTTTCGGGCTGCGAGACATGGTGCCGAACTCCATACCGGCCATCTTGAGCTGGTCCTCACGTATACAGATACCATCCTCGCTCTCCAAAGCGGCCATTTTGACCTACACAAAACAAATACCAAAACTATAAATAAAAATGACTCGAAAAAAATTTGTCATATATTGTTCTAATCTTGTAAACCAATTATATTCTCTCTATTTGACCAAATCTTTCGCAAGCTATAATATTTTCAGAATCAGTTGAAAACAATGTAACAAATAATTCCAAAACATCAAAAGTAGGCTATACAAATTTACTCGAGAATTGAATATATTTAATTAAGTGTGGTGATCAAAAAAATTATCGATCAGAACCGAAAAAGTAGCGAAACAGGCACAACCAACATACGCAGCTTGTTGTCCAGGTACCAAAAAATAATAAATGAAAAAAGTAAACAACATTGAAAAAAAATCCAAATTATGCAAAAAGATCCCTATAGAATTAGAAAGTACCTCTCGCAGAAAGAGCCCCTCCCCTCACTGGCACAACCACCCAGTTCGTCAGACCATGTTTTCCTCGTCTTCAAAATCCCCAATTGAAAAAAAGGTCATCAAATAAGGTTATAATTGGAGTTTAGAATTGAACAGTTAGGATTTAATTAATTGAAATTATGGTTTAGTTAAGTCTAAACAACACTAAATCAGGGCTTCATGAAATAGTCAGTCCCAGATTATAAACCCTAAACCCCAAAGAATGTACCTTTCCGAATTCAAATATTGAGAAATATTAGCACCGTCAGTAAACATCGGATGTATTAAAAATTGTCGCCTCCTTTTTCGTACCAGAACCTGCCAGTAATCCATCGTCACTGCTAGTAATGCCATCCTAATTAACCACAGTAAGAGCAAAGTATCTCATAAAAGAATCAAAATCAGGAGTTCGAAGCAAAAAATTAATCAAACACAAAAAAGTGAGCACACAATCCATCAAAATACCTGTAAAGGAAACACAAATCGACGAAATCAGCAATAGAAATTGAAGAACCGAGACGAACTATACTTCTCTGTCGCTTCTCTCTCGATCTGGTTCATTTGATTCTGTTGTCGAGAAACCAATCTAGGGTTTTCTTCTTTTTTTCTCGCGAGAGATGAAGCCGTCTAGGGTTTGGGGTTTGGAATGAGGAGAGAAGGTATATGGGGGCGCTGGCATGAAATAATTTTTTTACATACGATCGAACGGCTCAGTTCGCGCGGTAAGAAAAAAAATCGAACGGTAAAAAAGTAAAAAACGTGGAAGGCTTAAAAAAAGGCCCATTGTTTTGCATTATATCTATTTAAGGATAAGAGAAAGAGAAAATTTTACATATCGTTACCCAAATAATTTCTACAACATATAATATATATATATAATATTATTGTTATGTCCAGATCTCAAAATTCTAAAATATAACCATATTAAATATGATATATTTTTATTATTCTAATTCTCATTTTGTACATATAATAATATAATTATTTTTGTCTTTTTTTGTTGCTAAGAAAGAACGCTGATTTAATTCCTCAAATTTGCTTTTCTTCTAATCGCTACAAACACAAGTATATCCGCTCCCGCTTTGCTGCAATTCTTTCAGAACCGCGAATTGTCGCTTCTTCTTCTCTTTTGTTTTCGATTGTGCGTCGCTTCAGTCGCCAAAAAAAAGATGCGGATCGATCTCGTTGTTTCTATTGCCAGAAGAAGAGGCGATCCAATCTTCTTTTTCGCATATTCTGTGGCCATTGAAGACCTAGTTTCGTGGTTAGAGAGAACTAATGAAGGGAAGGAAGTTAAGACTGAGAGGGAGATGACTAAAAGGAGGAAAAATCATCACCGTTTCGTCCACTTATTGAGCACAGATCTCAAAGTGATCTAAGGGTAGAAACATGTTAAGTACCAAATGATGAATAATTAATTAAGTATTTTAGCCCCTCTCTTTACTAGGTTTAGACAAGTAATGATTGTGATATACATGTGAGTTGTTTCGAGGGATTGTGCATACTTGTTTGTTTCGAGGGATTAGATGGGATGGGATTTCAATATTCGAGATAAGTCGAAAATTTCTTGTTTGTTTTGAGGGATTAAATGGGATAGTATTTCTTGTCCCAGTACTTCGTACTCCCACTTCAAAATCGGTATTACAAATCCATGGATAGAGTTATCCATGTATTTGATTATAATATTATTTCTTTAAATTATATTCATGAACAATAATTATATTATAATTATATTATATTATATTAAACAACAATAATAATATATTATGTACCATTTTATAATGTAATATAATAAAATTTAAAAACAATTTAGAATATAATATAAAACAATATAACATAATATAATATATTATAATATAATATAATATAATATAATATAACATAATATAATATAATATAATATAAAATATTATAATATAATATAATATAATGTAATATAATATAAACCAATATAATATAAAATAAAATAATATAATATAATATAATATAGTATAATATAATATAATATAATATAATATAACATCAGATAACAACATAAAAATATATACTATAATATAAAATAATATTATTTAATATAATATAATATAAATTATTTAAAGTAATATAATATAATATAATATAAATTAATTAAAGTAATATATGTTATTTTATGATATTATATTATATTATATAATAAGAATTGAAGTAATATAATATAATATAATATTATAATATAATACAATATTATATTATACAATAAAATAATATAAATATAATATTTTATAATATTAAAATATTCAAATCCTAGATTTTGTATCAAAGAACCAAACAATATATTTGATATACATGATTTGAAAATACAACAAATCAAACAACTCACACGGATTACCAAATACATGGATAGTGAAATACATGTATTTCACTATCCATGTATATCACAATCCCTCGAAACAAACAAGCCCACATGGATAGTGAAATACAAATATCCATGTATTTGGTAATCCATGTGAGTTGTTTGATTTGTTGTATTTTGAAATCATGTATATCAAATTCCTTGTTTGGTTCTTTGGTACAAAATCTAGGATTTGAATATTTGAATATTATAAAATATTATATTTATATTATTTTATTGTATAATATAATATTGTATTATATTATAATATTATATTATATTATATTACTTCAATTCTTATTATATAATATAATATAATATTATATTATATCATAAAATAACATTATATAATTTAATATAATATTATATGTATGTCATTTAATTCTTATTATATAATATAATATAATGTAATATTATATTATATTACTTTAATTAATTTATATTATATTATAGTATATTACTTTAATTAATTTATATTATATTATATTATATTACTTTAATTAATTTATATTATATTATATTATATTATTTATATTGTTTTATATTATAGTATATATTTTTTATGTTGTTATCTGATGTTATATTATATTATATTATATTATATTATATTATATTATACTATATTATATTATATTATATTTTTTTATATTATATTGGTTTATATTATATTACATTACATTATATTATATTATAATATTTTATATTATATTATATTATGTTATGTTATATTATATTATATTATAATATATTATGTTATATTGTTTTATATTATATTATAAATTGTTTTAAATTTTATTATACTACATTATAAAATAGTACATAATATATTATTATTGTTGTTTAATATAATATAATATAATTATAATATAATTATTTTTCATGAATATAATTTAAAGAAATAATATTATAATCAAATACATGGATAGCTCTATCCATGGATTTGTAATACCGATTTTGAAGTGGGAGTACGAAGTACTGGGACAAGAAATACTATCCCATTTAATCCCTCAAAACAAACAAGAAATTTTCGGATTATCCCGGATATTGAAATCCTATCCTATCTAATCCCTCAAAACAAACAATAAGGACCACGAATTTGGTCCCAAAAATTGACAACGAATGCCACGTGGCATGCAGCTATTGGGTGCATTAAAAGTTGTGCAAACATTCATCCAATAGCTGCCTGCCACGTGGCATTCGTGGTCAATTCTTGGGACCAAATTCGTGGTTTTTATCATTACTCGTTTAGACTATGAGCGGTGCATGGATAGTGCCATTATTTTTGTGTACTAAATTGATTGTGAAATATATATACATGATTATACTTTATAAGCTCAAAAATAATATGATGCATGCAAAATTTTATTTTAAAATAAAACATTAAAAAATAGGGAATTCTTCAAAAAAAACCCCTAACTTTTTTGGAAATTATGAAAAAACCCCTATGTTTTTAGATTCCCTAAAAAACCCCTTATATTTGTGGCTTCCTCCAAACCCCTAACTTTTTTAGATTCCCTCAAAAATTCCCTACCTTTTTGTTATGATTTTGAAAATTACCATTATACCCTTTCCCGTAATTTTATTTTATAAATATCCATAATTTAATAAATAATAAATATATATTAAAATACAAAAAATAAATAATACATAGATATTAAAATATTATAATAAATAATAAATAGATATTAAAATATTATTATAAATAATACATAGATATTAAAATATTATAATAAATAATACATAGATATTAAAATACTAATATTTTTGAAAATGACATTTTAATATCTATGTAATATTTATTATAATATTTGATATTATGTATTTTTTATTTTTTAACATTTTTTTATTTTTTTATAATAATTTAATCTCTATTTATTATTTTTAAATTATAGAGATTTATAAAATAAAATTATGGGGGTATAATGGTCATTTCAAAAACATAACAAAAAAATATAGGAGTTTTTTAGGGTATCTAAAAAATTTAGGGGGTGTTTGGAAGAAACAAAAAATATAGGAGTTCTTTGAGGAAATCTAAAAAAGATATGGAGTTTTCTAAAATAGCAGGGGTTTTCATAATTTGTAGAAAAGTTAGGAGATTTTTGAAGAATTCCCCTTAAAATTTTATTTTAGCATGAAAGAAAAAAAATATATCAAACAAATCAATAAGAGGACCTTTACTATGCCCCCGTAATTCACCAAAATATCCTTTATATACTAATTAACATGATTAATTAAGATAACAATTAGCAAGTGGCAACAATTAGCAAGTGGCACATAATTAACAGAATAGTAGTGATACATCCTCTAGTACTTTTCTTCAAAAAATTTGATAACGTGTATATGATTTAATATTTAAAAATTAACACATAAATACATAATTTAATATCTTAATTTATAATTTAATTAATTCTTAATATATTAATCATATTTATGTCATCAACACACTCGACACTTTGGGAAAAATGTGGGGAAAAATGTGGAGTATGTCATCCTTTATATTCCAACTCATAATTTATATCGAGGAATCTTTCTTGTATTCGAGTTTATATAATAGGTTATAGAATTAAGTGTTATAGGTTTAAAGTGTTTAAAGTCGTTTATTTTTTCGACATGTGATTTTGTACGAAAATTTTATGTAATGTATAAATGTATATACGGCTCAGGGTTTTTTTGCACAAAAAAAAAAAAAAAAATTAGTAAGGATTAACCCTATTTACAATTATCTGCATTTTAAATTCGACTGGATACTTCCGGTCCTTTTTAAGATGCGATGTTTCAAGATTAATCTTATCTTTTTTCTTTTTTTTTGCATAAAAAGAAATAATGGACATCTCCAACTTAGAAATAATGGAGAAGTCGTAAATCAAGTAAATACACACCTCATCTGCTAATTCGAGCTGTCCTTCCATCCCAATCCAATCCATTCACCACCAAAACACAAAAAGGAAAGAGAAGCCAAGTTCCATTTCCGATGGCTTTGGAGACCTGCTTCCAAGTGAGCACCATTGCTTCGGGTTACAACCGAACAAGAGTGGCCAGTTCACATAAGACCCAATCGATTCACAAGGACAAAACCAATTTGCTCGCGAGTTACGGCTTGAAGAGAGCAAACTCACCACTCTCTCTCACCAGCCGAAACCGCAGAATTTCGCCCTTCACATGCCAGGCTGAAACTGTCGTCGCCGAAAATGTCGTCGATGAAGGTAATGCCCCTTTTAAGTTTAAGTTTATCAAACATTCATGATTTAATTTTCTAAATATCAACTGAAGTTAATAAATATTATTGTAATTTAGCCAAATACCCTTATAGTCTTTATACATTTCTCAATTTATCATTTCATCGAACAGCTTATATGCATTTTTTTTCACTTTAATAGAGAATCAATTTTGAGAGGGCAAATGTGAATATTTGCAATTTTAACGAGATAAATTTGATATTTTGGGTTTTTATGAAGACGTTTAATTTTTTCAAAATTTGACAGTATTGGCGGTGAACGATAATAATTGGGACAAGCTAGTGAAACAGTCCGACTCAACGGTTCTGGTCGAGTTTTACGCTCCGGATTGCGATCTATGCGATTTATCGTCCTCGTTGCTCGACGGCTTGATGAAAACGAAACAATCATCTATAGTTCGTTACAAGTGCAACGCGGAGGAGTCCCCTAAAGTGGTAGCGAGGTATAAAATTGAGAAAGTTCCAACCGTCGTGGCCTTCATAGAAGGCAAGAAAAGGGCCCACGTTATTGGAAAGAGACCGTTGAAGAAACCCCAAGAAGAGGAATCCGAAGAAGAAGAAGAAGAATAGTCTCGACACTATTTTCAATTTTCATATCATTTATGTCATTGTTTCCAATGGTTAAAACCGTAATTGCAAGAATTGTTTAGTGGTTTTTGGTAACAATATTTGATTTGTATTTCTTATTGTTTGTTTTATGTGTTCTTATTTCGTTTACTATCCCAAATTTGATATTTCAGAAGGATAAAATTTGCTATTTCTTTGAAAAATAATTTGTTTGTTTGAAATTTTGGAAATTTGAAAGGGTAATTATGAAACTCGCGCTTTTTAATATTTGGGTCTTGTTCAGATAGTATATATGTTTCTTAAAACAAATAGAGATAAAATCAGTCACAATTTTTTTTTGAAATAAAACCTGGTGCAGACGTGCTCGTTTGATTCTTTATTTTATGGATAATAAGGTAGAAAGTGCATCGATCTCCATATTACATATTCAATTATCTGTTCATATTTATCTTTTTTTTTCTAAAACAAATCAATTTCATATTTAGTACGTGTTACAATTTTGGCAAAACATCTTGGCTAATGTTTTATGTATATCGATATATCGATTATAATATAACTCTATCAGAGACGACACTTACAATAGGATTGATATATGTAGTAAATGTTTAAACCCCAAATTTGAGCGATATGCAAGATGTGAAGTGTATTTATTTTAATTTTTTTGTCAAGTTCATTCTTGATGCTTAATTGAACATCAAAAAATAAAAAGAAGCTTTACGCAAATACTTAAAAAATGTAGAAGTAGATATGCGTATCCGATACAGATACGGATGCGATACAGCTCGAATAAATATCATATACGCCACATGATGTATCCGAATATTTTAATATTTATTTTTTCTGGATACAACTGAAATACAACAGTATACGACTGGAATACATCTAAATATGACTGAGATACTCTATTTTTTCTGTATACAACTGACAAATTTAGAGAGGACATTTTTATCCCTCTTCTAAACAAAAAGTTTTCATTAATAAAACTGTTTTTACATTTTTTATATATTTTCTTTAGTGGGCCAACTCCTATTAAATTTTCATCTATACTGGCCCATCAAATTACAATCTCTTTTACAGGCCTATTACAATTAAATAAAATTCCTTTAGCCCAAAACTCCTACACTTTTCTTCTATTTTTTTTACTATAATTTAAGCATTCGACAAAATTTAATTTTTTGCATGAAGGCCCGAAATCGGCTCAAGCTTTTATGTGATTATTTGCGAAATGTTTGAAAGAGTTTTTTTTATTATTCTATATAATGATAATCTAACAAAATCAAAATTTTGTACCACTAAATTCTAACTATGCTAAATAATATTTGTTATAAACTAATTTAAATTTTCAATAACATTTGCACAAAACATTCTTATAAATAAAATATCATTTGAAGTCAACAATACCACATCCAAAAAAAGACCACATTCAAAGAAAAGAAAAGAAACCCATCATTTTTTCAAACAACTTGAATGTAAAATTCAATATTTTATATTCAACATGTGACTACAAACAGTGTTCAATTAATAAAATCGATAAGTCGTTCAATCTTTCTTGAGACATAGTAGTTCGTAAATATATTCTTATAACTTCTAATTGGGAAAAACTATTTTATAAACAATGAAACAATTTGGAAGCAATTGAAGTCTTTTATTTTATTTAATATATCCATGGGGGTATATGTATCATCTATTAAAAAACTTTCTAAAATTTTAATCTCTGAAAACAAATCAAATCCATCAATATCAGATTGTTCGTCAACTTTTCAAGATTAATGAACCATTTTTTTTAAATCGGAATGAGAACAAAAAACCAAACCTTTTTAGCATACTTAGAAAATAATTTGTATCTTGTTTGAATTGAAGAAATAGACTGGTCTACAATATAAAGAAAATAATCAATCTTGAAATAGACTGTTATACATAATAATTAAAGAAGATAAAAATATTCATGATTCCATCTCTTATCTTTTGTGGTGTTGTTGCTTTTCGTTTCTTTTCTAATCTTGTTGATTTCATAATATAAGAAAGTTTTACTAAAAGTCATAACTATAAAAATGATTGGTATAAAGAATTAAACCACCCACGAATTGTTTTTTATTGTAAAAATTAATTGTTTTCCTCTTGGGACCCATATCTAATTTATATTTGAAGTATAATTTTTGAAATGGATTTGTAGTTTGTGTTCGTGCTCTATTCTTTGTGTCATTACTATCATGTATCTTGGTTGACCATAGTCTTAAGGATTTTAATTAATAATTTTTTTGGGGCAAGGAAATTATGTTTTTATCATTGATTATCAATTCGGACCTTTTAGTTGATAAATATTATTTTTTATCTTGAATGGTAATTTTATAGAGTTCCTTAATTAAATGTGTGCATATAAATCATAGTCAAGTATGGTCCTAAATTTTGGAGATCTGAAATCAGTTCTATTGGGGCCGTTTGGCAAGCGGAATTAGTAGAATGGAATTGGATTATAAGGAGGAGTAAAAAGTTCTGGAATTCTTAATTCCACAATTTGTTTGAATGTTCGAATTATAAGATGCTGGAAAATATAATTTTTTGTTTGGTTGTTTAGACAATTTTGGAATTTTGGAATTTTTACTATTATAAAATGATTATGTTATATTTATTATATTTATATATAATCAATTTAACGTTCCATAATTATATAATTATAATATTATATTTAATCCATAATATAATATTATATTTAATCCATATAATATATGATAATATTTTATAAAATTAAATATAATATTATATAATTACAATGCATAACATTTATTATATATGATTACAATAATATAATATATATTTAATAAATATAATATAACTATTCTTTGATTATAATATTTTGTTATGCCTTATATAATAATAATATTAATATAAAATTAGTATATTTTTTTTATAATGATATATATAATATTATATTTGTTCTAATGTATATTATTATATGAATGTAATATTTAAAATATTATTATTTTAATATTATAATAAAATTACTACATAATACTATTATTTTAGTATTTTTATTTTAGTTAATAATATATAATTTCATATTAATAATATGGATAAATTATATTATAATATTTTTTCATTATAATATAATTATTATAATAATATATAATTAATATGAATATACTGATTATAATAAAATACAAATTAATTTATATGGATATAATTATTATAAAATAATTATTTTATTATTATATTATAATTACTATTATATATTATTACAATAATTATTTCCCTATTAAATATCCATGTAATATATTATTATAACGTACAATACTAATGTTATAATATTGTATTATATCTATATAATTAATATAATATTTTTGAAATGATGTATACACACACACACACACACACACACACACACAATTAATATAATAATAAAATATTGTATCTATATAATTAATAGAGAAAAGTCTGATATTGGTCCCTGAGAAATACCAAAATGTTCAATTTGCTCCCTGACATTTTTTTTGGGTCAATTTGCCCCCCAATTTTTCAATTTTGTTCATTGTGCCCCCCAACATTTTTAAATCGGTTCAATGTGCCCCTTCCGTCTATTTTTACCGTCAAATGGCTGTTAATGATGTTATTTTATTCATTTTTTTCAAACCCGACCCGCTTATTCTAACCCGACCCGTTTATTTAAACCCGACCCACATTTAAAACCCCTCTCTCTCAATTTACTCTCTCCATCTCTCCGATCTCTCTTCTCTCCAGGTCGTGAAGAAAAAAAGAAAAAGAAAAAGCTTTCTTTTCCGGCGAGACAGGTTTCCGGCGTGCGAGAGAGAGAGAGAGTGTGGCGACAATTTCTTGTACAAGCTTTCTTTCTTGTTCTTTGTTGGGCGAGAGGAGAGGGAATTAGTCTCTGCCAAAGAGAAGAAGGAAAATCAATTATTTCCTCTTTAGTGGATTGGGTTGAAATGTGGTATGGATCGGGTTAGAATAAGCGGGTCGGGTTTGAAAAAAATGAATAAAATAACATCATTAACAGCCATTTGACGGTAAAAATAGACGGAAGGGGCACATTGAACCGATTTAAAAATGTTGGGGGGCACAATGAACAAAATTGAAAAATTGGGGAGCAAATTGATCCAAAAAAAATGTCAGGAAGCAAATTGAACATTTTGGTATTTCTCAGGGACCAATATCAGACTTTTCTCTAATTAATATAATATTTTTGAAATAATATATATATATATATATATATATATATATATATATATAAAGGAAATACAGTTTTGGATCAACGCTAAAATGGTACGTAGGACAAACGAACGTACGCGTTCGTGGGCATACGAAACAGATTAGTAAAATTGGTATAACTTTCAATAGGAAACTCCGATTGGAATGGTTCAAATTGGGTTAGTTATATAATGAGATTATATAGAACTTTCATGTTGTAATATATTTCATTTCAGCGAAGTATCAGTGTCGTTCTAATGAAATACCGAAAGGGTGCGACAGTTTGACATACAGTCAGTAAAACGGCCGTAACTTTCGGGTCCGAACTCCAATTGGGCTGGGCCAAATTGGGTTGGAAAGATAATAATATTATCGACAACTTTCGTGTTAGTTGATTTTCTGTAGGAGGAATTTACGATTTTCGTTCTGACAGATTACTGAAAGGGTGTATGCAGTTTTCTGTTTGAAAATGTGTATAGAAGATATACATACCTTTTGGCCCATCCTTATCCTATGGAATATAAATAGGATGTTTCTCTCTCTCTCATCAGGGGTTGAACCAGTTGAAGTCTAATGAGAAAAGTTCAACCAGGAAATTAATGGAGTTAATCCAGAATTTATCCAGAAATTAGTGAAACTCTTAATCACTTGATGAAAGAGTACAAAGAGATTGAGAGAAAGAGAAAAGAGGAGAAAAGAGTTTTCTCCGTCTAGAGAATCGAAACGCAATCATGCAAGTTCGCCGGTGCATCGTCTAGGCAGGTGCATCCGCGACCGAGGTGCTACGACTCACGGTGGATACGGATAGAGGAGCGACACATGTGGCTCTTCGTTGTGATCAAACCGGAGAAGTAATCGAGTAACGGGCTGTGGAAGCATGCGGGCATGGAACGCACGAAGACAACCCGAGGCGTGTCGAAATGGTGGGAGACGTGCGGTATGGGACGTACGGGCTAGTCACCAACGTGACACCGAAAGAAGAGAAGGATGAGAGCAATCAACCCGTCGTGCGTGATCAATTTCACGCTGGTAATCGTCTATCCTACTTTGCATCGTACCCTCGATATCGAAGCGTGATCTTGGATTTAGGGAACCGGACCGGGCCTTCATATCCGCTGCGTGGGCCCGGGGTCGTGATAATTCCCAACAATATATATATATATATATATATATATATATATATATATATATATATATATATATATATATATATATATATATATAGTAATAAAATATTGTATATATATAATTAATATAATATTTTTATTATATTATAATTATTAAATATTATTTTAATTTTATGGATAAATAATTATAATATATATTTTATTTATCATAATATAATTATTATACATTATTACAATAATAAATAATACTATTAATTATATGGTTTTATATTTATTATATAATAAAAACTATTAATAATTAATTTCCATTATTTGTTCAATTTATCAAATAATATTTAATATGCAACTCTATTTTTTTGGTTTTCCTCCACCTTGGCACTCCCCAAATTTGGGGAATTATATTTTGGAGAATCTATGTGAAAGAGGAGATTCAAGAATTAGGTAATTCCACTATATTCTACTTGCCAAACAAAGAGTTATATAGGAGTGGGAAAATATAATGAAATTCCACTATATTGTGCTTAAGATGCTGTTTGGCAAACAAAGAGTTATTTTAGTAGAGTAGAATCGGATTATAAGGTGGAGGAGTTATTTTAGGGGCTGTTTGGCAAGCGGAATTAGTAGAGTAGAATCGGATTATAAGGTGGAGGAGTAAAAAATTCTGGAATTAGTAATTCCACAGTTTGTTTGGATGTCCGAATTATAAGATGCTGGAAAATATAATTTTTTATTTGGTTGGTCACAAAATTTTGGAATTTTGTTATTGAAAATGTAGAAATAATATTTCATTAAAATTGATAAAGAATAATAATATTATTGTAATATTAGTTTGATAAAAAAATATTATTATAATACACCATTATTTCAATATAAAATTATAAAAATATTATTATAAAAAATTCTATTATATTGTTATATTTTATCAGTAATTATATAAATTCTGGAATTTAGTTTATTATTTTAATAGAATTACTATAATATTAGTAATTATATAAAAAATAATAAAAAATATTAACTGTACTTATATATATATATATATATATATATATATATATATATATATATATATATATATTATTAAAATTATTATTTTAATATATATGACTATTCTTTGATTAAAATCTTTTGCTATGACTTATATAATAAAAATATTATAATAGAATTAGTATAGATATCTATAATAATAATTAATAATATATTGTTATAATATATATTTTATATGAATGTAATAATTATAATATTATTATTTTAGTATTATAATACAATTACTACATTATAATATTATTATTATAATTATTATTTTAGTGTTATAATTATTATTCAGTATTATAATAATTATAATATTATTATATGAATGCAATAATTGTAATATTATTATTTTAGTAACAATTATAGTATTATAATACAATTACTACCTAATAATATTATTTTTGTATTATAATTTTAGTTAATAATATATGATTTCATATCAATAATATGTATATATTTATTATAATGTAATTAATATATATTATTATAATAATATATAATTTTATATTAATAATATGGATATATTTATTATAACATAATTATTTTATCATTATAATATAAATATTACATATTATTATAATAATATACAATATTATATTGATTATTTTCTTATTATAATAATATTACTATATATTAACATTGATATTAATTACTATGAATGTAATTATTATAAAATAATTATATTATATATTATTACAATAATTATTTCCCTATTAAATATCCATGTAATACATTATTGTAGTATATAATACTAATATTATAATTATAATAATTATATTTATATAATACACTATTATAATAATACTAAATGTATTATTATATTATAATAATGTTTTATTGATATAATAATATTTTTGATAGTAATAAATATAATATATTATTGATTAAATGTTTTCCTCCATTTTGGCACTCCTCGAATTTGTGGAATCAAATTTTGCTAGAATAATGGAATTAGAAGATTCAAGAATTATATATTTCCATTTTTTTGACACCCACCAAACAAAGAATTTAACTTTGCATCATTTTAAAATACTAATTCCATTCAAAATTCCACCATCCAAACACCCTAGAGATTCTTGTACTTGAAATTTGGGCCCGAAATCCAGACCTTTCGAGCCGATTATTGTTTTAGTTTCTATTCATTTGTAGTTGAATAATAATAATGATATAATATAATAATATAGTGTTTAAGTTTCTTCTCTGACACAAAGTATGTTTCATGATGTATTGCTATCAATGTAATTTGTATTTATAAATTCATGCACAATTGATGTTCATAATTATATTTATATCTCTTTGATTGTTGTTGTGGACTATATTGTGCAATTACAATTCTCCAAGAAATAGAAAGAACGGATGTTGAGATGACCAATCAAATCGACAAATTTCTCGTCAGTATGTTAGAGCAAATCAAACATGAAATAAAAAGATTAGATTCGAATACCGAACCTCATGCTTATGAGGGAAAAGATTAGATACCAACCAAAAGAACGGAGACGGCATAAGAGGAAGAGGCATATCAGGCTCGATTGCCGGACCTCCTTATTTTCTTTTATCACTTTTAAAATACACTATACCAAATTGTAAATTCATCTTTTATTTCTTTAATACAACGGAATGGTTATCATTGGTATCCAATTCGGAAAAAGAAATGGACTTCTGCTATGAGATTGAATTCACTGAAAGCCATCTCTTCTGAATGAGGCGCGCAATGAAAAATGATTATGTGTGTGAGTAAACAAGATATATATGCGAATGTTGGTGAAGAAAAACCATCTCTTCTGAACAAGATATAACTTCTGATTATGTGTGTGAGTAGAACATATCGTTGGGGTATTTTTTAATTCGTATGGATAAAGTATTATTACTCTATATTATAATACATTGTACATGGTAAAAGAATTATTCCGTGTATTGTTTACATGTTTAAATAGAAGAAATACAATGGTCATCTTTTTTATTGATAAAAAATAATCATTATACTATAGTACAGGAAACCTAGCCATATTTACCAAGAACTTTCTTATTATATATCGTATTGTTATTATTCTTCGTATGTTAAATCCAAGACGAAACATACACAATACTGCATAAATAAATAATAATTAAATAATAATAGAATTATTATGAAATAGATATATGATTAATACTAGCTTACAATTATAATGAATCATTAATAAATTAAATCATATTTTTAATAAAGCATAAAATGTTGCAAATCATATACAATGTGTTTTTTTTTCTACAAATATTTAATCTGTTTACAAAATTCAAAAATATAATTGAAACTCTAAAATGCAGGTGATATCATGTGTATTCCAAAAATATCTATAATATTACAAGTATGTTAATTAACATAAAGTCTTACAAAAAAAATATAGTTCACTTTTCTACAAGTATAAAAATTAATAAAAGAATATATCAAAGAATACAAATATTGAAAGTTTTTTATCACTTATTCTTTCATTTACAATGACAAATTTGAATTATATTATGTTTGATATATAATTTTGATTTATAGGCTCGATATATTGGGATTATGAAGGCCTGTTAAGAAGATATATAGGCCCATTCATGTGAAACTTTGATCTTTTACTTAGCCACATGTATAAAATAATGCTAGTGTCCAAAATGAACTAAAAATCCAACGAAAATTGGTGGTCCAAATAATCACTAACCTCGTCCACACAACACAAGCCCAACATATCCCATTGGAGAATATCAAAGAAAAATAAACAATAAAATTGACAATCACAATGGTGAATGTGGTGAACTTAACCCTATTTTATTTTATCCATTTTTAAAATAAATGGAGATTTTCCAGTCCTTTAAAATGCCATTATATAGCATAAAACTAACCAATGGACATCTCCAATTTGGTATAAAATAGAGAAATCACCAGTCATGTAAAATACACCTCAACCACTTAGATTCTAGCCATCCTTCCCTCTCTTCAAGACCCAATCAAAAAATCAAATCCATTCCACCCAAAATACAAAACCAAAAAGAAGAGAATTATCTTTCTAAATTTGAATTGAAGTTTCATTTACAATGGCTTTGGAGACTTGTTTCCAAGTGAGCACCATAGCTTCTTCAACTACCAACAGGTTTAGAGTGTTTAGTTTACATAAAAACCAATTGATTAACAAGGAGAAATTTAACTTGCTCGCGAGTTACGGCTCGAAGAGAGCAAACTCACCACTCTCGCTCACGAAACAAAGCCGCAGAATTTCGCGCTTTACATGTCAGGCCAAAAATGTAGTCGATGAAGGTAATGAGCTACTCTTTGTTTCTGTGTTAGTCCAAATAGTAAATTAATCCGATAAACTTACTCATCGTAAAATATTGTCATATTGTACTTGTACTAAGTATGCCACTATATAACAATATATTTAAGGTCAAAACAATTTTTCTCATCTCAAGTTACAGAGTGTATATGCATTAAGAATTAAGAGAGAAGATAATATAGTTGTTTTCTCTCTATTTTCTTTCTTAGTACTCTTTGTAGCTTTCATGATTGTCAGAAAACTAAATATAAATCTTTTTTTGTGTTTTAACCTTATATATTTCAATTTCAAATAGCATTAACTTAAAGTACACCATTTTTTTCAAATTTGACAGTATTGGTCGCGAACGAAAATAATTGGGAGGAGCTAGTGATAGGATGCGACTCGCCGGTTCTAGTCGAGTTTTGGGCTCCATGGTGCGGGCCGTGCAGAATGATCGCCCCAATAATCGATGAGTTGGCGAAAGAATACAAAGGAAAAATAATATGTTGCAAGTGCAACACTGACGAGTCCCCTACCATCGCATCGAGATTTGGAATTCGAAGCATCCCTACTGTTCTCATGTTCGTAAATGGCGAGAAAAAGGAGAGTGTTATTGGTGCAGTGCCGAAAAGTACATTGACCAGTACCTTAGACAAGTATATAGACGCATAATCGTCCATTGGTCTCAAGAGTCGAGTTATTTATTTAAATATTGTTCTTATTTATATGACAGATGTATATTATTTTTGAGATATTGAAAGGAATATTGATCTTATCATAGCATGAGTAGAAGTTCATCATTACAAATATGGTAATTTCACTAAAATGATATATAATAACAATATTTTTGGCACACATGGTCCAAAGATATAGATTACAACTTTGATGATGGTCAGATACAAGTCACTAAAAAAAGTCGCAAAAAAAAAAAAAAAAAATATTATTACTCATCGCCTCGACAAGGCACTAGCCATTAAAAACCCTATCCCACATAAACCCTAACTACTATAACTTAAAAAAGTAAATAAAATTTCCAATGTTCCTGTATTACATATTAGAAAAAACTAAGTCGAAAAATAAAAATAAAAATAAAAAAGACAACAAGAGACGATGATGAAACACATACATTTAACAACACAACACGTCAGAAAAACACGGCCCTACCACTCTCTTTATTATTAATATCATTATAATTATTGCTATTTTTATTTTTCCTCTATTGATTTGATTTCCAATCATAAAGATTATTAAAACTGTTAACAGACCTCATCATCTGGCCGCCCATTTCTTGCTGCAAATTATTCCCACCCATTGGATTGTGATTCTGCCCGCCCATTCCCAACTGGACGGGTCCATTCATCATCACAGCTCCGCTACTCATGCTCCCTCTCAACCCCGACTGGACCGGTCCAGTTCCGTACCCGTTAAGCCCTCCATTAGCCCTCGGTTTCATCTCGTTGCTGTTGTTATTAACTCCGTTCAGTTGTGATGACATCATCATCTCTTGAAGGATCCTTTGCACGGAGCTCTGTGATTCGTCGGTGTCACGGCTCGGTTGCTGAGGTGGCATCATGCTATTGGATGTCGACGGAACCGGGTTTGGGTTTGGATTTGGGGTCCGGTTCGGAGCGGGGATCTGGAGTTCTTGCTTGATGGGGTTTTGAGGCGTTGGGACAGGTGGCAAGATCTGATTGGGGATGGTTGTGTTGTTGGTGTTTGGAATTGGAATTGGAATTGGATCGGTGTGATTGGAGGAATTTGGACCGTTGGATGCGTTGTGATTTGTAGGATTTTGATTTTGATTTTGGTTTTGAATTTGTTCGGGTTGCTGGGACTGTAATTGCGTAGAATTGTTGTTCATTGCCGAGGAATTCCTTCTCGGGAAATTGTTCAAGCTTTCTGAACCAAGAAATTAAATAGGAAAAATAAATACTAAATGATAGTTTTTAAAATAATACCGGAGCTTTCCAAAATACACAAAAAATATAGAGTATTTTTTTAAAATATTTCGCAAATAAAAATAAAGAATGTACCCATTGGACCGGTTCCAGTTTGACGGCTGTAATCAATCAAATCCTTCATGCAATTCACTACCTCTGCAATCTAGATGTTTTTTTTTTCCAATTATACAATTACATATAAATCCATATTTTAAAATATAGGGACATTTTAGAAATCTTCCATAAATAAATATACCTGGAGGCACCGAACATATCTTTTCGTATATCCCAAATCATTAACCAACGGCACTTCTAACGCTTTCGCCAACTGTCTCGCAGATCCAACAAACCTAATTTCCAAAAAAATATCAATAAAATAATTTCCAAAAAAAATAAAAAAATAAACGACTCACGAGTTACAAGTATTTTGCAAATCCTGCGTAGACAACGGCGCCGCGGAATTCTGCGCAGCACTTTGATATTTCCTCACCACATCCCCAAGCTGACTCACCTTCAAATTAACACTCCCAATTAAAAAGAAAATACCACAAAAAAAAATATAATCTTATATCATACCTGCGGTATAATAGACCTTCTCGGAATAAGCTCCTCATGCCTCCTCGCACAAAACTCCCACGAAGCAATCTAACACACACAATAATTAAATACCTATTTTACAGAAATATAAACAAAAAAAATCATTTTAAAATATGATAACAACCAACCTTGAGGTCGGAGTTGAAGACGATACGGAGTTGCCCTTCCCGGACGACGCGAAGTTGATCGAAAACGCTCTCTTGAATGGCTTTCGCATAGTCAAGCACGATTTGTCCGGACGGATTCGGATACTCTTTCGGCATGTCTACGTATAGCAACTCTTCTATTGTCCCGCTCGCGTATTTAATTTGACATAATCGCGGCAACACCTCCACAGTCGTTTCTACAAAAAGGTACAACAGACACATAAAAAGGTATATCAGACATTAAATGACATTAACGACAAATGCATGCATGCATGTAACGATAAAATTATTAATTAACAGAGTAATAAAATTAATTAGGAAAGTACATACCAAATCCACGGCCGGGTTTTCGGTTACAAATCTCGCAGTGCCACACGTCCTGAAAATGGAATATTTCGTTATCCAAATTAAAATAAATAAATTAATTAAAAATGTGTGTATTTATTAAACCTGAGGAAAAACACCGGTAGGTTGACGCCCGCTTCCGTAAAGGGAAACGCACCACCTTTTCTTCGCATTCGGCGCGTAATATTCCCCCACGAAACTCCTCCAAAATTCTATGTTATTATCCTATCGAAACAAAACATGCAAAAATATCAACAACGCCCTTGTTGGATTAAAAGAAAAATAAATAAATGTTAACGAACGAACCTGAGGTCTCTTTTGCTGGTTGAACATGTAATGAGTGAGTCTTCTCGCGCATGTACCGGGCTCGTAATGGGTCCCGCTTTTCCCTCTGAGAGCAACCGTGTTATTCTGTTGCGGGATTTGCTGGGGTACGCCACTCTGCGGCCCTCTGTGTTGCTTCGTCATTTGTTGTTGTTGTTGCTGTTGTTGGTGTAGCTGCATTAATCTCTGTTGTTGTTGCATTACTCTTTGTTGCTGTATTAGCATCATCGTACCCGCATCCGTTTCCATCTTAACGGGTCCTCCTCCCATGTTCGACCCGATTCTCATTTGGTTCATTTGTTGTTGTTGGAGTTGGGCTTGTGGTTGTTCGAGTTTGACCGAGCCAGGTTCGAGTTTGACTCCATTTGGTAGCTCTTGTTTCATTTGGTTTGAAAAATCTTGATGTTGTCCTAATTGGGTGCTTGGTTGGTGTTCTGAAAGGTTTTGAGGGGCGGTGCTTGAAGAAGGGAAGGATAACGGGTCGGGTATGGAAGGACCGGGTAAATCTGTGCCTGGTCCGTTGTTCATGGATGGACGGTTGAGGAGAGCTGAGACGTTGGAGATGTTTCCGAGGAGATTGGAGTTTGTGAACCCGGTTCGAGGAGAGACTAGAGAGGAGAAGGGGGATTGAGCTGGCAAGCCAGGATTGGGCGGGTGAGATCCGCTCATTAGATTCGAGTTTGCTCGAAGTAGAGATGGGTTCATTGAAGACGAACCTCCTCCAAGTTGATTCGAGGAAGGAACCATTATTGGAGCACAATTGGAGTAGATAAGGCTTGAATTGATCCGAGATTGTGGGTTTCGTCCAAGGATAATGGTGCTGATATAGAATCGTTGGTCTTGTTCATAAGCTAACTGCTTTGTTACTCCATTTCTAGTTGTAACTAGTGGAGCTTAGATCTCGAAAATCCATAATGAAGATGAGTAGACACAGCACCGCACAAAGAAGAGAGATGGTGTACTTCAATTCCGTCCTTGTTTTCCAAAATTGGAAATAGTACTAGTATCCACTAGCAAGAGCTTCTGAAAAATACTAAAAAGGAGAAGCAGCAAAAAGGATCAAAAGACGGGATCTTTGTGCCGCTATAGAAGAAGGAAAAAAACCCAGAAAAAAAGTTGAAATCTTTCTTCGTCACTTACCACTTGAACTCAGGTTGATCTTTCCATTTGTACAACAAAACCAAAAACGAATAATCCTTGGAACTTCGAGTAGAATGAAGAATCTCTCTCTATCTATGTTCCTATTTGTCTCTTTCTTTCTCTCTCTAGAAATATACAAATCGGATTTAGGGCTTGGATTCTAGGGTTAGGGTTTCAGCATAGAGAGAGGGTTAGAGAGAGAAACTCTTTAATTTATTTTCCCTTTTTTGTTGCTTTTTTTATAGATGGATTTGTAATTTTGTAGAAGTAAATGGTTTTTTTTCTATATTTCTTTGCTTTGCTTTCTTCTCCTTCAGGAGAATGAAGGGAGGAGAGAGAAAGAGTAATTAGTGATTAGGGGTAATAAGCATGGTTTTCTTGTATTAAGCTTTCTTCTCTCACTAGCTTTCTCTCTCTAGGTTCTGTCCTTGCGGACGTCAAAATTCCATTGGATTTAGTTAAATTCCTTCTCTCTCTTGTTCTCTGTCTCTCCTCTTTTTCTCTCTCTAAGAAGTCAAAAGGATCATGGTGTAACAAAGTCCTTGTGAGCCGGGTCCATAGACAACTCCATGAGATTCATCATGCTCTCAAACCCATACTCTCATCATACACCATTCATCACCCTAATCATAAAATAATCATACCCCAACAAATCATGCCTCTTAAGAAAATTGTGTAGGTCTTTGTGTGGTAATTCCTTGTTTTTCCTAATTTTATGGTAATTCCTTGTTTGAATTTTGTTTGGATATAAATACAATACTAATAAAAATATACATGTCAACCCAATTAATATTAGCACATATATATTGAGTAATGATAGAGTCATAATTATCAACCACAAAATATGACACAAATGTTTAAATTTGTGTTTAATTTATGATTCATATATGCATAATTAACATTATAAACTCAAGACATTTGTGGCAGATTTGTGATTGATATTTACGGCTCTATCACTACTCCATATATATTTATAATATTAATTAGAAATAAATAAAGAGAAAAATACATAGCCCATCCACATATATTAGCTCACTGTTTATATACATCGATCGTAGATGTTCCTATGTTTTTTTTTCTAAAGTCTTTTGAGTTGAAGACAATTTTGATTATTCTGTAAATTAAGCGAAATAGTCAATTATCTTTTCTCAAAAATCTTGATGTGCTGATTTATCTTGTAGCGCCTCTTATGAGAAGTATTCGGAGATGAAGTCATTCGAGCATATCACTGAGTGATGGTCGGTTGTTAGAAGACATGGGTTTACTCTTTATCGTGTGCCTAAGCAACATTGGATGGAGCTCGCTGCTCCCCAACTTGAGGATACAATATTGATGTCACAAAGGGACGAACAACGAAAAATAAAGTACAAATTTATTCGGGTCAAAACCAACAAATGACATCTACTAGAAGCTCTTATTTGAAAAAAAAAAAAAAAAAAGGTATCGAGCTATTGAAATCTTTATATTATATTTACTACAATAATGATTTATCGATCTTGAGGAAAATTAATAGGGGTTTCTTTAATGATTTATCGAGTTATTGAAAATTTTCTGATTTATTTGATGAAATTATATATAAACTTCAATTTCTATAAAAATAATTATGGTAATCACTATACACACTACTTGCTAATTTTTCAAATCTTAAGAGATCACCATTCTTTAATATGTTTAAATACCCGTTACTAAGTCGAAGTTTCATAGTTGTTAATACAAAACATCTATTATATACATATACAAGTATGATGTCATATTATTTGCATGTCTCGGTTCACAATTATTTCTTACATCTTAGATAATAAATGCCGATAATTTTAATTAAAAAAAATATCTCAATAATATCATGAACATAATAGCAAAAAGATTTGAAAATAACAATAAATATTTCAGCACACATAAACATATGCACCAGAGTAAACATAAAAAATCTGATCAAGTTAAGTTCCTTTATTACTATAATATAATACTTTCTTGTAAACATGAAAAATAGAGGTTGGTAAATAAACACGCACATTTGAGCAATATCTTTCCTTTAGCATAAACAATAATACAAATTATGAGGGGAAAAAAGCATAATAACAAAAATAACAAAAATAACGTTTCTCATTTTTCAGGAATCTCAGTTGTAAAATCACCAAAATATCCAATTTAATTAAAAAAAAAATTATATTTGTCTCCTCTAATACCCCCTTCATATATTGATGCGTTGACAATACATAAATGAGGTGACAAACTGTATCAATGAGGTGACAAACGACATTGATTAGGTAACAAACCACAATGATTATGTGTTAAAATAATTTGGTTTATTTAGTATTTTTATTATATTTAATTTAACACATGATAAATCCTTTTATTTGAACAATTTTTTTTTTTATTTGCAATATTTTTTAAAAGCAAATTATTTTCATTTTTATCTTGCTGATTTTTGCTAATGTATTATTTTTATTTTCATTGTTATATTTTTGTTTATTTTTAATGAAAGTTTTATTCATGTGTATCCGTTTAGCACATGATAAATTCAATAATTTCTTTTCGAAATTTATAGATTTAAATTTGATTAATTAATATTATATATGGTGATAAATAATTTTTTTAAAAATATTAAATAAATTAATAATATGTGAAACGATTGATAATTTTTAACTTTTTTCTTATATGGGATGAAAAAAATTAATGCAGACGCTAACACATTAATAAATTTAAAAAATTTTAATGGGGCACGTGGACATGTGGTGACCACTCTTAATTAAATTAATTGTAGATATGTACGAAAGAACATTCGTGGTTTCGGGAATGGTCTCAGATAATTTATTACCTACACTCGGTGCATATGGGTGTACAAAGGGTACCTGCTTTTTGTCCCCCTACTATACCCCTCACAAATTCCCAATATTTATATAATATTATTGTTTCAGTTTAGACCAAAATAATTATTAGGACAAGTTAATATGGCTTATGTTGAAAATGCGTGGACAACGATAGATAAAAACATAGCAATGTTAAATATTAATAATCATCATGAATCATTTGATTGTAATAAGATTAACAGATTTTATATTAAATTCAAATATTTGAACCCAAAGCAAATTTTGTGGTTGTAAAAAGTACAACTAAGTCAGAGGTCAGAGGAGTCCCCAATACGGATCCTTAATCATTGTTAAATATATAATTTGGTTAAAGGTTGGTGACATTATTATTTGTATTATTGCTTTTTTGAAGATAATTAATTTATGTGGCCAAAGTCAATGTTTCTATACTCCCATTAGTTTCATTATGCCTAAAATAAAGAACAAATAATTCAATAGTTCATTATACCTAAAATTTCCAATTTCATTTAACCTTTCGATACATATTTTTCTTTACAAGAAATTCATTGGAATCATGGTATTTTGAAGAAGGTCTTGTGTAAAATTGACACTTCCATGACAATTATAAAAAAGAAACTAATAACAATTGCATGATAAAAGAAAATACATTGTATACAAATTATAAATTATGTGAGGTGTGTTACGAACATACATATTTTTTGGTATAATGATATAATTTGACCATTCGAATGGTCTTGGATTTTAGTTAACATTGACCCAGTATGTGACAATTTTGCATTTCTGACAAGGACCCAACTTTTTTTTCAACCATACAAGGTCAATTATATATACCAAAAGAATCACTCGAAGGTTCTTTTTCTCGTTTGATAGTTTTTTTTTTTCGTCCTCAACAATTTGGAACCGGGTCTTCTTTTCAACATGAGACAAAAATGGTATATTAACCAAAAATAATGGATTTTTGTTTACATACTTGTTACTAAAGTAAATTACTGAGTTTTAAATTCAAACTAGGAGATTACCCGCGCTTCGCGGCGGTTTTGTTTCATTTGATTTATCATACACATAATATATAGTTACGATTTTTCGAGATCAAATATAAGACTTTATAAAAATAAATATCATATTGATTAAGAAAGTTTGATTATGACAAAATCATTATATTATTTTTGAATATGACACATTGCGAAATATTTATTTAGTATTTTAATACAACATATACAAAAAAGAATAAATGTCACTATAAATTAATAAAACAGCATGCGTGAACATAAACAAAAATTAAAACCATATGATATTCTAAATTTTCATATCTAAAATTAAGAATAATAACATTGTAAAAGTTTAAAAAATTTATTTGTGTATGATAATTTTTATGTTTCATGTTTATTATTGAAAAATATTACATAAGTTAAAGAAATTATTTGTGTTTAGTAAATAAATATATTTCATTTTTTTTAGAGATTAAAATAAAACTGTTTTAAGTAAAAATACAAATATAACATAATTGTTTTAAAAATAATAATTATTATTAGGATGTGCAATTTTTTTCAATTATATGTTTAAAAATAATAATAATTAGGATTATAATTCATTAATGTAATTATATATTTTTTTACATAATTGTTTTCATAATTTTATGTTAGAGAAAAATATTGAATATATCATAATAACATACTTAGTAGTATGTGCAATTTTTATCAATTATAGTTTTAAAAATAATTATTATTAGGTTTACAAGTCATTAATGTAATTATATTTATTTTTATATCTTTTTTTACATAATTATTTTCATAATTTTAAGTTAGAGAAAATATTAAATATATGATAATATGGATCTCAAAATAAAGATAAAATTCAAGCGAATATATTTCTTAATTTTTTTAAATTATATTATGAAAATACTAACAATATTTGATGTATTTATGATATTATATATTAATTTATTAATGTTAGATATTTAAACTCTCCACATTCTATTTGTATTCACAATTGATCATGTAACATATTGTGAAAAAATTCAAAATCAAATACAATTGGTTCAACATGAACCTAACAAATAATATTTTGACACGTCATCAGTGTAAGGTGATGTGGTCTTCTAAAATTGCTTAAAATTATGTGTAAAATAAGGGACACATAAATATCTACAAATAAAACATAATCACACAAAATCAAAAATTAATCTATGATTCATATATTGCCACATATCATAATCTAATGGTTGAAATCATTGTGATGATGTGGCATGAGTTGTGATGAGGTGGCATGAGGAAATTGCTTAAAGATGGGTCCAAAATAAGGGGGTTGGTTAATTAATGAACAATAATTTTCTTTCTACAAAAAAGCACCAACTTTGCATGACCCGTTCAAGTTCACAGGTCAAATTTTATCAATATTATTTTTTTTTGAGACATGAGTGACGGTTTCTCTTTTCCGGCCCGGTTATACGAGCGCCATTCTTCATATGATGTTTGATAGTGATTTTAGCTGGGATAAGCATGCACGAACTTTTGTATAGCGCCCTAGTTTTTGAGTACAAGTAGTTAAGGGGCCGTTTGGCAAGCGGAATTAGTAGAGTGGAATTGGATTATAAGGTGGAGGAGAAAAAAGTTCTGGAATTAGTAATTCCACAGTTTGTTTGGATGTCCGAATTATAAGATGCTGGAAAATATAATTCTTTGTTTGGTTGGTTACAAAATTTTGGAATTTCGTTATTGGAAATGTAAATCTAATGTTTCATTAAAATGAATACAAAATAATAGTATTATCATAAAATAAAATTATTATTATTATTATTATTATTATCACAAAATAAAATTATTATTATTATTATTATTATTATTATTATTATTATTATTATTATTATAGTAATAATATTATTATTTTTATTATTATATTATATTATTATTATAATAAAATTAGTTTGAAAAAATTAATAATATGATTATAATATAACATTATTGCAATATAAAATTATCATAATATTATTAATTGTAGTAATATTATGGTACTAATTTTAATAATATTATAATATATTATGATATTAATATTATAATAATACTAATATTTATATTAAAATTAATACGTTATTAATATTTTTATATTAATTCTATTATATTAGTATTTTCACATAAGATAATATTATAATTTTACATATTCATATTATTAATATTGTTAATATATTAATATTAATAATATTATTTATATTCTGATATTAATATATTATATGAATAATAATATTAATATATTAAAATTTATATAAATATATTAAAATAATATTAACATATTAATATTAATATTAATATTAACATATTATAATAATGTTTATTATAATAATTATTGTATTGTTAATTAATAATATATGAATATTAATAATATATTCTAATATTAATATTTTAATATATTATATTAAATAATAATATTAATATATTTAAATTTTTATAATTATATTAAAATAATATTAACATATTATAATAATGTTTATTATAATATTATTGTATTATTAATTAATAATATATTATAGTATTAATATTTTAATATATTATATTAAATAATAATATTTATATATTTAATTTTTATAAATATATTAAAATAATATTAACATATATTATAATAATATTTATTATAATATTAATGATAATAATATTGTATTATTAATTAATATTAATATATTAATATTGATATTATTGTTATTATTATTATTATTATTATTATTATTATTATTATTATTATTATTATTATTATTATTATTATTATTATTATTATTGTGTTAAATAGTATTATTAATAATATTGTTGTAATGTTAATTATAATATTAATACAATTATAATAAAATTATAATATTAATTATTGATTTAATAATGAGAGGAGATGCTCCACTTTGGCACTCCAACTTTTATTGGAATTGAAATTTGCCATAAAAATGGAATAATGAGATGCTCCACCATTTAATTCCCTTTCTAATTCTATGATCCAAACAAAAAATTTATATTTGAAGAATCTCTAAATCCAATTCCACCTCTAATTCCATGCATCCAAACACCCCCAGGGGACTGGGAGGTACGACTCGCATCAAACTTGTGAAAGAATACTTGTTGCGCACCTGCTGAACAAGGATCCTTTCAAGTCAAACGGAGATGTTTCTTCCATCCAAATATCCGGTGCTTTATCTCTTCTTCTTGGTGGCGACTTGACGCTCCGCCCTTGCTTAATTGGAAGTTTGTGTTCAATCAAAATCACAGAGTTTCGTGAGGTTTGATTCAATGTTGTGCTTGTTGCAATTAGAATTCGGATGTCACTGATATCTATGCGGGCTAGTGGGAGATGAATCGATCTCGAAAGGTTCGAGACTCGAAATTGAACATTGAACCGATGAATATGATTGGAATTTCATCAAAAATTGATGAATCCAAGTCAAGATCACAAAACGATTTTATAGATCAATTTAGACACGTACGAATCGATAAATTATGAATTTATCAAAAAATGTGATAAATAAATCGAAATCATAAATGATGAGTCGATGTACTAAAATGATACTATATAAATGATACAATTCTATATGGCATGGTGCCCTAGGTCGTTGGTTCGATACCCGCATCTCAACAGTCTTTACTTTCACCAAATAATCCGTGTAGGTTTTGTATATATAGAACAAAATCGAAGATTTATCACTAAAATCATTTAGCTTTGCTGGTAGCTTGCTTGGCGTGCTTTCAGGAGGTTCGGAGGTCGGACCCTGCATGTTCTTTTAATTTTTGTGTATTATCCGATATAAATTTAATAAATGGGATACATATCTCTAGGGCTGGCAAAAAAAGCTCGGCTCGAACGTTCGTTCGTGTTCGACTCGAAGATCGTTCGAAAATAGCTCGTTCGAAAATTGGCTCGAATTTTTCGAGTCGAGCCGAGCTGGCTCGAACCAGACTCGAGCCGAGCTCGAGCCGGGTGGTGTTCGGCTCGCGAGCAGCTCGAGTTCGAACAGCGTATATAATACCTATCTCGCGTCGCCGCTCTCTCTCTCTCTCTCGCGCTACTCTCAGACTCCACAAACCTAACCCTAATCCTCTCTCGCTACTCTCACTCAGACCTCTCTCGCCTCTCGGCTCTCACTACTCTCAGACCTCTCTCGCCTCTCGCTCCTCTCTCGCTAGTCGCTACTCGACGCGTCATCACTCCTCTCGCTACTCTCGGAGTCTCGCCTGAGTCTCGCCTCTCGCTGAGTCGCCTCTCGCCTGAGTCGCTACGAGCAACTTTTCGGTTCTTTCGAGCTGTATCGAGTGTTTTCGAGTCGAGCTCGAACCCCTCCTACGAGTCGAGCCGAGCTGGCTTGAACCAGACTCGAGCCGAGCTCGAGCTGGATTGTGTTCGGCTCGGTTCGGCTCGTTGCCACCCCTACATATCTCTAACATAAGTTAGTGTAATTGGTGGCTTTGTTGGTCTAGATGTCTGGAGTTCAAATCCGGCCTCTTATTAATTTTTGTATTTTTGAAGCACAATTTTTTTTTCCTTCATTTTTTGACCTGCCACGTGGCATGTTTACAAAAGTATTTTATAAGGACATCTTTACATAGTTATAATTTTGAACACTATACACTAAGTTGACACGTGTAAATATTCTTTTGTTTTTGTTTGTTTTGTTTTTATTGCAAACCAAATTATACCCATGTATGCTAGAAAATATAATTGCATCCCAAACTCATCACAATATCTTTGATGAGGTGATAAAGTGAATTGATTAACATTTCTAATTGACTCAATTAAATGTTAATTGACGCGTTTGATTAACACATCAATAATTTATAATATTTTAATATTAGTAAATGTTAATTGACGTGCCAATTCAATTGAATAGTCAATTAAATCGTTAATTGAGTCAATCGATAATACTAATCAACATATTTAATCCTCTCTTACCGCTTCATCAAAGATGTTATTTTTGTGTTATTTCGGCTCCATGTATAATCCCCGTATAAAACTATGGTTCAATTGTTTATTTTTTTGTGGTATAATTTACGATAGTGTTTTTTTTTAAAAATAATATTTTTTATGTTAATGAATAATATTTTAAATAAATATTTCGATTTAATGTGTATTATTCAAGGTTTCCTATTATTTGTTTTGAAATTTTAATTTTGTTTGAATTATAACATGCTATATTTTGTGTGAACTTATAATGATGAACCAATTTCATAAATCCTTATTAATTGTAACACATATATTTATGATAGACAAATTTCACGAACTTTTATTAATTATAATTTATTTATTGGCATTAATATATTTGCAACAATATCATGATTATATAATTGAGTTCAAACGTACCAGCGCAAACTCTATTTAAACAAATTATACAAAAATATAAAAAAAAGGTACGAAGTCCCGCGCAATTGTTGCGCGGGCTATTGCTAGTTGATGTTAAACTTTTAATGTGTCGACTTACCCTAAATAAATCAAGCATTCATATTTTGTGTAAACAACCTTATATTTTGATATTTTTATAACATACAATGATTCGACTTTGGATTTGGACTTGATTCATGGTCATATTCTGACTTATCAATTGTTTAATGATGTATTGTATTTGTAACTATGTAGTATATAACACATAACGTGAGAATCTCATCTATAATAATTATTTTGTTTAACCGCTGCTTGACGTCATTATCAAATTATATATCGTGTGTTATAGTCAGTGTTGCAAAAAACGATGTAAAACGGTGTAAAACGGTAAAAAAAACGGTAAAACGGTGCCAAACCGTCCCGTTTTTTGCAAGAAAAATTCAAAAAACGGTCAACCGTTTTTTTACCGTCTTTGACCGTTTTTTTTTGTCAAAAAACGTTTTAAACGTTTTTTTTGACCGTTTTTTTCATAAAACAGATTTTTTTTTTAATTTTTTTTTTTTTTTTTTTTTTTTGGCATTACAAGCCGGTAACTGTTTCGTAGTAAATTTGGAGAGAGATCAAATGTTCTCTTTCAAATAACAATTGTAATTAGTGGTATTTTGTGTTTAATTCTTACATGAACAAGATAATTCTGATCCAGTTTATCATGGTTAATTATTTTGTGTATAATTTCGATTGACGCATCTAATTAGTTGATCGTTTTGTCTAATTAGATAGCTAAGAATATTTATTCTGATATGTTTAGGTCGATGAACATTTATTCGATATGTTTTATTAATATTTCATATGTTTTTTTTTAAATTTTAGACTTTCGTGTATGTTTAAGCTGAATTATAAAAATTGAATTATTATATTTTTGTTAGTTTTATTTTTAAATTTCTATTATAATTGTTATAAAATATTGCCGATTTAAGTAACCGTTTTTTAACCGTTTTTTTACCGTTTTACGATCATTTTACAGTAAAACATTAAAACGGTGGCCGACCGTACCGTACCGTTTTCCGTCTTTTGCAACATTGGTTATAGTGATAATATTCTTTAGTTTTCTCATATAGTAGTGTATTTTGATTTGAAGTGTGATTTAGTTCTTTCTTAAAAAATATGAAATAAAAATAAATATTATGACAAAAGTCACATGATTTGATCTAAACATATTTTGACAAATACTTATACTTACTTCTTTTAATGCTCAACGAAGAATCTTGTGCTGACACGTAGCGAAACTAAATAAATAGATAAAACACTGAATAATATAACAAATTTGAGCTAGCGCAGTTGGTTAACCTCTATTTCACCATTTGACTAAAATCGAAGATTTATTATAAATAATCCGTGTAGGTCCTGTATATATAGAACAAAATCACAAAATCGAAGATTTATCACTAAAATCATTTAACTCTGCTAGTAGCTTGCTTGGCGTGCTTTCAGGAGGTTCGGAGTTCGAACCCTGCCTGTTCTTTTAATTTTTGTGTATTATCCGGTATAAATTTAATAAATAGGATACATATCTCTTAACATAAGTTAGTGTAATTGGTGGCTTTGTTAGTCTAGAGGTATGGAGTTCAAATCCGACCTATTATTAATTTTTGTATTTTTGAAGCACAATTTTTTTTCCTTCATATATTCTACAATTTTTACGAGACAAATCAAACCAAAAATATATTTACAATTTTGAATAAAAATTAAACCAAAATCAAATAATTGATGCTTGGATTATTTTAGTTGCACGTGTTGAATAAAATTAACGAAATATTATATGATAAATGTACTATGTATGTATATTATTTTCACTGAATTTATCATGTAAAATGAAAATGTGTTACTTTCAAGTTCAAATTATGTACTTCTTATTTTTGTGATGTACTAATTATACAAATATGGGATAATTTTGGACACTATTTTTAAATAAATAATACAAATTTTTGATACAAGTTGTTAGGAGTAATGATAGGGACACAAATACCAACCACAAATGTGACACAAATACATAAGTTTGTATTTGATTTATGATTCATATATGTATAATTAATATTACAAACTTAGTTATTTGTGACACATTTGTGGTTGGTATTTGTGTATCTATCATTACTCAGTTGTTAGTACGATTTCATTCATTATTATATTATATGTATGTAAGAATAGTCAAAATACAACATGTGTACATAATTATACTTATTATTGAATAATAATTTTATATGTGAATTTTTTAGCAAAATGACAAATATCTTTTATGTCTCATTTAATGCATTTATTTTAAAATAATTTTACCTATTAATTTCTTTTAATTGTGAAATAGTTAAAAGTAGAAACGAAACGAGGATAAATTCTTGTATAATTAAGATGTCTGCAAATATAAAAACAACTCGCGCAAATTTTTGCTAGTTCATATAGAAAACTGCCCTAACAAAATTAATGGATTATCAATCAATCAAATCATGGATTATCTTTTATGTCTCATATAGGATTTTGCTAGTTCAACAAATTTGCGCAAATAATTTCCTGTTATTATACAAAACTGCCCTAACAAAGATGCCCTAATTTTTTTTTTTTTTTTTGTGTGTGTTTGTCAAATCATGGCCCAGTTATCACTGAAAACAAATTCCATTCATGAAATTATCAATCAATCAAATATACAACCAAAGTCTTTCCTTCGTCACTTCTTTGGCCCAAATGAACCGAAATTAAAATACAGAAATCTTCCTGCTTTATTTCTTCGAAAATAAACAGTTCTATACACTAACACATAAGTTAGGTAATTTAGTCAAAAAATAAATAAAAAGGTTGAATAACTAACGATTTAAAAAAGAACTCAAAATGGGGCTGTGGCAACATCTCGTTCTCGTAATTCATCTTCATGATCATCACTGTCAATTATAAGATCATAACCCATGTTCTCATCTTTTTCCTCCATTACTAATTCAAATCGATTCATAGTTTTCTCCACTGGTTTCAAACCCTGTAAAATGAAAATTAAAAAGTTAATTTGTAGTTTTGCAGGTCTTATAATGAAATAATGAATGACTCACCTCAGTGAAAATGCTGATTGCTTGCTCTTGCGTCGTCGTTCTCAATACAAACAAAGCTGCTTCCTGAAAAACCAAAAACAAACAAGAATAAAACTTGTGTATAATATATTCATATATTAATATTAGAAGTTCTGCAAAACATGAAATAAAACTAAGCAGTAAGTACCCTTGCATATTTAAGCTGCTCAAGTGTCAGTGTAGGAGGCTCCCACTCGATAGACGATTGTCTCCCCCTCAATAAAATTGAAGTTCCCATTCTCTCTCTCTCTCTCTCTCTCTCTCTCTCTCTCTCTCTCTCTCTTGAATAGAATCAAACTTCAAAGTCGATACTCTCTTCTTTCTCTGTTCTTCTTGCGCGTTTCTTGGAACGAAGAATGAAGATGAATGTTGAAGATGGTTTCATACAGAGAGAGAGTTTTATATGCATGGGCGTAGAGCATGATAAGGGCACGTGGAGTCTCCTCATAGAAACTAGCCGTACGCGTGTTGAAGTCCCAATGGTGGTGTAGTACACGTGGTAAAGATATTTCTTCTTCGTATAGTTGGATAGGTATCATAGAGGCAAGCTCGTCATTTCCTCTCCATTCTCTTCAACACTGCACATATCCTGTATTAAATATTTAAAATATACCGTATGCATTTTAGCTGAAACTAAAAAAATGTATAGTAATTCGATTTCTAAGAAAAGTTTCGTAATCATTATGTTTGATTTTGTTGTAAGAATTAGTGATAAATTAGATAGAATGGAGGTGTTGATTGTGAACGGAATGGAGAATAGGAGGTGAAAAGTACACGGGCCTGGGCCGCCATTTTGATTCCCAGCAATAAATATAAATAAATATCGGTTTTATACAAGAGAAATTTGATACTTAAAAAGATTGATGAGAAATTTAGTTCGAATTGATTTGTACCCACGACCAAGTTACATCAACATGGTTAATAACATGTTTGAGAATTAGAATACAAGTTTTGTTGAGTTGAGTGGATTACAATTCACATAATATAAGAAAATTAATATTAGTTCAATCAAAATAGTTTCAACAAAATATATGTAACTAACTGCCGACATACTAATTTAACTAATTATTTGATATCATGTTTTTTGTTTTTAATAAATTAATAAAATGAAAATAGTTTCAATTCAACAAAATATACATTCGGTCACTACAATTTAAGTTTAATCATTTGCAAATTTACCCTAATTAAGAGTTTGTTAACAACGTTAAGGATTTAAATGATGACTAG
This sequence comes from Luzula sylvatica, assembly GCA_946800325.1. Taxonomy (NCBI): domain Eukaryota; kingdom Viridiplantae; phylum Streptophyta; class Magnoliopsida; order Poales; family Juncaceae; genus Luzula; species Luzula sylvatica. The sequence goes on along the minus strand of OX326959.1, from coordinate 71,994,343 downwards.
GATACGTGAACAAGAACAATTAGGTATTGATTTCTTTCTTTGTTCTTTATTTTTTATTTTTTAGGAATACAACATGGTTGGTATTGTGATTGTGTGTCCTTAATTAATTTGTTCCAAATTAATGGATTCAGTTATTGCGGATGGTATAACTAATCCACATCAATCAAGCACAATTGATTATCTCCATTCAACTTACATTAGAAAGGCAAAAATAATAGACAACTTGAAATTAAACAAATTGATTTATCAAACCTCGAAATAGTGCACAAAGGTATCTAAATGTGTAATAAATTTATCCATGAACAAACTATAGGTTTCCCCCACGATAAAAGGTATGTAACATTTTGTATATAAGATTGATAATTTTTAGATTTAGGTACTAGTTATTTTTATGTAATGGATGTTGACAAAAAAAAAAAATAGGTGAATTCTTGAAAAATTTCCTAATTTTTTTTTTCGATTTCTCAAAACCCCCCCTAACTTTTAAATTACTGCAAAATCTCTTAGAAATTAAATTTAATTCTTCAAAAAGCTTTTACTAATGTTAACTTTAATTTTTCATCCAAATTATTTTTTTGTACCGAAAATATCCTTCACAATTTATTTCGTAATTGAATTTATTTTATAAATAAATAAATAAATAATATTTTACAATACAATATTTTATAATATTATATTATGATATTTATTATATTATTCTATAATTTTTTACAAGATTTTTATATAAAATTATTTCATGTAAAAATTAAAATTGTAATATGAAATCGTATTTATTTAAGAAAAATATACTATATATAAATAGTAAAATAAAAAAAATGAGTTGTAAAATATTATCATAAACCATTTTAGTATAATAATATGAAATATTTAATCTATTTATGTATTTATTAATGTGTATTGAATAAAAGGGTTTATAAAAAAAAATTAATAAGTGTATTTTTGTCCAAAACTTTTTTTAGAAGGAATGTTAAAGTTAACACTAATAGACAGTTTTTTAAGAATTAAACTTAATTTCTAACAATTTTTTGAAGTAATATAAAAGTTAGGGAAATTTTGAAAAATCCCAAAATCTTGAGAGGTTTTTCAAAAATTCCCAAATATATATGCAATTTAAATATTTGGGCTTATTTACACTCATAACAGGCCCACTACTTACAATAGTACACCACAATTAATGAACTCACTACACAATACACACCCTTGTATATTAGCATATATACTCCCTTAGGTTTTTTCCATTTACTTCTTGCAATCACACAAATACTCTCTTCTCTTCCCTTATCACAAAATCTAAATCTACATTTTTTTTTACTTTCAACAGGGACGGATCCCGGGGGGGGGGGGGGGGGGGGGGGGGGGGAAGGACGGATCCGGGGGGGGGGGGGGGGGATTTTATAAGGGGAACCAAAATAAAAATATAAGCTTGAGAATGTTGAACTCAAGACCTCAGATCTCCCAAAACATCAAGTTTATCACTGCACGACTCTAATCTTTGTGAAATATAAACAAATTTATTATATTCATTACTTTCCCAACATACAAAATTACCTTATTTTTTCGCTAACACATCAGTTTTTTTATTTCATAAGGGGGACCGGACCTCCCGCTCGCCCTCCTAGATCTGCCACTGCATGCGAAATTAATTAATGTATCAAAAAGTTAACGATTCATTGATTTGTCAAAACAACAACTTAACACATAATACCTTAACCATAAATTAAACTAAAAAAACACACAAATGAAAAAAAAAAGACTCAAAAGTGATTTCCAAATCCTTCATCTTCTTGGTCCCGCCGGAGAACCATGCCGCACACTCTTGACATTTCAAGAGCATATATTATAATACAAATTATGACGACCGATTTTTTTCGTTGTTGAGATGTCGAAGTTCCGAAAAATCATAACGGACAGATACCATAAGAGCAAGATCAAAATAAAATATACAAGATGAAATTATAATTTATGTCGGAAGATATCTTGGAAGAAATGAACCGGTGCAATAGTGATCATTAGGATTGTGTATCATCATCTCGGCAAGCGAGATCGTCGTTTTTGTCATTGTTCGAGTAGTCGCCATTTTTTTTTAATATTTTGGTGTCCTTCATCTCCTATAATCAGGAGAAATCGTTCATAAAAAAACGTAACAAGGGAAAATATCCTTCGAGAAGAAGGTGGAGGAGGGGGTCACAATAAAGAGAATACAACGTTTCTTAGATTGGTAGTCTTGAAATGAGTAATTAATCGTTTTCTTTCTTTTATCTGTAGAGGCGACTAGGATTCACCAATAAAAATTACAAAATATTTGTTAAACTGACAAATTTAAATTTAAATTATAGAATACAAATTCAGATTATCATTTCATATTGTTTTCCATTCAAATGTTTTTTCATTCACACGTAAAAATAGATCTTTAATCATTTCATATTTTTTTCATTCATACATAAAAAATTAAAAATACATCTTTTCATTATATTATCTATGATTATTTTATTTAATAGGGGTATTTATATGATATTTCAAGATTTTTTTATAGGGTGCTATTCATAAAATTACCTCTCAACAACCTTCCATTTTTTCCGCTTTGTTTGCGAAATAATTTATTGCCTCTCTCTCTCTCTCTCTCTCTCTCTCTCTCTCTTTCTGCATAAAACAAATACATTCTTCATATATACTCCTCAAACATTATCTATTCACATCACAAACGCAAATGCGTAGAAGAAGAAAGAAAACCTCACTCTAGTTACTTCCTCTTCAATGTCGACGTACTCCGGCGGTCCACGGCGAAATCAAGGCGGCAGCCGTCGTTCTGCGATCCGCCCAACATGGTGTTGCTCCTTCTCTCTCGACCCACAAGCTCCACAGTCGAAACCGTACTCTCCTATCTCCAAACCACCTTCTTTAACCTCTCGCCGGATACTATCTCCAGGCCGTGTTTCTCCTATCGATTCAGAGACCATAGATTCGGATCCGGTTCAAGATCCACAGGAGAAACGGCTGTCGTCAGTGGATGAATTGCGTGATGGAGGCTCATTTAGGGGGTTTAGAGTTAAATTAAAGGGGAGAGAGAATGAGGTGGTGATTTTGAATGAAAATGATAAGGAGATGATCTGTGAGAACAGTGAGGTGTTTAGAGACATTCTTGGTGATCGATCGAATTTAATTTTGAATAGAGGATTTGAGATTGAATTGGATGGATTGGACGGGTTCGAGGGGTTTAAGGCAACAATTGGGTTGATGCGTGACACTAGTGGAAATGAGGTGAGATGGCTTGCAAGACTTGGTGTCACTCGTGCAATTGAGATTCTTGAGGTAAACTTTCTTGGTTTATTTCCATTTTTTCAGATAATATTTTCGACACTCAAGTACCAACAAAATCACAAATTTGAGTAGTGAAAAAATATTTCAATTTGCGATTCATAGTTCTTGGAATCAATCATGCATATTCACTAAATGAAATTATACATTTTTTACAGATATCCTTTTCGATTATGTTCCATAGAGGTGTGAAATCATGCCTTAGTTATCTCGAGGTTGTACCATGGACTGAAAATGAAGAAGAGCAGCTCAAAATTCTAATAAAAGCTTGTTCCTTTGACAAAACCCTAATTCAAGAAATCGATTCGAGATTAAACTCCAATAAATCCACTTCGTCTGGGGATCTAACGGTACAACTCATCGAATCCATCACAAATGGTTCAAACCCTAAAGCTCGAAAAGAGCTTCATTCTCTAATAAACGGTATATTATCCAATAGCTCTATATACAAAAAAGACATTATTGAGTTAAATAAACAGGGTATTTATGAAATTTTCCACTCTATTTTGAACTCTCTTGTTGATTCATTCAAAGAGGAGCAACCTACTCTTGAAAATATTTCAAAATTACTCGAAAACCTAAATTGGGTGTGTGAAATTCTCTTAGAAAAACAAATTGCTGAAGAATTCATAGATTTGTGGATAAATCAAACTGAATTAATCAGAATGCATGAAATATCTTCTCCAATGGTAAGATATGAACTAAGTAGAATTTCGGCTATAATATTCATTTCTCTAGGGAGAGGAAAACTCCATATAAATGGAGAAAAAAGATTTGGGTTCTTTAAATCTTGGTTTAGGCCCATGTTAATAGATTTTGGGTGGTTAAGAAGGTGTCCTAAAGGACTCGATTCGAGAAATTTAGAAGAAAATATCGGCAATGCCCTTCTCACTCTGACATTGTCTCAACAACACGAGTTTTTCATGGAATGGTTTAGGGTTTTTAGCGAGAAAGGACGAGAGTGCCCTAATCTGAGTAGGTCTTTTCAGATCTGGTGGCGCAGATCGTTTGTTAGATCTATTACACAAAACTAGAAATTAGTGTGTGTGTGTGTGTGTGTGTGTGTGTGTTTTATTTGTATTAACTAAGGACTATTACTTTGGGATATGAAATGGGGTGAGTTTTATGGGTACTCTTTAGTAAATTAGGCGGTGTTTGTTGTACATAATCCATTTGATTTGAATGATTGAATTAGGTTTGGTTTTCATTTACAAATCCATGGCCATGTGCATATAGAGGTGTCAACGGTTCGGATAATGGTCGTACCGGATCCGGATTATTATAATTTTGATCATGATTTTAACAATTCGGATACCCGTTTATAAATTTATTCTATTTGGATTCATTATCCGGATCCATCAAAAATTTAGCTTCTAGATTCGGATCTATCCGTAAAAACAAAGGTTATTCTATTTGATTATTTCATCCGGATCCGGATATTTTCTTTTCCGGATCCGGATGAAATTATTCTATTTGATTATTTCATCCGGATCCGGATATTTTTTTTTCGGATATGGTTGGGACAATATCCTCCTCGTTGACACCCCTACATGTGCATGGCTTTTAAATAGTAAGATATTGTTCAACTATATATGGGTATCATGTGTTGAGCTGGCATCTCTTTTGGATGGACCTACATTGAATAATTACATCAATCTTGGTCCCCATCTTATTCATAGGACGTGTTGAGTTTGCTAAAAAACATCATATATAAATGTATTAATTTGTTTGTACAACCATATTAAATAATAATAATAATAATAATAATAATAATTGTACATCCTTGATTTATTTATTTAATTTAACATGTGTTGCACGGATAATGTTGCACGGATGGACGATACGTCATTTTAACATATCATTTAGGAATACGATACTGATATGGCAATACGAGTAATTTTGTTTTTTTGAAGTATCTGCGCAACATAAAATGTAACATAACATACACCAAATTTCTCGTACAACATATACATAAATATTTCAAACACATGTATGCCGGATGTTGCACACATATTTCGAAGTGTCGTTTATTTTTATGTTTTTTTTGTATAAAATGGAGGGTTTATATACACTTCTTTCATTGTTTTTCTATATATCAAAATGTTTATGTACATTCTAGGTCTATTTCTAATACAATTTACAAATGTAAATATCTAACCTGTACAACCCTCTAATTTCTAACAAAGGGCCCCAGGATTTACAGAAAAACCTAAAAAACCTAATCCTTGGTCTTGCGGACCATGTGTCTCTATCTCGTCTCCCCTCGTGTTTATCGTTGCGCCGCTTGAGACACCTCTCCATTCCTCTATGAATAATGTTGTGTCCCGCGCTACCCCGCAAGTGATAATTAATATCTAATATGGAAATTTAATGTAGAATTAGTGAATGTGGGATAGTTGTGTGTGTGTGGTTGAGTGAAGTGACGAGTCCATTGGTAATATGAGCGAATAGAGATTCATGTGTCGAATTTCAACTTGACTCATCGAGTTTTAAGACAATGATGGCGATATTATTAATAAGCTCATGCCCGGATTAATAATTATCATTTAATAAGTCCAACTAATTTTAGGAAAAGTTTATTTTAAGAAAAGTAATTTAGAAAATAAATATAGGACAAGTTTAATTCTAAGGAATATAATTTAGGAAACAATTACATAACAAGTTTTTAATACCTTGTAGTGCAATAATTGGTGAGCCTATAAATATGTCTTATATGTTTATCAATTCATATAAAAAAAATTAATTCAGAAAATACAAAAAGACTTACAAGAGCTTATTAGAATTAGAGAGGATTTTGTTTATTATAAATTCTATTTGAATCCATATTTGAATCCCTTAATATCAACAAATTGGCATCAAAACGATGACGAATTTTGAGAGTGCTCTTGGCCATATATTAATTCAGATCATTTTTTCTTATTCCTCACTATAATCATTAACATGTTTTATGCATGAGAATAATATACGTTGTGCATGAAAGAAAAGACTGAATCATACCGTCATTATTTTATCCAACCAAAAATGAATAGAAAATAAAATAATAATCAAGGTCGGCTCTAGCCATGGACACAAAGGCCTGAACTTTGGGCTCAAACTTTGCTCCAAAATTTTAGCACAAATCATCAGTTACTAACTTACTATACACAATAACCTAATTGTTTTGTTATTTAACTTAAAAAGTCTGTTTAAAAAAGATTGACCTCAAATCTCCAAAATTTTGAACCGAACTTGACTATAATTTATGTGTACAAATAAATTCTAAAAAATTGCAAGTAGTATTGTCAACCAATAATATAAACATAATTTCCATTTCTCCAAAAAGTAATTGTGTACTATCAAATTTCAAACTTGTTAAATTAAAAAACTTTACGAGCTTAGTGGAAAATGAGTTTGAAAATTTTAAATTTTTATTAGGAATGAATATATTGTAAGATATTTTTATGATATTTACACGGTTAGTAAATGTCTCTAATCTATGAATATGTCTATTGATCTTCCAATTATCAAATTCAATGGTCTTAAATCACACTTCATTGCTTGCAGACAAAATGATATTTACTTTTAATTCATGTAAGTAAATTGCATTTGTTCCCGCATTTCAGATGCCCAAATTGATAGCAAATTTGGCATCGAATTGGCTCCCTACAAGTGCTTTTGAAGTATCCGCACAACACAGAATGCAACATAATATACACCGAAATATTGTTCGTTATACGTCTCGTACAACATACACATAAATATTTCAAACACATGTATGCCGGATGTTACACATACACTTATTTTGAATCGTCGTTTGTACTTTAAATGTTTTTTTTTTTTTTCTGTAAAATGGAAATGGTTTCTATACCCTTCTTCCATTGTTTTTTTATATATAAAAATGTTATATGTACATTCTAGGCTTACTGTTTCTAATACAATTTACAAATGTAAATATCTAACCTGTACAATCCTATTATTTCTAACAAAAAAACCTAATCCTTGGTCTACCGTAGCAGCCAAAGATCACAGGTTTTGCGGTCTGGTCTATGTGTCTTCTGTCTTGTCTCCCCTCGTGTTTATCGCCCGCTCGAGACTCCTCTCCATTCCTCTATGAATAATGTTGGGCACCATGCTAGAATTACCCCGCACGCAAGTGACACACACAAGCAAAAAATGGAAGCATTTAATAGGCTTTTTATTAGTGGATGCGGAATAGTTGGAGGCGTTTTATTGCGGGGTGTATCCACTATGGAGCTCGGTCAATTGAGCTCTTGTTCCACTTCTTCTCTCCATGCTTTACGCTGTACTATCTCCATCAATTCTCGTACTTCCTGTGGCAATTCTACTTGTGTTTTTTCTCGTTCCACAAAGTGCCTTCTACATCTCTCTCGCCGGATCAGAACGAAAGTGACGAGTCAATTCATAATATGAGCGAGTAGAGCTTCATGTGTCGGATTTCAGCTTGACTCCTCGAGTTTTAAGACAATGATGGCGATATCTCCAAGTCAATCCGTCCATCTTTTTGAGGGATCTTGGACCATCTATATTGTTATTCCCTCGAGAGCCCAAGCAGGCAACGACCACCACTCGACCATAAACATGTTGGCCGCGTGAACTTCCTTAACAATATTCTCGTAAAATCCATATTTCGTGAACAATGAATCGTCTTTAAGAAGCCGTTGATGTTCTAGGCTATAAGATGGCTCGTATGTATTACTCTGATGGCGGAGCCCGCCCTCGGTGCTTCTGCTTCCGTTCAAGTCCATTATTGCTAGAGAATAGAGTGCTCCTGTGTGGGACCCTTGAGCAGCCTTTTTCAATAGTTCGATACCGCCATCATGATTTGATAAGCAGTACAAGCAGATCTGTTAGCGTCAATAACAATGTCAAATTTAATAATGTTTCAAATTAAGTTATTACAATCATGAATAATTCATAAACTAACAAATATACATGAAAAATTAGGGTTCGAATTACCATGCCAAGAAAATAAGAAGCTTCCAGATTACCGCCGTTAGCGCAACGAGCCAAAAATTGGTGAGCAGACTCGGACCAATTTTCAGCCTTGACCCAAATTGATTTTGCTGATGCCTTTTTCAGTACTTCTGGATCGAGACCTAATACACTGAACCTCTTGCTCCTGTTTATCAAAATAAAAAAAGTAAATACTATGCACATTTTTTTTGTACAAGAGTTCCTAATTTAATTCGAAAATTACAGCATTTTTTTATGAAACCTTCAGTTTATATAATCAATCCATTGAATTAGAAAAATAAAAAAGAGGAATTCTTACACCAATAAGATGTTAATGAGATGAGCTGGCGATGAAGCCGTGGCACTGAATTTTCTAAGTATTGATATCATGATGTCATCGCAAAGCAAATAAATTGTAATTTGTCCAATCCGCTTTCTCCATTTAGTCGTTTCAAACAAGGTCCTTCTTCTTCATGCGGATTCCAATCTTGAAATCTAGAATCAGTTATTTTTCTCTTCATTCCTCTGTTGTTTCTCATTTTTCCTCTTTTTTTTCCTCTCTCTCTCTCTCTCTCTCTTTTCGTTCCTCTTTCTTGAATTGTTTCTGTCTTCTCGTATTTATAACAGTATAACCGGATTTGGACCCGACACGGCCCAATTATCAGTATTTACATATATTCCACTTTCTATCTTATTTTTCCTCTATATTATCATTATGTTAATTAAAATATTATTAATTAATATATCATAATTAACATATAACACACAACTGACATTAAATTGTTATTAATTAATACATGTGGATTATACGTTAAATGAATTGTTGATTTTCAATGTTCGGATATTGTTATGAATTGAAGAGACATGATATAGCTGTCATCATATTTTTTTTGACGGAGGAGGCGATTGCCTCGCTCGAATTTTGCATTAAATAAAGCAGTTCGAGAACATTACAACCAAAATTTTCAAAAAGAAAAAAAGAAAAAAGAAAAGAGCAAAATAAATTTGCCCCACATCCTACATTCTCATGCTATCATATTGATACACGTATGTGTTATCCTAATGGCATGATGCATTAAAACTTGGCTAGAAATCAACAATTATCACCCCATTTGATCGCATCGTCGGAAATCATCGTTGCTAGAAGGGGAGTCGAGACGGCTTTGAAGGAGAAAATTCTTCTATTTCTTTCCTTCCAAAGATTCCACATTGTCGCCAACCACACCGTGCCCCATTTAGAGTTATGATTCTTGTCTCCTTTCTTTTTGTTGCTCACCCAAAATTGGACGAGGTCCTCAACCGGTCTTAAAGTAGGGAGGTTGAACATATCGGCTACGGCGGTCCAAACTCGAGATGAATATGGGCAAGATAAAAGTAGATGATTAACATCTTCCCTATGTTGCGCACACAAAGAGCACCCCTCGTTATTTGGCCAACCTCTTTTTTCCAAATTAACGGCCGTTAAGATCCTATCGTGAATTGCTAGCCAACCGAAAAAACGTACTTTTCTAGGTGCTTTAATCCTCCATAAATGAATGTTCCATGAGAATATTATTCCGGGATTTATAAGAAAGTTGTATGCCGATTGAGTCGTAAATTTTCCATGCGTCGTCCAAAACCAAGAGGTACTTGAAGAGATTTGGTTGGAATTTGGGTTAGGTCGGATAGAGATCGTAGCAAAGTGAACGAGACGACGGAGATCTTTGACAAAGAAAGAGATGTGTCTATCAGAGACGGAGTTAAGATCTTGGATAGAGGTTATGCCATAGAAATCATTAAGTGTGGAGGACCAAATAGAGTCCGAGAGGAAATATATTTTTGTAAGCGCCTTCAAGAGCAAGGCATCGTTTTGCGTTTTAATATCGTGAATCCCCAACCCGCCGTTTTCTTTTGGCAAACATACCTTATCCCAAGCCATCAAGCAATGACCGCCTTTACAAATTTTATCGCCCCTCCAAAGAAAAGACCTCATTATTCTTTGTAATTCCTTTATTAGCCACGATGGGAATACAAAAGCTTGCATGAAATATGTCGGGATTGCCGAAAGAACGGATTGAACCAAAGTGAGTCTACCACCCGATGATAGTAATTTCCCTTTCCACCCGGCCAACCTCGAGTTTATTTTATTGATCAAAGGGAGAAATTGTAGTTTTCTCGGTTTCCTGACCGAAAGCGGGAGACCAAGATATTTAATAGGTAATGTTTTCTTTGGGCATTGTAAGATATTACCTATCAAATCGTGGAACTCGTTTGGGATTGAAATCGGGACGAAAGAGCTTTTGAGTTTGTTGATCTCCAAACCCGTAATAGCCGAAAAGGTATCCAATGCTTGGGCAACCAATTTCAAATTGTCCGGATGCGCTTGAAGCTGTCATCATATTAACCCAGATAGATGGCTCTCTACTGGTTCGATCGGTTCGACAAAACTCAACTAATTTTTTTAATTTGTTTTTAAATTGTTGGAGAAGCAATTTAATTAGAAGTGTTAGTTTGAGAAGAAAGCAGACAACCAATTTACCAACACCTTTATTTACAATTCAGTTTTGTGTCACGTCGTTACATTCATTTCAATCATTAAATTATGATATGTGAAAATAATCATAATGTCTTTACTCTTTATAGTTATTTATAGGTCATTTATTTTAAAATATGCTTTAAGTATTCTTAAATGGTTATATATGACACATCATTGATGTGGACTTTTTATTATTGGTTAGATTTTTGTTAGGTTAAATATATTCAATTGTTTATCATTTCACACAATATTACGTGACAAAATGAGAATGTAATGAAAGGTGACAATTTATATATGAAATACTTATAAATTAATATTTAATGTTGTAAAATATACATCATATATTAATATTATTTGTAGAATTTTAATTTTACAAATCCATCAAATATATTTGTTCATTTTTCTTTTTAGTTTGACATTCATATTAGAACAGTTTAAAAATATCATTTTTCATAATTCGAATTTGTAAATATATTATGTAAGAAAATACAATGCGAAAAAACATATTTACACAATAGAATTTTAAGTATTAGTTGTTCTGATTTTACTCATATTGAGCTGATTTTTGTTAGTTGTTCTGATTTTACTTATTTCACAAAAAATGATAATCAATTGTGTCTTTGCCCTTCTTATTTGTATTGTTAATAATCATACGCAACATTTTCTTGCTCCCCATGAAACCACGTCATTGGTATAATCTAAGTCATTGAATTAAAGGTCTAATGGTATAAATAAAAGGTCGCATTTTATGCATTTACATTTAAATAGGCATGATCTTTGTGCACCAAAGAAATCAAAACAATGACAATTATTAATACACATAGACCATGCATGCATACATTATCACGGTCTCTCCTTCTTCTAGACATTATTTTTTGGGAAATTTTCAAAAAACTCCCTAATTTTTGGATATTGTAAAAAAATCTCCATTTTTTTAGAAAGTCCAAAATAATTTCTCTACCAAACTTTTATTTTCAAATACCCTATATAGAGGTAAAAAGTAATCATGAATTATTTTATTTTTGTTCTCTTCGTTCGAGTCCATAATATATTTGGTCAATTAAATCCCTTATATTTTCAATTTAGTTAATCAAGTCTTTTATGTTTTTAATTAGGTTCGATTAGATTCGTTCATCCATTAACTTATGACTTGACCATTAAATTATGACATGACATAAACCAACATAATTTGTTTTCAAAATAGGTCATGTCATCAAATTTGATGACAAATCTCTAATTTATGTTGTCGTATCATCAAATTTGACAAATAATTGGTTGTCATGTCATCAAATTGTCATGTCTTAGATTGTCACGTCATAATTTAAATATTTAATATTTCAGTCACAAGGTAATTTATGAATGGCCCGAACTGAACTAAATTAACAAATTTAAGAGACTTGATGAGCCAAATTAAAAAGATAAAATAATTGATTGACCAAATCAAAATATTAGTGACTATATTGAACTTTATATGAAATGTAAGTTGTCAAAATAAAAAAAAAATCTGAATTTTAATATAACGACCATCATATTCCTTGATGGTCAGGCCCGGTCCTAACTTTTTTAGGATCAAAAATATATTTTTTAAAAATATCTTTTAAATTAATTATCAATGGAGACTAACCTGTTATCTCTGATTGGGTGGCCGATTGATTAACACTTGTTTTTTTTTCCCAGAGATTCAAATTTTTTGACGACTAGTTCAAATTAATTTTTTGTATTCAAATTTTGTAGCAATAAATTGCTTGTCGTAAGAGAGGTAAACAGTAACTAACAACAAACGAACACAGTAACAAACAATTTTTCACATTACAAACTCTCAACATTACATCACAATAATCTTTGACAAAATAGTGAAAATACAAGCATCCATAAGAACAACTCCATTACCGAATTACCGAGTCCAACAAACATAAAACACAAAATAAAAAGTAGCATAGCATAGCCACGACCAAACTTCGCAATCTTAAACATAACATTGAAATTAAAATAAATAAACATTACTAAATTCTTCACTGGAGAACAATGCAACCTTCCTGATAATGCTGCGGCGCAACAAACCCTAATTCTTTCTCTCCTTCTCCTTCTTTCTCTTCCTTCAATCCAATAGCTTCGAAAATATAAGATTTGACTTCATCAAACCTCTCCTCGGAAAGCGACACCTCAGCAAGGAGGCGCCACGCGGACATCTCTGATGCCTCGTCATAATCTTTTCTCCTTTTCAACACCATGTGCCCACTTATCTCCCATACTGCTGGATTCACTTGAGTCTCCAGTAATTCTAGACTCACCTCTCCTAAGGCTTGCTTCTCCGCATAACACTAAAACAAGATTTTTGTTTTTTAATTTTTTTTCAGAATATTCAAAAAAATGCCGATATATTTTTATTTTATTTTTATTTACCTGAGGGAAAAGGAAGATTTTACGGCCTGAATCAGAGATGAGAAAGTTAAAGGGAATGTTCTTCTCTTGAAGGCAAATACAAGAATTGGCGACTAAATCGCCCAATTTTTTGATGCAATTATTTGTTCCTTCGAAAACAAGTCCTCTCACTGGATAATTCCTCAATTTCGATATTTTCAAGTCATTATCCTCCAATATACCGTTTTGACCGAATTTTATCATCTCAACAGGCGCTTTCTCCACCGGAAACGGTTGTCCCAAATAATACGCCTGCAAAAGAAAAATTAATCATTTTAACAAATCAATAATCAAACATCTTCAATTTTGATACAAAATGGAGGTATCCAGCATACCTGGAAATGGAGATGATTGATGGTGGCAAATGCACCCAAGCTGTTGTAACCGAGACGAAAATAACCATTGTTGGCCTCTGACGCCATGTGCAGAGCGAGTGCCATACTGTCCTTGTCGATTCGCTGCGGGTAGCAATCCAGTACACGCGGAATCAACAACACGTGTCCGAATTCTATCGGACTCACCTTCAAAGTTCAAATCCACAACGAAACCAAATTAGTTACCTCTGTTATAACTAATAATATCAGGGGTAGTTTTGTAATTATGTGCTTACATTGATGGCAACAATGTTGGGGGGTCTGGAGGGATCGATAGAGGCGCTGTCGAGATAGTACGACTTGTCAGAGTGAGAGAGTTGTTCGAATTGAAAGAGGACTTCTTCTTGGCCGACTTTGGTGAAGTTGAACTTGGCAGGATCGAAAGGTTGCAAGACTTGGTCCACGCGGAACTCTGTGGGCCGCTTCTTCAAGTGCCTCCCTTCGTTGAGCTGCGCGACGAACCCTTGTTTTCCTGGGATTGTTTTCGTCTCGCATTGAGTCACGTCGTACCTGAATAATCCTCGTGCCGACCTGTCCTCCCACTTGCCGAGGAGGAGGGAGTTGAGGAAATATTCTGATTTGGGTGAGCTTGGATCCGAGCTGGCGACGTAAAGTGGGAGCTTTGAAACTGCATGGATCGATATTAAAATGAAATCGATTAGTTTAATTTCAGGGAAATATTGTAAATTTATTGGTGAAGAGGATAAAAAAAAATTGGGGGAAAGGTGCAAAGAGATGCGGCTAGATTAAAAAAACACAAAAAGCCCTCGACTTGATTTTAAATTATATAAACAAATGAATTAGAATAACAAACAGATAAACTGCGCATGCATGTCAGGTGCAAATCCATTAGAATATTGAATGTCTGACCAACTTCCAACAAAGATTATGAGTTGAATTTAAACGAAATTAATTGAAATTTTGAAAAATTACCAGGCAAACAGCAATTTCCAAGGCAATTCCGGCCACAACCGACCTTCTCGCCGGCGACCTCCTCTTGGTAATTCGAAACCATGGTGGGCACCCTTTTAATCGTAAGCATTTTCTCTTTTTTTTATAAAGACAACTTTTTCGACAAGAAATTTGCAAAGAAAGGGGGAAGTAACGGAAACACGAACTTAATAAAGAGGGGGGTGGATAAACCGAAAATGAAAATTATTATTTAAGAGGAGGGGATGTGGAGGAAAAAGAGGCCGCCTCCGGCGAGAAAGAGAAGGTCAGAAGGACTGCCGCCTTCAGAAGGAAGAGCGCCGCGACCACCGTGCGAGGCGGGGCTGTGCTTGCCGAGTAAAACGTTAAAACTAGAGATCTCCACTGCGAGAGAGTAATGGACGAGTTGGTGGGTTAACCACCTGTCGGTCGCAATTTTAGCCGTGATTACCCAACTTGGACTCTCCTTTAAAAGTTTTTTTTAAAGCTTTTTAACGATCTCTGGTCTCTCTAATGGCGATGATTGCTCATGTACAGAGGGAAGGAGGAGAGAGGAGGGTCTTATTATAGCAAAGCAAGGATAACAGGGGGTTGGTTTCCATTTCGCCTGTTGGAGAACTTACTTGTTTACCCTTCTAGAAGTCCAAAATATTAATATCGACCCTTGCAAAATTAAAAATATTATATTTACCCCAAAATTTCATATGTACATCTATGAACCCCAAAAAATTTCATGTATACCCCTCTAAAACGTCAAATGTCAAGAATATCCTACAAAATTACTAAAATTCATGAATATGTTTACTGTTATATTTTTCTTAACTAGTTGTTGAGATTACTAAAAAAAATATTTTAATTTTTATCTTTTTTTTTTGTTAATTGATTCGAGAACATAAACTAAACAAGAAAGTATTTGATTTTTTTTTACTAAAATTGTTATATCAATAATTTGACGAAAATCTTATAATGAACTAACTGGCAGGTTAAAATATTTTCAAAATTATTTACATATATATGCAAAGAAAAAATTTCACTGACTAAATCATTATTTATATATGTGGATATAAATTGTCACACAATTAATTTTAGATGTTCACTCATTAAATAACAAAATATTAATAATTTATGCTAATTAGTGCATCAAATGTGTCTTCATTTTTTCATACTATAAAAAAATCTTGAATCAAAAGAATTCATATATGTTAGAAAAAATTATTAAGATAAGAGAAATGAAATGTATAATTGCAAGTCTTGGAGTTCGAAAAAATAGCATTCATTAAATTCATTACTTTTCAATTCAATTTCATATAACTTGTGCATGAGACAATGATTGCAGTTTTCATGAAGAAAGAAAGAAATTTTAAAAATAAGTCAATAAAATATTCAAAAGATTTGGTAGTGTATTTTTTTATATGCAAAGAGATTTCGTTCAGACAAATCAATAAATATATAATGGTCATTTCATAAAATAATATTAATAAAAAAAATCAATTTATAATTTACTAACAAGTCATTTCATGATATTTTAGTATAATAATCATTTTATGTTTACATGAATATACGTCATTTTTTGTGATTTTGTAGGGATACATATGTAAATTTAGTATTTTAGATTATTAAAAGGTTAAATATGATATTTTTTTTGAAGGGTAAATATGATATTTTGTATTTTCATTTAGAAGGGTAGATAAGTAAACAATCAGTGCATTGTATCTCTGAATAGAATAAGAGGTTGAGATTCTTCAGCCTCGTTGGAACGAGAAACCGCCGGCTATTTAGTTAATGGAGATGTCCGTTTCAAAATAGGCGGTTGGCACGTACAATGGAGATCTCCGGTTGTTGGAAAAGTGAAGATGTGGTTTTCTGGGGTCCCTGATAATGGGACACATAAAAATAAAATACTTTAAATCACAGAATTAATTTTTTGTTTTATTTTATTTTTTATGGTAATTACTAAGCCTAATAAAGAATTTATTTCTTCAATTTATATATTTGGTACAAATCATTTTCAGATATGAATTGACATCATGATTCATGACATTCTCAATCATGTAACATGTCACATGTGTGATTCGAGTATTTTAGCATTTATGGATATTCCAAGTGTATGTATTTTAAATTTCTCTTTTTGTTCAATAATGGGAGATGTTTGATTTTGATGTATTTCCAAATTATGAATCACATGTTTATAAAGAAATTAAGTAATTTTGAGGAAAGAAAATAGAAATGTTGTTGTATTTGGAATACAAATATTTTGAGTATATTACGAAATGCGTGTAGATTTCTATCCTGCAATGTAAAATTTTACAAAATAAAATAATTTATTTTTGAACAAATTTTATCAATAATGTTGGGCGTCCAAGTCAAAAATTCGCATTTAAATTTGACTCTAGATACATTCGTGACAAACGATATTGCAGTTCATAATTAGTTATTCAAAATATGACAATGATACGGTGCTGGATACGTTCTTATATGATTCCGATAGTATGATTTTTAATATGATACAAAATTCGATAAAAAAACATGAACGACAAATATTTGTATCTGTATACGTTCGTGTAAAATACAGTTCATACTAAAATTTCGGTAAGAAAAATTAGACAAAATGTACATGCACATATACTCCAATTATTATTATTTAAATATGAGAAACTAATTTTTAAAATTGCTAAAATATAGTTGCCAATATAAAAAAATGATCATAATTGTTGGTTTGGCTAGTTAATATCAAACTTACCAAAATAAAATCACCAAAATTTGTCATTAAATAAAATAATTAAGATATAAAAAACAGGTGTTGATGAAATTTTGTGACTCATAGTAACCAGTTTATGCATAAAAAGAAAAAATTTCAGTCAACAACAAAAATGGCCTGTATATTATTTTCTGTTATTTCCATTAAATTCATAAATACACTGATGCGATGTTAAGAAGTTGTTGAAATGCATGAATATCATATAAATTACCCAAAAGCATGGTTATCATATCACTAAATTATCAAATGCATGAATATTATACTAAAAGAAGTTGTCAAACCTTAATATTTAATTTAGAAAAGTTCTTAAAATTCCGCCGAACATTTCGAACTCATAATATACGCGTACTATTTCGAATCTTTGAAATGGAGACGCGAACATAACATTTTTCACAAAATTTGTATAATACATAAATAATACGCGTATTATACGCGAATTGGCTAAATATAGTGTAGTCAAGTTAAGGTTTAAAATGAAAACAAAATTTTACATATTTTAAATTTGTATGTCACACACACACACACACATATATATATATATATATATATATATATATATATATATATATAGATGTGAAATGTATGTGTCTATCATTATTAAAATTCTATATTCAAAATTACAATTTTTAAAATAATAATTCCAAACAAAACATGTTCACAATAAAAATTACCAATAAATGCACCATCTAGTTCATGTATTATAATTGAACCGCAACTTAGTTATGTATATTTTTTTTGTCCCTCTACTTATTTTAAATATATACGCTTGGTAGGTGAGTTGAGAGAAAAGTTAGTTATTTTCATAATTTTTTTTTTTTTTTAATTATAATAAATGAAAACGCTAGTATGTTTTCCATCCGTTCATATCAATGAGTATTGAACCCCGCAACCTCTCACAACTAACATGTGATTTTTCGTGTCTCACACTCAACCAACTGAACTATGATTTATTGGTTATTTTCATAAATAATTAATTTATTCTTTCATTATTTTTAGAAAGCAGTCAATTTTCTTAAAGTTCAGAAAGATACATTTTTTTTAATTGCTATATTATAATTGTCATTACATAACACACTATCATGACTTTAAAATGCGACTTTACTTAATGTATGTAATGTATGGTTTATTGGTTTATACTTTATACTCAAAATAAATAAGTAATGTTCTCCTTGTTAATTAATGCAAATTTGAGCTAGATTATTGGTGGACAAATGGTCACAAAATTGCTAAGAGTTTTTTTTTCCTATTTAAATATTTGATGTAAATATGTTGATTACTCTATTTACTTAATACAAATTTGAGTTAGACTATTGGTCTACTCCATCAAAAAAAATATTCTCCTTGTTACAATTTTTGCTTCTACCTCTTGTTATTGTTTGATATGTATGGTTAGGAATATTTTCCGTTACTTTATAATTATTTTTGGTATGTTTTGCTCTTGATTTTCAGTACGTTAAATTTCATGATATAATTAATATCCGTTACAAAAAAATACAATAAGAAATAAATGTAATTAATCACCATAAAGATGAAGAAAGATGGGTGTCGGGCATCCGGAATGAGAATGACTACAATGAAATTCCACTTAAAATAACCAACAGAAGTGGGGGTTTTGCTGTGACTGACAATTATTTGGATGATTTGGAAGAAAATAAATAATAGAATTTTCAACACGAAAATATGAACGTATCAATTAACAGCACAATCAATAGTTATTCGGTTCGCGAATAATATGCGTATAATTTACAAATAATATACGTATTGATATTCATGTATCCAACCTACTCAATAATTTATGTAAATACTATTAAATATCATGAATTTGATACTTAAAATGTTTATCCATTAAATTTGATTTGAATTTTTTTATTTTTTCATGATAATCATGAAAATTTGTGCACATCAATCAATACACATATATAAATTCAAGTCAGAAATTCGTAATAATTAAATTTAAACTCAATTGAGACCCGGCCTGAACTCTTCTCAGACCCGAACCTAATTACCTCTCTCTCTCTCTCTCTCTCTCTCTCTCTCTCTCTCTCTCTTCTATGGCTGGAGATGGACTTTACCCTCCTCTGACGCCGCCACCTGGACTCACCTTGCTCAAGTTCTTGCACCCCCTAGACCCTCCTCTCGCCCCGCCTGGCACAATCGTACCATGACAACAACCTGTGAATCTCCCATATACCCTGATGGGCTGTTTGGCAAGCGAAATTAGTAGTGTGGAATTGGATTATAAGGTGGAGGAGTAAAAAGTTCTGGAATTATTAATTCCACAGTTTGTTTGGATGACCAAATTATAAGATACTGAAAAATATTATTTTTTGTTTGGTTGTTTACAAAATTTTGGAATTTCGTTATTGCAATGCAAAAATAATGTTTCATTAAAATTAATACAATATAATAGTATTATCATAATATTAAATTATTATAATATTATTAATATTATGTTATTATATTATTATTATTATGTTATTATAATATTATAATAATATTAGTTTTAAAAAATTAATAATATGATTATAATATAACATTATTACAATATGAAATTATCATAATATTATTAATTGTAGTAATTGTAGGATTACGCATACGATTATTAGAGTATGCAGCGGAATTATTCACGCATGCGTAACCTAATTCTACCCTGGATCACACTCGAAAAACACCGAAAAAGGAAGAGTAATCAGAATTTTACCTCGTACAAGTTAGTACGTGATGTCTTCTTCTCCAATCTGTTGAACCTTCTCCAAGGATTGCTCGTGCAGCCCCTCTACTCGTGTCCACCTTGATATTCGTCCGATCGGAACCGTCAACGCCGTTCTAGCCGGTGTCACGATTATTTCTCTCAACAAATTGCTCAGATCTCTCTTCTATTTCTCTCTCGATCTCACTTTGAAATTCTGTGGGAGAAAGAAGAATTTCGGCGGCCAAAATTAGGTCAGAAAAATGGCAGCCTCAAAAAAAGAGAAAGTTGAAATCAGAATATATATATAGGCAAAAATTAGGTTAAAACCCTAGCTTTCGGATTGGGCCGAAATTAGGTTAAAACCTTAATTATCTGAATGGGCCCGAAATTAGATTAAATCATAATTATCTGAAATTAGGTTAAAACCCATAATTCTGAACGGGTCCAATTCTGACTGCAGATTTGCCTATTTATATAAATTCTTCCAAGTTAATTCTTAAGCCATATTTTCTTTCAAACTCCCTCTTGGATTAAGACTTAATCAACTTGGCCATATGTCCAACATATGTCGTGAGATCTAATCACACGTGATTTCATTTTATTTGTCCAACAAACGTATTTGTGAGCATTATCTTGAGAATCCGATATGTTACGAAATCTTGGTGTGACCGTTGTAGGTTCGTCTAGGACTGGTAGTGGATATGACAACAATCCACAAGGTATTGCGAGCACTAGACTGCCGTTAATACCTACCCAGAATTAGCACGAAAAAGGTGGAGAACACCTTTACGAAGATGCAGTACATCTTCATACCTAGCTCAGATAATTGTTAATAGTCCTCTTGTTCGCGATATCTTCCGATCAAAAGAGTCACGGTGAAGCTTAAGACTTCAAGTCATCCCCTTTTCTTTTTGATCAGATATACTCTTTCTCGATAAGAATTAGATTGATAATTACAATGCGAACTCTACTGAGTTCCATCGAGCTTGGCCAAGCATTTCATCAATCTCAATTCAATCGAGGGGCCCGAGAGATATCTCCCTCTATCCTTTTTCAAGGTTAGAAAGGAACAATTCCTATCTTGCAACCTCACATCCTTTGTCTATGCTAAAAACAATACTCAATAATAATTTCTGCTACACAGTTACGCGTAAGGTTAATTACATCAAATCATTGTCTTTTCACATACTAGGTATCCGTGAGATCACTCAAGTATGAAGCACTAAAACGCACTATCTGGATATGAGTTTGTCTCCAATGACTCTAACCATGTCACAAACTCATATAGTGGTCAGTCCAATATACGACGCCGCGTATATCCATATTCTAGAATCGACGCTACCGTCTCAGATCAGTAAAACCTGATCATCTCATCTACGAATATGCCAGTGTATGTAAAAGTCTCCATTCAATGAATGGACTACCTGGTTCAAATCTATGAACAACTTTATACACGAGGGACGTTTTAAAATTATATTCATCCCGTTTAGTGGTTTTACTATCATTCAATTGACGAATCAATATGCCAGACTAAGGCCATGAAACATATTATTCTCAACTGACTCGATGCACTAAACTAGAATAACATTCAAGGTCTATCCGATTATTATAATCGAGTAACCTCTCACACACTTTCTTGTTATTTTAAAATTTTTGAAATATGAAGGTTTAGGTCATATGATGAATAATAATATAAATATCTGTCTCATAAACAAATACAATCCCAATAACACGCCTAGGGCATAATAAATGTTCTCCCACTTGCACTAGGCAGATCAAATCCCCTTATACAATAAGAAACATAAATAAAACACCCAAACTAACACTGCGATAGATATCCCAATCCTATCGCCCTAGCATGCTGCTCATGCTTGGCACGTGATAGTGGCTTCGTAAATGGATCGGCCACGTTATCCTCGGTAGGTATCTTCATTATTTTCACGTCACCTCTCTTCGTAATCTCACGAATCAAGTGGTAACGCCGGAGTACATGTTTGGACCGATGATGCGCTCGCGGTTCCTTAGATTGTGCTATTGCTCCGTTATTGTCACAATAGACATCCATGGGACCCGAGATACTTGGCATAACGCCAAGTTCCATCACGAACTGTCGTAGCCAGACAGCCTCCTTTGCGGCTTCCGAAGCCGCGATGTATTCCGCTTCAGTTGTAGAATCAGCCACCGTCTTCTGTTTGGAGCTTTTCCAAACAACAGCTCCGCCATTGAGCGTAAAGACGTAACCACTTTGAGATTGGAAATCGTCCGGGCAAGTTTGGAAACTAGCATCTGTATATCCTTGGATAATCAGATCTCCTTCCGAACCACCATAGACAAGAAACATATCTTTAGTATTCCTGAGATACTTAAGAACGCTCTTGACTGCGGACCAGTGAGCTTCCCCGGGATCAGACTGATAGCGGGAAGTCACACTCAACGCATATGCGACATCTGGTCTAGTACATATCATGGCATACATGATCGATCCTATAGCCGAAGCGTATGGGATCCGACTCATTCGCTCACGTTCAGCGTCCGTTGAAGGACACTGAGCCTTAGTGAGATTGATGCCATGTGACATTGGCAGAAATCCTTTCTTGGATTGCTCCATGTGAAACCTAGTTATCACTTTGTCAATATATGTACTTTGACTTAGTCCGAGAAGTCTCCTCGATCTATCTCTATAGATCTTCACACCTAAAATATAGGCAGCTTCTCCTAAGTCCTTCATTGCGAATTGACTACCCAAATATGCCTTAACCTGGTTAAGCATCGGAATGTCATTTCCAATGAGTAAGATGTCGTCCACGTACAAGATGAGGAATACAACCGAACTCCCACTGAATTTCTTGTATACACAAGGTTCCTCGATATTTTGAATGAAACCATACTTTGCGATGACTTCATCGAATCGTATGTTCCACGCACGAGATGCTTGTTTTAATCCATAAATGGATTTCACAAGCTTGCACACTTTATTCGTATTCTTTGGATCGACAAAACCCTCGGGTTGTGTCATATACACATCCTCGGTAAGGTTCCCGTTAAGGAAAGCGGTTTTGACATCCATCTGCCATATCTCATAATCGTGATATGCAGCTATCGCTAGAAGAATTCGAATACTTTTAAACATGACTACTGGAGAAAACGTTTCATCATAGTCTATACCATGAATTTGCTTGAAACCTTTCGCCACCAGTCTTGCTTTAAAAGTGTGTACATTACCATCCATGTCGGTTTTCTTCTTGAAAACCCATTTACACCCAACGGACTTAGCACCATCAGGTAGATCAATAAGATTCCAAACCTTATTATCATACATGGATTGGATCTCGGATTTCATGGCGTCATGCCATTTCGAGGAATCCAAACTAGACATAGCACCTTTGTAGGAGGTTGGCTCATCATCTAGAGTCAACTCATCATCGTCATTACTAATGAGAAATCCATATCTCTCAGGTTCTTGACGAATCCTACCAGATCTACGTAGAACTTGTGTATTAGATTCTGGTTCACCATCCAATGGTAACTCAGAACCTTGTTCCAAATCAACCTGTTCATGTTGTGGTTCTCGAATTTCTTCGAGATCAATTTTACTCCCACTGGCTTGACGATCTAGGAATTTCTTCTCTAAGAAGTGTCCACGTCGAGCCACGAAAACCTTGTTTTCGCTTGGCAAGTAAAAGTAGTATCCTCTTGTTTCTTGAGGATACCCCACAAATAAACATTTGTCTGATCTTGGCTCGAGTTTTTCCGTCAATAATCTTTTGACGTATGCCTCGCAACCCCAAATCTTAAGATAAGACAATGATGGCACCTTGCCATTCCATAACTCATAAGGTGTCTTTTCAACCGATTTGGACGGAACTCTATTCAGTATATGAGCGGCCGTTTGAAGCGCGAAACCCCAAAATGACTTTGGCAAATCTGTGCGACTCATCATCGAGCGAACCATGTCTAACAAAGTCCGATTCCTCCTCTCGGACACTCCATTCCATTGGGGTGTACCGGGTGGAGTCCATTGTCATACTATACCACAATCTCGAAGATAGTCCTCAAACTGTAGGGAAATATCCTCGACCCCGGGCCCGCGCAGCGGAATGAAGGCCCGGTCCGATTCCCCGATTTTCGAGATCACGCCATGACTTCGAGGGTACGATGCGAATAGAAGGATAGATCTATACCAGCGTGAAATTGATCATGCACGAAGGGTTGATCGCCGCCTTCTATCTCCTGTCACGTTGGTGACAATCCGCGCGTCCCATACCACGCGTCTTTCACCGTTCGTTGACCGTCTTCTCACTCCTTGAGTCGATCACAATCCAAGAGCCACAATTGTCGCTCCTCTACTTGTATCCACCGTGAGTCGCAAGACGTCGGTCGCGGATGCACCTGCCTAGACGATGCACCGGCGAACTTGCTCGATCTAATCGATTCTCTATTACTCGAGAAACTCCTTTCTCGATTTCTCTCTCTTCGCACCCTTTCACTCACTAAAGATCAAATCTGAATTTGCTCTTTTTCTTGTGTATATTGGGCAGAATAATCACTTGCTTAGAATGATTCAACTGATTGAATTGCTTAGTGAAGATGAGAGAGAAAATCCTATTTATACCTAAATAGGATAAGGATTAGCCAAAAGGCATGTATATCCAATATACACCCTTTCACACAGAAAACTGTATGAACCTGTTCAGTATTCTGTCCAGACGAAATTGATAAATTTCTCTGACAGAAAATCAACCAACACGAAAGTTGTAGATAATCTTATTATCTACACAACCCAATTTGGCCCAGCCCAATTGGAGTTCGTATGCAAAAGTTATGACTGTTTTACTAACTGTATGTCATACTGTTGCACCCTTTCGGTATTTCACAGAAACGACACTTATACTTCGTTCATATGAAATATATTTCTATATGAAGGTTGTAGATAATCTCATTATCTATCTAACCCAATTTGAACCATTCTAATTGGATTTTCCCACTGAAAGTTATGGCCACGAATGTACGACTACATTCGTTTATCCTTGTGTACACTTTTACGGTTGATCCGAAACTGTATTTCTTTCAAAACTCATAGCTCAAGTATTCGCCACCTCGATCTGATCGAATGGCTTTTACTTTCTTGCCCAGTTGAAGTTCTACCTCGTGTTGAAACTATTTGAATTTCTCAAAAGGCATGGTAATAGTCATCCTTATAATTTGATTAACTACACTTATTCCCCGATTCCGAGTTGAGTTAACAAATTTCAATCGATATTAACCATTAATATCATTGACCGTGGCCACGGTTTTCGTTAATCGACTCATCGAGCGGCGCCTAAGAGATATCTCTTCCTTTCGGAATAAACAATTTCTATCTTGGAGACTCACATTGAATTCCGTGTTTCGGACAATACCCAATGATGACCCTTTTAACTCCCTGTTACGGTGAGCGTAAGATCATATCAAAGCATTGTGTTACGCACGTAACGCAATCAATGATCCCCTCAAGTATGAAGAATCTAAAACCCCATCCGTCGCAAGTCCATCTATAATGACTAAACCATGTCATGGTCTCGCGGCTTCGGTCATATCCAATACATGTAACCTAACATATATCTACGTTCCCGATTCGACAAACACCTTGTCCCATGATTAGCAAAACATAATCATCTCCTCGGCTAACGTACTAGTGTACGCGTTCAGTCTATTCCCTTGTAATAGTAATGCTTCTCTCTTAAGCAAACTGACCCGCGACTAGGGATGTTTAGAAATGACACTTTAAGTGTGACGGTTTCGCTGCACATGGTCCTCAACCATGTCGACGTCCACACAAGCTCAAATCAGGGTTCATGTAACAATCATATTACACAACCCGCACACAGTTTTCATATAAGGTGAATGCATGAAAATTTAAGTAAACAAAATTTTTTAAAAGGGATACATTCATATGGACTAAGTATTTGGGTGATACAACGTTTACCTATGGGTATCTCCATACCCACAACCTGCGAGGACTATCGTATTAGATAGCTACACTCTACTCTCTTCTTCCTCCTCTAGGTATCTCCATACCCATAGTCATCGCATGACAGTCACGCGCGACTAGAGAGAGCGGTTTTGTAAACGGGTCCGCACGTTCCCGCTAGTGTTAATCTTCTGCAGGATTGGAACATTTCCAATACCCACGATCACATCTTTTCGCAAAATTTCATGGATCAATGAAATTTTCTGAGTATTAGTTAGAAGTGGTTGTGACCTCGGCATTTTTGGCTTGTACTATTGTGTTTCACGCAATAAACAACCAAAAATCCGATAACTCGTGGCTACGAGAGTTTGGTCATGTATCCTTGATCCATACCACTTCTTTTTGCGATTAATAACCGCAATATACTCGCCTCCGTAAATAGAATCATAAACTATTGGTCTTGTGGAACCTTTCCACATAACCGAGTTTTCATTTAAGCAAAACATGTACACACTTTGTGATCGAAAGTCGTGCTACATATTTGGACGTGCTTAATCTTTGGAAACTGTTGTTGTTATATCTCTTTATAACCAACACGTCCTCCACACCATTATAGATAAAAAATCCTGAATTCTTTCGCAAAGTATTCAAGGATAAACCTCACCGCTATCAATACAAATCTCGATGGGTTTAAATATACATAACCATTATGTATATATTTGTATAACCATTATACATTCACAAGAGTTAGTCTCATGTAATCGAATTACATTCAAACTCATGTGATTCCCACGAATTGTATTGAAGGTGAATTAGACGCTTTATTTGTACGACAGATAGCCACATACATATCATGACAGATATAATAGATCCTAACATCAAAATGTAAGGCATCATATTATTACTTTTCGCGCTGCTTGATGTCTCACATCGAGCCGTTGAAAATTTCTGTTATTCGACATTTCGATTTAACTCCTCCAAGGAGTTTACATGTTGAAAACCATTTTCAACAATATGTCGATATATGTGCTATAAAATAGAACGAGGAACTTCTTAGATCTATCCTATAGATCTTCACGCTTATTTCATAAGCGGTCTCGTCTAAATCCTTTGTCGTTACAAGAAATATAACGCAGCTCCCACTAACCTTCATGTGTACACAAAGTTTCCATTCGTTTCGACAATTTTATAACAGTTTATAACTTCGTCAAAAACGAATATTCCATTTCCGAGAAGCTTTCTCTAATCCATCATATGGATCGTTAAAGCGTGCATGTCTTATCCCCGATTCTTATGAATCGACAAAACCGTAAGGTTGTGTCAAGTACACATCCTTTCATAAAATTTCTGTCAAGAAATTCGGTTTTGACATCCATTTTGCCACATCACATATCATAATACGCGACCATGACAAGCAGAATTTCGAGAATGTGAAAGCATGGCAACATGCGAAAACGTTTCTTCATAGTCCGACTATGAATTGCATGAAACTCTTCGCAAAAAGCCTCGCTTTACATATATGCGTATTCCTATCCATGTCGGTTCTTCATCTTGAAAAACCCACTCACATTTCACGGGTCTAACCCAGAAAATAATGAAATCAAGTTCTGAACTTGATAATTTACATGGATCGAATCTCAGATTTCATGACACCATGTCATGTGGAATCAACTTTTCATAGCATCATTGTAAGATATCGAATCATCATATGATTTCGATCTATCATCATTAGCCTTGATAAATTCGTATTTACCGGCTTATGATATAGCCTACTTGATCTACGAAAAATTCCTTTGTGTGTTCGACTTGCGTTCATCAATTCTTGATGAAGCCATGTCAACTTTCATCGGTACAATGTTCATTTTCAAATCACGAACTCTTTCGAGATTTATTCTACTCCCACTAGCCCGCATAGAGATAAATGGCACCAAGTTACAAACTTGTGCGAATCTAGTCCTCCTCCAAGAAGGCATCTCTTCGAGCCACGAAAATCTCATTTTCGTCGGGACGTTAGAATTAACATCATTTAGTTTCCTTAAGGATAAACGAACAATTTTTCAGATTTGGGATTGAGTTTAATCGAAACAAATTTCGAAATATACCCACATCCTCAAATCTGTACAAATGACCACTTCGGAACCATTCCGATCCATATCTCATATGGTCTTTTGTACCGATTAGAAGGTTTATGGTCCATATCTTATATGTAACCATTAATTAGTGCCGCTGTCTCAAGGGCGTATCCCCAAAACATTTTTGGGAGATCCTATTGACTTATCATTTATCGAACCATGTCCAACATGCGTTCATTTCCTCTTTTCGGACACATCTCAATGTTCCGAATAAAGGCAATCGTGAAACGATTCCACAATCATAAATGATCATCAATATTCATAACTCAAATATCGCCTCTTCGATCCTATCGAAAGGTTTAGCTCAAATACTCGCCTTCTCGATCCTATCGAAAAGCTTTGATTTTCTTGCTTTGTTGATTTCGTATTTCGTTTTTGAAACTCTTTGAACCTTTCAAAAGTTTCCATTTCGGCACGCATTAAATAGATATTTTCATATCTACTTTAACCGTCCATAAACGTAACAAAATACCGATAGCCTCCTCTTGCCTCGGAACTTATCGGAACATCATATGTAAATATAATTTCCAATAATTCGCTGGATCTTTCTCCAATACTTTGGAGAATGATGCCCTTTGTCGTTTTGCCTAATAAATAAGTATTGCATTAATCAATCAAATCTAATTCGAATGATTCTAGCATTCCATCACATGGAATCTAGATACGCGTATCTCGTTTATATGGCCAAGACGGCAATGCCAAAAGAAGCAATCAACTTCTAGGTTTAATCCTCCTCGGATTTCACCATTCTTTGAGTCATTAGTTTGGACAACTCTTTGTCCGAACTCTCCATTTTGGAAAACATTTTCCCAAAATACCCTTAGACATACATTTCTTTCGATCCCGCTTTTGAATTACAAGGACATCCACGCATCTATATGCATTGGATTCCTCGGATACTCTGAGCATCTCCAATTCAAATTTAAATCGCATCATATGCAATTTCGGGATCGACTTATCTATCGAATGCATATGATATTCGGTCACGAACATCAAATCTCGTACCATCAACACACGAGTGTTATAACGGACTATGCGATTTTTGAACTGCTGTTTTCGCTCGTTTCCAAAACGATCAATCATGAAACCTTTTCACGATTATTCCTAGATACTCTCAATCAACTATTGATCGATCTCTAGCGAATTTTACTTGTGATTTTAATGGAATTTGACATTCTAAATATGTAACATCATGCAAACGAGTACGAACTTTGATAACCCGTGCGTATATCTAATATACGACTATGATTCGACCCTCGAATCGATGGCGATCGCTCTGATACCACTGTAGGGAAATATCCTCGACCCCGGGCCCGCGCAGCGGAATGAAGGCCCGGTCCGATTCCCCGATTCCCGAGATCACGCCATGACTTCGAGGGTACGATGCGAATAGAAGGATAGATCTATACCAGCGTGAAATTGATCACGCACGAAGGGTTGATCGCCGCCTTCTATCTCCTGTCACGTTGGTGACAATCCGCGCGTCCCATACCACGCGTCTTTCACCGTTCGTTGACCGTCTTCTCACTCCTTGAGTCGATCACAATCCAAGAGCCACAATTGTCGCTCCTCTACTTGTATCCACCGTGAGTCGCAAGACGTCGGTCGCGGATGCACCTGCCTAGACGATGCACCGGCGAACTTGCTCGATCTAATCGATTCTCTATTACTCGAGAAACTCCTTTCTCGATTTCTCTCTCTTCGCACCCTTTCACTCACTAAAGATCAAATCTGAATTTGCTCTTTTTCTTGTGTATATTGGGCAGAATAATCACTTGCTTAGAATGATTCAACTGATTGAATTGCTTAGTGAAGATGAGAGAGAAAATCCTATTTATACCTAAATAGGATAAGGATTAGCCAAAAGGCATGTATATCCAATATACACCCTTTCACACAGAAAACTGTATGAACCTGTTCAGTATTCTGTCCAGACGAAATTGATAAATTTCTCTGACAGAAAATCAACCAACACGAAAGTTGTAGATAATCTTATTATCTACACAACCCAATTTGGCCCAGCCCAATTGGAGTTCGTATGCAAAAGTTATGACTGTTTTACTAACTGTATGTCATACTGTTGCACCCTTTCGGTATTTCACAGAAACGACACTTATACTTCGTTCATATGAAATATATTTCTATATGAAGGTTGTAGATAATCTCATTATCTATCTAACCCAATTTGAACCATTCTAATTGGATTTTCCCACTGAACGTTATGGCCACGAATGTACGACTACATTCGTTTATCCTTGTGTACACTTTTACGGTTGATCCGAAACTGTATTTCTTTCAAAACTCATAGCTCAAGTATTCGCCACCTCGATCTGATCGAATGGCTTTTACTTTCTTGCCCAGTTGAAGTTCTACCTCGTGTTGAAACTATTTGAATTTCTCAAAAGTTTCACTTTTGTGACGCATTAAGTATAGATATCCATATCTACTATAATCGTCAGTAAAAGTCACGAAGTAGCGATACCCATTTCTAGCCTCGACACTCATCGGTCCACATACATCGGAATGTATGAGGGCCAACACATCTTTCGATCTTTCTCCTTTCTTGGAAAAAGATGTCTTTGTCATCTTACCCATCAAACAAGATTCGCAATTTTCTATTGACTTTAAATCAAAAGAATCTAGTACTCCATCCTTTTGGAGTCTAGCAATGCGTTTCTCGTTTATGTGTCCGAGACGACAATGCCATGAGTATGTTTCATTTGTTTGAGTGATATTTATGTTATAAATGGACTGATTATTGTTGTTATTTTCCAAATCCAAGACATATAAACCATTTTCAACTAGAACATTACTAAAGAAAATGTCATTCTTGCGAATAAAACAATCATTAGTACCAATAACTAATTCATATCCATCCGCAATAAGTCTCGAAACAGAAATAATATTCCTACTCAAAGTAGGTACATAACAACAATTATTCAAAACTAAAATAAGTCCATTTGGCAAAGTTAAATCATACGTCCCTTCGGCTAATGCTGCTACTCGAGCTCCATTCCCGACGCGTAAATCAACTTCGCAACGAATCAACGATCTTCTACTTCTTAGGCCCTGCATATTATTACAAATATGAGTCCCACATCCAGTGTCCAACACCCATGATGATAAAGTAAAGAAATAAGAATCGATAACGGAAATACCTGATGCCGGTGTGTCCGAGGAAGCGGTCTTTTGCTTGCTCTCCCTCAGGAAGATCTCGCAATCACGCTTCCAATGCCCCTCCTTGAGACAGTGGAAACACTTCTTGTCATCCTTGGCTTTCTTGCTCACGGGCTTAGGCGCAACCTTGTTGCCCTTTGCCTTCCTCTTCTTGTTATTGTTTCCATTGTTTGGATTCTTCCCTTGAACCACCAATACCTCCGAAGTCCTAGACTTCATGTATCGCGGTTTCTGGTCACCTTCGAATGTTCTGAGCATTCCGAAAAGCTGGGGAATGGTCCTTGTCATGTCCGACATGTGGAAATGCGAAATGAACGAATCGAAACTCGGTGGCAGTGACAACATGATCAAATCAGTTTGTAACTCCAACTCAAATTTCATGCCAAGCCTCTCAAGATGATCGAAATATCCTTTCATCTTGAGAAGATGAGAGCTAACGGGCGTACCCTCTTGCATCTTGCATTGTGTCGCATTGCCAAGAGCTTGATACTTCTCCACCCTTGCTTGAACCTGAAACATCTCCCTGAGCTGTTTCATAATCTCGTATGCATCCTGTTTCTCAAACTGAATTTGATATTCAGGAGTCATAGTAGCCAACATGAGGCATGTGACATCATTCGAATCGTCCATCATGGTCGTATATTCGAATGTCTCATCCTCAGTTGCTGTATCCCCTGGCACAGGAGGGATAGGCATCTCCAAGACATGTGCCTTTCCTTCCTGTCTCAGAACGAATCCCAGATTCCTCTGCCAGTCGAGAAAGTTCTTTCCGTTCATTCGTTCCTTTTCCAAAATGGAACGCAAACTAAAACGGTTATTACTTGGTAAAGCCATTAAATCTACAAATTTTGAAAAATAATGTAATTAATAACGTGGACTTTCATATATTAAAGTTCATTTTTAAACAACTTGAAATACCCATTATTTTATCATTTCAAATAGCCCCCACTACTGAAACGGAGATTTAATACCTTAAATCTCATAATGGACAAGATCCCTATTTAACATATTTCTAAGGTGACTAAGGCCAACCACTCAGAAAACACGTCACGTTGGGTAGGACGGTGTCCAATCATCTCTAAGACGATTCTTGCTTTATTCGCGAGGTCCAGTATTGAGTCCAACTCAAAACCAGAGTATGTGTACCTCACTCCTTGCCCCAAATACTAGCCTAGCTAGCTAATTGGTCAAGTCCAAACCATAAATGGAATATCATTCAATTAGCGAATTGACATGCCAGACTAAAGCCGTGCAACATATCAATCCCTAATCAATGCGTGCCTTCTTTTCTACGTACGTGTAAACTTGTGTCAGACTAAGGCCATGCAACATAAGTAAACAAAGACTAGACTAGAAGGTTCCATTTAGGGAGGCAAGTTACTTGATAATTACGTGGGAGGATTTTCTTTTCTTAAAATCATTTATTTAATTTTTATTTTATTCATGCATAAAACAAAAACAAAACAAAAATTGTACGGTATAGCATATAGGCCTTTTAGTTTTATGAGCAATCATAAAACCCTAAATTCCCAACCCTAAAACCCAAGATGATCTTGTGCTGTTCTTGAAGATCCAATCTTCGTGTTGTGTCGTCTGTTCTTGAAGATCCAATCTTCTTGTCGTCTTGTTTTGAAGGTTCCTTTTTCAAAACTAAACCTATTCTACTACAATTTGGAAGACTCACTGATCCCCATATTAAAATAGTTTACAAATTGGAAAGCTCACTGGCCCCCACATAACATACATACAAACAATCACAACACACATACAAACAATCACAATACACATACAAACATTCACAAACAATCATCCCCGTTTTAGGCTATATGGTATACCGAATTGAATTTATAAATTGAAAATTTTAAATTATTGGGCATTTTTTACAGAAAAAAAATTTTGTTGTCCAGAATTTTGTTCGTACGATCGCAACTCCAAGTTCGATCGAGAAACGACAGAAAAAAAAAATTTCGACTTTTTTTTTTTTTTTTTTTTTTTTTGAAAATCTGTATTTATTAAAAAATATTTTACAGATCCAAATATTTATAACATATCCAATCTGTATTTATTACCATATATTGTGAAAATCTAATTTTCTGAAAATCCAATTTTCAACAGATCTAATCTGTACAAAATATATTCTGAAAATCTAATTTTTTCTGAATTTCCATTTTTTATTCTGAAAACCTAATTTTTCTGAAAAATCAATTTTAACCAGATCTAATCTGTTATAATTACAATATATTCTGAAAATCTAATTTTTCTGAAAATCTAATTTTCAACAGAATTCATATTATGTAATTTTGCAATTTAGCCCAAAAATTCTAAAATTTCTCAAATTATAAAATTCTAATCTACAAATCTGAAAATCTAATTTTCGATGGTTTTAACGAGCGTTTGCTCTGATACCACTGTAGGATTACGCATACGATTATTAGAGTATGCAGCGGAATTATTCACGCATGCGTAACCTAATTCTACCCTGGATCACACTCGAAAAACACCGAAAAAGGAAGAGTAATCAGAATTTTACCTCGTACAAGTTAGTACGTGATGTCTTCTTCTCCAATCTGTTGAACCTTCTCCAAGGATTGCTCGTGCAGGCCCTCTACTCGTGTCCACCTTGATATTCGTCCGATCGGAACCGTCAACGCCGTTCTAGCCGGTGTCACGATTATTTCTCTCAACAAATTGCTCAGATCTCTCTTCTATTTCTCTCTCGATCTCACTTTGAAATTCTGTGGGAGAAAGAAGAATTTCGGCGGCCAAAATTAGGTCAGAAAAATGGCAGCCTCAAAAAAAGAGAAAGTTGAAATCAGAATATATATATAGGCAAAAATTAGGTTAAAACCCTAGCTTTCGGATTGGGCCGAAATTAGGTTAAAACCTTAATTATCTGAATGGGCCCGAAATTAGATTAAATCATAATTATCTGAAATTAGGTTAAAACCCATAATTCTGAACGGGTCCAATTCTGACTG
This sequence comes from Luzula sylvatica, assembly GCA_946800325.1. Taxonomy (NCBI): domain Eukaryota; kingdom Viridiplantae; phylum Streptophyta; class Magnoliopsida; order Poales; family Juncaceae; genus Luzula; species Luzula sylvatica. The sequence goes on along the minus strand of OX326959.1, from coordinate 71,960,148 downwards.
CAGATTTGCCTATTTATATAAATTCTTCCAAGTTAATTCTTAAGCCATATTTTCTTTCAGTAATATTATGGTACTAATTTTAATAATAGTATTATATTAATATTAATGTATTAATATATTGTAAATAATACTAATATATTAATATTTTTATATTAATACTATTATATTAGTATATCCATATAATATACTATTAGTATATTAATATTAATTATATATATACAGGTTTGCTAAGGAGAATCCAAAAAAAGAATCCACGCATGCAAAATATACTGTTTAAATGAACAAAATATATTATTGAATCCAACATGTTAACATGACTAAAATTAAGAATAAAATAATATTGATATATATATATATATATATATATATATTATAATATTAATATATTATATTAATTAATACTATTATTATATTGATATAAATATATTATAATAATATTAACATATTAAAATTAATTATAATGTTAATTATAATATTATTACATTATCAATTAATAATATATTAATAGTCTTAATATATTAATATTAATAATAATATTAATATATTAATATTGATATTATTATTATTATTATTATTATTATTATTATTATTATTATTATTATTATTATTATTATTATTATTATTACTATAATGTTAAAATAGTATTAATTATAATATCATTGTAATGTTAATTATAATATTAATACAATTATGATAAAATTATAATATTAATTATTGATTTAATAATTAGAGGAAGATGATCCACTTTGGCACTCCAATTTTTATTCGAATTAAAATTTATCATAAAATAGAATAATGAGATGTTACACCATCTTATTCTAGATGTCAAACAAAAAATTTATATTTGAAGAATCTCAAGTAATTCCATGCATCCAAACACCCCTGAAATCAATTAGAGAAGGAAATCAATTGAATCGTCATATTTTCATATCAAATTTGAGTAGGGGGTCAAATCGAAAGTCAATTTTGTCTAATTACTTTAAAAATTCACATCTTGCTTCTCAATTTTATTTTTTTCCTTATTAAGTTTTGTTTTAAGACAAATATTAGTCTCAAAATTTTCTTTAATTTGCTTATGTTGAAAGGGAGTGATGGTAGTTCGATTTTTTTTAATTTTGATCATATTTGTGTACTCCAAACACACGTCCCGAAAAAATATTAATTTTTATACAAAGTATAAATCTAGTTCAAAAAATTTATACAAAATGTTATTTATGTAAAAAATCGATATCTTAAAAGATGTATCATACACAAGGTTCTAAAAATCGGCCTAGGCGGCCGCCTAGGCGCCGACCAAACGTCCAGTTTTACTCTAATCGTTTATGTTTAGGCGAAATTTCGCCTAGGCCCGCCTAGATACCGCCTAGGCGCCGAATAATTCCGCATAGGCCCGGCCCACTTCATTTTTTTTTTTAAGGCTTGCTCCCTTCTCTTTTTCTTTTTCCCTTTTCTTCTTTCTATTTTTAGTAACTTTATTTTGGGGTTTATTTGGATTTGTGTTAATGCTATGTTATAGATTTCATGTTATGATTTGTTTGGACGTTGTCTTAAATAAAATATATATACACTATTTTTAGTATAAAAAGTTGTAGCACAAATTACAATACATAAAAATTAAAAAATATGACAAAAACTATGTAAACTTACAAATCCGCCTAGATCCGATTAATCTCCGATTATTCCCTCTAGGCGCTAGACGGTGTCCGTCCGATCGACTAGCGCCTAGCGATTTCTGTAACATTGATCATACATACATAAATGTATATCATACATATACAAAAATAAAATTTGTATTGTATTTAAAAAAAAATATATGATACATATAAAAATATATAACGTGTATTGTATTTCAAAAATAATATATCATATATAAAAATAATATGTCATATATGTAAAAGGTACATGATGCATTGAAAATAATTATAACACACAAATATATTTCATTCGTGCGAAAATGTATCACACACGTCTAAAATGTGTAACAACTGAAAAATAAATGAAATTGTGACGTGCCGTGTTCCTATCCATAGTGATCCGGACGTACTCATTCTTGGATTGCACAATTTTTCTCATTAAAAAAAAAATACAAGCATTTAAGTCGCCAAAATGAATAGTACAGTGGTTTATCTGCAGTTCATTTATAAAGTCTACGAAGTAACTGTACATTATCCCATATCTTACATGAACTAAATTATAATTATAATTATAAATTTAATTAAAATACAAAGTCTAACGCTGCATGTATCTCTAAATATATATATTAAAATGTATAGGTCGTGACTGACTTCCTTAATATAGTAAACCCTCAACATTATATGTGTTTGGTCTATCCATATTCCATGAATCCATACCATCAAACAAATCTACAAGATTTTTTTAATGCCTTTTATAGTCCAAATTTACCAGTTTATGTAATGTAATTATGTAATACATTATCTGCAAGTAAAGCCAAGAATTATTGATTGACAAGAATCTGTCTTAATGAATGGAATAATTGAGGCCAAAGATCCGAACATTAGTTTAATTTGAATTTGAATTTGAATTTGAATAAGAATCAAGGGTGAATCATGCCCAAGAATATGAGTACATAAAGCTAGTTATTTAACTAATAATTAGGGATCCACTTGAACTTTTGGAGTATCAAACATATCATTTATAATTTCAGGACTACTTACACAGACCCTTGACTTTTTATGGATATTTCAAAAAGAACCCGTTATCTTTTTAATACTGCAAAATAACTTTTCTAAATAAGATCATTTTTTATAAGGGTTTATGATGTTCAATTTTTTTGGACCAAACTACTATTCTATTTTCATATTAAAAATAAAATTAGACTATATGTTATATTTATATAATTTTAATTTCTTTTATTATATATATTTTTCATGAAAAATTAACATGAAATAAGAATAATAAATAATGATATTTGAAAATTAAGCACCTTGAAAAAATGTTGGCAGAAAAATATTTTTTAACAACTAGTGTTTAATTTTCATTAACTATTTATATATCTTTTTAATATTTTCAGAATCATTTTATTTTTTACATCGACTAATATGATAAATTATATATTAAATTAGCATATGTTATTATATATTAATTATATATATTTCTTTCAACGATGAACAAATTAGATATTTAATATTTTTCTTACGTTAAATTTGATCTTTCAACAAAAATACTAAATACTAAATATAGAAACTAATGCATAATTCACATGAAAATTGATCAGTTTATTATTAATTGTATGTTTATTATTTTGGTACTGGTTATACAAATTATATGCTGAAATAACGCATTAAACATATACAATGTCAATTAAATTATTTTTTTATTGTCATGAAAATTAAACTAATAAAAGTAAATTAAATATGGAAATAGAGGGTTTTTGGTCTTACAAATATTTAATATATTCCAAATCTAGCTTAAAACCCTAATGAAAATAAATAAAAATGTAATTTTGATTAGAGAGTATCTTAGTACGTGTTTTCTTTTAAGAATTATCCATTAAATTTTAATCCCGTTAACCAATACTCAAATTACTAAGTATTGGTAGAAGTAAAAATTGAGAAAAGAACAAAAAGAACAAACGTTTTGAATTAAGCAACCTATATTTGCCATGTGAATTTTGAGGAAAGTATGTTGAGCCACAAAAAGATGTGTATTAGATTACTTGACTGCGTGTACAGAACGAGTATAATCCAAAGAATAGTAAATAAATACCTTGTGGAGAAAAGTGATCCAAATAAAATGAGAGCTAAGAAACACTGCTACGTGGAAAATAAGTGAACCCCCTCACAATCACTCTAGATTTGTTTTCATTTTGCTTTTCTTTTTTTTTGTAAGAAGTCATATATGCTATGTTGCACGGATATTTTAAATAATCGAATTTATCTGTATCGTCGTATTCGTATCGTATCGTATCGCAAATCATATGTTAAAATATTGTATTTCCGTATTTAATACGCATCGTCGTATTGCCGTATCGACGTATCCGTACAACACAACATATATGAGATGTAAATTTCGTAATTACAAGATTTTGTATATGTGCATTATTTCGAATATAATTATATACTTTAGTATTTTAGTTATACAAAACCAAAAATAAATGTTTCAAAAACTAAAAATAGAGTAAATTATAATAATAGGTTATGATATCTAGTAATAAAGTAATTTACAAAGAATGATATATTTGTTAGTTTATATTTTCTTCTAGTGTATAATTTCTCAGCATCGTTATTTTACATATATCTCCAAGTTTTTTCATAAAATAGCATTATCATAATTATCATGATTATAGACTATTAAATTTTGTGATATCTAGTAACAACATATACATTAATTTTTATATTTGATATTTTGCTAGATTAACTGAAGATCATATTCTATGAAATTAATTGTGTGTCGTTATTTTACAATAATTTTTAGTTCATCTTCTTAAATCATATCATGTCTGATATTTTTTTAATTCAAATCGTACGATTAAGATTAGTTTGGCTACTCACTTCATGTTCTTTATAATATAAGGCGATACAAAGAACTTGGACCTGTCCAATAATACATTCAAATATTCTAGGCAGCCATGTACTTTTATTTATATTTATATATTCATTATCCGTCACTTTCTCTATTTCTTCTAAACCTTTTACTAAAAAATTAACAATATGTTGACGTTCATTCCAATCATAGTTCATAGAGAAAAAATAAATGATGAATAAATTAGTCATGCATACATAAGCTCGTGTTTGGAATCAAGGCGTAATAATAATGATTCGTGAAATATTGTTTTGGAAAGTTTGTAAAAATAACTTTTCAAAACAAAGCCTCTCTATAATATTGAATTTTACAATTTTGGATAATGCAGTTTTAATTTTCCTTTTTTTTCTAATTTTTTTTAGAGTTCTTACACTAATTACTACACAGGAATTTCAAAGACAATCAACATATCCTCACTGATTACGTATTCCTTTGCCATGTAAAGTAACCGTATCCAAGAAATATGTTAAAATAAATAAATATATACATAAACAAATGAACTAAAAAGATCATTCAACTAATCAACGGTCAAATTTGGAAACCAAAGAGAATCTAATACAGATGTCTAAAAAAGAGAATCTAATATAGAAATATATTAATTTTAAGCACGTTTGTGACATTACTTTGTTTAGAATACCGTCTATAACTTATTTTATTTTATTTTCAAAAGCATTTGAAAATATAAATACGAGTGGTGAGTCTGGTGACAACTGATAATTTTATTTTCGAGTCTTCTAGAAAGAGATAATGTTGGTTTATGCCCAAGATGAAATTGTTGTCGGGTTATTTTTAAGACCAATTTTTTTTTATGTATAAATTTAGGAAAAAGGTTCTTTTCATGTGGTGCCACGTCAGCAGCTTCTTAATATTTTTTTTTGTGATTTTTTGTAATTTGTTTCCTGTAGTTGTGTGTTGTTTCAAACAAAAATCAGCTGGGCTTCTTATGTATAAATTTAGGAAAAATGCTCTTTTCATGTGGTGCCACGTCACCATCTCCTTAATATTTCTTTTTTGTGATTTTTTGTAATTTGTTTCTTGTAGTTGTGTGTTGCTTCAAACAAAAATCAGTTGGGCCGTTAGCTCAAATTTAATCAACATCTAACAATCCACATTGAATAGATTTGGTTTTGATGGACCGACATATGCATGGTGTATGTGTGGGTAGGAGATGATTGACATGGCAGAAAAGATTGTCGCTGAATTCACAAAGATTTATCCATGCATGGTGGTCGTCCTCAAGGTGCAATCTCATCTCGATGACCGAATCACACTTCATTCGGTACATTGAATTCAATTTGTTATTTTTTGTTCTAATTTTGCGTGATTAGTGAAAGCGTTGAATGAGATGAAAGCTTCACTCGGATGGCAGTGGTGTGTGCATGGATAAGAGACAATCCAATATGCATAATAGATCGTCTCCGAATTAACTTCTCCAAGTTGCTTCACGGTCACGCAGAATAGATCGTCTCCAAATTCACTTCTCCAAGTTGCTTGACGATCAGGCAGGCATGTATGCATGCATGCATGTATGGATGGGATGGATGCTTCACGGTCAGGCAGAATAGATCGTCTCCAAATTCACTTCTCCAAGTTGCTTGACGATCAGGCAGGCATGTATGCATGCATGCATGTATGGATGGGATGGATGCTTCACGGTCAGGCAGAATAGATCGTCTCCAAATTCACTTCTCCAAGTTGCTTGACGATCAGGCAGACATGTATGCATGCATGCATGTATGGATGGGATGGATGCTTCACGGTCAGCAGTCCCTCCGACTCGGATAGTAATAGAGTCGACGATGCAGATGGTCATGTGACGCGGCTCTTCCAACGAGGTGGACGTCCGGTCGGTCGTGGGCGTGCACGTGTTGCCGTTCTCCAACGTGGTGCAAGTGGTTGTGAACGTGCACATGGTGAACGTGGTTGATGTTTCGATATTTTGGATGTATTTTTATTATTTTTGGATACGGTTGGATGTATGTTTGAATATGATTCGTACACTTTTAATTATATTTGGATATATCAATTATTTGTTTATCCGTTTAGTTTACAAATTCAAATTAATTACGTGTTCGATTTTGAGTGAGGAAATTATCCTAATTACAAAGAATACATTTAAATTATAACAAATTAATTACATGTACGATTTTGAGTGAGGAAATGATCCCTAATTACAAACAATACATTTAAATTATAATTCTTACAAAGATATGAAAGTTTTGTATTTTTATTAGTTGTCATTCTCACTCTCATAATGTTGAATAAATTGTTCAAATTGAAAAGAAAAAAAACTAAAAACAACACCTTCACCAGATGGTCTAGCAAAAGTGCTCAAAATGACATTTCCCGCCCATACGAGCATCTTGCGAAAAATGTCATCAAATTCATGCACTTTGGTCAGAGAGTCTGGTGAAAGAAGTTAACAATGCGATTTGTAAATTTTAATATTTTGTGGCTATTTTTACAAATTGGATTTTTGATAAAGTTATATGTAATAGAAATTTTATTTTAAGTCACTAAATCCCTATTTGATCAAAACTTATTTTTAATTGTTATTGCATGTTTTATGTAAATTTCATTAACAATCATTCTCAAACAAACAAATGGGACTTTTGATAATGTTATACATAAAAGAAATTCTATTTTACGTCATAATCTAAATTCGTATTTGATCAAAACTTATTTTCTTGCATATTCTATGGGAATTTCATTAACAATCATTCTCAAACAAACATACAGGTATAATGTAAAGGAGAATTTGTTGTAACGAACATAATGTAATGTTTCATCTAATATATATAATCTTTATAATGTAATGTTTTTTAGTTTTCAAAAAATCTCTAATACATAACAAAAAAACTATAACCTTTTGATGTGCACTCAGATTGGCAAGACACCAACCACCATAAAAAAGATAAAACAATCCATAAACAGAACATTGCCAATCACTAAACAAAAAATATACCAATCAGTAAACAAAAATATAGGCACAAAAAGATGGAAGAGAAGCACTTCACAAGTCTCCTGTGAACCACATGCACATCAAAAATATCTGAAAAAAAATAAGCAATCATCAAAACAATTCAATTAAGAAAATAAAATAAAGAGTGACACGCATAAACATAAACAAAGAGCATACCTTTCAAAACTATTTGCAATGAAAACTTCTAAGTGAAGCAATTGTGTGGGGATGCATATAAGGAGGATAAGCAATAATCTTAAGCTCAATAAGACCATATTTGCTGCCAATCTTACACTTGTAATTACCAAATTGCTGGGGAGTGCACATCAAGGAATCTAAAACAATATTAGAGTTCCCCGAAGATGCCGAATGTTCCTTGAGTTGCAACTTGATTTTGACCGTGCCTCCGAGAGGGAACGCTAGATGGGACTTGCTCAGAGGAAATAATCCGCCTTCGGTACTTACATCGACACTATTCGTGTGCTTCTTCTTAAATAGGGTGGTCGGTACGGAATCAAAGGTTTCTTCGCCGTTGAATGTGGTGAAAGCATCAATTCTCCCATACATTTTAATGGTATCAATTTTTCTGTGAAATTCAAGGTCGAAGACTTCCATCTTTGGCAATTGCAATTCCACGTGTAAAAGCATCGCATTACTGAAGATTGCGAAGCTTACTAAGCCTACGCCATTCTTTCCAATTACCTTACGAATTAATGGCTTGTCTTCCAAATTAAAATTCCAACAGCGACTCCATGCCACGAACCCCTTGCAGATTTCACGGCGACCATCCTTGATGTCGAGCCAAATGCTAGTACAATCATATGACAACACAGCGACATTTGGGCCCATCATTGTTAGGATATCCTGTTTACATATATATCCACAGTCAAATAAACAATCTCGATCTAAATATCAAAGAAATAAGATAACCATCGAATTAAAGATTACAAACCTGTGAACGGATCACCTCAGGATTTTCGCGCTTCCTCCTAAAGATATCATATCTCCCAATACAATTATCAAGAACGACGGTGCCGTAGACATTCAATTTTCGATTCTTTGTGCAGTTGGAAATGACACGAACCTCGAATACTTCCATAAGTTGATCCCCCAGTCCGTAACATCCTACTCCCATAGGGATTTCAGAAAGATTATCTGGTGCCTCGGCCCAATACGTCCTAAACCGCCGGTCATATGCATCTTCTTCATGCTCCGCAGCAGATGCGTCATGGGCGACCCTAGCGATCGAATTCACGGCCATGTCTTCGTACGCCATCTTTTTAAGAGAGATCGCAGAGATCATGCTCTTATTCAACGATAGCAAAGCGTCTGGCGGCCCCATGGTAGCTCCAGCAGGAGGAAATAAGAGAAAACAAGAAATTAGGCAAAGCGGAGAGGGTTCCTCACTCCTGTTAACAAAATTCGATAAAGTATAATTGGAAAGTTACTTTCGAAGGGCTAAGTGGGTTGTAGTGTAGTGTTGAGGCCAGTGGGCTGCTGTGAGAAGAAGAAGAAGAGTAATTGTTAGGCCCATGAACTTAGATTATTTCTATCAAATAGTATAGTTGGGCAGATTTATGTGTATATCTCATATCTGATAATAATAAAAGATAATGCAGGTCTAACCATAGAAATATCCAAAATTATATTTTTAGAGACTAAAAAAAAATGACAACAATTTCACAAATAAATATTATTTATATAATGTATTATACTATGATCCTCTAAACACAACGAATTCTTCTCCTACGTTTGAATGAAGTGAACAAAATGGACGAATCAAGTGCTTATGAATGCAAATTATGTCCCAAAAAAAATTCACTTCAACTCAACTCAAGTCAACGCATACCAATTTCATCGAAACGGATCATTATCGTATCGTGACTCGTTGGTTTGAATTTCAATGTATATCATGGCAGACACAATTTATATATTTTGTTGGGTGCTAAGCAATTTTGCCAATTTTTGTTTATAATTGGGATAATACTCTCGCTACTCGCCGAACACAGTAATTATATTTTTTAAATAATATATACAAGATCATTTCAAAATAAAATTTTATGATAATATATTGATGTCATTGTATTTTTTATAACTTATCCGAGTATAATTATCTATAAATTTCATGATTATTTTATATTATGTTAGCAAATGACTCATTAATCATTATATTTCTATCAGATATTAATAAATGTACTAGTATTAGGATATAATTATATTTTGTATAATACACTTTTACGAAAAAACATGTCAACATTATTATATCATTATTAATCATAATATATCTATCGCCTTTAAATTTAATCATTTATATTATATTTCATCTTTCAAAATTTGGAATAATAATTTCTAAGCAAAGCAATTGAATTGGGATGCATACTACTAGGATAAGCAGTAAACTTCAGGTCAATAGGACCGTGTTTGCTGCCAATCTTACACTCATAATTACCAAAATGTCGAGGAGTGCAAATCCTAGAATCTACAACAATATTAGAGTTTCCTGAAGCGAACGCCGAATGTTCCTTGAGCTGCAGCTTGATTTCGACCGTGCCTCCAAGAGGGGATGCTAGAAGGGATTTGCCCAGAGGAAATAATCCGCCCTCGGCACTCACTCCGACACTATTTGTGTGCTTCTTCCTAAATAAGGTGGTCTGTACGGAATCAAAGGTCTCTACGCCGTTGAATGTGGTGAAAGCATCAATTCTCCCATATATTTTAATGGTATCAATTTTTCTCGGCAATTTAAGGTCGAAGACTTCCATCTTTGGCAGTTGCAATTCCACATGTAGAAGCATCGCACTACTGAAGATTGCGAAGCTTACTAAGCCTACGCCACTCTTTCCAATTACCTTCCGAATTAAAGGCTTGTCGTCTTCCCTAAAAAGATGCCAATAGCGGCCCCATTCCACGAACCCTTAGCAGATTTCACGACGACCATCCTTGATGTCAAGCCTAATACAGACATAATCATTTGCCGTCATAGCGACATTTGGGCCCATCAGTGTGATGGTATCCTATTTACGTATATGTCAACACATTCAATTAAACGAGCACGCCAAATCAAAGAAATAAACAATCTCAATCTAGATATCAAAGAAATAACCAAGAAATTAAGGATATACAAACCTGTGAATGGACCACCTCAGGATCTTCGCGATTCCTCCTAAAGATATCAAATACCCCTATATAATTACTAAGAGTGACGGTGCCGTAGAGGCATAGACATTCAATTTTCGATTCTTTCTGCAGTTCGAATCGACACGAACCTCAAATACTTCCATAAGTCTACGCCCCAGCCCGTAACGTCCCATAGGGATTTCAGAAAGATTCTTTGGTGCCTCGGCCCAAAACGTTCTAAACATCCGGTCATATTCATCTTCTTCGTGCTCCGCAACAGATGCATCGTCGGCGACTCTAGCGAGCGAATGCACGGCCATGTCTTCGTATGCCATCTTTTTAGCAGAGGTCACGCTCTTATTCAACAATAGGGAAGCACATTGGTCTGGTGGCGCCATGGTAACCCTAGCGGAGAAGAAATAAGAGAAACAACCAGAAATTAATAAAATTTGGGGAAGTCAGGGCATAAACAGTCGACTAGGGTTTGTTTTGTCATGTAATGATTAAGGAGAAATTTGGTACAAAAATAAATAGTACCTGTATTGGACACCGAAATAAAGATCACCGTGATAACTCCAGCACCAGAAAACAATCGAAATGTTCCAATCTTCTTTGCACAATATAATACTGTAATTCACTGCAAATTTTAAACCATTCGTTAATTTTAATCTGAAATAGATATAATTTTATATTTTTAGCTACCTATTGGGTATTTTGCCAGGAATCCCCAAAGTGGATTATGTGTTCAGAAAAAAAAAAAAAGGGATGAAAAAGGAACTAATTTCCAAGGAGCGGAGACAGTTAAATCAGAGGCTTATAATAATGGGAGATGACTGAAAGTTAAAATACACCTAACAGTTAAGAATAAAATTCATGTGTACTTTTCAAATCCATTCACAGAGGATTTTTCTATTGGTCTATTGACCTTTTGATGATTCTTCATGTACAAGCAATAACTACATCTATCTTTCAAGTCTCATCAAAATTATGTCAAATTCAGCCCAAGAAATGTAAAATCTTTCAAATTCTCATCAAAAGCGGAGAATACAACTCAGAAACCCTATGGAAATCTTCTCAGAGTCTTCAGGTGTTCAATCGATTGGTCAATCGAGCGGCAAGATGAAGAAATGGGTGTTCAATCGAATAGTCACGGCTTCAATCAAGGGGCAAGATGAAGAAATGGCTAGTAAACAACGCGGCACGATAAAACACGGCGGATTTCCTCTTCAACGCAGACAAGAAGCAAAAATTAAGGAGAAACCGTCGACGGAAATACAAGGAGCAGTAGCCCTAGCTATCGAGGAAGACAAAGAGGAAGGGCCTGTTTAATGGATTTTTTTTTTTTTTTTTACGTGTAAGCCTTTTGAAAAACCCCAATTGGCAATTTCTCTTTTGTCAAATATTATTAATTTATTATTTATTTATTAATTATATATAATATAAATATATTAAACTAATAATTATATAGCAGTATCCGTATCCGTGATTTTTTGAAAATTGACGTATCGTCGTATCCGTATCGTATCGGATACGCTATCCGTATCCGTATTCATGAAACATAGATTTTCAATGATGGATTAAAATTTGAAAAAAACTCACTTTTGCTCCCTAAACTGTGTAAAAAAGTGCAAGTTATCCTCAAACTTTAATTTGCTCATTTTTATTCCCTGAATTCTTGATTTTGCTCACTTTTGTCCCTTCCATCAGTTAACTGCTGAGTGACATTTTTGTAGTTGGTATGGAATGAAATGCTTATTGTGTTGTGGAGGACAAAATTTACAATTTATGTTGGGTGTTCAAATAATTTTAACATTCTTATCTATAATTAGATAATATTCTAGATATTTTGGACGTGTCAACTAAATTTGTCTAAAATTTTGGGCGTGAACAAAAACCCTAGGCGGCTGAGAAGAAAAGCAAAATGATTTTGTTAATCTCGCCTGCTTTTTCCCAGATTTTTGGATTTTCCAAACAAACAAAATTTCAAGAAAGGAAAGAGAAAAGATAAAATAAATTATATGGACATGGACTTATAGTTTAGTCACTAATTTACCAAGGGGTTTGAAGCTCTTCTCCTCCAAGGTTTGAAGCTAATTTACCGGTGGCGATCTCAACTGACAGGCGAAATCTTGCCTATAAAATTAGACGGAGACTCAGTAGATGCTAATTTACCAAGGGGTTTGAAGCTCTTCTCCTCCAAGAAGCTTATTGTATGCTTGATTTTTATCTATCAAGACAATTAATTTGTTTCATTAACTTCTCAATTTGTCCAATTAAGAATAAAACAAGCAATGAAACAAAGCAAACAAGGTTATGATTATATCGTACAGACCCATTTCTTCTTTTGAATCTAGGTACATGTTTGTTCTTTCGTGTTTCAGTGAGCATAGTTTTCATAATCTATTTTTCAGTACATGATTTTCTTTGAGTAATGATAGAGACACAAATATCAACCACAAATACATAAGTTTGTATTTGATTTATGATTCATATATGCATAATTAATATTACAAACTTAGTTATTTGTGACACATTTGTGGTTGGTATTTGTTTATCTATCATTACTCGTTTTCTTTAGGTTATTGCATGCATTTTTTTTGTGTGGCTGATAATGCATGTGATGTATTTGTTGAAATGCTGCAGAGAGATTTAATGGCTAATTATATTACTTATTGAACTGGTTTTCAACTCAAGCTCACTTCAAAGACCAAATAGGAGGAGTAATTAGATTTAATATGACAACATTTCTAAATGTTTCAACCTAAGCATTCGACCTGAAGAAAATATTTCACATTGATTGTGGAATAAATTCTGATATAAAATAATTTCACATTTTTTTTAGGTAAAATCTTTTACGTTTTTATTTTTAAATCGGCAATTGAACCGGTTGACCCATCGGTCCGACCAATGAACCGGTGACCCGAGACTCGGCCGGGCTGATGTCCGTTCCGGTTTTAAAAACACTGGTTTAGTGTGTGATGTTTTTTTTTTGTATGTACTTCGATATATATTGTTAGGAGAGTTTTATCATACACCATTTTTTTTTGAAATGCAACGTATAGTTGCATGATATATTAAACAAATGAATTACATCGAATTACATTGCTTAGAAAAAAAATTAACAATAAAATAAAATTGGGCCCATTGCAACTTGCACATGGCCCAATTTAAACCCTAAAAAAAGAAGAAGAAAATCCTTGCTAGGGTTTGCCTCCAAACATGGTGGCCGTCGCCTTCTTCTTTTTGATTTTGCATACTCATCGGCCGTCGCCGCTATCTTGCCATTGTACACCGCCGTCATCGACTATTCTTCTTGGATTGTGGTGCATCCCGATCCATCATCATGAATTTAGTCTCGGGAGTAGGTGTGGAGCTCGCTCGAAAGTTGTCATGACCGATGCTAACTCTTCGCCGTCGTCGCCGTGACATTTAACTCTCCTTTGCCGTTGTTGTCGTGGTCCAAAATCGACATTTTTTTCGGTGTTGCCATGGCCTAAACGATCTTCGACATTTTTTTTCTTGCTTGGCCGTCTTGTGGAGCACTACCTTTGGCGTGGTAGTCTCGCCGTGACCTTGACCGTTGAAGTGGTGGTGGGTGATGAAGCTCAAGAATTGACCTCTAATGGTGGAGCTCAAAAAATGATACTCATGTGGTTTGTGAAAAAAGTTGGGGTTCGGTTTGGATGGGGTTGAGTAGAGGAGAGTGGTGGGGAGGAGGAGGAGAAGGAGAAGGGAGGGTAGGAAGGGGGGGAGGGGGAGGGGGAGGGGGAGGGGGAGTGGTGGCTAGGGTTTGCCCCACCCCCCCAAGCTTTTTCTCTTTTCTCTCTTTCGCTCTTTCCAAGAAGAGAGATCATACACCCTTTCAAAAAAGGTATTTTGGGTATTTAGAAGGGTGTATCATAGATTTTACTTTTTATAAATATTTTTTGTTTCATGAACAATTCAAATTTCTTATTTAGCATATCATTTATTGATAAATACACTTGAAAAAACTACTTTAAATATCCATTAATTAATAATTACACAAAATATCCTTGAAAATGAGTGTATCATAAGTAAAAAATGTGTATGATAGAATTCCCCATATTGTTAATATCGATTTCATGTGGACATGATCTATATGATTTATTTATGATATTTATTTATGTGTATTTTGGTGCACAATATCATGTTTATTTAAAAAAAATTGTGCTAAAATCGATCACAACATTGAATCCAACATTATTCTGGTGACTTGACACACCGTGAAAATAAAAAAACTATTATAGTTTGTGTCGATAAAATAATATTAATTTACAATCAGTTCATCATAGTTTGTTCCAACATAAATAGTGAGAACTTTCGAGCCGTCAAGAAAATAATTATATTATGAAATTATGAAATATGCTCATAATACAATTTAATGAACAAACTAATTATCAAATGGCATATTAGCATTTTATTTTTTTCTGCACAATAAAAAATATTTAATTCTACAAAATTATGTGTCATTTTGGTATTGGTTTGTTTTGAGAAATATGGCAAAATAGTGACAAGAGAAAATATTATTTGTACGAAAGAAGTCTCATTTGAGATATTTTGGAATGCACAAATATATCAAATACATGTGAGTTGTTTGATTAGATATATTTTAAAATCACAAAAACAAAAAAATATTGTTTGGTTTTATGAAAATTCATGATTTCTAGTTAGTTATATTATATTATATTATGTTGTATTGTGTTTTATTATATTGCATTCCATAATATAATATACTATTATTTGATATTATTATATTATATTATATTATATTACACATTATTACATTATATAACATAACATAACATAATATAATTATGGAGGTTGCTAGCTAGTGCATTCCAAAACATCACTTTAATTACATCGCGTCACATGAAAAAAAACAAGGATAAAAAGAAGAAGCGGTACAAAAGAAATTGGTCGTATTTTTTTTTTTTTTTTGAGTAAATTCGGAGAGGGCTCAAAGTCCCACTTCCAAACACAATCTCCATTTTTTTATTTTTTTTTATTACAAACCCGTAGGCCGGCCCGTAGACCACACACTCTATTCACTCATTTAACATTTAATTTATAATTCAGTGTTCTCGCCGGGAATCGAACCCCACACCTCTCGCTCCCTAGCCAATAGGTGTGACCAACTAGGCTAACTCTAGTTGGCAATTGGTCGTATTTTACAAGCAACATCTAATATTAGAATAACGTCCAATAGTGTCTAGTATATTTTTCGTCTTCAAATTTAGTTAGTTACGTGACATTTCATCTTCATATTTATATATTTTACATTCATGTTTATAACTTATTTAAGGGGTAAAAAAAATCGAGATTTGGAAGTCCGGTTTCATTACGACCAGAAATTGATGGTCATTCGGTTCCCGGTTTTTGCAAAGTACCCCGCAATAAACCTTTCTCTTCCCGTGCCTGGCTCTGCACACACAACCCGTTAATGGCGGGACGCTGGAGGGATGGTAGATTTCGTATGAGAACTGGTGGTAGTGTTCGATTTCGACTCTCACCAAACATCTTTCATTTCGGTTTGCTCTTCTTTGTGCTATGTACAATTGCGCTTCTCTTCCTCTCCCAGCGTCAGACCTCAGCCGTCGATCGGGATCCCCTTTCTCGCACTGAAGATACTCCCGTACTAGTTTTCTTGTTGTTTATGTACTGATTTTTCATTTATGAACCATGTGAGACCTTGAAATTACGCATTGATATTCTAATTACTGTTCTTTGAGCTTATTTCAGGTGTCTGAAGTGCAATTGTGGGGTTCTTCATTTGGCTACGGCTATCATTCTTGTGTAAATCCCACCTCCAAATACTCAGGTATTTTTAATGATTCGTCATTTCAATTCACAAAAACATTATTTTGTTGTTCTTTATCACGATCAAGATCCTTTCTTTAAATTCAATTTCAGCTCCAAAATTCTCGGATCGATATTTAACTGTGAGAAGCAATGGAGGGCTCAACCAGATGCGCACTGGTGTAAGTCCATTAATCATTCTAAAAAAACGTATACTTTTTAAAGTATTTTAATTATTTTTCATAAAAAAAGATCTTAATTACGTGTTTAATTTTCATAAATTTGATGATAATGCAGATATCTGACATGGTTGCAGTAGCTCGATTAATGAATGCAACATTAGTAATTCCTCAATTAGATACACGCTCATTTTGGCAAGACTCGAGGTTTCAATTTCTAAAAAATATCTTATTTATTTACCCAAATTTCCCAATCATTCATTCGAAACTTAAAAAATGCAGCAAATTTGAAGATATTTTCGACGAAACACATTTCATTGAAACCCTAAAAGGAGATATAAATATCATAAGAGAATTACCAAAAGAATTTGAATCGGTACCAAGAGCAAGAAAACACTTCACATCTTGGTCCAATGCTGGTTATTATTATGAAACTTCAAAACTCTTCAAGGACGATAAGGTAAAAAAACATTTTATTTAACAAACTATATATATTTCATGACATTTTTCTTTTATTAGGTAATTCATGTGCCAAAATCTGATTCGAGATTGGCCAATAATGAGCTCCCAATAGATATACAAAAGCTGAGGTGTCGTGCTCTTTATACCGCTCTCAAATTCTCTTCTCCAATCGAAACCCTAGCCAAGGTCGTGATTTGAATATTTATATTTCCGAGGGTGTTTTCGTAAAATTGCTATTTGTTTTTATTTGAGGGGTGTTTTTTGTAAAATAATGAATGGCAGGACAGAAGCTAGTGGGGAGACTAAGGTCAAAGGGGAAATATATCGCTCTTCATTTGAGATATGAAAAAGATATGCTTTCTTTTACGGGTTGTACTTATGGCTTGAATAATACCCAAGCAGAAGAACTTCAAATTTTGAGGT
Source organism: Luzula sylvatica (assembly GCA_946800325.1). Taxonomy (NCBI): domain Eukaryota; kingdom Viridiplantae; phylum Streptophyta; class Magnoliopsida; order Poales; family Juncaceae; genus Luzula; species Luzula sylvatica. The sequence goes on along the minus strand of OX326959.1, from coordinate 71,942,646 downwards.
ATTAAAAATATATATTTTTGAATATTCAAGAAATTAAAGTTTTTTTTTATCGGAGCAGAAAGAAAACGAGTCATTGGAAAATGAAGGAAATAAATGCAATGGAGCAAAGAAAGGGGGGATTTTGCCCGTTGACCCCTAAAGAAGTTGGTATTTTCATAAACGCCCTTGGTTACCCTAAATCCACTTGGATTTACATTGCGGCTGGCGAAATATACGGTGGCGACACTTATTTAAAGGATTTAAGATCGTATTTTCCAAACTTAGTTACTAAGGTTAGTTTATTTTCGCTTATACCCGTTTCTATTATCGTATTTTATGACACTATGTTTTTATAGGAAATGTTGGTGGGGAAGGAAGAGTGGAAGAAAATTACGAGGCATGCCACTCAAGCCGCGTCGATAGATTACATAATATCTGTCGAGAGCGACGTTTTCGTACCGACCCATACCGGTAACATGGCGAGAGCCGTCGAAGGCCACCGAAGATTTTTGGGGCACCGAAAAATCATCTCTCCTGATCGGTGCAGTACAAATTTTACTTTATTTATTTTTTTTGTAAATTTACGTAATTGCCCTTGTAAAACTCTTGTAGGAAAGGATTGGTCGAGCTTTTTGATTTGATGGAAAGAGGAGAGCTCGATGAGGGGAGAAAACTATCTTCTCTTATCACTGAAATGCATAAATACAGGTATTAAACTATTAATTAATTATTTCAAATTAAATTATATTTTTGTAATATATTTTTATTTTTTTAATTAGGCAAGGGGCGCCGAGGAGAAGATACGGGTCGTTGCCTGGGAGTAAAGGACGAGACAGACTTCGAACCGAGGAATCATTTTACGAGAATCCTCTTCCTGAGTGTATTTGTCTCTCTCCAAAACCCTAATTCTTCGACCAATTTGTTTTTAGGTTAGTTATGTTATGCATTCTTTCTCTATGCTATCATTTAATGAAATGTATTTTGAATCAAATTACTCGCGATCTGTTTATATGTATAACAAATCCCTCATTTCTTGTTAAAGAATGAATTTTGATAATGTCTATGTCTAAACGACTCGAAATGACTTTGCGATCTCTTTTAGATCTTTGTAGTGTCTTTTCCATTGAAGACCTGCAAAAATATAATAAAAATAATCGTATTTTAGATTCCATTAAATTAGATCATATTTAAAATGAAATGAGCTTAATTAGAATAATACCCGAGCCGGTGACACTAAACAAGTAAAGTCTGTTGCCAGCAGCAGTGGCAGTGATGAAGACATGAGGCGGTTCGAGTTCGAACTGATAGTATTTTCTTCCAGAATATTCTTCTGTTTCAGTCGTCAGAACTTTTCCTTCCACGTTTTGGCCGATCACTTCGGGCCCAAATGCTTCAATTACTTTTGCAGGAGTACCAATTTGCTCAATTCTTGCATCTCCCTCTATATCTATAATACAAAAAAAAATTCTTCGGTCTGGACTTTGTTGCGAGAATTAAATATTTGTGTTGGTGGATAAAATGTTATTATGGGTATACCTGCAAATCTGCGAACCGGGGCTACGATAACAAACAAACGGCCTTGTTGAGTATTTGCGAATCTCAAATCGATTTCGGTCCCACCAAGATCGGCTATCGACACAGGAACCTAACCAATTAACATCATTATATTAAGCTATAGTTCAAAATGAAGAAAAATAAATACCAATCTAAGCAACTTTATCTTTACAAATTCAAAGAAGAGGAAGCATTATCTTTTTTTTAAAAAATAAATAAATTTGGGACTCTCATTCTACCAATGAGTGGTATTTTTTCTTCTTACCTCCTGCCAGCCATCGCGAACTTTGAAAGAGTAAGGAATAATCGGGCTCCAACCAACTCCATGGCCTCCTGATTTATCGTCAGGTCTTCGATAAGTTCTCCAACCTATCTGAAACAAAAATTTCTCGCTTTACTTCATTTCATGCCTTTTTTATTCACAATTATCAGAAAAAAAAGATAAATGAAAAAAAAAAGAGCCAACCTTTTTCATCAGGGTCTGATAATCCAGGAACTCTTCCGGCCAATAAACCTTGCGTCACGGCGAAACTTTCATCAGTGAATGAAACTAGAGAAGAAACCATGGAAATACCAGAAATTAATGTGTTTCTCCTGCTAATATTCTTTTCGGTTTTGCCATTTATATTTTCGGCTTTTACGCACAATTGTTTGTTCTTTCTGAAACTTCGAATTGGGTCTAATCTTTTTGAGTCACTCAATCTGAAGCAAGGACTTGAAGCTAGAGTGGTGTTCATTCTTCTTTTTGAGTCACTCAATCTGAAACTTCGAATTGGTTTCTTCAGATTTTTTCCGTTTGATTTCATGAATTCTCGGATAAGGTGAACCACAGATTATTAAAGGTGGAAATAGAGTGCTACCATCTAGAATGTAGTGTGTTAAAAACTTAAAATCTGGCCATAAATCTAAAGTGATAATAGAATGGGAAACAAGGTTGGGCCGGGCTGGAAAATTGATTATGCTTACATATATAGATTGTGAAATTTATTCATGATTAGTTATGTTAAACTCGGCACAAAAAATAAAAAAAAATCAAACTTATAAGGATAAAAATATTGGGGAAATTTTTCAATCCATGGCCCTCCTTTATAAGTAAAAAAACTTTCCAATGATTCAAATAGTTGAATGTAGTATGTATGTATATATTATATATAACTTAAAAAATTAACTGTGTCTCAGATATGCTTTTTGATATTTAATTCAATTATAATAATCATAATTAAAATTCAAAGATAAACAAACATAAATATCATAATTCAATTTTTTTATGTCCAAATAAATATTAAAATTTTATACTAGAATATAATATATAATACACCAAAGTATAAAAACGCGCAACACAACGCATCGAAGCTCGAACAACATTTTTTTTTTCCAAGCCCAAATAATATTTTTTGTTTTGCTCAAAGACTTATGATGACAAAAAAGTAAAAAAAATATGTGTTAAAGACGTTTCGACATTTTAGAAGTTCGTGATGAATAAATAACATTTAACCATGTTTTTTAAATGAACAAAAAGATTTAATATTTAACTAAACATTAATTGACAAATACACCTGAAATCTTATCTTAAATACTCATTAATTAATAATTATTAAAAATATCTTTGAAAAAATGTGTATCATAAGAAGGAAAAAAAGTATATGAGAGAAACCTCTCAGTTTAACTTGGAATTGTATTCTTTCATGAAAAAGATGGAATCAGATTAAATCATGGAATAAGATAATTGTATAAGAAATTTACCCCTTACTATTCTATATCATCATTATTATAGCAATTAAAAAATATTTCCTCTCTATTTCCATCTTCCTGAGAGAAGAAGAAAAGAGCTCCATTTTCACGGCCTTTATCACCGGCGATCTAGTGGCGCGAGATCCAAACTGAAATACTCAAACAACTTCATTTTTTTTGTCTATCTAAAGAGACCCATACAGTCATCATATGCGAAAACTCTATATCTCGTTTCTTTCCTCTTCTAGCAAATTTAAATATCAATTTTCGATTCATTTCTTTTCATTCATTGTCGGTTTTTTATTTGCACATAAATGGGAAGAGATACCATTTTTCATTGACAACTTTTCATTCCATGCAAATGTTGTCTGATTTTCTAATTACTTAATATTTTCATGCTTTGTCATTGTGAAAACAATCGTATGATCAAGCCTTAGTTTTAAGTCTCAATTTTTGCCATAGTTTCATTTTGTACTCGGTACTCACCACTTTTATATCAAGGAAATTTTTCATATTTGACCAACTTTTAAAATAAAATTCCAAAAATAACCAAGTTTTGAAAATATTTCTAAAAATATATTTTGCGCTGAATGGTTCAGCGCCTTTTGTAAAATGCGAGGTATGGTTCCACGCCTTTGTTTATTTCCCATTAATTACATCGTTTGTTGGTTAATTAGTAATTAGAGAAAGACGAGGTATGGTTCAGCGCCTGGCGCTCTATGGTACCACTGTTAGAATTTGGACTTCATTTTGATTGGAGATAATATGGGGATTTTATATTGGGAGATGGATATGATAACCAATGGAAAATTTCAATTAAATAGGACACGGGGAGAGAGAGAGAGAGAGAGAGAGAGAGAGAGAGAGAGAGAGAGAGAGAGAGAGAGAGAGAGAGAGAGCCCACAGGGGCATTGAATTAATTTTTTTCTCATAATTTGATACAGTACATGATTTATTTAAATAGAGATTAATAAGCATCCCCTAAATACATCCTTTCAACCATACATCCTATTTATTCAAATTCTAGATATTTCTATTTAAATTGACACCTATTTATGTCAAGATACATCCCCTAATTTAATATGCATCCATCATATTTTCACACATAATTAATTATTAATCCTGCCCCAAATTATTAATAATAATATTAATTAATATATTAAAAACATTAATTTTAATACTCCCCCTTAATGTTTTTTTTCGTTATTTTTTTTTGTTCTCGATACTCCCCCGTGATTTTTTTTCGTCACGCTTGTCTATTTTCTTTTTTTTAAACTCGTTTTTTTTTTAATCGGCATTTTTTTCGAATCGTCCTTTTTTCGGATCATCTTTTTCGAATCGCCTTTTACCGAATCGTCCTCTTTTCGGATCGTTTTTTTCGGATCATTTTTTTTTCCGAATCGTCTCCTTTTTCGTCTTGCCCGTACCATCGATAATTTCTTTTTCTTCTAATATTTTTCATAAATCATGCGAGATCAAATTACCCTCGTGATAATTCTCCAAAAAAATTAGATTTTCTCCATCGAAATTGAGTTGCAAAATTTATGGGAACCCGAACACACCGTCTTGGGTTGTCGTGGTCTTCTCCTTCTCCAAATTTCTACTAAACTCAATAAATCGATGATGAGTTGTGAAGTTCATGTGAGCCCAAGTACGTAACCTCCTTGGTTGTCTTGGTGACTCATTTTTCGACTTCTACTAAACTCGATAATTCGGAAATGAGTTGTGAAGTTCGTGTGAGCCCAAGTACGTAACCTCTTTGGTTGTCTTGGTGACTCCTTCTCTGACTTCTACTAAACTCGATAACCGTCGGGTTTTTTTTTATAAACGTTGCTCGATAACCGCCGCTCGATAATCGTCGCTTTAGATAACCGTCGATCGATAACCTTGGCTCTGGTACCATGTTAGAATTTGGACTTCATTTTGATTGGAGATAATATGGGAATTTTATATTGGAAGATGGATATGATAACCAATGGAAAATTTCAATTAAATAGGACACGGAGAGAGAGAGAGAGAGAGAGAGAGAGAGAGAGAGAGAGAGAGAGAGAGAGAGAGAGAGAGAGAGAGCCCACAGGGGCATTGAATTAATTTTTTTCTCATAATTTGATACAGTACATGATTTCTTTAAATAGAGATTAATAAGCATCCCCTAAATACATCCTTTCAACCATACATCATATTTATTCAAATTCTAGATATTTCTATTTAAATTGACACCTATTTATGTCAAGATACATCCCCTAATTTAATATGCATACATCATATTTTCACACATAATTAATTATTAATCCTGTCCCAAATTATTAATAATAATATTAATTAATATATTAAAAACATTAATTTTAATAACCACGCCAGGCGAGCTATGATTCAGCGCCTATTCATAGGATCTTTTGCTCCTTTCCTTCTTCTTTTTTTCCCTCTTCGCTCTTCTTTTTTCCCCTCTTCTCTCATCTTTTTTGGGAAATTTTCAAAAAACACCCTATCTTTTTTGGATATTCTAAAAAAATCCCTATCTTTTTTGGGAAATTTTCAAATAACCCCCTATGGGATTAAAATTAACTATGGATAGTGTTAAATATTTTTTTATGACCAAAATACCCTTCTTTTTACATATTTAGTAATTAAAATAATGTTTTTGTTATTTGTATTAATTTTAAAAAAGTTCCAATTTTTGTTTTAGCTTATAATAATTGTTAAAAAATAATTATCATATGTTATATTTATATAATTTTAATATTTCATACATTATATATATTTGACTTTCATATTTGTTTACTTAAAAAATAACATAAAATAATAATAAGATGAACAATAATATTAAAAGAACACGTTGCAAATATTTAAAAATTAAAATTATTTATGAATTTTCTTAAAACTAATAAAATTAGTGAAAAAATAACAAAAATATACATATCAAAATAGAAGGATATTCTGGTCCAAAATGATAGGGAGTTTTTTAGAATATCCAAAAAAGATAGGGGTTTTTTTGAAAATTTCCCTTCTTTTTTCCCCCTCTTCCCTCTTCTTTTTTTTATCTCTTCTGAAAAGTTAAAAATTGGCAAGACCTTACACTGTCACAAAAAACCAAAAACGAATAAATTCTCTTTAACTTTTTCAGAAATTGTTTCTTGTCTTTATTATAAAGGAATATATTCGATTTTACTTTTTTCAGTTCTATTAATATCTTCCTCTTCTTCTCATTTTTTCAAAAAATCATCATCTTTCTCTTCTTCTCATTTATTCATTAATGGCTTCTTCATCTTCCACTCCTGTTAGAAAAGAATGGTGGGATATTGAGTTGAAGGAGACATTTTTTGATAAAAGACATGTATTATCTCCTCCGGTTCACCACAAAGATAAACCCGTTATTGAGTGTCATATGTATGATATTCGCTATTTGGGAAAAAAACGCGACGAATCGTTATTTGGTAAAATTACTAACGTACTTCTGCCTCCTTCATAACGGGGTATATTTCCGTCCCTAACAATATAACCCCCCAAAAAAATGCAAAAAGACGCCCCTTCCATGCTTGCACTACAAGTTGTTCTTGTGTCAAATTTATTTTCAATTTCAATGGCATTTTCGTAATTTCACACAAAAACTTTCTGCAATTTTAATAAAATCCTAACTTTACAATTTAAACCCTAACTTCTTTGTAAATCTAACTCAAATGAATTTTTTGCAGTTTAAACCCTAACTTTTAGCAAATATCTAAATCTTATCTAATGAAATCCTAACTTTTAGCAAATATCTAGCACAACCCACCAACCCTAACTTGTATACGTGGCAAGTCCTGGAGGAAAGGCGGGGTACCATTCCGCGCCTGGCGATATATCATTACTCGCCTTTTATTAGTTAATAACTAACCGTCACAACCCACCAATCAACACGTAATTACCACCAATCAAAACGTAATTAAGGAAGACACGGAACCATACCTCGCCTTTTACAAAAGGCGCTGAACCATTCAGCGCAAAATACATTTTCAGAAATATTTTCAAAACTTGGTTATTTTTGGAATTTTGTTTCAAAAGTTGGTCAAATATGAAAAATTTCCTTATATCAATCCTCAATTTTGTACGTAAAATAGTTGTGTGATTTTTTTCACTAATTTGGAAAAATTTATTATTCTTTTAATATATTTGTATTTAAAAATATTTGTTCTTAATTTGTAAAATTTATTTTTCCCTTTTTTTTAAAAAAATTGAACAATTGAGTAGTATTAAATTAAAAAACATGGGCATTTTGATCATTGCTATCAATTCATACATTTAATTTATATTCTTATTCTAACTTCATTATCAAACACACGTGGAATAAAATAAAATTGTTGACTAGTTTATCTTCCATTATTTCTGTATTTCATGTATTGTCGAACAAACTCTAAATGATTAAATGTAATTTCATCAATTGAACGAGAAGTTTGTAAGGGCCTTTATATGACCACTCTATATCCTTCGGCAAACGATCTGATAATGGAAGTGCTATACTTCAAATGATTATCTACCATCTGAACAAGACCAGTTTGGGATTTAAATCCTTCGGCAAACCAGTACAAGTCAACGAGTTCGTTGGTAACGAAAGTGCTATACTTCGGGCATTCTCTAAATAGCTTTCAAATTTTTGCTCCATTGTTCGATCTTCTATTATTTCTTTCCTTTTATTCTTTATGTTCTTCTCTCCATACAAGATTTCATGTGATGAAATAAAATCTAGTTCCTCTCTCAAGAGATGGTATTTCAGAGCGCGTTTACGAAAAGTCCAATTGCCGGTAATCCAGTCGAAATTATATAACTGCAGAAAAAGGTGGCCATGTGTTGCGATGAACTCGATTGAAGAGAGAATGAATGCGAATTCTTCTTTGCACATGTAATAGGAAAAACTAATCCTTGTCCATCCTGGTTTTATCCCATTATATCCCTAAAAACATATAATAGTGATTAGTGAAAACATATAATTATATTAAGAAAAAAAATTAGAGTCTCGGAATGTATTACAAGTTCTGAAAACAATTCTCTCGCATTAATTAACAACGTTGTTATGTAATTGGTTGAATATAAAACACGAAACATCAATGATTATAGGTTTAATTCTATCGGTACAAAAATATCTTCTATATATTGAACAACAAAAAAATACCTGTTTAATGGCGGATCTAATGGAAAGAGAAAGTTCTTTGTTTACATCAAGCAAATGGTGCCCATATGGTCCGGCACAGGCACAACCTCCTCTCGCTTGAATCCCAAACAAATCATTTAGAAGATTCGCTACGAACCGGCCATGCAAAGGTTTTCCCTTGTCGACATGACCATCCTCATCAGAATAAGAAGAAGAAGAATCAACAGAAGTAGGGTAAACAAGGAAAGAGAAAATAGGAAGTCGATGAACTCGAGTGTTTCCCAAAATTACAATATTTGGATGGTTTGATAGCCTTGTCATCGCAGTCGAAGCAAAAACTTGTTCGCGGACATTGATGAGGTCATGACCGACATATTCTTTCACCCAGAAGGCGAGGGCAGTGCGAACCTTCTGTATGATTGGTGGTGTGCCGAAGTCTTCTCTCTCTTCGATATCATCATAATATAATGTATCCTAGAAGATTTTTTTTTAAAAAACTTGTAAATTAAATCTTATTAACAGCAGTAATCTATTAGCAATATTTAGTACTGACAATGTACCTTTTCGTCGAATCCATTGACATAGGCCACAGTGCCACCTCCACAAGATGAAGGCGCAGAAGATCCGAGAACGTACAGAGATTTGTTCATCAGAAGAATTCCTGGAGTTGATGGGCCTCCAACAAATTTATGTGGGCTCAAAAATATTGCATCGTAACCCTCCATTTCTCCAGATCTCATCTCAATCTCTGCATATGGCCCACTATCTCATGTTACAAAATATATATGAGTGTTAGATTTAGTTTATTTTAGTAATTAATTTGTTCTCTAATTATTAGCCAGCTATATTGGTTAAATTATTAGATATTGATGTGTACCAATTCATACTTATTGAGGATCTCATCATAATTATTAGCTATATTGGTCAAAAATATTCCATTAGAAGAATTCTTGGAGTTTATTTTAGTAATTCAATAATTGTTTTAAGTAATATTGAGGATCTCCCAAGTCTTTAAATGGCAGTACCAATTCATACTTTGATGTGTACTCAACCTTATATATTGATTTAGTAATTAAGTTTAATATTGTTAGGTTTGACTACCTAATAATAAATATATTATCAATATGGATATGTGGATCATTAGACGAATATATAATGGAAGTTGATATTGACAAAAAAAAAATCTCAGGGATCAAGTCAAGGAGTTTATTGTATAATGAATTAACTACTTGAAATATTAATTTTCTTTCTGGAAATGATAAATTGGTCTGTAGTTAGATGGGGCAAGTGTGTATATGGATCAGAGAAATTGAATTCTCCTGACACGGGAATATTAAAAAAAATCTAGTATTATAACGAGTGATGATACGGGAATATTAATTCTCTTTTACAATTTCTTAAATAAATAATTGACAAACAAATAAATATGAATATGTATTAAACGAATATATAATAAATAAACTCGATTTAACACATAAAATATTTTAATTTAATAAAAAGGACAACAATATTTTTCCTGTTATAATACCACAAACTGGAAAACTGGTACGTACACGCTACCTATAAGAAAAAGAACACAATTTGACTACCATTAGAGGGTCAACACAACCATGACCTGTTTAAGTAGCTTTTGCTTTGATGCTCATGAAAATTTTATCTCTAAAACATTTAAAATATTGAATATATAATGCTACAATGTTCTTCGTTTTTATGTTACATAATCATATACGAGCCCATTTACTGTGCCGCCAAGTTCCCCCCTACATCCTCTCTATGTCCTAATTAACACACTTAATTAATATGGTAATTAACAAATGAAGTCCAATTAAGAGTTAACTAATATATAATTAAAATACATATGAATTAATGATTCTTAATCAATATTAATTAATTATTAATTGGGTGTCCCTCGTTAATCACCATGTTCATTGAGAGTGTTAATTAGGATATATAGAGGGTGTGGTGGAATTTCCCAGCATATACACCATGAATACTGTCCTTAGATTTTATGATACATAATCGTGTACACCATGAATACTGAATATATTTACTAAAAATTAGTTGAGAAAACAAAATCATGACTAACCTAGCAGCAAAGTCGAAACAAGCGAAAGCTCCATGTGAGTGTAGAACCCGCGCAATAGCCCTTGTATCAGTAACGATTCCAGTCACATTACTGCAAGCCGAGAACGAGCCCAACATGGGCCGATTCGTATATTTCGAACTCTTCATCTCTTTTTGTAAGGCATCCAAATCGACCAAACCATCTTCATCAAACCCAATTTCTACAACCTCCGCTGTGCTATTTCTCCACGATAAAAGGTTCGAATGATGCTCATAAGGTCCGACAAATACGACCCATCTTTCCTCTTCTTTTAGGCTTTTGATAACCCTATCTTTCAGGATCGAGGGGACTGATATTCCCATTACTTCTTGAAGATGCTTAATCGCTCCTGACGAGCCGGACCCGCAGAAGAGGAGCATATCGTCAAGCCCGGCTCCCATGCAACGTTTTATGTATGAATATGCTTCGTGAACGGTTCGAGTTGTCTTGCTTCCCACATAGCTATCATCCGTGTGAGTGTTGCCTATAGGAAAATTACGTCGATCAGTTATAATTTTGTTGAACTATTCTTTTGAAAGGATTTGTACGTACCATAGAAAGGAAGACATTCTTTCAATATATAGTTCTCGACGAATTTCAAGCACCGCCCAGAAGCCGTGTGATCGGCATATGTAACTCTGTGTTTTCCAAATGGTGTTTCGTGTTCTATATTTTCACCAATAAGCTGAGTCCTCAGCCATGCGATCCTATCTTCCGCGGCTTTGCTTTTTCTCGATATATCGTGCAGCTGCGAGAATATATCTAAACCCGACGATTCTTGATGAGAGAGTTGAGCCAGAACCTTTGATTTTCTAAGAGAAGACATGCTAGTTAATTAATGTTTTTGTTTGTTTATTTTGCTTGTTTAGTATTTCCTTTTGTCAGCAGACAGGAATGAAGAGTTTTTATTAATTGTAGCGACCAATATATAGAGGGTGGGCTGGTTTTCATGGACATCCAAGTTTTTCATTATTGCTGAATCTGATCTTTATCATCACTATTTTGCAATTTACCACCGCCCTTATTTTGGACCCAACTTTGTGCAATTTCCTTGTGCCACATCATCACTCTTTCATCAATTTTTTTTAGCCGTTAGATTATGATATGTGGCAAAATTTAGATCATTGATTAATCGTTGATTTTTTGTAAACATTTTTTCTTAGTAGCCATTTAAGTGTCATTTATTTTACATTATGTTTTAAGGATTCTTAGAAACCCACATAAGCATATATTAATGATGTAGACTATTATTATTGGTTAGGTTCATGTTAAACTAAGTTTATTTAATTGTTTACTATTTCACATAAGATTACATGATCAAATGTGAATGCAACGGAAGATGAAAAGTTTATATATGTAATACTAATAACTTAATATGTGATATTATAAACATACAACACATAATAGTATTATTTTTAGAATTTTCATTTTATAAATTCTTCATATATATTCGTTTTAGTTTTCTCTTTATTTTGACATCCATATTACCATAATTCATACATACAATTTTTCATAATTTTAATTTGTAAAAATAAAATGTAAAAAATGCAATTCAAAAAGTGCATTTTTACAGAAGAAAATTTTAATTATTTATTTACATAATAGGATTTTAAATATTAATATTTGTTTTTAAAAATTATGATCAAACAAATTTAATATTAATCCTTTTAAAAAAAAATAGAAATAAAAAAAGTTTACCCATCGAAGTAATTTCTAAATTTATAAACACTTATCAAATAATATAATAATGTTATTTTTAAAATATAAAATTTAAAAAAATCATATGATATAAAATTATTTATGTTCATGCCAAATTATTTTTTATATTATTTATTAAATTACTTTCACTATTGAGTTTGATATATTATTTATAATTTTCATTGCATTTTAAATCAATAACAAATTGTTAGTACTATATAATAAATGATATGTTACTATCGTATGTTGTATGATTCATTAATTTTATATTTGATATTATATGAAATATTGTGAACAACAATGATATAATATTTGTTGTTATGTTTTTTGTTGTTGTAAAATCATGTTATACCTTATATGTTATTATTGTGCAATGACATTAATATAAATGTTATTTTTTGATTAAAAAAAATTGATTTTTTTTTCATCATAATGTAAAACAATTGTAAGACATATACATAATAAATTAGTTAAAATAATTTTATTATGAAATGGTATTATCAATATTTTATATTTATATGTATTTTGTGTTATAATGAAAAATATAATTAATATTCTCGCTGCGTAGCGCGAGTATGCTCCTAGTGTTATAAATGTGGAAAGTCGAAAAAAATAACGATTAATCGAAAATTAGTCTGAATATTGACTTGGTAATGTTGGTTCAAATTTCTGAGTATTTGATTATCTCAAAAACAATGTCGATACTACTAACAACATCTATCAAGAACATGGTATAGGATACATAGGTACAATAAGGAACAAGAAGATCGAGACAAACAAGCAAAACTCAAGCAAGAATAGCAAGGATCAACACATCGAACAATCGAGAAGAAGATCAAGACATAGAAGAATCAAGATGCCGAAGACTAGAAGAAAAGATCAAGACATTGAAGATTCCGCAAGTTGGGATATCTACCTAATCACCAAAACCAAATATAGCTATCTCCAAACTTGTTTATGAAAGATTAAAGCTCAATAAAACATACTTGAATTTCAAAGGCTGAAATAAGTATGTCTGTTGCAACGGACCTACTCGTCCTAATTAAGATTGGAACTCACAGTATAGTCCGTTGCAACGAATAAACCAATCCGTTGTAACGGACACCACAATGCGTTGTAACGGAAGTATCTCCGTTGCAACGTTAATTAATTTCCAATCTTGAAGCCTGTAACAGAACAATGTCCGTTGTAACGGACATTACAGTTCACTTCAGTGTAAGTTTACACGTCAGTCCGTTGTAACGGAACCCCTCACAACGTTGTAACGGAATACACTCCGTTGCAACGGGAATTAAATCCAAACTGAAGTGAAGTTCCAGTATCATGTCCGTTGTAACGGACTCACAAGTTCGTTGCAACGAACTCGTTAACACAGACTTCCGTTGTAACGGACCATATTTCGTTGCAACGGATTGTGCAATAAATTCAAATATGTCAGCCTTAACGGCTATTTTTGACTTTGGTCCGTTGCAACGGACCACATGTCCGGTGCAACGGACTATGCAGAAAAAAGTAAGTTAGGGAGGGTCTATGTGTTCTATAAATAGAACCCTTCCCTCATTATCTCTCACCACTTCTACTATCCAAATTAAATATTCTAAAGAGAGAAAACTTGCTATACCATTGAGCTAGATAATCTTCTAAACCATTCTTAGAGATTAGTTATTCCTCTTCCTCATCCAAATACGATTCCCAACTTGCGTGACCGATCACGTCTAGTTCGTATTTAGAATTGTAATAGGCTAGTGCAACAATTGTAAAGCCCGCCATAGATCGATAGAAAACGTGTAAATCGATCTAGGCAAAACCTTGTACGAGTGAGTTGAAATTCAATCGAACGCCCAAAAGGCACAAGGCATTCCCGGAGACGTAGGTACTTGCAACTAATCGAATCGGTCGATTAAGCAAGTAAAGGGTGAGTTAAAGCTACATAGCAACCACCTATCGAACTCCGTAACAAACATCGTGTGTTCAAAGTGTTCGGTATTTTCTTCTTTATATTAAATTGCTTAAATTTATCTTCCGCACTAAAATGAGAATTTGTATACCTAGTCGAAAATTGCCCACTAGGTTACCTATTCACCCCCTCTAGGTTAGAATTAACCAACCATTGGTATCAGAGCGAAATACTAACCGTCTCTTCGAGTAAAATTGACAACTTGTATACGATAATGGCCAACAACAACACCGTTTCCAAATTGCAACTTACATATCCCAAATAATTAGACGGTAAAAATTGGAATGCTTGGAAACGATGCATGATAAACGTGTTTATCTTTCAAGGCTTAAGATCGGTAGTAGAAGATGGTTTCATAATCAATTCGACTACCGACGCCAACGGTAAAATACTCTTAACAACCGATTCATTGAATGATCAAACCTCCGATATATATGCCCAAAATTTAATTCTCACCAATATGGTAGGATCACTAACCGTCTTAGTAGATGGATGTGATACCTCTCATCAAATGTGGCGTGCTCTCCTCGATAGATTTGAAGGAAACAATCAAATGAAGAGAACCAATCTCATGGGACTCGAACAACAATTTGATAGTTTTCGGATGATCGAGGATGAATCCATGGATGATATGTACACAAGGATGAATCATATCAAAAACGGATTCACCGTTCTTGGAGAGTCCCTAACCAATTCTCGAGTTGTAGGTAAACTAATTCGAGCAATGCCAATAAGTTGGGAGACACTACGAGTGGCGTTGGAAACCATGATGGCTACGCAAGACATGTCGCCCGAAGATTTAGTAAGTTACTTCCGAAACAGGTAATTAATCGGAATTAGTCTGAATATACTTGGTAATTAATTGGTAATTAATCGAAAATTAGTTTAAATATGTCGGTTGTCTAAATCTTCAATCTTTTTCATTTGTAATGATATATTTATCAACCAACATAATTAACATTGCTAAATAAAAAACTAATATCACTTAAATTTAAAATAACATAACTAAATTGAAACCGAAGTAATCCTATAATTCAAACTCCATACACTACTAGAAACAGCACTATCACCGGCGGGGAAATATTATTACCAGGGGTACCCCCACTAATAATATTTTCAGTGGCGGTTCCGCCCTTGAAAAATGGTACCCCCACTGAAAGTACACTTTCACCGGCGGTACCGCCGTTGAAAAGAAGTACCCCCACTGAAAGTGTAACTTTCACCGGCGGTACCGCCCTTGAAAGTTAAAATATTTGCACAACACTTCTTTTACCGGCGGTACCGCCTTTGAAACAAACAACCCCCGCTGATTGTTTAACTTTCACCGGCGGTACCGCCATTGAAAATAGGTACCCCCACTGATTACTTTTACCGACGGTACCGCCATTGAAAAGCTAAAACCCCTCCACAACGCTTTCTTTTACCGGCGGTACCGCCATTGAAAATACCTACTCCCGCTGAAAGTTTAACTTTCACCGGCGGTACCGCCACTGAAAATTGGTACCCCCACTGAAAGTTTAACTTTCACCGGCGGTACCGCCACTGAAAATATGTACCCCCACTGAAAATCACAGAATAATAATAATAATCAGAAAATAATGAAAATCATACAATAATCATAATAATAAATAATCCTAATCATAATAATCATACAATAATAATAATAATAATAATTATAATCATCATCATCATATTTTCATAATAATAAATAATATTAATCATAATATTATTATTAAACATATCGATTCTACATTTTCGCTAGAAGCCTCATAATAATAATAATAATAAAAATCATACAATAATCATAGTAATAAATAATCCTAATAATAATAATCATAATAATCATACAATAATCATAATAATAATACTTATAATCATCATCATCATATTTTCATAATAATAATTAATATTAATCATAATATTATTATTAAACATATCGATTCTACATTTTCGCTAGAAGCCTCATAATAATAATAATAATGAAAATCATACAATAATCATAATAATAAATAATCCTAATAATAATAATCATAATAATCATACAATAATCATAATAATAATAATAATACTTATAATAATCATCATCATATTTTCATAATAATAAATAATATTAATCATAATATTATTATTAAACATATCAATTCTACATTTTCGCGAGAAGCCTCATAATAATAATAATGAAACTCATACAGTAATCATAATAATAAATAATCCTAATAATAATAATCATAATAATCATACAATAATAATAATAATAATAATAATAATAATAATAATAATAATAATAATAATAATAATAATAATAATAATACTTATAATAATCATCATCTTATTTTCATAATAATAATTAATATTAATCATTATATTATTATTAAACATACCGATTCTACATTTTCACTAGAAGCCTCATAATAATAATAATGAAAATCATACAATAATCATAATAATAAATAATCCTAATAATAATAATCATAATAATCATACAATAATCATAATAATAATAATAATAATAATAATAATAATAATAATAATAATAATAATAATAATAATAATACTTATAATAATAATCATCATATTTGCATAATAATAATTAATATTAATCATATTATTATTATTATTATTATTATTATTATTATTATTATTATTATTATTATTAAACATATCGATTCTACATTTTCGCTAGAAGCCTCATAATAATAATAATACTTATAATAGTCATCATCATATTTTCATAATAATAATTAATATTAATCATATTATTATTATTATTAATCATATCGATTCTACATTTTCGCTAGAAGCCTTTTGTCTATCATAATAATAATAATAATAATAATAATAATAATAATAAAAATAATAATAATACTTATAATAATCATCATCATATTTTCATAATAATAATTAATATCAATCATAATATTATTATTATTATTATTATTAATTATATCGATTCTACATTTTCGCTAGAAGCCTTTTGTCTATCATAATAATAATAATAATAATAATAATAATAATAATAATAATAATAATAATAATACTTATAGTAATCATCATCATATTTTCATAATAATAATTAATATCAATCATATTATTATTATTATTAATCGTATCGATTCTACATTTTCGCTAGAAGCCTTTTGTCTATCATAATAATAATAATAATAATAATAATAATAATAATAATAATAATAATAATAATAATAATAAAAATAATAAAAATAATAATAATACTTATAATAATCATCATCATATTTTCATAATAATAATTAATATCAATCATAATATTATTATTATTATTATTATTATTTTTATTATTATTATTAATTATATCGATTCTACATTTTTGCTAGAAGCCTTTTGTCTATCATCATCATCATCATCATAATAATAATAATAATAATAATAATAATAATAATACTTATAATAATCATCATCATATTTTCATAATAATAATTAATATCAATCATATTATTATTATTATTATTATTATTATTATTATTATTATTAATCATATCGATTCTACATTTTCGCTAGAAGCCTTTTATTTATCATAATAATCATAATCATAATAATAATCATAATAATAATACTTATAATAATCATTATCATATTTTCATAATTATAATTAATATTAATCATATTATTATTATTATTATTATTATTATTATTATTATTATTATTATCGAATGTAGTATCGATAATAATAATTATAGCGAAAATGTAGAATCGATAATAATAATAATAATAATAATAATAATCATCATCATCATATTTTCATAATAATTAATATTAATCATAATATTATTATTATTATTAATAATCATATCGATTCTACATTTTCGCTAGAAGCCTTTGTCTATCTTAATAATAATAATAATAATAATAATAATAATAATAATAATATTAATCTTAATAATAATACTTAATAATTATACCTAATAATATAACTATCACCGGCGGTATGTACAGTTACCGCCGCTGAAGGCTTCATTAGCATGCAAACGCGTTGATTTTTTTTTGCTTTTCACCGGCGGGGACACTTATACCGCCGCAGATACTTAGTTTTCACCGGCGGGGTACATATATACCGCCGCTGATATTCTTATTGGAGCCGCTGAGTTCGCGAGATCCTTCTTCTTCTTCCGCGATGCCTTCTTCTTCTTCCAAGTCCTACAGCCGCTGAAGCGAGTCCTTCTTCTTCCGAGTCGAGTCGAGTCCTTCTTCTTCTTCGAGTCGAGTCGCTGAAGCCAGGGACCTTCTTCTACGATATATCCTTCTTCTTCTTCGAGCCAGGGTCCTTTTTGCAGCAGTCCTTCGAGGTAATTGTTCTCTCTAATGTTCGCAACCTTCTCCTTCGAGTATTTTGCGTTAATTTTGTTTTTGAAATTGATTAGAAATTGATTAGGCTGAAATTTTGATTAGAAATTAGGCAGAAATCTGTCACATTTTGTTTTATGAAATTGATTAGAAATTGATTGCAGCCTTTTCCTTCGAGTTAATTGTTCTTGCAACCTTCTCCTTCGAGTTTTTTGCCTGAAGACAGCGAGAGCGAGTCCTTCGCGAGATCTGTCACAGTTCTTGCTGGTGGTAATTGTTCTTCTCATTTTGTTTTTTATTTTAGAGATTAGGCCGAAATTGAATAGTAATTAGGTGATGTAATTGATAGAAATTGATAGAAATGGAATAGAAATTGGGCAGAAATTGAATTAGGGATGAATTTTAAAATTAGGGTTTTTGAATCGATTCGGATTGAAATTAGGGATGAATTTTAAATTTAGGGTTTTTTTCGAAAATTAGGGATGACTTTAGGTTTTGCAATCCGCGAGATCTCGACTTAGGGTTTTTTTTCGAAAATCAGGGGCTATTTTGTAATTTGTAAAATCTGGGGTTTTTTTTGTAATTTTCAAAATCAGGTGCATTTCGAAGAAGATGAATTTATAATAATTTTTGTAAACCCTAAATTCATTTCTTTGCGAAAATCAGGGGCAATTTTGTAATTTGTAAAATCCGGGGTTTTTTTTGTAATTTTCAAAATCAGGTGCATTTCGAAGAAGATGAATTTATAATAATTTTTGTAAACCCTAAAATTCGTTTCTTTGCGAAAATCAGGGGCAATTTTGTAATTTGTAAAATCCGGGGTTTTTTTTGTAATTTTCAAAATCAGGTGCATTTCGAAGAAGATGAATTTATAATAATTTTTGTAAACCCTAAATTCATTTCTTTGCGAAAATCAGGGGCAATTTTGTAATTTGTAAAATCCGGGGTTTTTTTTGTAATTTTCAAAATCAGGTGCATTTCGAAGAAGATGAATTTATAATAATTTTTGTAAACCCTAAAATTCGTTTCTTTGCGAAAATCAGGGGCAATTTTGTAATTTGTAAAATCCGGGGTTTTTTTTGTAATTTTCAAAATCAGGTGCATTTCGAAGAAGATGAATTTATAATAATTTTTGTAAACCCTAAATTCATTTCTTTGCGAAAATCAGGGGCAATTTTGTAATTTGTAAAATCCGGGGTTTTTTTTGTAATTTTCAAAATCAGGTGCATTTCGAAGAAGATGAATTTATAATAATTTTTGTAAACCCTAAATTCATTTCTTTGCGAAAATCAGGGGCAATTTTGTAATTTGTAAAATCCGGGGTTTTTTTTGTAATTTTCAAAATCAGGTGCATTTCGAAGAAGATGAATTTATAATAATTTTTGTAAACCCTAAATTCATTTCTTTGCGAAAATCAGGGGCAATTTTGTAATTTGTAAAATCCAGCATTTTTTTTGTAATTTTCAAAATCAGGTGCATTTCGAAGAAGATGAATTTATAATAATTTTTGTAAACCCTAAATTCATTTCTTTGCGAAAATCAGGGGCAATTTTGTAATTTGTAAAATCTGGGTTTTTTTTTTGTAATTTTCAAAATCAGGTGCATTTCGAAGGAGATGAATTTATAATAATTTTTGTAAACCCTAAATTCATTTCTTTGCGAAAATCAGGGGCAATTTTGTAATTTGTAAAATCCGGCATTTTTTTTGTAATTTTCAAAATCAGGTGCATTTCGAAGAAGATGAATTTATAATAATTAAGAATAATCAAAATTAGGGTTTTATTTGTTAGGGGCATTTCTGGAAATTAGTTACGAAACTACCCGAATTTGCGAAAAACCAGGGGCCTTTTTTGTAATTTCGAAAATCAGGGGCTATTTGTAATTTGAAGCAACATTTAGGGTTACCTTTGTTTTACCCTAATTTTTAAATTAACACACTTTCCTTGATTAGGGGCGTTTCTGAAAAATATTGGGATGAAAAATATTGGGGAGAGCTCGTTGTAGAAGACAAACGAAAAAGCCATCTTCGATCAGGTTTTAATTGGGGATGGAAGCGACGCCGGCGCAAGTTGTGGATGGAAGCGACGCCGGAGTTTGATTAATTTCTTTGTTAGGGTTTCGTGTGTTAGGGTTTCGGGTTATGCTATTAGGGTTTCGGGTTATGTGTTATGTTATTAGCGATGCCGGAGTTTTGTGTTATGTTATTAGGATTTGTGATTCGAGACTATCTGTTTGATTATTGAATTATCTTTTTCGATGTGTGAGAATTTTCTGATTTTTTTGAAATCTGGAATCTGGAAAAAATTTCAAATTTTTACAAAATAATTCTGAAATCTGGAAAAAATTATCAGCGGGGGTACCGCCGGTGATAATATTCCTCGCCGGTGATAATACTCGAAGGTGAGAAAAATACCGCCGGTGATAACGGCCGACGTTGGAAATAAGATTACCGCCGGTGATAAGTGAACCGCCGGTGATAACTGCCGACGTTGAAAATAAGATTACCGCCGGTGATAAGTTGATAACGGTCTTTTTGCACGTCTAAAACGCGTATCGTTGTTTTAAAGTCCCGTAATATCAAACAAGTGAATTATATGGTTGTATAGCAGAAAATAATAGATTCGTTCCACAGGGAGCTATTGCGTCAAAATAGGATTAAATTTCAGATCTTTAAAATAATTATTTTGAAGTTTCCAAAATTAATGAAAATTTGTGTAGAGATAGTTCTGAATATTATCAAATTTATCCTAAAATTTCAAACAATTTGGACAACGGAATAAAAAGTTATTAACGAATTACAATCAGGTCTCTGAAAAACAGTCCCCTGGAAACAGCAGGTTTTCAGTTTAAGTGACAGTTTTCAAAAATTCATATCAATTCGAATATTTCATGAAATTCTACGATTCAAAAAGTTCCCGAAACTAGAAATGAAGATCTACGCAGAACAAAAAGAGAACAAAAATATCACACAAAAAGAGAGCAAAAGATCGAGTCAAGAAACAAAGATTTAGAGCAAAGAAAGAGATTCATTAAACCACAAACCCTTTACACAATTCCAAGTCAATTAAAGCTACAAGAATTTCAAGAAAGGAAAGAAAACACCTAAAGAGATGAAGTAAGCTTCGAGTCTCGTCGTGGATGCCTTCCTCGTTGTTCGAGATGCGTAGAAAGCTAGTCACCTCGCACAACTCGTTCCTTTCGTACCGATTCACTCGCCAATCGAAGAAAGCTCCAAACCGGCTGCGTGAACTCGAGATTAGCAAGGAATCAATCGGAAGAAAGCTCCCAATCAATTAGAGAAAGCTCGTCTCCTTGCTTGCGCGGATTAGGACGAAGAAAGCTTCAATCAAAAACCTCACAACTCGATCTTCGTCGAAGTGTAGACCAACTCACCGAATGAAGTAAGCTTCTATTCGGTGCTCGATCTTAGAGAATTATCGTTCGAATATGCAATTCTTGTGTGTTCTTGAAAGTTCTTGGACTTGCTTAAGAGGGAGAGAGTTCAAGAGAGTTCAAGAGAGAGAGAGAGAGAGAGAGAGAGAGAATGGGCATAAAAGAGCGTGAGAGTGCTCCGAAGAGCGGGGGAGGGGAAGCTTTTCTCATAGGCCTTGGGGTCTTATTTATAGTGTCATTGGGGCTTTCCCATTGGCCGAGATATGGGTGAGAGGATTGAGGGTAGTTGGGGGTGGTAGGTGAGGTAGGTGGGGCCGTAGAGTGGCAATTGTGTGAGTGGTTTTCGAGTAGAGTTTGGTGCAATCTCTTATGTTGATGATTATTTGCCTTCTCCTTCACACGTGTACCGAATTGGTCGGTATGATATATCGATTTTAACGGCGCGAGGAGACGAAGGCAACTACACTCTTGGATTGCCGAGAATTTCCACCTAAAATCTGTAATTAAGCAATAAAACACACTTAGTGAAGAAATATTCTTGTTATCTCAAATATGAACAATTGTATATATAAAGTTGTGATTCAAAAGGGCTAAAATCCCCAAATTAGATATCAAAAAGGTGCCTTATTTTCCTCTTATCATAAGTGCACCGCCGGTGATAACTGCCGACGTTGAAAATATTTGTACCGCCGGTGATAAAATAACCGCCGGTGATATCCACCGACGGTGAAAATATAAGTACCGCCGGTGATAATCCTACCGCCGCTGAAACTACTCGCCGGTGAAAATAAGCTCACCGCCGGCGATATTTCCCACCGCCACTGAATACAGTCGACGCTGAAAGTTTCTATACTGCCGGTGAATGTACCGCCGCTGAAAATGTTCAACCTGATCTGCTTATTTTCAGCGGCGTTATGGCCACCGCCGGTAAAACAAAATTTTACCGCCGCTGAAAACCTTTACCGGGGGTACCGCCGGTGATACTCATTTTTAGCGGCGGCTTATCTGTGGCGGTGTATTAGCGGCGGGTCCCCGCCGCTGATAGTATCAGCGGCGGTTTTTTCACTTTCAGCGGCGGTAAAGCACCGCCGGTGATAG
The DNA here is from genome assembly GCA_946800325.1 of Luzula sylvatica. Classification (NCBI taxonomy): domain Eukaryota; kingdom Viridiplantae; phylum Streptophyta; class Magnoliopsida; order Poales; family Juncaceae; genus Luzula; species Luzula sylvatica. The sequence goes on along the minus strand of OX326959.1, from coordinate 71,919,690 downwards.
TGCAGTTTCTAGTAGTGATACAAGACACACATATACCATAAGCCGAACTCCATATCATTCAATAGATATAATCATGAACGTATGACAGAATGCTCACACTGTTATTTTAGTTTTGTTTCTACTATAACTCAAATTATACAATGTATGGAAGAAAAGTATAATTTGTCCCCAAACTCATCATAACATCCTTGATGAAGTGACAAAATAACTTGATTAACATTTCTAATTGACTCAATAAATGTTGATTGACACGTTTAATTAACACATCAATAATTTATAATATGTTAATATTAGTAAATGTTAATTAACGTGTCAATTCAATTAAACGGTCAATTAAATCGTTAAATGAGACAATCAATAATACTAATCAACTTACTTACTTCTCTATTGCCGCCTCATCAAGAATGTTATTTTTGTGTTATTTGGACTTCATATATAATCTCAGCATGAAACTACAATAATCTCATATAATGTTGATTAGTCTGTAAATATTTGTATTTTCAAGTATTAATATTTATTTTTACAAAATTATAACTACAATAATCTCATATAATGTTAAGTTCGTTATATTTGTATTTTTAATCAAACAAAGTTAATATTAAAAAAAATAATAGTAATACTAGAAATTAAAAACCATTTATCCATCTAAATAGCTTTTTTAACTTATATACACCCATCAAATAATATTTTTATTTTTTAAAATATTAAATTAGAAAAAAATAAAATCATATGAAATAATTTATATTTGTGTTTATGCTAAATTAAATTTTTTATATTATTTATTAAATTACATTCACTATTAAGTTTGATGTTATTTATAATGTTCAATGAATTTTGAATCAACAACAAATTATTAGTACTATGTAAGTAATGACATGCGTATGATTAATTATTTTTATATTTCAAAAATATTGTGAACAACAATGATACAATATTGTTATTATTATTTTTTTTTGTAAAATCGTGTTATACCCCCATATATTATTATACAATGACATTAATATAAATGATATTATTTTATTAAAAAAAATAGATTTTTTGCTTTCATAATGTAAAATAATTATAAAACATATACATAATCATATACAAATAATTTTGAAATAACTTTATTTTTTTTTTAAGAGAAAGGCAAGCACGATACGCGCTCGATCCATTCTATTTTAATATAAGAAAATGTACCAAGAAAGCGGTACCAAGAGTCCATTAATTACAAAGGTAAGGTAAAGTAAAACTACATTGAGAGAAATGATCAAAGGGCCCGGCTCGAGCTCTAACTAAACTTAACGTGCCATTATCCACTTAAGATGAGCAGAACCTAGTGCTCAACAATGTGCCCGCCAAGTATCCACTTAAGATGAGCGGAACCTAGTGCTCAAATAATTTTATTATGGAATGATATTTATCAATATTATCATACAAATATCTATTTTGTATTATAAAAAAAACATAATTAACATACTCGCATAGCGCGAGTATTCTCCTAGTAAGGCGGCAAGAGAGGATTAAGTAGGTTGGTTAGTATTATTAATTGACTCAATTGGCGATTCAATTGACCGTTTAATTGAATTGAAACGTCATTTAACATTTACTAATATTAACATATTATAAATTATTGATGTGTTAATTGAACGTATCAACTAACATTTAATTAAGTCAATTAGAAATGCTAATTAGATCACCTCATCGAGGATATTGTGATGATTTTGAGGGACCAAGTATATTTTCTTTCATATATAGGTATAATTTGGGTTGAAAAAAAAAACACAGGACACGTGGCAGTGTGTGGTGATATATTCAAAATTATAACTATAGAGTATTCCCCAATTAGTCTTTTATAGTTATTGTATATGTTGAAAAGATAATTATTCATTAATTTGAGTACCATATCTTTCTTGAATTATCATCAATACAAATAATACTTTGGAATAATTACCTTCATTTATATAAATATTATTTTTTATTTATTAAATTATCTCAAAACATTATTATTAATTATTATTTATTTGTATTATTGATAGTTTTTATTCTTTATATGAGAAACAAACAATGAATTAATTATTTTTTAAACACATATCATAATCAAATAAGGGCATTTTGGCAGAACTTATGGATTATTAAACTACATAAGAGAAATAACTTCATTAATTTCTTCCGTCTTATAAATGTAAAACAAATAAGAGAAATAACTTCATCCGCCCGGTATTCTTTCTTGGCGGACTGCCAACCAATAATTTTATTTTTAGTGTAGATTATTAAACTACATAACATATTTTTGGAATACGATACATATTTTTGTTATACCTTTTGAATTTTTTGAGATGTATGACAGTATGATACACTTGTTTTACTTGTATATTGTTATGTATTTTTAAATTTGTGCTATACATTTGTAAGTATAATGCATGTTTTGAATCATACTTTCAGAATTTTTTTTTTTTAAAATATGATACATTTTTAGATATATTATATGTCTTTTTTAAGAATGTATCAGATATATTTTAAAATATGTGATACATTATTTCAGCCGTAATTTTTTTTTTTTTTTGAATTATATGTATTTTTTAACGTGTGGTATATATTTTTGAATAACAAAAATGTTTTTAAATGATGTATTTTTTAATAGTTAGGTAACAACCTTAAGAACCACATCCTTTAACAAACTTGAAAGCTAGGTAACAAACCTTAAGAACCTTGAGAGTCCTCAATGTTTATTACGAATGTCATAATGTTCGTGAGGAAACAAATGCGCGAATCAACCAAGGTTTTGATGATCTTAAGGAATAACTCGATCGTACCCATTACGGTGGTGAATCCTCGAGTAATGGACCGGAATCTTAAGCATTGGATCAAAAATAATCGTTATTTTATCGAGTATTTTACCGTCAAAACTATTTATTGAGTATAATTATGTGTGAGTTTTTAAAACTTTTGTTGTGTCATTAATTACATTATTATTGTGTGTTGAAACAGTTTGTGTGGTTTCATATGACTTTGTTTAAATTTACATATATGTATCTTATAAAAATGCTTTTCTATTAAACACAAATCATTGTTAAAACTTACAAATTAAATCATCACACATAAAAACCACTATTAGGAGTGTAAGCAGAAACAACAACGAACTAATTACAAGAGGTACACAAGTAGATAGAACAATACAAATATCCGTCGATTCTTCTCCTTTCAAATGTTTCAATTAAACGTCATCCAAAATAAAGAACTTTTTTATTTTGTTTAGCAATTTCATACATCCGATTTGTCGGGAAATTTTCTTTTTACTCAATAAAAATAAATATATGCATGAAGCAGGCTAATTAATAAGTTTTGACCGGCGTTTTTTTGTTTGTTTGCTTTTGGTGAGATTAACGAAGAACAATAGAAAATTATATACCATCTAATATGTTGAAACCTCAAAAATAACTAATTTTTTTAATGGAAGTATTAGAAATGGCCCATAGTCGTGTTGTTAAGTATTTATGAAAAGATACCAAAAAGTAAAAAATTTATACTCCATTGACATCACAAATAAAAAAAAGAAACTAATATATTCATGATTTATAGATTATGCTACACTTCAAACAAAATTATGGAAGTATTAAAGGGCAGGGAGGGAGCCAGACATTTAATTGACATATTTTAACTAAATATTCTAATTATAAAGTGCCATACAAATAACTTCCATTAAAGGTTCGTAATTTGCTAATTAAAAAGTTATTTCAAAGACAAAATAGTTTGTTAAAGAATCATCATTTTTTCTATTACGAAACATGGTCTTGATAATTCTACAAATGCAAAACAACCGTAGACCACAAAGACATACAACTTGAATGTCATTTTGACTTTTGTTTTGGATTTGACTAGTTATTCTGCATTTAGTTACTTATTTTTAGTAAACGCTTTTTACAGATATATTCAAGAATATATGTCTAGAATATAATAAAAAAAACGTTTACCAAGAAGAAGTAAATCGGTGCACTATGTAGTCGAATTTAAAAGTAAAGTCAATAATGCCATGTTGTCGAATCTAAAAATGGTTTGCCAAGTCATTTAAAGAAATAGCTCGCATCATCAATTTGAAGAGGTCAAATTATCACAATAGTCAATAATCAATATGAAAATTTTGAATTTTGTTTGTCAATTTGGATGGATAGATACGTGAATAAGAAAACGCAAGTTCGTTGAAATTTCCTTTTTAGTAGTTTGTCATAAAGTTTATGTTGTGGGGTTATTTTTACAATCAACTTGTAATGATACTGTACTAGAAATATTCAAATATTTAATTTAAAAAAAATAACAGGTATTTCTCGAATTTTACGAATACTAGTTGAATACTTTTAACGTAGGAATAATTATACTTGAAAATAAAATATTAAATTTTCAAATTAAAATGAAAGAATAATACGTATAAAAAAATAACAAAATACGGTAAAAATTTACTTCATATTAAGATATTATAATAAAAATAGATTTTTAGTATTTTTACGTCAACTATATAATACTCATATATAAATATATTAAATATATAAATTATAATAAATATATAGCTTTCCATTTTTTTTTAATTTGTCGTATCCTTATATGTTAGATGCGATGTCGGTGTCCGTACAACATAGGTCATTTCTTAATTGTACTGTTTGACTGATTAATTAATGAGGAATATTTTCTATTATGTATAACTAGATTTTTCCCCGCGCAATTGCGCGGGAGCCCTCGAGTTTGTCATGTTTTATTTTTCATAATATGTAATTAGATTCAATGTTTATTTTGTGTGATTGTTCGCATATCCGTGATTTGGTATATTTTTAACCCCCTAATTTTTTTGGATATTGTAAAAAATCCTCTATATTTTCGTAAACTCCAAAAAAATTCTCTACCAAACTTTTATTTTAAAATACCCCTTAAGGATGGTATTAATTTTTTTTTTTACCAAAATACCCTTCAAATCTCATATGTAATAATTAAAAGTTATTTTTGTTATTTTTTATTAATTTTAAGAAAATTCATAAACACTTCTTAACATGTAGTGATTTAAAAAAAATTAAATTATTACATATTGTGTTTATATAATTTTAATATTCCATTCTTTATTCACAAAAAACTAACATTAAATAATAATAAATTAAACAATAATAAATAAACACCTTGCAAATATATTCATAGAAAATATCTTCAAACATCTATTTTTTATTTTAGTTTTCCTTTTATGTATTTTTAAACAGTTTTATGATATTTTATTTTTAAATATTTGCAAGATGTTCTTTTAATAATATTGTTCAACTTATTATAATTTTATGTTAGTTTTTCAAGAAAAACAATATATAAGTCGAATATTTGTAATGAATGAAATATTAAAATTATATAACATATAACACATAGTAATTTTTTTTAATTATTATATATTACAAAAAGTTTAAGATTTTTTTAAAATTAAAAAAAGCATTTTTTTAATGAATACATATGTAAATTAATTGTTTTTTACAATATCTAAAAATTTAAGGAGTTTTTTGAAAATATTCCAAGTAAATTGGTGATGTGGAGGCATAATAAGGTGGTGATGTGGAGGCATGAGAAGAGAGGGATTTCCCTAAAATTATAACTATTAATAATTAATAATAATAATTAATAATAATAATTAATAATTAATAATTTGTCGCTTAAAAGTCACCTATTGTTTTCTTTTTTGTTCATATACTTTAATGTATGTTTATTTTTCTTTTCATATGTATATTATAATTATAATTTTTCAAAATTTGTTACATATATATTATATCATTTAAATGATAATATTTGTCGCTCAAAAGTCACCTATTTATTATATGTTTTTCTTATTCGTTCATATGCTTTTAGAATTTTATTTTTCTTTTCATATGTATATTATAATTTTTCAAAATATGATAGATCTATATTATATTTATCTAAATGATAATATACATTATTTTATTTTTATAATATACTGTACATATATTTTGGGTGTTTTTTCGATTTATATAGGGTGGCCTATTTGTCCCTCACCTATTTTCGAAAAACCACATTTTGTCGAATTTTGAACCATGACTATTGACGGATCTATTAAGGAACTAAAAATATAGCGGTCCCTCCTAAATTTTGAGCGGTAGTATATATATAAGATTACGTTACTGTATTTTATGATAAAATTGAAAAAATTATGTATTATCGTCTCTTCAAAAAAAAAAATGAAACGATAATCCTTCCTAAATTATCGCACTATATTGATACATGACAAGATCCGTCATTGGCCTCTTTGGGACAAGGGGTGCCTAATAGACAAACAAATGAGCCCTTTGAGATATTGACAATAATTAAGATGAAATTTAATACCAGCCTGTTATGAATATTAATATTAATAAGTATATGAATATACATGCACTTGTATATAGGTTTTGATATTCTTATTTAATATGATTAAATGTAATTAATGTATTGTTTAGAGATTTTCATTCCCTATAAATATAGACCATCTATGTACTATGAGGTGATCCATTTGAATAAAAAATTTCTCTCTCCTCTCTTTTCTTGTTGTTTTAAGCTTTATTTTATAACACGTTATCAGCACGAAACTCTGTCGAATTGAGATTTGACCATCACACACCGTTCTCGAGATTTCAATATAAGGTATTATCTTATTTCTATACTAGTTTGTTGATATGCATTTTCTTTATAAACTGTAATTTGTCAATGATTATAATATATTTGAATTTTTATCTAAGAAAAGAATTGAAATCTGAAGTTTCATTGTGATTGATGAAAACCTGAAGTTACATTGTTATTTTATTGGGAAACCTGAAGTTGCTCTACTATGATTTGATTGATTATGGTTTACATGAACTTGATTTCAAAGGGAATGTGGTGAACTTGTAGTTCTCTTAAATTGTTTTTTTTTGCTTGAAGCTATGCTCACTCCGTGAAATAAAAAATGAATTTTTTTTTCATTGATTAACCAGTAAAACTTACTAATAAACGCATGCATTGTTTTCACTTGGACGAAATAGACATAAATGTTTTTTTATTTTTAATCATATGTAGCTTTGAATCGTATTGTTGCATATAATGGGGTGGTCATAATTCATAATTATTTGGTATTACTAAATATTGATAATAATTTGCAATTATTGAGAATCCTCTGTCATAATTAAGTATCACAATTAAGGCTCATTAAAAATTGATATTGGGTGTTACTAAATTTATTTATTACTTTGAATTCTACTGTTATACTGTTATTTAATTTGATATTCTACTATTATTGCACTGTTATTAAATTTCATATTTTATTTAATTTGATATTCTACTTTTAATTTGGTACAGTAAATAAATTCATTAAAATATTATGTTTTCATTGAACAATCTTGTTTTTGTACAGTGAATAATTTTATTTTATTTTATTATGGTTCTTTTAATTCCATATTTAAGAAAAACAATCGAAACCCGAAGTTTCATTTTTATATGAATAATAATGTCGTTTTCTTGTGATTTGTGTGTGAACCTGAAGTTTTATATAAACTTATGGTGAGTTTATTTGCACTAGCTATTGTAACTTAACTTGTATGTGAAACTTGAAGTTATAGGAATTTAGTATTTTTTTTTTGAGAAAAATAGAGTAGGCTCACAAGTCCTACTTCTATTGTTTAATTAAATAATAATTATAAGAGTTTACATAATCATGCAACTAGAGAAGATATTTGCCCTACACTAATCTAAAAATCACTAATCCTAAATACCCTCTTAATCTAATTACATGATTAGTACTTAGTGTTGGTTCAAATTTCCTGATAGTTTGATTATTTCAAAACACTGTCATTACTAATGTATACATCCAGAAAAGTGCAGGATAACATAGGTACGATACGAAGATGAAGGAGGACTTGTGAAGGAGGATTTCATTGGATTACATCAAGAATCAGGACATGAAGTCTCAAGATAAACAAGAAAAGAAGAACACAAGGAAGGCCATTGGAATACATCAAGAATCAAGATGTTGAAGCCTTCCGTGAGTGGGATACGCCACAAATAAACCATAGGTACAAACCTAGTAGAACTCAAGTAAAATCATGTTCAAAATAACAAAGAGTTCAGTCAAGCAGGAAGTGCGTTCTGAACGAACTCAAAGTCCGTTCAGAACGGACTTGCCACATATCAAAACTTTAAACCTTGATTAGAACCAAACGTGTCACAGGGATGTGTGCGTTCGAACGAACAATCATGTCCGTTCGAACGGACAATTAGAATCCGTTCACCCACCTTCTGAGTGCGTTGAACGGACAATCCTTCCTGTGAACGGAAAAATGTAACAGGGATGTGTGCGTTCGAACGAACACACATGTGCGTTCGAACGGACAACCTGGAATCCGTTCACCCACTTTTCAGTGCGTTGAACGGACTCTTGTTCCTGTGAACGCAAAATGCTATGTATAATTGAGTCCGTTACGAACGGACATTGTCCGTTCGAACGGACCCAATATGTACTTGCACGTTATTTTGAAACGGCTAGTGCAAACTACAAGTGCGTTCTGAACGGACTTTATGCGTTCGAACGCACTACAAGTTTTCTGAAGGATTTCTATAGAGAGTATAAATAGAATCCTTCATGGGTCTCTCTCTCCCACTTCTTCACTTTCAAACATTCAAACCTAAAAAGAGAGAAACCCTAAGCTGTGATTATCTATATCCATTGATAGCTTGAGAAACCCTCTTTAGATCGTTGATCAACTTTCGATATTCTCCACTAATCGTATCCCACTCACGTGACCGATCACGTTGTAGCTCGATTAGTGATGACAGTGTAATAGGCTAGTGCAACAAAGTGTAAAGAGCCTTAGCTATAGATCGATAGAAGCGTGTAAATCGATCTACGCAAATCCTTGTAATCGAGTTGAGTTGGAATTCAATCGAAAGCCAAAAAGAGGCACAAGGCATTCCCGGAGACGTAGGTACTCGCAAATAATTGAGTCGGTCAATTAAGCGAGTAAAGGGTGAGTTAAAGCTACAAAGCAACCACCTACCGAACTTCGTAAACAAACATCTTGTGTTAAAGTGTTTGTACGGTATCATCTCTATCATCTAAATTATTATTTATTCCGCACCGTAAATTAGGTTTAAATCTAAACTAAGTGTAAGCTAGATTGCCAAATTTACCCCCCTCTAGGTTAGAATTAACCAACACTTAGTATTACAATATTTAAAAAAACCCGGAAAGGAAATCTTCCATTTAATCCAGTAGACCAAATCCCTTATTTCTCCAAATCCTGGAAATCTTATCTGTAACCTAACTATAAAAGACCTTGCATTCCACCGATCACTCTTTCCTTCTTTCACTTTCCTCAATCATTTCCTCGCCGCTCTTCACCTCTCTCTCTTTGTAATTATTTAGTCACCGATCGTCCTCCGATCAACTCATTACCGCCTCGATACTAGAGTGTTCTTCAATCCTCAACCATCCTCAACCATAATTTCAATCTCAGTACCAACTTCTACCTCCACCTCGGTACCAACCTCTACCTCCACCTCAGTACCAACTTCTACCTCCACCTCGGTACCAACCTCCATCGAAACCAAATCGATTTTGAACCTCCTTCTTTCATCAGCTCATCGCCCTTGGAAATAGTCTCTCATCAGCCAAATCGGTTTTCAGTCCAAATCGATTTTCAGTCCAGAATCTCCAAATCGGTTCTCAAACCAAATCGATGTTCCATGAAGAACAGGAGTCGATGATCTTCTCAATAACCGAATTTAGAATGCATTGGAGGAGTTGGCTTAATCACTGGTACGCTCTTCTTTAATTACACAAATTCCCTAAAATTATCATAGATATGTATAAAAGTTTCATCTTCCAGTACCTCCTCTTCCTCTATGTCAGTTAAATTTGTCGTATGATCTTCAATTGAATGAAACCACCATAATCTTCGATCTTCTGACCTCATGGCATTTGTATTTCGATTAATTTCTACCTCTTCAGTACCTGCATTATAGTTAAACAAATTAGTGTAGAAATTTTCATCTGAAATTAATTCAATTGGCTGATTTTCATTTAAATTTATTGTATTTTTCATATCTGGAATCCATGCTTGAAACTGTTTGAAATTCAAATCATCAAAATTTTGAGATTGATTTAGTTTATATTCATAAAGTATATGATTTATAATTCTCCACTCATCAAATTGAACATTTGTGAAAGTTCTTCTACATCTCTCTAACCAAATCTGGTACAAAGAGATGCATATTAAATTTTTATAATCATTACTTTCTCTACTGTTAAGAATTATATCCAATGGATTGAATAGGGTTAATTTAGTAATCCCTAAAATATCATGTATTTTACCCCATATATTATTTATAAAATTACATTGATTTATATGATGCTTTATATTTTCCTCATTTTCTTTGCATAATACACATCTGTTAACTATAGACCAACCCCTTTTTTGTAAATTATCAGTAGTTAATAATCTTTCTTTATATATTAACCACAAAAATATTTTGATTTTAAGAGTTATACTTAACTTCCATATATTATTATAGTATGCATCAATATACACTCCTTTAATTAATGTTTGATATGTACTTTTACAGGAAAATATTTTATTGCCATTCCATTTCCAATTAAACGGATCTTTATGGGATGGGTTGAGGTCAAGGGAGCTGCATATTTGATCAAGCTCAAGAAATTGGTCATAAGCAATATTAGATAAAGGTACCACTATACCCAAGCTATTATATAAATTAGATTGATTTATTTTATTAATAAAATATTGAACTGTGCCAGTTTTATTTTCACAAAATATATAAAGTTCTTTAAATTTTAAATTTAATGGCTGATCCATCCATCTACCTTTCCAAAAATTTGCATGTTCACCATTTCCTAATATTATATTCAAGCTATGATTAAAAAAGTCTATATTTTTAATTATATCATTCCAAAAATAAGAATAATTGTTTTTATTTAAATTATGACTCTCTCATATTTCTGTAATGTCTCCAACTAAAATTTTCCATCCTAATTTATCATCTGAATTGTAATAGAGCCAAAACCATTTAATTAATAAAACCTTATTAAATAATTCTAGATTTATAACTCCTAATCCACCTTTGCATTAGGTTGACATACAATATCCCATTCTATTAAATTATATCCTGAATTTGAATTTCCTTTCCAAATTTTTTTTTCCCTTATTTTATCAATTTCATTAAAAACCCATTTAGGAAATTTAAATACATTAAGATAATATATATAGGAATAGAAGATATTACTGAATTCATTAATATTAATCTCCCAGCTTTACTTAACATATTTCCTTTCCATCCCTCTAATTTTACAGTAATTTTTTCAATTATTTTAACATATTCCTCTTTAGTCGGTTTTTTATAATGAAGTGGTAGACCTAAATAATTTATTGGAAATTTCCCAATTGGACAATTTAATATGTTTGAAATTTCTGTCATAATATTATCTTCTATATTCATCCCAATTATTTCTGATTTTTGAAAATTTATTTTTAATCCTGACTCTTCTCCAAACAGATTTAAAATATAATGAATTCTATGTATATTATTAATATTAGGGTTTAGAAATAATATTGAATCATCAGCATAAAATAGACTAGTATAAATATTTTTAAATGGTTTAATTATATATCCTTTATCACTCAAATTTTCTAATATCTTTGATAAAACATCCATAACCAGTAGAAATAAAAATGTAGATAATGGATCACCTTGCCTTAAATCTCTTTTTAAATATATAAATTTCCCTGGATTTCCATTTAATATCACTCTAGCAGAGCCTTTAAGTACTGAATTTTTTACCCAATTAATATAATTTTCTCCAAACCCTCTTGATTTTAATATTTTTAATAAGAAGTCCCAAGAAACACTATCAAAAGCTTTGTGGATATCTAATTTTAAAACTATTAAGGGGGTTTTATGTCTTTTTGCTAAACATATAACTTCTCTAGCATATACATAATTTTCAGCTATATTTCTGTTTTTTAAAAATCCAAGTTGGTTTTTTGATATCAGCTGATCTATATGATTATCCAATCTGTTAGCTAAAAGTTTTGAAAATATTCTTTGAATACTAGATACTAAACTTATAGGCCGAAAATCCTTTGGTTCAATTGCATTATCTTTTTTAGGGATTAAACTAATATATGAAGTATTAAACTGTGATAATCCTTTGTGTACCTCGTTATTAAATAAATCTAAAATTTCATCCTTTAGAATATTCCAAAAAATTTTGAAAAATTCCCCTATATATCCATCTGGTCCAGGACTTTTATCAGATTTCCAATTATTTATAACATTATTTAATTCTTCTATTTGAAAACTATTTTCTAATAGAGTTAAATCTATATTTTCATCCTGATATAGTTTAGATAGATTAATTTCTCCATATATATTTTTAGAAATAATTTATTTTCCTATAAGGTCCCTATAAAATGAGAAAATAAGTTTTGATTTATCTCCATGATCTTTAACTTCAATTTCATTTTTATCTTTTAAAATTGCTATCATAGAACCAGATTTTTTTATAGATGCATGTAGGTGAAAGAATTTTGTGTTTGCATCACCATTTTTAATCCAATTAAATTTGGACCTTTGTTTCCAATAAATTTTATTTGGAGAATTTATATTTTCAAATCTTAATTTAGCTTTAATTTTAACCCATTTTTCTATATTTGTTAATTCCCTGATATCTTCAATTTTATCAGCCCATTGAATTATTTTTTTACAGTTTTCAATTTGAATATTATATTTTTGATGTACATTTTTATTCCAGTCCCTCAGACTTTTACTTAATTGCAAATATTTTTTATGTAAATTTTTTATTGATGAGCATTTATGATTTTTTATATGTGATTCTATAATTTCCTTAGATTCTGGCATATGTAGCCATTTTTTTTCAAATCTAAATCCATTAAAAATTGGATATTTAGTGTTAGCTTCATATAATATTGGTATATGATCAGAGCAAGTATTAATTCTAGTTGTTTGTTGTGAATTAGGAAAATCTGTGAGCCATTTTTTATTCAAAAGGATTCTATCAAGTCTTGCTTTAGCTAAAGAATTTTTCCAGGTAAAATTTTGACCTTTTAATGGTAAATCTATTAAATTTAAATCACTTGATAGCTCTCTAAATTCTTGTGTAAAATGATTATTAGTATAAGGTCCACTTCTCTCATGTGCATAAAAAACTAGGTTAAAATCTCCTAATAATATCCAAGATAAATTATTATTTTCACCAATTTCTTTTAGCTCATTTAAAAAATCTTGTTTTTCATTTCTAATTGATGGACCATATACTCCTGTAATAAGGAATTGTTTAGCATCCCATAAATTTTGTAAGATTATAGATATAGAATATTTATATTTTTGAGTTGATATTTGTTTAAATAATTTTTTATTCCATGATATAAGAATACCTCCTCAGGCTCCTTGAGATTCTAAATAATCAAAACCATTTAAATTTTTTCCACAACATTCATTATTTATTTGTTCATTAATTATTTTTAATTTAGTTTCTTGAAGACAACAAATATCTATATGTTCATCTACTATAGTCTTATTTACTAAATATTTTTTGTTGTTATCATTTAGACCTCTAACATTCCAAGAAAATATTTTAAGTTTTTTTGTATAACATTATTATTATCTTCTTTATTCTATAATTATTTAAATCTTACTTAGTCCTTGCTTCTAACATACTGTTAATTTTTTCAGTTAAATTAGGATTTATTTCAATTCCTGTAGAAGATAATATTTCAATTATTTCTTCAGGATTTGATAAATTGGTTTTTTTCTCTAGATTTAATATTTGAAAATTATTAGTATTTTTCTTTGATTTTTGCCTTTTGTTTCTCTCTTTTTAACTTCCTTGTATTTAACCATTTGGGCTTTTTGAACTGGAGAAGTATAAATTCCTGATTGTTTATTCAATAACCTTGCACTTCTTCTTTGATCTTCTATTTGAATGTTTTTTGCAATTTGTTTACAATTTTGTTCACTTTAATTTTCTGTATTTATATTAGGAGAAATTAAAATATTTATGTTAGGTTTATCAATATATGTGTTTTTCCCTTCATCCTCCAGATTAGGTTTAAAAAAATAATCACTAATTTTTTCTTGTTTAATTTTGATTTATCAGGAGGTGACATTTCTTCTAATGATTGGTCATTGGAGCTCATAATCTCAGAGAATGGATCCATAGATGAAAGGGTAATATCATTATTAATATTTTTTAATTCATTATGCTTATTTAATTCATACAAATTAACATTAGGTTTTAAATTTCCATTTATACCCTTCTGTGAAATAAATTCTATGTTAGATATTTGTTTCCCTTTATCCTGTTGAATTAGGGTATCCTTATACTTAGAGATAATTGCTAAACCTTGTTCTGTTATTTGAAACATTAATGTTGAATTTTTTGCATCCAAATTATTTTTTAATATTTTCATTCCATTATGTTTAGTTAATTCTATATATATTTCTTTATAAATTGGAATTTTAATAATTCTTTTAAATTTAGCTGATTCTATTAAAAATATATCTTGATTCATCTTTAAACTAGAAATTCTTATATTTTCTGAAATTTTAGTATTTATATTTTGTTGTTTAGTAGTTAGAGTTAGATTTTTTTCAATATTTTTCTTAACTCTCCATATTTGCACTAATTTCTTCTTTTTCGGCCAAATTTGTACTATTTTTTTAGAATTCTGACTTTTAATATTGCTTCCATTAATTTTAACATTTTTTATTTGTTTGTTTTTATCTTTTATAAGAACCTCTTTAGAGACATTATGTGAAGTACTAGTTAAATCCTTATTTTCAATAATCAGAATTTTATAGGTATTTTCTCCATCAATTATATTAATTAATTCTGGTAATTTAGTTTGGGGTTTAACATTAATGGAAAGAGTGATCTCATGTATTATATCATTTGGAATGTATGATCCTACACCAATCAAATATCCTATAGAATTAATTATTTTAGCAATATCAAAAGCATTGCAATATTTTAATGGAAGATTTTTAAGTGAAATGGATTTTGTTGAAAATTTTGTTTTTTCTAAAATATTAAAAGTATGTGACATATATACTGTTATTTCATTTGCCTTTCCCTTATTATTTAAATCATTGATATCTCCCTGAGCTTTATTAATATTCTTTTTATTTGTTTCAATTTCAGGAATATGTTGTATAGGGTATCTTGGTTGCACTTGAGATATTTGATGTTTCACTTGAGATTGATTCACTTTAGGCATGAAAGGTTTGAAATTTTGAATTTTCCCTAAATTGGTATAACAATTTTTTTGAATATGTCCTAACTTAAAACACCTAATACATCGAATAGGCTCTCTACATTCATACCGAAAATGATTTGTAGCTAAACATCCATAACACTTTTTAATCTGTTGCATTTGTGAATTATTAGAATATCTAGGTTTTTTTGAGACAAAAGTCCAAGGCTTTTCATTTTCTAAATTAGTTTGTAAAACTTGTTTGTAGGAAAAAAGGCATTGTAAATAAAGAGAGGTAAGAAGACTTAGCGGGTAATGGAGAGCTTGAACTGAAGATCTTCACTGGAGAGCATGCACTTGAGAGCTTCTACCGAAGAGCTTGGTCACACTAGAGAGCTTGAAGCGTGCACCGGAGAGCTTGACTTCACCGGAGAGGATCTTGTCGTACCAGAAGGTTGGCCGGATGAGAATTTGATGATTATTTAGTCTTTGAATGGTTGTGTTTGAAATTAGGTTCAGTGGAGAGTTTCTGTGTAATTGGTTTGATGATTGAGTTGATTCTTTGGTTATTGGTTTGTATAATTGGCCTTTGGTTAATCTGTGGTTTGATTATTGATAGATAGGATAGATTTAAGGATAGATAATGCCGGATTTAGAGAAGGCTGTTTTCCTATTTCCTTAATCTTCTTTTCTTTTTCCTCACCAAGAAATACTTCACATAACCTTGAATCACCAAGAACCTGAGAAAAAGTACCGGAGCGAATCTCCGGAGAGAACCGGAGAAGACCGGAGAGAACCGGAGAGACCCGTAGAGAACCGGAGAAACAACCGAAGATCACCCTCAAGAGTCACCAAGAATCGCCTCACTTATTTTGGATCCTTGTTTGATCTAGGGATTTAGTATTGATAATTTTTAGTTAACTTAAAGTTTTACAATATAACATTCATTTATTTTGTGTGTAAAACCTGAAGTTTTACAATATAATTAACTTGTATGATTGCACATAAGAATTAGTTTTTATTGGTTATTTACAGCAGTACTTAGTTCCAAATATTAACTTATATGAACATCATTCTTTATTCTCTATTTCAAAGAAGACACCTGAAGTGTATCGGCAATGAGCAAGGAACGAAATATATGATTGTTTGAACTAGGCTATATTGTTGACTCCATTTTTTTTTTTTTAAAAAAACAAATTTATTCATGACACCCGAAGTATACATGAACAACATCAGAATCAGAATAATATTGAAAATTATTCACGCAACCTGAAGTTTGCATGAACACCAGAATATGTATTTGAAATGGCTTGAAAAAAAAAAAAATACTCAAATAACCTGAAGTTATTTACATCTGAATATAACAAGAAGTTCTATATTTAAAAAGAAATATATATACCATTAATATTTGTATGATATTTGAAATGGCTTGAAAGAGTATGTATTTGAATTCATAATATTAAATTTTATGAAATTTGTTTTATACACCAGAAGTTTATTGATCTGTAACCAATAACGTATCCAAAATTGTTAGTTTAAATTATGCACCAGAATTTGCAAGTATATTTATTTTAGTATTCATAAATTTATTTAATGCACATTTATTTTATGTATGTTTATTGTTTGTAAATTTATTTTGCACGTTTAATTATAATTATTTATGCACCAGTAGTTGCAATTTAATTTATTCATGCACATAAAATTTGACATTTGATTTTATTGATGCTCAAAATTTCAATATAAAAATTGCGAGATTCAAAGAAGATTGCCGCGTAAAGTTGCCAATTTATTGAAAGCACCTGGAGTTGCAAGAACATAATATATATAACATAATTATAAAATATTAAAACTTGATCTAAATGAATATTAATTCCCAGAAGTGAATTGTGTCTCGAAGGATAAACGTCACAATTAAGTGACGCAAATGTTGATCATAATAACAGAATCACATAATAAATAAAAGGACTCTCGAAAATGTGATCACAAAGAAATCTGAAAATATTTGCTTCAAAACTTATTTTGAAATAGGTGTACCAGTCTTACATAACATGCTCTTATTTTTGTACATAATATGATCTTATTTTTGTTTTTCGGACTTCATGAAAAGTTAAACAAGAAGAAGAATAGATGATTTTCTTATTTATCAAGAATAAAAAACATATTTGGTCTCGAATTATTTATTTAATCAATAAAGAAATGTTTATTAAATTACAAGAGCATATGTTTACGATTGATGACTCTAGAAGAGTCGTTATTTGGTTGCTCTAGAAGAGACATTATCTATATTGCTCCGAAAAAGTCGTTATGTTAATAAAACATTATTTGTTTATTTTTATGACATGCACATGTATTAGTAAAAATTAAAATCATGTTATTATGAACTAGAAGTTCAATATATAAAATAAAAGCAATTTTATGATTTGAATTAATTATTTATGCATAGAATATGCATGTCACGATCATGACTCGATTAAGACCAACTATTTATGTATTCCCCAATTTTTATTATAACTTACGAGTGATCGGAGCAAAAAGCATTCACTGAATTTTGTAATGTGTAGCAGATGTGTGATAACATATGGACGAGTTTAAAGAAGTGTTTGGTGTATATACGGTTGATTTATTCTTGAAATTGTATATCTTGAATATTTGTTTAGTTGAACCAGAAGTTTCGAACAAGAAGTTCAAATATGTACATGTAAACTAGAAGTTCACATTCAAGAAAGCAACAAAGTTGAATATGTTTGTTGAAAATATGAAATTCCCGAAGGAAAATACTACATACACAACTAAGATGGTGTTAGTAAATAACCAAACATGAGTGAAATTTTTTCAAAATATAAGATATCATGTTAGTCCAGAAGAACTTCATTAGATATTAATAAAAATATCAGCAACTCGTACCAAAATCAAGGGGAAGAGACTGAAAACTGGAAAAATGACAAATTATATGCATCATCATATCAGATCCTCGAACAAGTAAACATGAACTAGGAGTTCATAAATTTGCATGAAATTGCAAATTAGTGATATGATGCATTTATCAATACAAGAATGATTAATAGATAAGAACATTCCAGTGTAAAATGCTCGTATTTTTAATATAATATCCTTGGATAATTTTAAATTTGATATAAGCCTGAAGCACGGTCGGCCAATCGGTTCCAATATTAGAAATCCAAAGGAATAAAAAAGAGCATGATAAAAAGTTGGTAATACACTTCAAACAAATATAATTAGTAGATTTGACATATATATGATCTTTGAAGAAGATTCAGGTACCTGACAATATTGAAATGATTGAAATAATAGGATCTAAAAATAATGTCTCTACTAGAAAAAGATGGAACCAAAATGAAATTATAGTTACTAGAAAGTTGGCATGGGTGCGCTTTCAATTTATAATCAATAAAACGAGGATCAGAAATTAAATTAATTGTGGAATGTCGACATTTAAAACAATTGGCCATAACATAAATCACATATGAAAATGAAATTGATGGACCCGAAGTCCGAAAAACATCATGGTGATGTAAATTATATTTATTTATTTTTCTATTTTTATTTATTTATATATTTTTTAAGGTCTCAGAAGGACTTAAATTGTTTCTTGTATTATTTATAACAGATTATTCGTATGACTCATTTAGTTACAATATTCATGAAAATCCCCGTAGGATTTAGTATGACCGACGCATAAAATTCAAACTCTCGAGAGATATATTATATTAAATTACAAAGATCTTTGCGTGAATAGAATATGAGTTATAAGATATAATCGTTATAATAATACATATACCGGTATGAATGATCAAATATGCAGATACGTATTTATTACAAATAAATAGTGTTTAATTATAATTATTTGAACTACCGAAGAGCTCTAAAAGATAAGTTCTAAATGAAGAAATTTGACGTAAAATATATCGCATGTGAAACCATTTTTTTCCATGGATTACAAATATAATAAATATTTCCTGAAGAAGTTAGCTCGTCGCTGGCTACTAAGATTTCGAAACAGCGAAAGAAAAATATTGAATTTGTTGTAAAATATTTGTATCCATGAGGGGGAGAAATAATACGCAATGCACTATTTTTGTCTTTGGTCATGGTTTTGTCCACTGGGTTTTTCTGGCAAAGGTTTTTAACGAGGCATCTTATGAGGCGTGTTAAACATAATAATGTTGCACTCTTTTTCCTTTACTAGGATTTTTTTCTCATTGAGTTTTACCTAGTAAGGTTTTAACGAGGCATATTTTTATGATATAAATATCCAAAGAGAATTCCGTAATCAGTTCGCCAGTCAAATTCAAAGTGACTAAAACAGAAGGAAACAATTCAAGAAGAATTAAATTCACTTGAAAAACGTGAAGTTTTTGGACCTGTAGTCTAAACAATTATGATATATGACATATACGATACAAATGGATGTATCCCACCGACATTGTGACAATATATTTGTTTGGATTACTTGATAATGTTATTTGAATGGAAATCCCTGAAGGATTAAATTTACAAGATACAACCAAACATATCTCATCAAAATTCTTTTCAACACATGATCTTCAAAATAATGATAAGATAACCGTCCAACAAATTTGCTCGAATGATGACCGGACAAATTCCTTCACCAAGTCATATTGGTCTACATGAGAGGGAGACATAATGCACGATGTAATCTTCTTATTTTATATGGATTTTTCCTAGCGTGATTTTTATTGAGATGTCTATTATTGTGCATAATGTAAATCTTATGGATATTCAAGGGGGGGAGTTATGAATATTAATATTAATAAGTGTATGAATATCCATACACTTGTATATATGTTTTGATATTCTTATTTAATATGATTAAATGTAATTAATGTATTGTTTAGGGATTTTCATTCCCTATAAATATAGACCATCTATGTACTATGAGGTGATCCATTTGAATAGAAATTTTCTCTCTCCTTTTTTTTTTTTTTTTTGTTGTTTTAAGCTTTATTTTATAACACAGCCCTGTTAGTTGATTATTCACTTTTTATTGTAATAATCAAAACTTAAATGGGCCTTGAGATTTTTCCAGAATCAAATGAGCCTTCATATTAGCTCTTTAAATTGTTAGTAGGCCTTTTCACCAGGCTTTGTATACTCGAAAGTTCTAAATTTGTTGGACTTGTATTATCAGATTGATTTCTAGATGGCCCAAAATTAAAAGATAATAATGAAAGTGAAAACAAAGAAAAAGAAAAGAAAAAAAAGACTAGTTATTTAATTTTAGAAAACTTTACTCTGTACACACACACACACACACACTTAATGATAACTCGTATCTAAGAATATACACAAACATGCACTAATGAACTTTATATGTAACAATGTACACATGTTTCATTCACCTATAGTGTTTCTTCACAATCATATACCCCCAAACCAATCACATGAACCATCAAGCAAAAAAGAAAAGAAAAAAGTGATTTCCACGCCTCAATTGAAAGCCGAACAAACCCGTCGAATCTCACCATTAGATCCAGTCTTGACTCCAATCGAGCCCATCCTCACCATAGATTCCGCAAAATCCTGCTCGAAAGACGATCCAAAGAGGTCGCCAAACAACCCAAAGTACGAGTCGACTATTGCCCGAGTCGAGTCATCTTGGTACAAAACTGCATCCGATTCTATAACCGCAAAACCAGATCTTATGTTGCGCAATATTTGGTTATCGAATGTGTTGCCGCTTCCTCTGTCAAGCGGGATTCGGACGTTAACGTTTCCGTTTTGAGGGCATTGTGATTGGAGTTCCGGAAGGAAATTAGGGTTTATGGAGGGGTCTGATTGGCTGCTCGTCGAGAAACTGTACAACCGGTTTTGAACGAAGAAACATGCCGTTGTTCCGATTGTATGCGCAGCTAAATTGTAAAAAAAAAAGAGTTCATAAATGTTAGCAAAAAAAGCCAATTTAATTATTAGAGGTCCAAATTTCAAATTACCAGTCAGGAGAACAAGATCCTTATCGGTTAGGCCCTTAGCTGCGAACTTCGATTTTAACACGCCAATCGAGTCTTGAACCGCTGGCATATTAACCGCATCCGCAAGATTTGAAACTCGGCCATCTCTACGACCTGTCGGTACATCATAAGACGGTCCTCGTGTCTGCATCAAAAACACTCATTCAGAGACAAATAGTTGAAATTGAATTGTAATATATCTAGTATTTCAACTTCAAGTTGAAGATGAACATAATGGTGAAGTTATTTCCATCGATTGGTACCGAACTGTACCGAACTAGGTGGGTAAACCTACCAACTAGTTGCATGCTACATCAAATGCACTCGGACCACAAATTACAAGACATAATTTCAGGGTTTATCTTTTGAACAACCAAACCTCTCAATTAGACCCTTAATTAATGAAACCCTTAATTAATGAAAGCCATCAAAAACTTTATAAGTTCTCCTTGATTAATTATATGATGTGAAAAGATAAAATGCGGTACCAACGAAACAGAGTCGCGAGCAGCGAGTGCTACAATGTCTGCGCAAGAGACTACACCGGGACATTGCGACTCTAGTTGCGTCTTTGCGATATCAATCACGTCCATTCCTCTCACGCCAGCATGACCTGGCGCGTTCTTTTCGAAATTTGGATTTGCGGGGCTTTGAATCAAAATCGAGCCATCACAACCCTACATAAACAAATAAAGCATCAATTGAGTTTAATGCGTAATTTGAATTTTTAGAGAGAGCAATAGAGACGAACTTGAACCATGCAATCATGGAAATGGAGTCTGAGCAAAGCCGCAGGAATTGTAGGGTCGGATTGAGAAACTTGCCTCACAGTAGATGCCACGATTGATTCGGCATTTGGACATGAATTTGAGTAGAAACCAACTTGGAATTGGCCATTTGAGACTCCATTCATGGAAGAAATGAGACCCAAAACCAATGCAAGTGCCCACAACATTGTTTTGGTAGGTAATCTTCTAGAATTGGAATTTCTTGAGAAGAATTAGAGGGATAATAGAATTGGAGAGAACAAAAAGAGAGAGAATAATGGGAAATTTATAGGCCTATGTTTGAGTGTAGAGTTGATGGGTCACACCAGTAGAACAGAGCAAGTGCGTGTTTTTGGTTGTGATTACAGTTACATGTGTCGCCTCTTCATGATTTGGATTACATATATGAATTACGAGAAGAGATCTTATGAAAGCTTATTCTTTGTATTCTTTGTGTCACACACCACTAACCAGGATAATTTCCTTTTCCCTTCAAATGCTAGATTAATTTCAAAATTATTAATTTCATTTTTTTTTATTTAAATTCATTAAATAAAAAAATAGTGTAGTGTTGTCATCAATTCCCACGAATACGAAATAAAAAAAGAAATAAAAAAAAAAGTAGAGAAGAAAAAATTAAGCACGAGATCAACTAATAAGGAGTCACAATGACAGGTCACGTGAGAAAAAAAAATTAATTTGTTTTTGTCATTTTGACAATCTATCAACATACATCTCAAATGTATGTACGATATATTTGAAAAAATATATAGCATAAATGCATATAATACATGTAAATATATATATATATATATATATCATGTATTGTAATTAAAAATACATATTATGTATCTGAAAATGTATATGATATATCTAAAAAATATATTATTCGTATAAAATTAAAGATGAGGCATGTGCACATTAAGAGTGCATTAAACCAAATTCGGGCCGGTGTACACCATTTTTTCTCGCTAATTATATGTCAGCAATAAAAGATTCTTGTATCGACTTCACAAATTGTAATTTACCTGTACACACTAGGTTATTAATCTCATTAAAAAATATTTGTTCAAATTAGGTTACATTCTTCATTTTTTATTTGTCTAATTGGGTCTATCTATCAATATTCATCGATAATTTGCAAAAAAGAAAAAATAATAATAACATGATATCAAAGTTATTGATCAAGCGAAAAATTCAGAATCTGAATTACTAATTATATTAGTTTTAAGTTTTAACACATGTGTTAAATTTAGTTAAGAAACATTAATTGGGTATGTTAGATATTTTGAATTAATTGGTTTTATGTGACAATTGATAGGGCCGGCAATAGTATTCAGTTAAATAATAAAAATAATTTTCCATAAATGATTTTTGTAATAAAATAAAAATTCGGTCTCATCAAAATTTATGTGAACTTATTAAAAAGAGAAAGTAATTTGTCATTCATTATTTGATACTAGTGGAAATTGAATCCATGACCATGATTTATTATGATATTATATAAAATTTGTATGAATTTATTTTTACCTACAAAATCCATAAATGGTCAATGATAGTGATTTCCGGATAAATCTTTAAATATGAAATAGTTAAAAAGAAATTATGAATAAGCATAATTAAGTATTTAACTTCTTCTTACAAATGTTTTTTTGGAGTTAAAGAAGTCTTATCAATATATCTTCTACAACAATGTTTTATCAATATTTTTGGAACAACATAATACAAAAGGCTACTAAGTTAAGAAAAACGTTTAATAAATTCAGAAACTAGTAATGTTAATTTATTACATGTGTTTCATTGTGAAATTTTAAAACATGCACTATAATATTATTGTATCTAATATTAACATTACTGTGGCATAGTATAAAAGTTGGTGTTTAGACAATACATACTACATTATCAAAGGAGAATTGTAATTTATTGGAGATATATCTTGTATACGGAAATAAACAGTTTTTTTTTCATAAACTCCCAAACTTTTTTAAGTATTAAAAAACTATATACTTTTAGATTTCCTTTTTTATTATCTACAAAAGTGATATAATTTATAAACCCTTTGTTTTACCTCCAAGTAGCCACACAGGTTTAAATTTTAACAAGGTAACAAATTCAGTCGTTTTATAAGACTAAAAAGAAAACTCAAAAAAAAGTTCAAGGTTTCGAAATTATTTACAGAAAACTAAGGGCGTTTTGGAAAAGAAAAAAATTATTTATTGACACAGGTGGTCCTGCTTCTTTCCCTAGGCTCTTAACTGTCCCATATTCTTAAAAAGATATCAAAACAAATTAATTTTCATATGAAAATTCAAGTTTGATTTAATAATGTACTGAAATTGTTTGATATCAATGCAACATGAAATATTTATAGATAAAAGGAAATTTCAGAAGTTATTATCAAAAAGTACTTCCAAAGGGAAAAAAATACATGTCATAATACAGAATTATTTGAAATTTTTTTTTTTTTAACAAACGCGGTTGAGTCTTTGCTATTTCTGGTGCAAGTTCTATAAAAAAATGTCTAGTTTACCATGTTATTGTCAATTAACGATAAAGTTCTAAAAAGAAAATGTTGTACTCACATGACCGTTTTAGGATGTTTGCTCAAATTGCAAAAAATACTAAAATATTTAAAATCATACCAATTTAAAATTATTCGAAAAAACTATGTTTGGTGTGTTTTATTATTCACTAAAATTATCCCTAAATAGTGGATATTAAAGAGATTTTAGGGTTATATAGGGTTGGTTTCAACAGAATGAATTAATGAGAAGGGGATAGCCTAACAAAATATGAGCTGGAAAATTGTGATAAAACCCTGCTTTTCTCCTTTCAAAAATCAAAAGTCGCCATTCTTATTTAAGAAGTACCAACAACTTTATTAATACACCATGTTGCATGTTTCTACGTTGCGTCTCTAAACTAATAATGTTTTGGGTGATTTTATGCCCCTCCAAATTGCACCGATATTATCATAACTAAAACAAGAATGGTGTGTCTTGACTTGAGTCTTGTTCAGTTCAATTCAATCATATATATTATAGGTAATTATAATGTAATGATATTTGAATGAGAAAAGATTGTGCATCTATGAGTGTGCACTTTATACGAGCGTCACTAATAGAAGAAAAAAAAAGACGACAATTAGACTTTTTCAGTTTTGATTGTATTTTGTGCACTCTAAAACACACCTCATCCCTCGTCTGAGTTTTATATCATTTTTAGATGTATGATATATGTTTTATATGTTATATATATTTAGATATTTTTTATATTTTTTTGAATATATGATATATTTTTATTAAAAACAATACACGGTATATACATTTCTTTACATGTATAATATATTTTTATTTGTGTCAATGGATTCATTATCCAGTGATTGGGTGTGAGACACACAAATCATATGTTATGAGATTATGTTGTGAGAGATTGTGGATTCAAGTTTCATTGATAACAAATCATGTGTTGTGAGAGGTTGGGTGTGATACACACAAATCTTTATTTGTTAAAATATTTAGATGTATCATATGTTTTATAGAGGACATGATTTTTTTTTACTATAATGCATGTTTTTTTATATTGTATGATATACATTTATGTATGTATGATATATTTTTTAAAATATAATTTTTATATGAATAAAATGTTGTGTAACTTTTTTACGTAACGTGCGCTTGGAGTGTACGAATACGATACAAATCAAACAAATACAGTTAAAATTGAAAAAAATCAATTGCGTATCGCTTTTCTACCGATAGCATTCACATAAAAATGCACATCATGTAATATATTAGTCGATCCTTAATCATTATTTCGATTAAGCTTAATCCAAGCATACACCAATCGCCAGAATCAGTTTTAAAGAATGGATAACCAATTTTTTTGTTTATACCGATTTTTGTATTTTGTACAAAAGCTAATTCGAGAGGACCCTAAATGAATCACTTTACTACCAATTTCCTTCCCTCTCTTTTCCTCGAAACCAAATATATATATTAATTTATTTATTCTTGATATTTTTATTTCATTTACTTTTCTCCCGTTATTCCCAAACCAAACATAGTCTAGAGGTTGGGGTTTAAAATTGTATTATTCATTTTATGTGTATATCATACATCTTTGATGTACAACGACTAAATATATTTTCTCCTCATCATGAATTATATGCTATGTTATGCGGATACTTAAACAATACATAAGTACCTTGAGGATATGCGTATTCGATACGGATGTGAATGCGATACAGTTCGGATACGTATTGGATACGCCACATGATTTATTCAAATATTTTTAATATTGATTTATTTGCGAATACGACGGGATACGACATGATACTGATGGAGGATATTTCAACGATACGACTGGAATACTCAATTTATGATATTTCGATAAATTATATATTTTGAGCCATAGTATTTTTAAATAAATTATAATTACTATAATGCTACTGAGCCGCTCTTCCCACAGTGTGCCACGTCGTCCGTTAATCCTGGACCGTTCGATCGAGATCGGACGGTCGATATTTGAATGGACATGTTTTTCGTAGACCATAGTTGGCTACCTTCTAATGGAGCATGTACGCCGAGTCCATGCAACAAAAAGCACAACTCATTCCATAAACCCTTCTCTCTTCTCTCTTCTCTCTTCACTTTTTCACGCCAGGAGGAGAAAAAAAAAATTGGACCAAACCCTAGGTAGCAAAAACGGAGGAGAAGCGATGAAAAGGGGCAAGACGGTCACTACGACGGCTGAGCACGATGGTCGCCGGTATGGAAGTCGCATTGCGCTTCCCAGCTACTTCTCCATTTCGAGCACGTCTAGGCGTTGTCTTCTCTCGATAACGAAGCTCGTTATATAGAATACTTCTAGATTAATTCTACAATATGTCTAGAATAAGTTTATGATGTTTGTATAGTTTCAGGTTGATTTTGTTATTGTTAATTTAAAAGTATTATTAATTTATTATTCAATTTATTATTTATATAAATTATATATAATATAAATATATTAAAATAATAATTATATAGTCTTATTCGTATTCGTGATTTTTTTGAAAATTACCATATCGTCATATCCGTATCGTATCGGACACGATACCCGTATTCGTATTCGTGCAACATAGATTATATGTTGTTTATCAAGCAATTTTCTTCAACAAGTCGTACAAAGAATATTTTCTTCTTGAAGTGGTATTTAATTGAATGAAACACACATTTGAAGATACATATTTTTTTAATGAAATGATTTTTTCCACAATATTTTTGCAAATAAAAATAAATAAATCAATAAGCTTTTATTTTGCATAATCTATTTGAAGGAACCAAGAAAAAAAAGATAAGGTGTGTTATATTTTTCATTTCTGCAAGTAAGTAGTATATAAATCTAAGAAGCCAAGTGAAATTGCTTAGGTTTTAGATAAGATTGTTTTCGAAGCCGAGAAATTGGAAACCTTGTTTCTAAATTCGATGAATTTTGAGTTGTTTCAGTTAATCGAAAAAAGGAGTTTACAAAATTTAAAGTCGATGATGTTTAATGTGGAACAAATTATTTCTCTTCTCAATTTCATTATTTTTACTTATTTTATCCGATATTTAATTTACATGTCTAGTCTAATTGGCATTTGATCTTTATTCATTTTGTTATTGTTGAAGATACAATAATTATTTCGATTTCGTTCTTGACATGCAGATGATTGTTACGTTTTCTCTTGTGAATTTAAGGGGCCAGAGATGCAAGATAAATTTGTTATCATGAATTCTATTTTAAGTTCTCATGGATAAATATAGATTACCAACTTAGCATTATAATAAGAATCGTAGTGATAATTTACATAATTACATGTCTAATAGGAGAATTTTTGCATTCAAAGTGGTCTCGACTCTCGACTAACCTGGTCTCTGATTCTCTCTCATGGCGCTATTTTGGTTTTTGTTTCTTCTCTTTCATTTTTAATCATCTGTAATCGGCCCCAAACTTTTAAATTAATGCAAATTCGAGCAAGGCAATTCGCCTACTCTTTTCAAAAGTTATACTGTTTTTAATGAAAATTTGTACAATTCTGTAATCGAACGAACTCGCTTGTTCCAACTAATAACTTAAATGTGTACAATTCTTTTAAATCATCTGTAATCGAACGAACAAAACCCAACTCGATTTCGGCTCGAGCCAGTTTGGTTTGGCTTGAAATATGTACAATTCTTTTAAATGTGATTTTGGAGGAGTTTCAAAGAATGCTTAAATAGTACCAAGTACCAACTAATAACTTAGGCAATAGTGGGGGTCCTATCCTTTTAATAAAAAAGATCATCTCATTAATATGACACTAACATTACAAAAATGCCAAAGGCCACTTGGGGGCACAATTTGGTTTAAACAACTCATCCCAGATATATTCATTAAGTCGCTTGTTCCTTTGCTTTTTACAATATGCATCTTTTGACCATTATCTTTTAGCTTTTTCCAAGAAAACAATTGAAGTATATTTGTATTGTATACTTTTGGCTGTATTTGTTTAATGCGTTTTACCCTTTTTCTATAATTAGGATAGGACAATAAAAACTTTGACTTGGGTATTCAATTATTATGGTAAAATCGTAAAAGTTCAACCACTCCAATAATAATTATCAAGCTTACAAAAAATAATTTGGGAATTTGGAGGCTGATAATTTCGTTAGGTCCATTAAAATATGGATATTGGGCCTTTTTCAGGCCCTTCCGGCCCGTAACGATGTAACGGCCATTGCTCACAAATGAAGCCATTATGCTAAAATAATACAAGTTCATTTGCTGTGTCTTAGAATTAAGTAATAATAATTGCACTGGTATTAGTGGAGCTAATTATAGGCCTTGTAATAATTTATTGGATTGTCAATTATTCCCAGGTTCTATTACTTTTTCTTTTTTTTTCTTTTTTTTTTTGCAAATTGCGAGATAATTCGGGAACAAAGTACAATTTCGTAAATAATAGAAAAAAAATCATATTTACTCCTTCAATTATTATCAAATGTTAAGTGTATCTGTTAAACATTAATTTTTTCAATCAATTTCTCGTGAACTATCAATTTTATTCAATTAAGCTCTTCAATTATTATCCGAAAGTATCTGACAAATATTTGAAATTATTTAAAAAAAATATATTCGAATCCGTCACGTGAAGTATCTGATACATATCCGAAGAATATCCGACTAATATCGATATCCGGTACGACTTGATTTTTAAAATTTCCCAATAATATAATATATGGATGAAATCTGGGAGACATAGCAAATAGAAAAATACTACACTCGAGTAAAAATTACTACATAAACCCCCTGTGAAATCTGAAATTGCAGAAAATATGTTGTACATGAGTTACATTACAAGCCTAGCATAATTCTCAGTTTTTGTAGTTGGCAAAATATCAAAGAAGGCCAGGACGAGACTGGCAAGGAAAGTGAGGCACCACCAATGGTGCACTCTCCTTCTTTCTCTCTCTCTTCTCATCCTTTTCTTTCTTCTCCATTCCACTACTCTTATTTTCTAGTCTTGGATCACAGAATGAAGATTCTTTTGCTTCAAATTTACCAAAACAGAGACCCATTTCTATTTGTTTCTTTCTTTTTAACGGTTTAATTGGCCGTTTGTGGGGGGTAATTCAGATTTTATTTTTGTGATTTTTGTTGATTAATTGCTAAATGGGGTGAGGTATTTATAGAGTGCGAGAGTGATGGTATTGGTGGCTTCTTGGGTAAGAAGGATAAGTGTAGACAAATTTGACTTGGTTGCTTGGTCCCAAAGTTTCAAAGGAAAGTGAGTGAGATTGAGAAGAGTCTGTTTTTTTTTTTTTTTTAAATTGATTAGCCCATAGGCTCCACGCCTCCACCCCCTATTTCTACTCCTACCCAATGTTACAGAAATCGCTAGACGCTTGTCGGACGGACAGACACCGTCTAGCACCTAGAGGGATTAATCGGGAATTAATCATAGATTAATCGGATCTAGACGGATTTGTAATTTTACATAGTTTTTGTCATATTTTTAAATTTTTATATATTATAACTTGTGCTCCAACTTTTTATACTAAAAATAGTGTATATGAAATTTTATTTAAGACAACGTCCAAACAAATCATAACATGAAATCTACAACATAACAATAACACCTATGTTTCTCGGATATGTCGATACGGCGATACCGTTACACGTATCGGATACGCCGATACGGCAATTTAACATATGATTTAGGATACGATACGCGTATCGGATACGGGTAGATTTTGATTTTTAGGAGTATCCGCGCGACATAGAATTTAACACAAATCCAAATAAATCACAAAATAAAGTTACTAAAAATATAAAGAAGAAAAAGAGAAGGGTGCATGTCTTAAAAAAAAAAAAATTAAGTGGGCTGGGCCTAGGCGGAATTATTCGGCGCCTAGGCGGTATCTAGGCGGGTTTAGACGGAATTCCGCCTAGACAAAAATGACTAGGCTAAACCTGGACGTTTGGTCGGCGCCTAGCGCCTAGGCGGCCGCCTAGACCGACATTTAGAACACTGCTCCTACCCTATCATTTACTCCTATCCTACTAGACTACTCATGTTTTTGTTTTTAATCCCTTTTTTTATTCCCAACCGGGTTCATTAGGGCTGCAAACGAGCCGAGCTCGAGCGAGCTGTGCCTAGCTCAAGCTCGGCTCGGAACTTATTCGAGCTGGCTCGGCTCGTTTAGAATTATGGTTCGAGCTGAAAAATCAAGCTCAAGCTCGGCTCGTTTTAATTCGAGCTAGCTCGGCTCGGCTCAACAGTAGCTCAATTAAAAAAATAACTTAAATTTTAATTAAAAAATTGTAATAATCGCGAATAAACATAAAATATTTTAAATACTAAACTATCTTAAAACATAACAATAATAAATCAAACATACACAACACAAAACATAAAAAAATAGAATTTGAACTTGGTATTATTAATTTGTCTCCCCTAGTTAAAAAAAAATTTTAGGACCTAAGTTGTAACCCGAATTGGAATTATTAGGAAGATAAAAAAATTCTTTATAAAATTTTATAATTAAAATAATATATATAATGTAAATTAATTATGATAAAAATATTTAATTTTTTAAATCGAGCTCATACAAATTTCGAGCTTAATACAAGCGAGCTGAGTCTGGCTCAAGCTCGGCTCAATAAGCGTTCGAGCTAGCTCGGCTCGGCTCGTTTAATTTCGAGTTAATATCGAGCGAGCTATTATCGAACTATTATCGAGTCGAGCTCGAGCGAGCCACGAGCCACGAGCTAAAGTTGCAGCCCTACGGGTTCTAACCCTTGGTATTTTCTTGGCCAGACAGGATATCATCCAATGCACTAATATGCTGATGGTGAGAAGAGTCTGGTTGGGTCTTGATTTAATGGGGAACATTTTGAATCAGTCAGATTGGTTCCTTCGGAAGCGAGATCACGAGATCGGCTTAGGGCTGTCAAACATGCGGATTTTATCCGTACCTGAAATACTCTACCCGAACAGTAAGAAAAAGAAAAAGAAAAAGAAAAAAGAAAATATAATTTCTCCATATTAAATGGATTTATCAAATTAAGGGGAAGTAAATTAATCTAAAAGCAAAAAGAAAAAGTTAAGGAACTGACTCTTGGAATATATAAATCTATTGCTATTGCTACGAAGAAAAGAAAGAAGAAAATATAATTTCTTCATATGTATTTTTATTTATTTTCTCTATCTCTTACAAAACAAAATAAATCACTATTTATTGATTAAGTAGTTCGTATACATGAATCATATTAAACAATAGCAATTAACCCACACAATTATCCAAATACATGATCCATAATTCTAAATAATAAATATATATATTACAACTATCAAGGTGAACTTGACATTTTACACGTACATAGAAAATAACGAAACGTGCATCTGTTTAATTTAAGTTTATTATATAGTCAACACTGACAGCGAGGCCGACCGACCCGAGGCCAAGAATTGCCACTGTAGAACCCTCGGCGGCTTCGCAACATTAAGAATCACCGTTAATAGACGACCTAATGTCAACAGAATACACAATAAATCGATAACAAACATCGAATTTGAGACCAAAACAAATAGGCGCAATTTCATGCATACATCTTGCAAAATCTAAAAATATCATGATTACTTGTACAAAATATCAAACTATCATATATAACCTTACGTACTTCGAAATATCATGAATGCATTTATAATGCACGAGATTAACTTAAAAAAAAGAATAGATCCCTGCATTTGATAATTAAGAAGAATTTCAAAAAAATTGGATATTATTCAATGATTGATTATATCAATTCGGTTCAAATATCTGCATTAGACCATTCGAGAAGTGTTAATCGCCATCTCGAGTACAGAAATGTTAGAATTTTTTTCAGATTTGAATGAATCAAATATCTTAAACAAGACAATAATCATTTCTTTTATAGATCAAATCAGGATAAACAAGACAATAATCATTTCTTTTCCAAATTTATATGAGGAATCTGAAAACTCGAATTTTAAGCGTCCTTTATTTCTTAAATTGAGTAATTCAACAATATTTAATTTTTCCTAAACCGAGCACGATGGTAAGTTATGGATATCAGTCCACAGGGAGATTACGGTTATTCTAGAGTTTATTGTTTAAATGCAACTTTAATAGCTCTAAAAATTCTCTTGATTTGCACACAACAAGATCAATAGTTATAAAGTCTGTATTCCAAATTTCAGCACTTTTTATCAAACCAATTAATTATTAAAATTCCTTAAACAAAGAGTGTTCAAATACTAGATCACAGAAAAGTATCAACTTTAACAATTTTTATAGCTCAATTTACAACTCCAAATTATTTGAAACTTTTATCACAGATCAATAATCAAGAAAACCAAACATGGTATTTTTTAAAGAATTTTATATGCAAAAATTAGTTAACTAAAAATTAAAGAGTAATTGTTGGACAGAAAACACAGAGAGGAAATTATTAGACCTAAACAAATAGGAAAATAAATACAAAAATTATGAAAACTGACACAGAAGATCTAAAGTATCTAATGTAAAGAAAATATATTTTTATAGATTTTTTCTAGATTAAAAAATATTTTATTTGTATTTTATAAAGAGTCAAACAGTAATTCAGATCTAAGGATTTAAAATTCAATAACAAATGGGAAAATGAATGAAATGACATGAACTAAAATTCTACTTAAACTAGACATCATGAATATTCAGAAAACTATTTTTATTAGTTTTTATCAGATCCAAAACTATTTTATTTCTATTTTTGAATTAACACAGAACAGAAAATCAGAGATTCTAATGACTCAACTTCATAAATGCATAAAAATTAGGAAACTACATGAAATGATATGAAACAAATTCCCAAATAAACTATATGATATGGAGATTCAGAAATATATTTTTGTGAGATTTTAGAAGATTTAAAACTATTTTTAATCTAATTAACAAAATTCAACAGACAGAAAAGCAGAAATTAAATGGTTCAACTTTGAAAATGCAGATCAATTAGGAAAATGCATGAAATTAGGTGAACTAAATTCCTACATAAACTAGATGTTGTAAATATTCAGAGAAACATTTTTATCAGATCTAAAACTACTCTTAATCTAATTATCAAAACAGATCAGAGATTTAACAGATCAGAGATTTAACAGATTTAAACTAACTAAACTTAATTCAATCACACAATTCAAACAAACAAGCAAATAAACAGGAAAGAGGGGGATTCAAGATTCAAACAAGATCAAATAAACAAACAACTAGTCTCTAATTCAAACTTCAACATACAAAACTGGAAAATATCAAAAATAACCCTACTAAGAAAGTGTAAGGAATTGGGGTTCTTTGTAATATAAATAAATATAGGGATCTATTTGCTTAATTACAGTTCGTTAAGTTAGTTGAAAGAGAATAAGATAAGAGGATACGTGGTGAGTATCTGTTGAGTAGGAGTCAACCAGGGGGATGATGGCATGTGGCAAAAGAGTATTGGAAGAGAAGGATGAAAGAAGAAGGGGCACGTGGCAGGAAAAGGGTGGAAGAGTCTGTTATTTGTAACGGACTAATATTCTCTGTGTTTGTCTTTATTATTACAGTATTAATAGAGAGTAGAGAGAGAATGTAAGGATCTATCTTGTTTTGAATAATTGAATGTGTAAGAACCAATATTGAGAGTATTTTCTTCTATAAGCGAATATTAGGAGAAATTGTATCTTAATTCCTGTTTGAATTTCTTAATCTGATTTCCCAATCAGTATCCTAAGTAACAGGTTCGTTGCAAGTGGTATCAGAGCTAAGCGTTCCTGCGAGCTGTGAGAAGACATGGCGGCCACGGCGAAGGCACGATCCATTTCTGAAGAGGAGTGGAAGAAGATTGTATGCGAGACTCAAAATCAGACCCAACAATTGACTCAAAGTGTGGCAGCACTGCAATCGGGATGGACGCGGTCTGAGGAGCATCAGAAAGCCACCGATGCTAAGCTCGATCAATTGATGAACTCAGTAGCCTTACTGGTGAGTCAGAAGAGCAAGGGAGAAGGGGGATCGAGTGCGGTAGAGGAGATGGATCCTGGGAAGTTTGGGGTAAAGATGAAAAGGACGTTTCGTAAAGGAGAAGCGAGCAAACACCCCAGGCCGAGGAGTAGGGATAAGAATTACACCATTGAAGAAGAGGAGGAATATTCTGAAGAATCGGAGCATAGATACGAAGGGTATGAGAAGCGCCCGTACGAGACAAATCGAAATCGCAATTCCGTAGAATTCCACCACAAACTCAAGATGGAGATTCCCAAATTCTATGGCGAAGAACCACGAGAATGGGTGAGAGTTTGTGAGGGCATATTCAAGGTTTGTAATATTCCCGATTGGCAGCGAGTAGAAGTAGCCTCACTCTATTTGATGGGGAAAGCACAAGACTGGTATGTTGGGTATACCATCGCCAGAGCTCCACCCCCATGGAGAGAATTCGTGAGAGAATTATGCCGAAGGTTTGAGGATCAGTTGCTGATGGGAGTGGTAGGGGAGTTTCATAGTTTAATTCAAAAGGGGTCAGTAATCGATTATCAAAATGAATTTGAAACGTTAAAAAACCGATTGGTACAAGAGTATGAGGAGTTGGATGATGCGTTTTTTAGAAAGTGTTTCATAGCTGGGTTGAAGGAAGAATTGAGACCTCAAATGGTGGTATCCCGTCCCCTAGATCTCTATCAAGCTTACGAAAATGCAAGGAATCATGAAATGGTATGGGAGTACAGTAAGACAGGAGAGAAGAGTGTGACGAAGACTCATAAAACCAGTTCGCATAAAGAGTTGACCCAGCGTAAAGATTACCAAAAAAATACGTATTATAAGAAAAAAGATTGGGAACAGAGGAAGAGAGAAGGACTATGCTATTGGTGTGACGAGAAATTCTCGAGGGCTCACGATTGTCCGTTTAAACCCAAGGGAAAAGTGTACCTGATAGAAGGGGTAGAGGACGAAGTAGAGAAGGATGAAGTAAGGGAAGAAAAAGGAAAAGAAGTAAATGCAGAAGAAGAGTTCACTGTGTCAGAACTGAGCGAGATTAAGGTTCAAGAGTTAACAGATTCAACCTCGGTTCCGAGGACGATTAAAATTCATGGGAAAATTAAAAGTCGATCCCTCTCGATCTTGATAGACAGTGGCAGTTCCCATTCTTTCCTGGATCACAAGTTAGCCAAACAACTCAAAATCCCAATTAATAAAGCCCCACCCCTCCTTGTAACGGTGGCAAATGGAACCAGAATTACGAGTGATGCTAGCTGTACCAGATTACAGTGGAAAATGCAAGATTTAACCTTCGAATTCGAGATGAGGTTGCTTGAATTGGGTACTGTAGATATGGTACTGGGAGTAGATTGGATGACTCTGTATAACCCCATTGAATTCGACTTCCTGAATAGAGAGATTACGTTACAATTAAATGAAGATAGGGTGGTATTAAGAGGAGGTACTGGAAAAACGAATACACCAATCGATTGCTATATCATCGGGGAAGACGAATTAGAAGTCATGATTTCTAAAAACCAGATTTCCTGGCTCGCACAAGTGGGAAAGCTAGATCAGATTTTTGAGAAAGGGGATAAGGGTTCTGGCGTCGGAACTACCTATTCTAAAAACCGCGATTCGAAATACCGAGAACCGAAGTCCGAAATCTTATTCCAACTGGAAAATGAATCCGGGATTAACCATGAGGGATCGGAATTGGATTCTCTTCTCGATCGTTTCGTGCTTCTTTTTCAGGAACCCCATTCTCTACCTCCGAGACGAGCTAAAGATCACCAGATCAATCTGGAAGAAGGAGCACAGCCCATACAAATCAGGCCGTACCGTTATTCCCATTACCAGAAGGATGAAATCGAGCGGATTGTAAGAGAAATGTTAGCAGATGGGATTATCAGACCGAGCACCAGCCCGTTCGCATCTCCAGTGATCTTGGTGGGCAAAAAAGACGGAAGTTGGAGGCTTTGCATCGATTATCGCCAATTGAACAACCTCACAATTAAAGATAAGTATCCCATCCCAATAATCGATGATTTACTTGATGAACTCCATGGTTCTAAGATCTATTCGAAACTTGATCTTAGGTCCGGGTATCACCAGATTAGAATGGAGGAAGGAGATGTGTTTAAAACCGCGTTTCGAACTCATTCAGGTCATTACGAGTTCCTGGTGATGCCGTTTGGCCTCACGAACGCCCCGGCCACGTTCCAGTCTCTAATGAATCAAATATTCGAACCCTATCTCAGACGATTTGTACTAGTATTCTTCGACGATATACTAGTATACAGCCCAAATGCAGAAGAGCATCTAAACCATCTGGCAATAGTGTTCGAAATCTTAAAAGAGAATCAATTGCTGCTAAAAAAATCTAAATGTGAATTTGGAACCGCCAAATTGGAGTATTTGGGGCATATCATCTCAGCTCAAGGCGTCTCCACTGACCCACAGAAGGTAGAAGCCATGTTAAAGTGGCCCAAGCCGAGGAATTTGAAGGAATTAAGGGGGTTCCTCGGTTTAACCGGGTACTACCGCAAGTTTGTCAAGGGATACGGGATTATTAGTAAGCCATTAACCAATTTGCTGAAGAAGAATGGATATCAGTGGAACGAGGAAGCCACTGTAGCGTTTGAAGAGCTTAAAAAAGCAATGAGCGAAACTCCGGTACTTAGAATGCCAGATTTTTCGAAAGAATTCACACTCGAGACTGATGCCAGTGGGTATGGAGTAGGTGCAGTTCTAATGCAGGAAAATCAACCCATAGCCTACTTCAGCCAAGCGTTAGGCCCTAGGAATTTAGGAAGGCCCACGTACGAGAAGGAGCTTTTAGCGGTTTTATTAGCTACCGAAAAGTGGAAACATTATCTAATCGGAAAAAGATTTATTATAAAAACGGATCATGACAGTTTAAGAGCCTTGCTAAGTGGAAGATTAAATAATCAGCTACAACATAAGGGTTTAGCTAAATTGATGGGGTTGAACTATACCATTCAGTACAAAAGAGGGGTGGACAATAAAGTCGCTGACGCATTATCAAGATGTATGAAAGAGGAGAGTAAAGAAGAAGCTGAGTTATTGGCAGTGAGTGATGTGATACCAGGCTGGTACCAAGAAATTGAGAGAGGATATGAGAAGAATCCTAAGTTTAAAAGTTTAATTGAAAAATTAACCATTACGGGAGAAAATGAGGAAGATTACAAATGGCAAGGAGGCATACTCAGATACTTAGGAAGGATCTGTGTGGGTGAGGATCCTGAATTGAAAGAGAAGATCATGAAAGGATTACACGAATCTCCTGAAGGGGGACATTCAGGCATTTTAGCAACGTATCAAAGGATCAAGAGATATTTTTTTTGGGAAAAAATGAAAAAATCAGTTCATGAATTTGTAGAACAATGTGACACGTGTCAAAGAAATAAAGTGGAACACGTAGCTAGCCCGGGTCTTCTTCAACCTCTCCCAATACCCGAATCGGCATGGTCAAGCATTAGTATGGATTTTATCGAAGGGTTACCAAAGTCTAATGGATATGAAATTATTATGGTAGTAGTGGATAGATTAACCAAGTTTGCACATTTCATAGCGATGAATCATCCTTACACAGCCACATCAGTGGCTAAATTGGTGTTTGAAAGAGTGTTTAAAATTCATGGAGTCCCAAAGTCAATCATCAGTGATCGAGACAAGGTATTCACCAGCATGTTTTGGAAAGAATTGTTTCAATTGTATGGTACACAACTCAATTTAAGCACTTCCTATCATCCCCAATCCGATGGCCAGACCGAGAAGGTCAATCAGTGTTTAGAGACGTATTTGAGATGTATGGTGGTTAACAGACCTAAAAGGTGGAATGATTGGTTATCTCATGCTCAATGGTGGTATAATAGCAATTTCCATTCATCGCTTAAGTGTTCTCCATTTGAGGCATTATTTGGTTACACCCCCCCTTCTCTGGAGTTTGGCATGCCACCTGTTTGTAGAAATGCCGCAGTAGAGGAATGGGCCAAGGAAAAACATGTGGCCATGCTCATGATTAAGGAAAATCTGAGAAAGGCTCAGGAAAGGATGAAAATGCAAGCAGATAAAAAAAGAAGTGAGAGAGAATTTCAAGAGGGAGAAATGGTATTTCTCAAACTTCAACCATACCGACAGACTTCTGTCTCGTTGAATAAGGGCCTAAAATTAAATTCAAAATATTACGGACCTTATCGCATAAGTGCCAGAATTGGGACAGTAGCTTATAAACTTGAATTACCACCAGGGTCTCTCATACACCCGGTATTTCACGTTTCTCAGCTAAAGAAGAAGATAGGCAGTAAAAAGGAGGTGGTACCAGTTCTACCATTAGTTGGTACCGATGGGTTAGTAAAGGTGTCCCCGATAGCAGTTTTAGATCGAAGGAACGTGAGGAGAAATAATGCCTATGACGTGCAGTTACTCATTAGGTGGTCTAACCTACCAGATGAAGAGGCAACTTGGGAGGATTTCGCCACCTTAACCCGTCAATTCCCTGATTTTAAACCTTGAGTCAAGGTTTAATTAAGGAGGAGGGAATGTAAGGAATTGGGGTTCTTTGTAATATAAATAAATATAGGGATCTATTTGCTTAATTACAGTTCGTTAAGTTAGTTGAAAGAGAATAAGATAAGAGGATACGTGGTGAGTATCTGTTGAGTAGGAGTCAACCAGGGGGATGATGGCATGTGGCAAAAGAGTATTGGAAGAGAAGGATGAAAGAAGAAGGGGCACGTGGCAGGAAAAGGGTGGAAGAGTCTGTTATTTGTAACGGACTAATATTCTCTGTGTTTGTCTTTATTATTACAGTATTAATAGAGAGTAGAGAGAGAATGTAAGGATCTATCTTGTTTTGAATAATTGAATGTGTAAGAACCAATATTGAGAGTATTTTCTTCTATAAGCGAATATTAGGAGAAATTGTATCTTAATTCCTGTTTGAATTTCTTAATCTGATTTCCCAATCAGTATCCTAAGTAACAGGTTCGTTGCAGAAAGATAATACCAAATCGTGAAATGGAGATGAGGGATGAAGAAGGAGATGATCTGGCTAGCTCCTATGGTATGTTGTCACCCCAGTGGAGCTGCCAGGAGGGAGAGGAGAAGCTTCGAGGTCGTCAATGGCGATGTCGATCCTGTCACGAAGCCAAAACCGAGAAAGATCGAGTCTTGAGCTTGAATCGATGCAATTGAGTGTCCAGAAGGCTTCAGTGGGTGGGTAATATGGATTTAAGATCTTTATAATGGATTTGGAGTGGTTGATTGGCTCGATTGAAGTGTGACTTCACTGATTTGGTGATCTGCCGAGAAAGCTCGAGGCTTTTCTCCAAACCAGTGAAGGGGGGTGATGGAGAGGGTGCTAGAGAGGGTGAGAGAGGGAAGAGTGAGGGCTGTGAAGCCCTCTGATGGGTGTCTTAAGCTACGCCATGGCAGGGGTTATTTATAGCCAAGAATTCGACTGGATGGATCAATTCTGGTCGAAATTGAGAGGAGAGAGAGGTGGAGGAGGGACCCAGGGTGGTTACGACGTGTCTAGGAGAGAGAAAGGAGCATAAACAAACTCGTACGACGAGATCTCACTCGTACAGCCATGGCGGAAGGTATTTGAGCAAGAAAGCATCGCCTCCAGTGGATTCTACACTGGCGTTTCCAGTTCAGATTAAATGGAGAGGATGTCTAGGCCGTTGGGCTTTGATCTGATTGGCTGGGAGAGGAGCGTTGTGATTGGCTCACGTTATCAGGGAGAATAGATACTCTGTGGTATTCTCGTGTGCCCATTCGTGTAAATTTAGAGATAGAGAGGGGAAGCGAAGCTTCAGCGTGGGTTGCAAGGATCAGATGCCACAGAGGATCAGTGGTGGCATAAAGCTTCCACTCAGGGTTTTCTTTGTAATGAGTCATTTGACCCTATGTGGTCTTCTGTGCAGTGAATGAGAGATATGGGTCATCAGGATCTGATGTGTTGATTTCTGAGTAACCTTCTGTGTAACGAGTCACATGGAGAGGATTTCTGACCCGTTTCAACAGAAATTTTACTTTCTCGTCCTTCCACCAAATGGCATGATCTTTATATCCAAATTGCTCGTCTCGACGAGACGAATCCAGCCATGGGATTTATTTGTGGAAATTTAGCCTTTTTTACCTGAAATAAACACAAATTCATCATTAAAGTATTTTTCTCAAGAATTATTAAATATAAAGATTATAATATGTTTTTGTGTCTATTTAATATTATTTTGCATGATTTTAAACCCTAAAAATGTGCTATATTATGTTCATTACAGAATCGCTTAAAGAAAAAGAATTCTTCCCGTATTTATCCATGTGAACAAACAAAATTAGATTTATTTGATTCGCGATTCGACAAAGATAAACTTCACATAAACTCCAAAATATTTATTTTACATGATAAGACGTTTATAAAAGAAAACATAACAGAACGTAAAACAAGTAGTAAAAACATAGTTAACTATATAAACCCCATTTATTTAGCAGACAGTAGGGTTCTATAATTAACTCCCATTATGCCACTAAAATAACGTCATTTTTTAGGCATAAATTCAACAAGTCTATTCGCCCATACGAATTATGCAACGAAGACTTTCCCCACTAAGCATGAGATCAAACGCCTTGTTTATCTCTGAAAACGGCACACTATGCGTGATAAACTTCTCCAATTCCAATTCCTACCACCACAAAAAACTATTTATTAGAACCAAAAATGATATAAATATTAATCAAAAAGGTATATTGCAAGAGAGAAGGACGCACTCCGGTCATGTATTTCTCAACGACGGAAGGAAGATCAGTACGGGGCTTATAATTGCCGAAGAAGGTTCCTTTAAGAGTCCTCTCGTTGAGGAAATTCATCGGGTGAGTCTTGAACTCCGAGTCTTTGTGCGGTACGCCAACCAAAACCGCCACACCCCACCCCTACAATACAAAATGTTAGAATATTTGGTTCTTTTGTAATAAGAGTAAGTAATTGGTCGATCAATTACATCGTGGACGCATTCAAAAGCTTGAATCATCGCGTTTACGTTTCCGGTGCACTCCACGGCTCTATCAACTCCTCCGTTAGTCATTTCAGCAATAACCTAAAATAATTCAAAAAGGTTAAATATATAATAGAATTTGACTTTTTTATTGGTCTACATGAATTGAACGTATTTTTTGATTTGAACCTCTTGCACAGGCTTGGTGTGGTCCTTAGGGTTGACGAACTCGTTGCAGCCAAATTTCCTAGCTGGAAAACAGAAACAAATGAATAAATAAATCATTTAGTTACCTAGTTCAAATTTGTTTTATATCAAACATAATTAGTTAACATACCTAGTTCAAATTTGTTTTATATCAAATATAATTAGTTAACATACCTAGTTCAAATTTGTCTGGGTTCAAATCGATACCAATAATCCTCGATGCTCCTGCCAACCTGGCTCCCTCCGCAGCCTAATCACACGATTAACCAATTATCTTACGTTAGCAACGAAATAAAATAAATCACCAAGTTTAACAAAAATAAAAATAATTAATCAAAAGAACATACAGCAAGGCCAACAGCTCCGAGACCAAAGATTGCAACGGTAGAACCCTTCGAAGGCTTCGCAACATTAAGGGTCGCACCCAAACCTGTCGAAACGCCGCAACTAAGGATGCAAACCTTATCCAAAGGAGCCTCGGGATTAATCTTGGCCAGACAACCAACATGAACAACGGTGTACTCGCTAAAAGTGGACGTTCCCACGAAGTGGAAGATGGGTTTGCCGTTAATGGTGAAACGTGATTGACCGTCGCTTAACATCGTCCCGCGATCTGTGTTTATCCTCAAAAGATCGCACATGTTGCTCTCGCTGGACTTGCAGTGCACGCACTCTTTGCATTCTCCCGTGAAGACTGGGAGCA
Source organism: Luzula sylvatica (assembly GCA_946800325.1). Lineage (NCBI taxonomy): Eukaryota > Viridiplantae > Streptophyta > Magnoliopsida > Poales > Juncaceae > Luzula > Luzula sylvatica. Next base: position 71,877,229 of record OX326959.1, on the reverse strand, counting down.
CGTGGTCGCCAGGTGAGAGGTCCGTTACGCCCTCGCCTATGCTCTCCACGATCCTGATAAAAATAGTAAAATTATAAATTCTTCGTGTTTAATAGTTAATACAAATTAATGGATTTTAAAAATTGGGAAAGATTATATTATACCCGCCAGCTTCGTGGCCGAAGATCCTTGGAAATACTGGTGTCTGCCCCTGTATAAATATAAAATTTCTCTCATGTTATTACCTAATTAAGGAAATTAATATAATTATGAAAAATATGTACCTCAGCTTCCCAGAAATAGACATCAGTGTGACATAGTGCAGTGTAGAGAATCTTGATTCGAACCTCCATTGCTTGTGGCGGCGCCACCTCGACTTCCTCAATTACTAGAGGTTTTCCTGCCTCCCATGCTACCGCAGCTGTACCCAATTAAAATTATATAAACATTTGAGGTCTTCTTTTTAAAAAAAAATCAGAAATTTTTTTGGGTAAAAGGGCATCGAGAAAGTAAATTGTTACTGATAATGAAATTAAAGTACTTGCTTTGCTAGATTAAAAGTAAAATTAGAAAATCCGAGTAGCCAAGAAGTGAAATTGGTACCGGGAAATTGTCACATGAACTATTTCGAAAATTAGAAAATTAATAATCAAACGAATTCGAAAATTAGAACTACAAACCTTTGCACTTGATGACCTTTCCAGCAGTATTCGCCATGTCAAAAAAATCGATTTCTCTCTCAGAACAACTCAAAAAGCTCACAACTTTAGTCAAATATCACTCAGAGTGAAGATGGGTAAGAGAAGGTTCGAGGTGCTGCGTATTTATACACCAAAGACAGAGAGCAGAGAGAGAATTAAGGAAGTATTAATCAAGAGAGAGAAACAAAGTAGACTTTTTCTCTTTGGCCATCTTTTAATTAATTAATATTAATCAATACACACAGTTTTAGTAAACCACAAATCCATATACCACTGCGTCATTCCGAAACCACAATACCAGGATCCCGTTCTGCTGTACTCTCACCGCCATATATATTAAACTGGTTACATTTGGGACTTGAAGTCAAAAGGATAAGCTTTTGTTTCTTGAGTAATTTCAACAGTATCCCTACAAATTCTAAAAATATCACATGTATGTATATTTTATAAAATCGAAAAATCATTCAAATCTTATGTTGAGTTGATACTTCAAAAATCAAGTCGTATCGTACTGTATACTGTATTAGATATCGATACTCGTCGGATAATCGTCGGATACATATCGGTTACTTCATGTGAATTATTCGAATATTTATTTCAAAATAATAACGGATATTTTTTGGATATTTGTGAGATACTTCTCCCATATAAAACAATATAATTAAAAAATAAAAATAAAAATAAAAATAAAAATAAAAATTTGAAATTGAAATAAATGAGTAATATATATAAGTAAATAAGTAAATAAAATAAATATTTACTTAATAAGAAATTTTTCTGTAATTTTTAATATGTTTTATGTTAAATATATAAATTATAATCAATAAAACATTTTATATAATAAACTAATCATATCATATATTTTTTAAAAAATTATCGTATCGTTACATTCGTATCGTGTCGGATACGATACTCGTATTTGTATCGGTACAACATAGTTGATACCCCTACAAAATATTATGTACGCAATATACCCTTATTTGGTTAAAAATGTGTTATATTACTCTTGAATCTTGATTACTATTTTTATATATTAAGTGAGAAACAGGGTTGTGGACAAAATGGGACAGGTATAGATATGAGTCTTTAATTTGTACTCGTATTCATATGTGTCGGTTATTATTCATATTCAAACTTGAAATTATCATGGATGGATTTTACATCCTATACCCCAACATACGAATTCATGAATATGTCCATTACCCATAATTTTAAAATATCATTCTTATGTCAAATATTCAAATATTCCGAAAACGTTGATGACTACCGTTAGAATTGAGTTGATGAATCAGATAATATTAACAAAATAACAATTCCTTCCGATATGGTATACAATTATTAGTAATAATTATTCTTTGTAATATCGGTGTAGCGTAGCGTTTAGTGAAACTATTTGCAACAATGATTCTTTGTAATAATTATTCATATTTTATTTTAATTGCAACATCACGTTGAAATAACATATTTGTTATTTATTCACATATATAATTTTTTATTTGAATTTTGAATTTTATTTTTTCTTGCGTCAAATGTGTCCAACAAGTCTTGCTGAAGTATATTTGAGAAAAAAACCTGTCATTATTTTATAATAAAATAATTTGACGTCACATGAAGTATTCGACAAGTATTTTACGGGTTTTGAAATCAAATTCGATAAACGATAAGATACGATTAAATTTTTAAAATATTAATATAACATAAATGAGGTGTTTGAGCAATATGATGTGACTATTTTTACGACGAAAGAACTATATTTGCTTAACAAGCATTACAGACAATCAATTACTTAAGTAACTAATAAAATGACTACCATGAGAAAGTTTAGTGTTCTTGAATAAGGAATTATAAAAGAAATCATTTTTATTATGTCAAAACAAAATGTGAATTCACAATATCTAATAAAATATTATATTTAGAACGGTTGTGTATTTGATTGTTTTACATTTATTTGAATTCTTTTTATATTTTAGTAAATTATCGAAAAAAAATATAATAAAATGAAATATAGTGACGTCGGCATAGTATATTGAACTAAATTATAAATAGTTCGTTAGTAAATATCTTGTTTATAATACATTGGACGGGTTTATATATACTAATATACATTGAACTCTTTTCAGTTTATTTCAGAAAAGATATATTTTACTTTTTGAAGGGGTATAAGTGAAATTTTAAAGTTTTCCAGGAGATACATCGTACCTGTAACTCGGTCTTGTCTTTTATTTCCAGGCACGATGTTGGAAACCGTGACAGTTGTGAGACTAAAACATGAATCGCTGTCACCGTAGCATTAAATTAAACCACACTGGTTTTCAGTGTTGCCTTGTCTCTGGATTTCTTAGTTTCTTGTATTGAGATTAGGATGAAGATTAATCACTTTAAAGATTCGTTTTGCATGTTGATTAATTTGGTCGGCAAATTAACAATACCAAATTAACAATGTACAATTACATCACTGTTAAGGTCAAATGAGAAACTGCGTTGTAAATTTTATTTTAATTGCGACATCACGTTGAAATAAAATATTTGTTATATATTCACATATAAAAAATTTTATTTGAATTTAAAATTTATTTTTCTATTATATTTTTTCTTGCGTCAAATGGACCAAACAAGTCTTGTGTCTTGGTGAAGTATACTGTCTACTTGAGAAAAATCTATCATTATTTCATAATAAAATAATTTGACGTCATGTGAAATATTCGACAAAGATACGATTTAATTTTTAAAATATTAATATAACATAAATGAGGTGTTTGAGCAATATGATGTGACTATTTTTACGAAAGAACTATACTTGCTTAGCAAGAATTACGGACAATCAATTACTTAAGAAACTAAAAAATGACTACCATGAAAAAGTTTAGTGTTCTTGAATAAGGAATTATGAAAAAAAATCATTTTTATTATGTCAAAACAAAATTTGAATTCACAATATCTAGTATCATAATAAATTTTTTGACAATGGGTGGAGGTGGTATCATATAAAATATAAAATATAAAATATTGGGGCAATTTCATGTACGTTCCTCTAAAAACTAAAAATATCAAATTTGTCCCTACAAAATTACAAATATCAAATTTATCCCTACAAAACTAAAAAACCATCAAATTTATCCTCTAAAACAAAACAACTTATCAAAACTATCCATCGAAACCAATATAAATATAAAAAATATCCACACCGTTAACTTTCCATCCATTTAACCATAATTTAAGATTAAATATTCTAGTTAAATCACTAATTATAAATTTACATGACAAAATTACCCTTCCTAACTTCAATATTATATTCAATCCATCTCTCATCACTGCCCCTCTTCTCTTTTGCCTCCCACTTGCTAGCAGAGATAAAGCATCATCGATCATATAGAGCAACATCATCCTTCATTAATTATAGGTTCGGAGAAAGATATTCATGAATAGGTTGTGAAACAATGGAGATCAAGATTATGATTAAAACGTACAAATTGCGAAGTTTCAAATTTCTTCTACACAGCTTGGAAACACACTCGGGTGGTTTAGGACTTAGTTAATTGATTTCTTTTGAAATATAGAATTGATTTTTCTTATTCACGAGGTAATATTAACATTTAATTACTTACTTTTGCTATAAAGTTTGAATGCTTTCATTTTTTTGGCTAATTTACTGAATTTGGAATTCATCTTCTCTACAAGCCAACAATAATCCACCTTAATTTGTCTTTAATTTATTCCAATTATAGTGCATTTAAATTTATCTCCAATTAATACTAATTAATTCAATTGAGAAAGAAAGACCAAAATCGATCAAATTCAACTACAAAATCGTATAACCGATATCAGCAAAGAAAATACACATGATATGCAACAAGATCAATCCTCTTTCCTCCCTCTATTTCGAGCTCCATCTTAGTATAGTTTGGGAGAAATTACCAGTAAAGAACCGCTGCGGAATTGTGGTACATTCGTCGACTCCTTGGGATGTACATTGTGAATCACAAATGATACCCAAGACTACTCATACGGAAAATCGTCGTAATGAATCTTGAATCGACCATCTCTAGTGAAGCTTGCCATCAAGATGGTTAGAATGTTGGGTCGAGCAGTGAAATAAAGAATAAAATGATCGTTCTAGTCGAAACGCCCAATTTCTTTCGACTTGCTTGACCACCTCCATCTAGTCGAAATATGGTGGCACATCGCCAAGTGGTGCTGATCAACTACTAAATGCATTGAGAAGTCAAAGGAGCGCTGTAAATTAGAGAAACATCATAGGAGCAAGAACACATGAGTTAGGTCTTGAAGAAGTTTTGTAGTTGTTGGGAAAGTTTAATGGTCGTAGTTGTTGGGAAAATTTAATGGAGCTCCGTAGAAGAAGAACAAGAAAATCTCAATGGAGCCCTTTGAGCTATTAAGAAGAAGAATAAGAAAAGCTCAAAAGAGTCCCAGGAAGAAGAAAAGGTTTCGGGTTAGTGGGTTCGAATAATATTTATTAAGGGTAAAAAAGTCATTTTACAAACTTTCCATTAAATTTAACAGTTATGTTCATTTTTTACTTATTTGCTATAAATAGATGTTTAGAGGGATAAATATGATATTAGTTAATTTGGAGGGACAAATATGATATTTAGAACATTTGGAGGGATATACCAGATATTATCCCTAAAATATTTAGGCCTCCCTCTTTCGTATAAAAAACAGAATAAAATAATATTTCAACCAATCTTAGCGAAATTGAGAGGCAAAATTAACAATTAGAAGAACAAATTGTTAACAATGGAGATCGTAGCACACTCGTAAAGACGGTGTTGGGGACTATACCTAACTATTACATGCAAACGATGCTATTACCGAGAGGATTATTGACCATCTAAATAAACTAATGAGAACATTTTTTTTGGAAAGGAGAAGACAAAATCCTAAGAGGTTATTGCTTAATTAGTTGGCAAAATATTTACTTACCGAAGAAACATCGGGGGTTTGGGATGATTAACCTCGATAAACACAATGAAGCCTTAGTGCTAAAGTGGCTCTTCCAAATTGATCACGACAAATAATCGCAATGGCCCTCCACCCTAAAAACTCTCTACAATATTAACAACTCCGGGATATCGCGGCAATCCCTAACACGCTTAGATCGTATTTTATAAAAGATCTACATAAACTTCCACCGCTCTCTAATTCAATCAAAGCTCTCATACAACATCCCACATTACCACAACCTGAATTGGCACTTTCTCCACAACCCCAAAAATACGAAACCGCGTAGGTATATGTCCGAATCATGCACCCGGGATTGGAAAGTGCTTGGACCCCTATCCTTTTCAAAATTAAGGGTCCCTCAAAAGTAAGAATCCTAGTTCCGTTAGTGCTAAATGATAAGGTCCTAACTGGGGCAAATCTACTCAAGAGAGGGTAGCCACGACCCCACTTGTCCTCTTTGTTCCGAGACTTTGGAATCAAGCGACCACCTCTTTTTACATTGTCCGTTTACAACCGAATTATGGCGTCAAATAGAACCTCGGGCTCCCACAGATGCGTCCTCACTAACATCCTTTTGGTGGGTATACCGGATTACGCAATCTTCTTTGGAGAAAAATAATTGGGACATCAAATGGATTGCGATCATATGGTCCATTTGGAGGGAGCGTAACAATCGAATGTTTCAACGCAAAGGGAGGATGCATACACTACTCGTAACGGGCATAATGGATCTAGTTAGCTCTTGGGGGATATATTGCTAAATTGTTAGGAATGTACAATTGGATTTATCTTTCCATAACATTTGTAAATATAATCATCATTTTAGACCTTTATTTTCTTTTATATAAAAATAGAACGGACCGAGCGCGTATCGCGCTTGCCTTTCTCCTAAAAAAAATGAATTTTTTTGGCATGTAGCGTTTCCAAAAGCTCAATTTGTAAGAATAACTTCAAGTTTTCCCAAATTACAAAAAGTAACGTTTCCGCCAAACCTCCTCCTGGCGAAAGATAATGGTAATTCGTCAGAGGGTCTAGCAAAATTGTGTAGCCATGATTTTTGTTCGTTAACCTGAAAAAAGTTAATTAAACCACTTTCGCGAGGCCATTTGGCGAAAGAGAAAAATAATATATTTTTATTATTTTTTATAATCGTTTTTATTTTAAAGTATGAAAAAAAAATTATGCATTTTCGCCAATCCTGCTGGCGAAATTGCAGTTAGCAGCACTTATTCAGTGACTATTTTGTAAGATCTCAAGGACCTATATGTAAATCCTCCATAACTTTTTACTCGTATATTCAAATTGAATTATGTTTGTTTTGTTACATTGTGTGTTGAATGATTGTGTGAAAATTGGACAGATTTATATTGAATTTCCAATTTGATTGTATTTTCAATTAATTATAGATTTATGTAAAAAATTAGCATTACGAGTTTTTTTGTGATGTTTAATATTCTATACAAAATATTTCTGTATTATTTACCTGTTTGTACTTCTTTTTCATGCTTGCAATTTGCTTGTTTAATAATAAAAAAAAAGATAAAAAATATTTCGATAATTAGGTTAAATTTATATAAAAAATCTCCAGTTGTATGATCTGTTTTGTAAAATAAATTTGACTATTTTTTATATTTGCTAAAATTACCAAAAAATATCATGTTTAATACTTATTGTGGTTTGTTCATGATTACATCTCACTCAACTTTATTTATCTTTCTTTTTATTATGATTTTCAGAAATGAAAATAAGATGAACTTCTAAAAGTTGATAGATGAAATTCTAAGAATAATAACAAATAAAAAAATGAAAGAAATTGAGTGAGATATGATCATGAACCAACTAGACACCATGAATATCAAACATGAATATTTTTTGATGATTTTAAAAGATATAGAAAATAGTGAAATCAATTTTACAAAACATGACAAAAATGGGGAATTTTGACAACAATTTAACCTAATTATCCAAATATTTTTTATTTTTTTATTAACAAACAAATTTCCAAACATAAAAAGATGAACAAAGAGGTAAATAATGAAGTAATATTTTTTATATAATTTTAAACATCGCAAGGCATCAGGTAATGCTAATTTTTTCACATAAATTCATAATTAATAGAAAAATCTGAATAAATTGGAAATTCAAGATAAACCTATCCAATTTCACACAATCATTCATCACACAATAAAAAATCTAACAAAATAAACATAATTCAATTTGGACATATCAATAAAAAATAATGACAGATTTACATATAGGTTCTTAAAATCTTACGGAAAAGTTTCTGAACAGGCACTTTCGCCAGCACGATTGGCGAACGAAAATAATATTTTTTTTTATTTTGCCATTTTATAAAAAAAAATATTAAAAAAAAATATATTATTTCTTTCTTTCGCTAGTTTTTAAATGTTGGCCGTTAAGTTTAACCGATAAATTGGATGGTTTATAATTTTTGGGTAAATAAGATATTTTAGATTTATGAGAGGGATAAATCTGATATTTTAATTTTAAGAAAGATAAATATGTAATTTTGAGTTTAAAAAAAAGTAAATATGTAAATTTTCCTTTATTAAACTAATATAATATATTACGGAGGATGTGGTGACCACAAGCCAATAAAATGAGGGTTGAAAACAGAAAAAAGAAAAATTGTAACAAAGAAAGCATACATAATTATCAACTTTTTAGCATAGTGTCAAAATCCTTGCGCTAGATAGAAAGGAAAAAAGTGACCCATTTTTATGCCAACCAAATATATTTTTTCATTAAATAACAAACATAAGGGAATTTGTTCGGGACACCTAACTTTTCTGGTATTTATAAAAAAGAACTTCACGGTTGAGTTTCTTCGAAAACCCGTTACAAAAAGCATTGAATTATTTTTTACTTTCCTAATGATGTTAATTTTAAACCCCCATTCATTTTCATATTATTTTGATCCAAAATATTCCACCCTCCCAACTTTTCTTTATAAATTATTTTATTCAATATAAAATAATAAATAACTAATTAATAAAATATTTTATGACATAATATTTCATTATATTATATTTAAAATTAGTTGGGATATCATTTACAAATTGTTACTATTTTACGTTTTTACATTATTATTTTATATTACATAAAAATTACAAGTCCTAATGTATTTCATAAAGTAATATTTTATATAAAATGATGAAATTAGAAAATATATCATATAACGATATTATAAAGCATCATAATATCATATTTTAGAATTCCAACTTTTCATAGTAATTCGAAATATAATTGTTAAAGTACGAGTATTGTTTATTATTGTAATAAATATCAAAATTGGGTTTTGATATTTGTAGGTTAATTCCTAAATTCTCAGAAAATATAAGACTCATGTTAAAAATATAACTCTTCCAACGATCAAAATCGAGTTCTTATGTGTCAAAGTTTTCGAAAGGGTGTGACCGTAATTACATATTTATGAGTTATTTAAATAAATATATTACAGGGTCTTATTTGCAAAATGATCAAATCATTAATAATACTAAAAATAGAGTTTGTAAAGAGACCCCCATATAGTTGTAAATCCAAGGGCTTGCAATTGTGTTCCACCTCATCACCCCTTCATTAATCATGCGGCCAACACCTCTCTCCATCCATATCCATTAGTGTACATCAGAAATTTCATGAAACCCTAAGAGAAAAAGAGAGAAAAATAGGAAAAATCAAGAAAAAGAGGAGATTTCGCAAAACGAAAGTGACATAATCTTCAGGAGGTTGAGTTGTGCGAGTTGGGAAGATCGAAAGAAGAATTTCATACAAGTTTCGAGTTTCTCCATTTTCACTCAATCTTATGCGCCGTTTCGATTAATCTCTTGTTTGTCGAATTTCTTTCCATTAGGTGAGTGCTACTCTCATTTTCCTCTTATTAAGAATCCAATTACGAGCATTTCTAGACATTACATGATAGTCAAGGGTTTTTGCTTTAGAAACCGTATTTTGCATTAAAAACCATGTTACCTCAACAAAATGTATATTATGTAGATTTGATCATCTATATATATATGTAGAATTTTATTTGGACAAAACGTAAGCCGGGCTTACGATTTTAGTGAGGGTCTTCATGAGGCTCTCAATATTTATGATTTGAATTAGTCTAAAACGTAAGCTGGGACTTGCGATTTTAGAAAGGGTCTCTGGGAGACTCTATTGAGGGAAGGACGTAGCTAGCTTGATGTAGTGCAAAGTCCCGACCCATGAGGGGTCTGGGTGTGGCGCATGGATATCCAGTCGTCGGGTGGATGTGTTCCCCTTATGTTATGTTCCAGCCCGTGTGTGATTCACTATCTGCTCGGGTTGGCACTTCAGTCGAGAGTTATTAGCGTCCTCACCCCGGTAAAGTATATTAGTATGTATATGATTATGTATGAAGGTAAATGATTTTGATTTCGAAAAGCCGGGACAAGTACTTTGAGAAGTATTTATATACTTATATTATTTCAGAATATGAATTATGATTATGATTATTTTCGAGCGAGGTTTTTGACTAGCCATGTATGAGGTCGATCTTAATAAGTTAGGCTCTAAACTCACCCACTTCCGTGACTAACCATTTTATTTGAATGTTTTGAATCTAGGTATGATGGACAGATCATTCGGGGCAGCGGGTATCTAGAGTGTGAGTACGATGGTTTCGTTTTCATCGCGGAACCTCCATGTTGTGTATATTAGTGTACTTCCGTTTCTGGCCAGCGAGCCATTTTGTCTCGCTGCGACATGTTTAATATTTTGTGTGTTTATATCGCATATGTGTTTATATGCTTCCGCTAGGTTTCTTTATGTTTGTTTGTATATGTTATGGTGATGCATGTATATATGTGCGTGTGTCGTTGTTTTCGAGTTGTGTGGTATTTATGTTTTTGTGAAATTATCATATAAGAGCCTGTGGTATACGAGTTGTATACTGGCGGGTTGCCGCACCCTTTTCCATTTTAATTTGGGGTGTGACAATTATAGTGGAAATTTCAGAATTCTAACTTTTCATCAATACATACAAATCCGAATCCGTAAATTTTAACTTGGGATTAAAATTGTCGACTTATTTCTTTGATCCATTATTCATGGAATATTAAAATAAGGAATCTAAAAGTTAGAAAGTTGTTAAGTAATTTTCGTAACACATTGCTTTGATAAATGATAATGATAATCTTGTTATGAATATTAATATGTGTGAATATTCATACACATGTATATAGGTTTTTGGTATTCTTATTAATATGGTTAAATGTAATTAATGTCTTTAGGGTTTTCATTCCTTATAAATAGATGTCATGTTATGTATTATGGATGGATTCATTTTGAATAGAAAATTTCTCTCTCCTCTCTTTTCTTGTTGTTTGTATTTATTTATAACACGTTATCAGCATGAATTGCTCTATTGTCTAGAAATCAAATCGAAGGCACAAAAATTTAAAGGTACATGTTAAAACATTTATCGATTTTGTATATTATTTTTAATCACGAAATTCTTGTGATTCTTTAAAATATTTATATACTTTTTTTTATTTGGATTTTTCTTTGAATTATAATTCGTATGTAATGAAAAATTATGGAATGCCGGAAGCATAATAGTATTGGTGAGGTTACTTTGGTTAACACTAGGCTCCATTGTAGAGAATTCATGATAGAATGCCAGAAGCATATTTACATGAACTTAATTTTTGACTCTCATGTGATAGATAGATATTACCATGTACGAGAATTCATGGTACTAAATGACTGGTACATGACTCCAAAATTTGAATTATCAAATTGGATATAGACTATAATAGTTTATAATTTTAAAATTTGAGGGTGAATATTCTATTATTTTTAAACTATTTTTTCTACATAAATGCATTGATATATGCATAATGAAAGAGCAACTGATAAAAAGTAAATAAATGAGAGAATATTTGATGGTACTTGAGGAGCAAGAAATGAGATTATTTTGGAATTACTATCATAAATGAAAGCAATTAGGAGATCATGCCGTTTTACTTGAGGCAAATCATGACATGAAAACATTGATAAAATCTCAATACAAAAAAATCTCTGATGTGCCCTCTCTTTATTCATATTATTTACATTGAATATTATTGTTTTTGAGATAACACTGTTATATAACTAGAAGCTTTATAACTAGAAGATATTATTGTTTTTGCACTACTTCAACCAGAAGTAATACAGAAGCTCTTTTAATACGTGTATAACCAGAAGTTTGCACTATTATAATATTTGTATATGGAAGTTATTATTTAAGCTGAAGTTATATAAATTTATGCAATTAAATTGTGAATGTATCAGTATATAATCATATGTTATATAAAATTGTTATTTAATTTTAGAACTTGGACTATAACCAGAAGTTATAAATTAGATGTCTCTATATGTTTGCCTCTATGACCAGAAGTTATATGGAATTTACCTCATTTTCGTATCATCTATTTAATGATATTCTTTAGAATTTCATATTATTTATTTAATGGCAATTTGAACATAAACACTACAAAACGGAGTAATAAACTCTCCTTATTGTTCGGAGGCATTAAAATATATGTTGATAGTCATAATTCATATGTATAAACTGATATTTAATTTATTCTTTCATGAAATCATGATTTAATAATAATCAGACCTTTTTATTTGGAGGCATATTTTATAACAGTTTTTTTCATTTATTATTGCAACGTCCATTTAGTCATTTTTTTTGTTGGTAATTAAAATTGTACCATGCAATTAAAGGTACCAGAAGTACACAATTCGAATCACCGAACATCCACCAAAGTGGTACATGAATCGCATTTTGTGGTAAGAGAAAAAAGGTACCAGAAGTACACTATATTGAATTAGAGAATTATTATGAATAGTTGTATTTCATGATATTAATGATGAAAATGTGTAACCTCTGGCAATTAATGTACAATATTGAATCATTATGATCATCATAAACAATAGTACAACTTGTTCGCCAAGTTTTGAATGTGATATTCATCTTAATATTATAGGAGCTTAGAAAAAATAAAGTCGTTATAATATAAAACTACATAAAAGAGAAATGCAATTGTTGCTAACATGTTTATCAACAAGTAATGACTTACGGAAAATTTCTCCACGACTATATCTTTCTTCAAATTGTCATTGTTGAATTTATAATATTATTCATACATGCATATTAATATTTATCATGCCAGGAGCATAATATTCATGCAAGAAATTTAATAATTTTATTTTGACCAGAAGTTTATTAAGATTAAGTTTATAACATTAAATTTTATGATTTTTTTTATACACGAGGCGTTGTATATTAACGCACCTGAAGTTGCTCGCTTAAATTATGCACCAGAAGTTGTAAGCATATTTATCTTTATTTTTTTGTATATTTAATTTTGCGCACATTTATTTACTTACGTTTATTTATTATGGCACATTTTTTTATTCATCTATGCATTTTGTAGTTGCAATCCATTATATTAATGCACATAGTTTGAGAATTGATCTTACCGAAGCCTGGAGTTTCGATATAAATGCGAGAGGTTTAAATTGAAGATTGCCGCATTAAATTGCTGATGTTTTTGAAAGCACCTAGAGTTGCGAGAATATAAAATATACAATTACTTGATCTAAACGAATATATTTGATCTAAAAGAACATAATATATATTATTTACAATAGCATATGTTTATGATTAATGACTCTAGAAGAGTTGGCATGTGATTTCTCTAGAAGAGACATTATCGATATTGCTCCTAAAGAGTCATTATGTAAATAGAAACATGTTTGTTTATTATGACATGCACTTTGTAAAATTGAAATCATGTTATTATGAATTAAAAGTTCAATATATAAAATAAAAGGCAATTTTATGATTTGAATTAATTGCTTATACATAGAATTTGCATGTCACGATCATGACTCGATTAAGACCAACTATTTATGTATTCCCCAATCTTTATTATAACTTGTGAGTGACCGGAGCAGAAAAAACATTCACTGAATTTTGTAATATGTAGCAGATTTGTGATAACACATGGACGAGTTAAAAGAAGTGTTTAGTGTATATATGGTTGATTTATTCTTGAAATTGTATATCTTGAATATTTATTTAGTTGAACCAGAAGTTCCGAACAAGAAGTTTAAATATGTACATGTAAACTAGAAGTTCACATTCAAGAAAGCAACAAAGTTGAATATGTTTGTTGAAAATATGAAATTTCCGAAGAAAATATTACATACACAACTAACATGGTGTTTGTAAATAACCAAACACGAGTGAAATTTTTCAAAATATAAGGTATCATGTTAGTCACGAAGAACTTCATTAGATATTAATAAAAATATCAGCAACTGATAACACGTAAAACCGGTCGTTAAAATGTGTAATTTCAATCTTACGAGTTAATCAAAACAATTTATAACAAATACTAATCAAAGTGATAAGTATAGGTTCGATCCAAGGAAATTTTGCGTATAATCGAAATTGCAATTCAAGAACTATTTCTATTGGTCCAGAAGCTATAATATTTTGTCACAATCAATGCTTGGGCTTCACAAATCTCTGGTCAAAATTTCACTTTCACACACACAAGTTTCGAATTTATAAAGATGATTGATCACAAGGGTATTTTAGGCATTAAATGTTTTTCACAAAATTATAGATCACCAATAAAGATCTCAAATTTGGTACAAAGATTCACAATTTGATACTGAGAGGGAGGACAGAAGAATTTCACAGTTTGGATATTTCAGTAAAAAGCAATGATCTAATTACAAATAAGCCCCTGGTGAGATCACGAAAAGGTCCAGAAGGATTTTTATTGAGAGGCAGTTTTCAGAAATTCATATCAAATCGAAAATTATATCAAACAAACTCAATCAAAATCCTAATTCAAGAGTAAGCTCAGATGTAAAATCTCAAGTAATTTTTGGGATTTAAACAGTTTTACAATGGATTCAACAATTTTTGGTCTCATTCGAATAAGATGGTTAAACATCAAATTTTAAATCTTTTCACTCCATAAATCACCAAGATTTTCATCAAAAAAGTTTAAGAGAGAACCAATTATTCCGATTTGCAAAAATCATTTATTCATGTAAATTGTCACTTTTTAAATCGTTCGGTACTTTAGTACTTGGTTCATATTCGGTTTCAACTAATTCCCCCAATTGCGCTTGTTTACAATTCTTTTCTTATTTAACCGAGAGTTCCGCTGCACCGAAATACAACGAAATTACAGCCCAGTGTTCTCTTTTTCTTTTTTTTTTCTTTTTTATTAAATCTTTTCTTTAACAGGGAGTTTCGTTGCACCGAAATACAACGAAATTACATCCCGGTATTCTCTTTTTTAGATCTCAAGTCGCAAGCGGGTCCAATCTATTTACTACCGAATCCCCATGAACGATTGAGCTCTTAAGTGCAAGTTGTCCATTTTTAAGATTTAAGCAAAACTTACTATAGTGGTTTAAACAAAACTTTTTTAGAAATTTCGAGTAAAATATGGGTTTAAGCTTCAAAAAATGGTGTGTCATGTAAATCGAAAATCGACCAAATTTCAATAAACTCCAATTTTGTGAATTCATTTGATTAGGGTTTGAATCCCCAAAAGAATCTCTCAAAGATCTTAATCAATTCTTTCAAATACCATTTCATAATTGAGAGTAAAAAAATCTTAAAAATCGATGATTAATTCAATTAAGTGGAGAAAAACCTTTTAACATGCAAAAAATAAATTTTTTTAGGGATTTTTTATTTTTTTTTATTTTTATTTTGAAAAGCAAGAATATTTTTTAATTTTTAGGGTGTTATCTACAAGGGAAAATAAGCCGTAAAAACCCTCCCCACACTTAGAAAAATAGCTCGTCCTCGAGCGAAAAAATCAATTCTAGTAAAAATTAAGGGAGAGAGATGGAGAAATACGACCTTTTGAAGCGTGGGTTGCCTCCCCGCAAGCGCCCTTTATTTAACGTCGTTTGAGCTCGACGTTTCCCAAGGTTATCCCGCCTCGAAGTGGAATGAATCGCCATTGTGAGTTGCGGCTTTTCGACCACCTTGGAGCGTTCTTTTTGAGAGAGAGAGAAGGAGAATACTCGTTTTGTTGACTATGCGTGGCATTTCGTTTCTAGCGTGTGTCGAGATTGCCGTCAAAATCTTTATTTTTCCTCGATCTTTCACGAATGCATTTGCGCTTGGCACTTGTTGAATAGGCGTGGTAATCGATGTGAGTGCTTCGAATGTGATCGGCTTTTTCGATTTATCTACAAAAAATAGATCAATTCTTTCATTAGAAGTATCAATGTTCTTAGTAATTTGATTTGATATGAAATTAAATGGAATTGATTCACCTTTGAGAATTGGAGAGACTTTTTCTTCTTCATGTTCGTCCTTTATTTGAATTTTCGTGTCAAGATCTTGATTCGCCAATTCTTCATTTTCTTCTTTGACCTTGATTGTCGTGTCGACTTCTTCCTCGAATTTCACCACGCTTAGCTCATCGATCTCGATTATCGTCTCAATTTCTTCTTGTTTTTCAACCCTTACATCTTCACCTTTGAACTCAATTCTTGTTTCACATGTGATACCTTCATCGAATTTCCCCACACTTAATTCTTCGATCTCTTTCGAATTGTCGATGGCATAATCGCATATTTCTTCATCATCGTATTCTAATTTCTTGATATTCGCCGATTCTTCGAATTGTTTGTTGAAATTTAACATCATTTCCATCATTAAATCCATTTTCGATGAAAGGTTGTTGATCGCGTCATATCGTGATGATTCTCTTTCGCCTTGATGTTGTGTTGGTTGAGATTGAGGAAATGCATAATGTTGTTGGTATTCGTATTGTGATTCGCCGCATTGAGAAGGTTCGTATTGAATAAGATCGTGTTCTTGACCATAAAATGTGGGAAATTCATTTTGGAAGTGGTACGAGTTTGGAGAGGTTTCGGCATAAGCATCGAAGTAAGGCCCTTGATGAAGAGGTTCGTTTCGAATCGGAGATTGATAACATCTTTGAGGACGAATCTCTCCATTTCGATCAAAAAATTCGTTGTATTCGAAAAAGCTTGCATTTCGTTGAGAGTGATTTCTTTCGTTGCATAGTCTTCTTACTCGTTCTTCTTGTTCCATCATTACCCTTCGTACAGTTCGATCGCACAATTCTTGTAGAGTTTCGTCTTGCCAATCCATCGTGAATGTACCTCGCAAAATAAGAGAAAAAGAAAGTGAATTAGAAAAAATCAAGAATTTCAAGATTTCGAAAATACTTCAACAAAAATTCCCCGGCAGCGGCGCCATTTGATAACACGTAAAACCGGTCGTTAAAATGTGTAATTTCAATCTTACGAGTTAATCAAAACAATTTATAACAAATACAAATCAAAGTGATAAGTATAGGTTCGATCCAAGGAAATTTTGCGTATAATCGAAATTGCAATTCAAGAACTATTTCTATTGGTCCAGAAGCTATAATATTTTGTCACAATCAATGTTTGGGATTCACAAATCTCTGGTCAAAATTTCACTTTCACACACACAAGTTTCGAATTTATAAAGATGATTGATCACAAGGGTATTTTAGGCATTAAATGTTTTTCACAAAATTATAGATCACCAATCAAGATCTCAAATTTGGTACAAAGATTCACAATTTGATACTGAGAGGGAGGACAGAAGAATTTCACAGTTTGGATATTTCAGTAAAAAATAATGATCTAATTACAAATAAGCCCCTGGTGAGATCACGAAAAGGTCCAGAAGGATTTTTATTGAGAGGCAGTTTTCAGAAATTCATATCAAATCGAAAATTATATCAAACAAACTCAATCAAAATCCTAATTCAAGAGTAAGCTCAGATGTAAAATCTCAAGTAATTTTTGGGATTTAAACAGTTTTACAATGGATTCAACAAGCAGGGAAATGAAGGTCCAGATCTAAAGTTTTTTACCAAATTACAGTTTAGTCCCTAACACAATGATTTTCTAAAATCCATATCAAATAGGAAATTACAGAGAATTGATTGATTCAAAATATGTTTTAAACTACAGATCTAGATCTAAACAGTGAGATTGAGAAAGGACTATTTTTCTATGTTTTTCTATTTTAAACTGAATTAACAAAACAGCACACAAAATCGAGTATTTCACAAAGTAAAAATAGGAAAAATACAAGAAAAATTCCACAAACTATATTTCACAGTATATAACAAGTTCACAAAGAGATTTCAATCAGATCTAACAATTCCTAATTAAAATCCTAAACTAGAGAAAGAAAATACCGAAAAAGGAGAATTCGAGTCCAAGATCTCGTCTTGGCGATGTCCTCGTGCCTTCACGCCTTGAGAGGAGGTGAGAGGAGGAGGAGAGAAACTTCGTATCCGGTTCGGAGAAAGTGGAGAGAGGAAAAGCTCCTCGGATCGGCCTCGAAAACCGTGGAAGACGCGATTTCTTGGCAAAAGGGCTCAAAGATGAGCAAGGGAGCTCGAGATGCTCTAACAATGGAGGGGAAGAGGCTAAGACCTTACCTTCCCCCAAAAATGGAGTGTGTGACCAAAGAGGACCAATGGTGTTTGAAAGAATGAGGTTTGGTTCTCTTTTATAGGAATTTGAAATTGCTAACAGACAAGATTCGAATTGCAACTTGCATGATCAAGTAGAGCAAGTTGCAACGAATCTAACGGTTCAAATCTCATCAAAATCGGATAAGGGATGAGGGAGAAAACTCAAAAATACCCCTGAAGATATTCTTCCAAGATTCAGAATAATTCTTCTTAAAATCATCCGAAAATAGCAAAATTATGTGCTGTTTTCTCCATTTCAAATGAACTGCAGAGGAAGAGTGCGCTGGGCTGTGCCTTATGGTATGTAATGGAGAGGAGGGGTAGAAAATTAAATTGAGAAGAGCGGGGCGCATAACAGTTCTGTTGGGAGTTTGTTTCAAACTTTTCCTAATCTTATATGGACCAGAGTATGCAGCCGATCGTGCAAGGGTTCAAAAACCGAGTGGAGTTTGGGATGGCAGCGTGGGTTATACGAACTGTGTGTCACAGAGAACTAACCGAACAGTAAATGTTGACTGGTCAGCGGGTGAGGATCCGGTGTAGAAGGGATTTTGTGGTCACTTGCGTAGCAAGTCAAGTAAAGAGAGTGAATGGACCTGCTGTATGGACAGTAAGAGTTTAATGTGTTGCAGAGGATCTGAAAAGTTAATCACGCTGGGGTAATTGGTGCCTTTGCTGAACCGAGTCAGTTCTGACCCATTTGCGTCCATTCGTGTAACGGGTCACGATCTTTGACCCGTTTGAAGAAAAACTCGATTTCTCTCTCATGCTTCCATCAAATATCAACATATGATATATCAAATTGATCGGCACGACGAGACCGATCCATCTACAGTCCTGATTTTGCGAGATTCTGTACTTTTCATCTGAAATAACACAAAAACACATCTTAAAGTATTTTATCTCAATATATTGGAATTATGAATATTTGTTGTACTTTAAACATATTTATGTGTATAAATTCTATATTTTGTTCATGTAAAAAGTGATGAAAAATCCCCTTATCAGCAACTCGTGCCTAAATCAAGGGGAAGAGATTGAAAACTAGAAAAATGACAAATTATAGGCATCATCATATCAGATCCTCGAACAAGTAAATATGAACTAGGAGTTCATAAATTAATTATTTGCACGGAATTGCAAAGCGGTGATTTGATGCATTTATCAATACAATAATGATTAATAGATAAAATTTTCCAGTCTAAAATGCTCATATTTGTAGTATAATATCCTTGGATAATTTTAAATTTGATATAAGCCTGAAGCGTGGTCGACCACTCGATTCCAATATTAGAAATCCAAAGGAATAAGAAAGAGCATGATAAAAGGTTGGCAATAAAGAAGTTGATAATACTTCTAATAATAGATATCCTTTTTAACGAGATAATGAAAGATTAATTAGTAGATTTGACATAAATATAATCTTTGAAAAAGATTCAGGTACCGGACAACTTTGAAATTGTTGAAAATAATGAGATCTCGAAATAATGTCTCTACTTGAAGAAAATGGAACCGAAATGAAACTATAGTTACTAGAGAGTTGGCATGGGTGCGCTTTCAATTGATATTAATAAAACAAGGATCTGAAATTAAATCAATTGTGGAATGTCGACATTTAAAATTATTGGCCATAATAGAAATCACATATGAAAATGAAATTGATGGACCCGAAGTTCGAAAAACACCATGGTGATGTAAATTATATTTACTTATTTTTTTTAATTTTTTTTTATTTAATTTGTTTTAAGGTCTCTGAAGGACTAAAATCATGTCTTGTATTCATTATAACAGATTATTCATATGACTCATTTAATTACAATATTCATGAAAATCCCCGTATGATTCAATATGCCTGACGCATACAATTCAAACTCTCGAGAGATATAATATATTAAATTACAAAGATCTTTTCATGAATAAAATATGAGTTATAAGATATAATCGTTGTAATAAGTAAGAATATATATACCGGTATGAATGATCAAATATGCAGATAAATAGAGTTTAATGATAACTATTTGAACCCCCGAAGAGTACTAAAAGATAAGTACAAAAAGAAGAAATTTGATGTAAAAGATATCGAAGGTGAAATTTATTTTTCATGGATTACAAATATAATAAATATTTCATGAAGAAGTTAGCTCGTCGCTGGCTACTAAGATTTCGAAACAACGGATGCGAAAGATTAATTTTTTTGTCGTAAAATATTTGTATCCATGAGGGGATGAAATAATACGCAATGCACTCTTTTTGTCCTTGGTCATGGTTTTGTCCCACTGGGTTTTCCTGACAAGGTTTTTAACGAGGCAGTTTATGAGGCGTATGAAACATAATAATGTTGCACTCTTTTTCCTTCACTAGGATTTTTTTTTATTGGGTTTTAACTAGTAAGGTTTTAACGAGGCATATTTTTATGATATCGAAATCTAAAAAATAAACTCACTTGAGAAAAGTGAAGATTTTGGACCAGTAGTCCAAACAACTATGATATAACAAAGCATATATGATACAAATGGGTACGTGTAAGAAAATGCAAGAAAGATTACGTAGAGGCATATTTGTACAATGTTAGATGCAATCACATTCAGATTTTTATTAGCTTGGTAGTCCTTGAAGGACTATAGATGTATATCATGGAAATTGTAACCTCATATTTGTTTGGATTGCTTGATAATGTTATTTGCATGGAAATACCTGAAGAATTATTGACAAGATACATGCAATAAAATTTATCAAAATATATAATCTATAAAATGGGCAGAAACAATCTAGAAATATGTGGTACACTCGTCTAAATAAATAGACAACAAAAGAATGATGTTAAATAATCTCATTAGTCCATGTGTATTTATCATTGAAAATTCCTGAAGAACCTGATACACGGGCTAAAGACCTAGAAAAAGGATTTGTCTTGGCCTGCAAATAAGGTATATAAGAAATGAGATTTTTCATCAATATACTTTTGTAGAGAATCTTGAACTCACTTATGGTGATCAACCTCTTCACAAAGTCATTACCGACTATAACTTCCGAGCAGTTAGTATAAATGAGGGGGAGACCTTCATCGTTTCATAAATGTTGGCATAAATGAGGGGGAGACATAATGCACGATGTAATATTCTTGTTTGCTATGGTTTTTATCCTAATGGGTTTTTCCTAGCATGATTTTTATTGAGATGGTTATTATTGCGCATAATGTAAATTTTTTGGATATTCAAGGGGGATTGTTATGAATATTAATATGTGTGAATATCCATACACATGTATATATGTTTTTGGTATTTTTATTAATATGGCTAAATGTAATTAATGTCTTTAGGGTTTTCATTCCTTATAAATAGATGTCATGTTATGTATTATGGATGGATTCATTTTGAATAGAAAATTTCTCTCTCCTCTCTTTTCTTGTTGTTTGTATTTATTTATAACAAATCTAACTTTTTAAAATGGGGATTGTTGATGCACTATATATCATTATTGCATTCTCAACCGTTTGTTTTAATCAGTGTTCTCAATATCACTGATATGGACCGGTATGTCGGTTTCATATCTCTAATCAGCGTCCCTCCGTTACGATATGCCCCGTATCGGTTGAGTAAATCGGTCGACCGATACATGGACCGATATGAGCCGATATTGGCCGATATTGGACCGATTTGAACCGATTTGGATTTAAAACATAATTTATTTTGAATATTATTTTGGACTGGCCCATCTTTTAACAATATTTGCATTAATATTTTTTATTAATATTTTTGGCCCAATTCTTTCCATCTCTTTCTTTCTTTCTCTGATACAACGTGAGAGTGTATTTTTGCATCTTCTAACTTACGCTTCCACGACCAAGAAACCCACATCAATTAGGGTTTGGCATCAAGCATCATTATTTCTCCTTTCATCAACAGATCTTCACCTCAACGAGCAAGAAATCACAGCATCACTCGAAGTTGTGCTAGTTTCACTTGGATAACCTCTAAGGGCTCTGATTGCACGGCTCCACCACATTCCGATTAAAAAAAAGTAAGTTTCTATTAAATTGACTCATTGTCGATTGAATTAATTGATTTTTGATTGAGTTGAACGACTTTCTAATTATTTGATTGAATTAAACGATTAAAAATTGGTAAGTTTCTATTATTTATGAATTTTATGTTATAATTTTAAATGTATTTTTAGTTTAACTTGAAATTTATGTTGTATTGTTGAATTTTGAATATTAATCATGTAGAATTTAATTAGGTTAAGAAACTTAATATAAATTAATGTTATAATAATCAATTTAATATATTAATATTTAAAAGTACATAACCGCTATACCCCCTGATATTTTCCGCTATGAATTCACTATGTCGATCATATCTCTTATCGTTGACTGACCGATCTGTAAGCAATATGCGATATCTATAACATTGATTTTAATCACATAACGCTACGTGACAAAAACACATGCTTAAAAAAAGGCGTGGGTACAAAATCAGATGACCGACTTTTTTTCGAGCAACGTCCAATGTGTCTTTCGTTTTCAAATTTAGGTAGTTGTATACCTTTAAATTCCATGTTTATACCTTTCTAATTTTTTTCCAATGAAAAAGATATATATAACAACAAAATTTTATCCATAATATAAGAAAATGTATAAATATTTCGATAGTTATTTTTATACATTTCATATTATTCGTATTTATATATATTTACAATGAAAAAATTACAAATAACAACAAATCTTTAATTCATAATATAGTAAAAAAATATAAATAACAAAATTCTTTAATCCTAATTATAGAAAAAAGATATAAATGATAATTCAAAATAAATAAATAAATAATCGATCTTTAATTCAGAATATGAAAAAGGTACAGTAAAAAATTATAAATAACAACATATTTGATATCAATTATAGAAAAATGTATAAATCTTAATAAAAAAAGTAAAAATCTCATTATTATACTTGGAAAATTTAACTTTATTTGCACGCATATTATTTTTAGTTTTCTTTTGGAAAAGAATCTTTTGGTTAATTAAAGGAAATTTTTTGTTTGTAACCAAGTTTGTGAACTTTATTCAAAAAATGATCATGCATTGAACAATATTTCGAAATTGTCTTTTGCGCTGAATGAAACAGCGCCTGGCGTGCATCGTGATCATTTGCAGACATGGATTGACTGATTTATGAAATTATTTCAAAAGTATTAATTTTAATTTTTGTTTTTGCATTGTAGTATTTTTTTTTTTATACGAGGAACGAATCATAAATTAATTAATTTTAAATGTAATATACTTATAAATTAATTAGAAATATTTTGGTGAAGTTTTGAATCTCAGAAAAAAATAGTTCTAAAAATATAATTTGTAAGAATTTATTTTATTTCATCAAATCATTTGCAGACATGGATTGACTGCTTCGAACCTAACCCGTTGAAGCATGATTATTACTACAATCCTTCGTGCATCGTGAATTCAGTGATGTACTGTCACAACACTATTTCTTCCGTACACGTAAACGTCGAAAAGGTTTTGGGTGATTCCCGTATGTTTTGCTGTCTCATGTGTGGTACATGGTTGCGGGAGAACCACTCTAAAATACGATATCAGTCATAATTTTCTTTGGTCTCGACTGAATTCGTTTCTCGCTGCTCGATTCCTTTGATCTCCCATGTGAAGTTTCCTTTCGTTTTTGTACTTATCAACAAAGTGTTTCATCCGCTCTTGTGTCTTCACCGGATTCTCTTTTTGCATTTGTAGAACTTGATGTCTTCCACGTATTATCATTGTTCACCGCCTCTACAAGATTGGATGTGGTGTGTGTGTGTGTGTGTGTGTGTGGGGTGTGGGGGGGGGTGTGTGTGTGTGTGTGTTACCTTCAAGAGCCAAAACGCGTGGTTTATATGAGGAATTGCTAAAAGAGAAATAGTTCTCCCCATATTTACCCATGTAAACAAACAAGATTGGATGTATTTGATTCACGATTCGACAAAGATAAACTTCACATTAACTCCAAAATATTTATTTTACATGGTACAAGAAAACATAACAGAACGTAAAACAACAAGTAAAAACAGTGTAACTATACAAAGTAGGGTTCTATAATTAACTCCCATTATACCACTAAAATAACTTCATTTTTAGGGTAAATCCAACAAGCCTATTCACCCATACGAATTATGCAACGAAGACTTTCCCCACTAAGCATGAGATCAAACGCCTTGTTTATCTCTGAAAACGGCACACTATGCGTGATAAACTTCTCCAATTCCAATTCCTACCACCAGAAAAAACTATTTATTAGAACCAAAAATGATATAAATATTAATCAAAAAGGTATATTGCAAGAGAGAAGGACGCACTCCGGTCATGTATTTCTCAACGACGGAAGGAAGATCAGTACGGGGCTTATAATTGCCGAAGAAGGTTCCTTTAAGAGTCCTCTCGTTGAGGAAATTCATCGGGTGAGTCTTGAACTCCGAGTCTTTGTGCGGTACGCCAACCAAAACCGCCACACCCCACCCCTACAATACAAAATGTTAGAATATTTGGTTCTTTTGTAATAAGAGTAAGTAATTGATCGATTAATTACATCGTGGACACATTCAAAAGCTTGAATCATCGCGTTTACGTTTCCGGTGCACTCCACGGCTCTATCAACTCCTCCGTTAGTCATTTCAGCAATAACCTAAAATAATTCAAAAAAGTTAAATATATAATATAATTTGACTTTTTTATTGGTGTACATTAATTGAACGTATTTTTTGATTCGAACCTCTTGCACAGGCTTGGTGTGGTCCTTAGGGTTGACGAACTCGCTGCAGCCAAATTTCCTAGCTGGAAAACAGAAACAAATGAATAAATAAATCATTTAGTTACCGAGTTCAAATTTGTTTTATATCAAATATAATTAGTTAACATACCTTTTCATCAAAAAAAAATTAGTTAACATACCTAGTTCAAATTTGTCTGGGTTCAAATCGATACCAATAATCCTCGATGCTCCTGCCAACCTGGCTCCCTCCGCAGCCTAATCACACGATTAACCAATTATCTTACGTTAGCAACGAAATAAAATAAATCACCAAGTTTAACAAATATAAAAATAAATAATTAAAAGAACATACAGCAAGGCCAACAGCTCCGAGACCAAAGATTGCAACGGTAGAACCCTTTGAAGGCTTCGCAACATTAAGGGTCGCACCCAAACCTGTCGAAACGCCGCAACTAAGGATGCAAACCTTATCCAAAGGAGCCTCGGGATTAATCTTGACCAGACAACCAACATGAACAACGGTATACTCGCTAAAAGTGGACGTTCCCACGAAGTGGAAGATGGGTTTGCCGTTAATGGTGAAACGTGATTGGTCGTCGCTTAACATCGTCCCGCGATCCGTGTTTATCCTCAAAAGATCGCACATGTTGCTCTCGCTGGACTTGCAGTGCACGCACTCTTTGCATTCTCCCGTGAAGACTGGGAGCACGTGGTCGCCAGGTGAGAGGTCCGTTACGCCCTCGCCTACGCTCTCCACGATCCTGATAAAAATAGTAAAATTATAAATTATTCGTGTTTAATAGTTAATACAAATAAATGGATTTTAAAAATTGGGAAAGATTATATTATACCCGCCAGCTTCGTGTCCGAAGATCCTTGGAAATACTGGTGTCTGCCCCTGTATAAATATAAAATTTCTCTCATGTTATTACCCAATTAAGGAAATTAATATATTTATGAAAAATATATACCTCAGCTTCCCAGAAATAGACATCAGTGTGACATAGTGCAGTGTAGAGAATCTTGATTCGAACCTCCATTGCTTGTGGCGGCGCCACCTCGACTTCCTCAATTACTAGAGGTTTTCCTGCCTCCCATGCTACCGCAGCTGTACCCAATTAAAATAATATAATCACTTGAGGTCTTTTTTTAAAAAAGAATCACAATTTTTTTTGGGTAAAAGGGCATCGAGAAAGTAAATTGTTACTGATAATGAAATTAAAGTACTTGCTTTGCTAGATTAAAAGTAAAATTAGAAAATCCGAGTAACCAAGAAGTGAAATTGGTACCGGGAAATTGTCACATTAAACTATTTCGAAAATTAGAAAATTAATAATCAAACGAATTCGAAAATTAGAACTACAAACCTTTGCACTTGATGACCTTTCCAGCAGTATTCGCCATGTAAAAATAATCGATTTCTCTCTCAGAACAACTCAAAAAGCTCACAACTTTAGTCAAATATCACTCGAGTGAAGATGGGTAAGAGAAGGTTCGAGGTGCTGCGTATTTATACACCAAAGACAGAGAGCAGAGAGAGAATTAAGGAAGTATTAATCAAGAGAGAGAAACAAAGTAGACTTTTTCTCTTTGGCCATCTTTTAATTAATTATAATTAATCAATACACACAGTTTTAGTAAACCACAAATCCATATACCACTGCGTCATTCCGAAACCACAATACCGGGATCCCGTTCTGCTGTACTCTCAACGCCATATATATTTTTTTTTTTCGATTCAGGCCCGTAGGCACAAACCCCCCCCCCCCCCCCCCTAATATCTAACCCCAAGGCTGCCCTGAATAAACCCTCTTTTTTGCCTCAACCGGGACTTGAGCCCGGGTTCACCGCCATATATATTAAACTGGTCCTTAGTAATAAACCCAAGGGTATTTTGGTTCCATTTGGCACTTCGAGTCAAAGGATAAGCTTTTGTCTCTTGGTGTAATTTCAACAGTATCCCTACAAATTCTAAAAATATCGAATACGTATCGAATACTTCATGTGACGTATTCGATTATTTTATTTTAAAATAATACTGATATTTTTTGGATATTTGGCATGGATGAATTTTACCTCTTATACCCCAACATACGTACGTATTCATGAATATATCTATTATCCATAATTTCAAAATATCGATCTTATGTAAAATATTCAAATATTCCAAAAACAATTCATAAAAATAAAATTTCCAAATAATTCAAATACCATACATATCTTTAATAACACATAAAAGCATCATAAAATATTTAGTTAATTCAAATAACACAAATAATTCACAGAACAAACAAATAAATAAGAAATTTCAACGTGTACACATAAATATTAAAATAAGGGAAATTTTACTGTTTAGACAGGATTAGTTTCGTATTACCAAAAATAGACCAATTAGTTTCAAAATTTGAAAAATAACACTCTCGACCTTTGAAAAGTCGAGAAATTGGTAAAATGCTCGACCTTTCAAACGTCGAGCGATTTTATACCTTAAACACCCCCCATTTGCAGACTTAACAGAGTAATTAGGTCCCTAATTTGCCACCTCACCTGTTCGACTTTTGAAAAGTCGGTAGCTGTGCCACGTCACCCGTTCAACTT
Source organism: Luzula sylvatica (assembly GCA_946800325.1). Lineage (NCBI taxonomy): Eukaryota > Viridiplantae > Streptophyta > Magnoliopsida > Poales > Juncaceae > Luzula > Luzula sylvatica. The sequence goes on along the minus strand of OX326959.1, from coordinate 71,849,660 downwards.
TTGAAAGGTCGAGGGGAATCAAACATGGAAATTTTCATCTAACCCCCTTAATTTTCTTTAATTTGCAAAAATTCCCTAACTAAACAAGACCCCCTAACTTTTCTTGAATTTGCAATTAAACCCCTCTAGGGGTATTTCATGGAATTGCTATTTTTTTGGGACCAAAATACCCCTATATTTTTTATATAATTTTTTTATTTAATTTTAGTTATTATGATAAAATATATAATAAATAAAGAATTAAAATTATGTATGTATCATATACTTTTTTATAATTAGTATATTTTAAAAAATATTTATAGTGATTTTAAATTAATAAAATAATACAAAAATATGTTTATTAAATTTAAAGATGAAAAATAGAGGGGTATTTTGGTCCCAAAAAATAGCAATTCCATGAAATATCCTTAGAGGGGCTTAATTGCAAATTGAAGAAAAGTTAGGGGGTCTTGTAATTTTTGCAAATTAAAGAAAATTAAGGGGGTTAGATGAAAATTTCCATGTTTGATTCCCCTCGACCTTTCAAAAGTTGAACGGGTGACGTGGCACAGCTACCGACTTTTCAAAAGTCGAACTGGTGAGGTGGCAGATTAGGGACCTAATTACTCTGTTAAGTCTGCAAATGGGGGTGTTTAAGGTATAAAATCGCTCGACTTTTGAAAGGTCGAGCATTTTACTAATTTCTCGACTTTTCAAAGGTCGAGAGTGTTATTTCTCAAATTTTGAAACTAATTGGCATATTTTTGGTAATACGAAACTAATCATGTCTAAACAGTAAAATTTTCCTTAAAATAATGCATACAAAAAACAAGAATTACGATGAAGAATAAATATAAATAGTTTTAGTGATCTAGAACAAGAGAAGATGAGAACTTATAATTGATGAATAGTTGTTGGGTGAATGAAATTGAAAATAAAATGTTATTGTTGGATATAGAAATTCTGATTATTGAATTAGACTAATTTGATAAATCATGTAAGATTTACAAAACCGGTGAGAAAGGAGAATTGAGTTATGAATTATTTTGGATTTTATTTGCGTATGATATATTGCATTATATTTAGAACTATGGTGTATTTGATTGTTTATATTTATTTGAATTTGTTTTATTTTCTTTAAATTATTGAAAGACAATCTAATAAAATATTGTATTTATATCGGTTATGTATTTGATTTTTTTACATTTATTTGAATTCGTTTTATTTATTTTATAATTATCAAAAGAAAATATAATAAAATGAATTGTATATTGAGCTGAACTATAAACAGTTAGTTCGTAAAATATCCCGTTTATAATACAATGGACGTGGGTTTATATATACATCAAACTCTTTTCAGTTTATTTCAGAAAAAATAAATTTAATTTTTTAATGGGTATTTTTGAAATTTTAAAGTTTTCAGGAAGATACATCGTACGTGTAATTCGGTCTCGTCTTTTATGGAAAGATTAAAGAATATGTTGGAAACCGTGAGAGTTGTGAGAGTAAAACATGAAGGGCTGTCACCGTAGCATTAAATTAAACCACACTCGTTTTCAGTACTGCCTCTGGATTTCTTAGTTTCTTGTATTGTATTGAGATTAAAGAATACCTTGCAATATAATCATTTTTAAGATTCGTTTTCTATGTTGATTAATTAATTTGGTCGGCAAAGTAACAATGTACAATTACATCACTGTTGAGGTAAAATTAACGAGAAACTGCGTTGTAAATTTTATTTTAATTTAATTGCAGCATCATGTTGAAATAAAATATTTGTTATTTATTCACATTATAATTTTTTATTTGAATTCAAAGTTTTATTTTTCTATTATATTTTTTTCTTGCGTCAAATGTAAAAATCTGTCATTGTTTTATAATAAAATAATTTGACGTCATGTGAAATATTCGACAAAGATATGACTTAATTTTTAAAATATTAATATAACATAAATGAGGTGTTTGAGGAATATGATGTGACTATTTTTACAACGAAAGAACTATACTTGCTTAGCAAGAATTACACACAATCAATTACTTAAGTAACTAATAAAATGACTACCATGAAAAAATTTAGTGTTCTTGAATAAGGAATTATGGAAAAAAATCATTTTTATTATGTCAAAACAAAATTTGAATTCACCATATCTAGTATCATAATAATTTTTTTGACAACGGGGCTATCATATAAAATATAAAATATAAAATATTTAGGCCTCCTTCTTTCATATAAAAACCGAATAAAATAATGTTCACCGATATTAGCGAAATTGAGAGGCAAAATTAACAATTGGAAGAACACGTTCTTAACAATGAGGGGTCGTAGCACACTCGTAAAGACGGTGTTGGGGACTATACCTAACTATTACATGCAAACGATGTTATTACCGAGAGGGATTATTGACGATCTAAATGAACTAATCAGGTTTTTTTTTTTTGAAAGGAGGAGACAAGATCCTAGGAGGTCATTGTTTAATTAGTTGGCAAAAAAATTGCTCACCGAAGAAACATTGGGGGTTTGGGATGATTAACCTCGAAAAACACAATGAAACCTTGGTGATAAAGTGGCTCTTCCAAATTGATCACGACAAAGAATTGCAATGGCCCTCCAACCTAAAAAGTCTCTACAATATTAACAACTCCGAGGATATCGCGGCAATCCCTAACGCATTTACATCGTATTTTATAAAAGATCTACAAAAACTTCTACCGCTCAATAATTCAATCAAAGCTCTCATACAACATCCCACATTACCGCAACCCGAATTGGCACTTTCTCCACAACCACAAAAATACGAAACCGCGAAGGTATATGCCCGAATCATGCACCCGGGATTGGAAAGTGCTTGGACCCCTACCTTTTTCAAAATTAAGGGGCCCTCAAAAGTAAGAATCCAAATTTGGCTAATGCTAAATGATAAGGTCCTAACCGGGGCAAATCGAACCACGGGCTCCCACGGATGCGTCCTCACTAACATCCTTTTGGTGGAAATACCGGATCACACAATCTTCTTTGGAGAAAAATCATTGGGACACCAAATGACTTGCGACCATATGGTCCATTTGGAGGGAGCCTAACAATCGAATATTTCAACACAAAGGGAGGATGCATACACTACTCGTAACGGGTATAATGGATGTAGTTAGTTCTTGCGGGACATATTGCTAAATTGTTAGGAACGTACAATTGGATTTATCTTTCCATAACATTTGTAAATATAATCATCATTTTAGGCCTTTATTTTATTTTATATAAAAATAGATCGGACCGAACGCATATCGCGCTTGTCTTTCTCCTAAAAAAATGAATTTTTTTTGTCATGTAGCGTTTCCAAAAGCCCAATTTGTAAGAATAACTTCAAGTTTTCCCAAATTACAAAAGTAGCGTTTTCGCCAAACCTCCTGGCGAAAGATAGTGGTAATTTGTCAGAGGGTCTGGCGAAAGTGTTTAGCCATGAGTTTTGCTCGTTAACTTGAAAAAAAAAGTTAATTAAACCACTTTCGCGAGGCCATTTGGCGAAAGAGGAGAATAATATTTTTTAATTATTTTCTATAATCGTTTTCATTTTAAATCATCAAAAAAAAAAATTATGCATTTTCGCCAGTCCTGCTGGCGAAACTGCAATTAGTAGCACCGATTCAGGGATTTTTCTGTAAGATTTCAAGGATCTATATGTAAATATGTCATAATTTTTTACTTTTATATTCAAATTGAATTATTTTTATTTTGTTAGATTTGTCATTGTGTGTTGAATGATTGTGTGAAATTGGACAGATTTATCTTGAATTTCCAATTTGTTTGTATTTTTCAATTAATTATAGATTTATGTCAAAAATTAGCATTACGAGTTTTTTGTGATGTTTAAAATTCTATAAAAAATATTTTTGTATTATTTACCTGTTTGCACTGCTTTTTCATGCTTGCAAATTTGCCTGTTTAATAAAAAAGATAAAAAAATATTTGGATAATTAGGTTAAATTTATATAAAAATTCTCCATTTTTATGTCATGTTTTGTAAAATAAATATGACTGTTTTTTTATATTTTCTAAAATTATCAAAAAAACATCCTGTTTAATACTTATTGTGGTTTGTTCATGACCACATCCCACTCAATTTTATTTATCGTTCTATTTATTATGATTTTTAGAACTAAAAAAAAGATGAACTTCTAAAAGTTGATAGATGAAATTCTAAAAATAATAACAAATTAAAATAAATGAAAGAAATTGAGTGAGATATGAGCCTGAACGAACTAGACACAATGAATATTAAACATGAATATTTTTTGATGATTTTAAAAGATATAAAAAACAGTGAAATCTATTTTACAAAACATGACAAAGAATGAAGAATTTTGATAACAATTTAACCTAATTATCCAAATATTTTTATATTTTAATGAAGCAAACAAACTTCCAAACATAAAAAGATGAATAAACAGGTAAATAATAAAGTAATATTTTTTATGTAATTTTAAACATCGCAAGAATCAGGTAATGCTAATTTTTCACATAAATTCATAATTAATTGAAAAATATAAACAAATTGGAAATTCAAGATAAACTAATCCAATTTCACACAATCATTCATCACACAATAACAAATCTAATACAATAACATAATTTAATTTGGACATACCAATAAAAAATAATGACAGATTTACATATAGGTTTTTAAAATCTTATTGAAAAGTTTCTGAACAGGCACTTTTCCCAGCAGGATTGGCGAACGAAAATGCAATTATTTTTATTTTGCTATTTTACAATGAAAATAATTATAAAAAAATAAAAATATATTATTTCTCTCTTTCGCTAGGTTTTAAATGTTGGCCGTCAAGCTTAATCGATAAATTGGATGGATTTTAATTTTTGGGTAACTGTAATATTTTAGATTTATGAGAGGGTAAATATTATATTTTAATTTTAAGAAGGGTAAATATGTAATTTTGAGTTTAAAAAAAAAGGAAGTAGGTAAATCTTTCTTTATTAAACTAATTGATACTATCTATATTTCTGAGGTGCCATTCACTGAGAGACATATGTTGTTTTTTCAGATTTTCTGTAACATTTTCTAACTGAAACTTATAAAATTTTTAAGACACACAAATACAAAGAGTACAGAATATCTCAACAAGATAAAACAAAAAAGACCATAACATCACAATGACATCATTTAGAAAAAATATTAGACAAACTTGGTTCATGTGCACCATTTTGAAATCACAAATCATGGTTCATGTCAACCACTTTCATAGAACAAACAAAATTTACATCATTTATATTTAAAAGAAAATAAAGCTCTTATACAGTTATACTCTTTGAGATATTTTGCGAACTTCGTGTATGATATGATGTTTAGCAATTAAAGTAATAATTGTTTTCAGTGGCGGATCTTGACACGATTTCTTGGGGGGACAAAATAAAATACTGATTTTGAAATTACACTGCACTATTCTTTTGGGGGGGCTAACAATAAAATTTACACTGTTATACTGATAAAATACATTATATCACCACATATATATACTGTTTGACGAAAATCTTGGGGGGGCGACCGCCCCCCCGCGGCCCCTACTAAGATCCGCTCCTGATTGTTTTGTGTAAAATTTGACCTGCTTCATACTTAGATTTCAATGTAAACTATACAGAAAGAAACTATGCCGTATAATAAAAAGATTATGACACAATATTTTTATAGTATTTGATGCAATGACTCATATGTATATCTGAATTCATTACGGGTCCGTTTGATCAGAAGTATTTTGCAAGATTTTACAAGAAAAGACATTACTTTCCGGTACAACTACTTTTCTGTGTTGTTTGATTTGAAGGAAATAACGGGAATACCAATTCCCATGTCCATGTCCTTTATACCCTCTTTCTCTCATTTGATGTCCGGCAAATTTTTCGAGAAAACACTGAAAGACTCTACTTTCTCTCTCTTCCCACCAAGGTTTTCTCACGCCTCTTCACTTTCTATCGCTGGCCCCTCTCTCTCTCTCTCGTCCAGCAAGGCGCCTCCATCTCCGTTAGTCTCAATCTCTTGAGTTTTTGGGCACAAGATTTCGGATCTAGGATTTTTTATACAAGGTTTCTTGGAGTAATATCTTTCTATTTCTCAATAATGAATTGCAACAATAATTGACTCTTTAAACCTCTAATTTGTCTTGCCTTTTATTCTTTATAATTTCTACAAATACTGATATTGATTTGTATTTTCATAATTTATTTGATTGCATTTATTCAGCTAGGTATTGATTTTTATTGGGTATTGATTTTTGATACGCCTCTTCACTTACTGTTTTTGGGTATTGATTTGTATTGCCATAACTGACTACTTCTTTTGTCAATAATTACTCGTTTTGTCCGTAATTGATTTTCTTAATTAAGTGTGTATATTCTAAAAATACCAATAATTTTCAAGGCATTTCGCCAGTATATTCTAAAAATACCAATAATTGATTTGCTTAATTAAGTGTTTGCTTAGTTATTCATGTTTGTCAGTAATTGATTTTCTTAATTATTCATGTTTACAGTGTACTATCTCATGGTTTAGAATTGTTGATTTTATTTGCATGTGCAGTGAAAAATTTTCCTTGATGATGCTAATTGTTATATAAATGAATGCTAATTGTTAAATTTCGATATATCATATTAGAAACATGTGACTTATTTTGTGTTGTTTGTGTTGTTTGTTTGAATTTAATTGTTTTATATTATTTTATGATAATTTTTAAATTAATGATCATTTATAATAATTATTTCATGCAAATTTTGTAAATACATAATCTGTTAAACTAATATTTACATCAACCAAATTCATTTCAACTTCTTTTTAATTTTCCTTCACATCAAACACAAGATTTCGCTTTCCATTATCTAATTCTTGCACATCAAACAACACATGCGAGAAAACAATATCTTTCAAATTCGGAATCCTCATTTCATTTTCTCTAGATAACACAAGAATCCTCCAATATCTCTCAAAGTCTTTCGCATCAAACGGCCCCTACTTTACTTCTAAAATATTGAAAATATAAGAGAATGCTGTAGGTTTCCTAGACAAGAGACGTGGAGCCCACAAAAAGTATTTCTCTTTACAAACATGACGTGCATGTGAATATATAAAAAAACAAAGGAGTGTGACAATAATAAATGAAAGAATCATCAGCATGTGTGTTTTCTCTCTTAATTTTAAGAGTGAGGTTTTCCTGTGGCTTCAATTGTGAAGCCACATGTGAAACTGCCTGCGTGGCAGCGTTTCATTGGTCAATACAATAAATTTTTGCAAATAAATTTCTACTTTCACGGAAATTCTAGACAGTTAATTTAAATAAAGTAGGGGTTTATTTGCAAAATTTATTGTATTGACCAATGAAACGCTGCCACGCAGGCAGTTTCACATGTGGCTTCACAATTGAGGCCACAGGGAAACCTCACTCCTTAATTTTAGCTAAACGATAATAAATTATTTCTCAATTTAATTAGTAACAAAGTTATTTTTCTATATAGTAACAAGTACAAATATTATGTATGACTGTCTACGACTGCGTAAAATTTCATGTTATAATTAAATAATTAAATATGCCCTTACAGAAAATAAAAGAGTACAATAATAATAAAATATGAAAGGCAAATTTAAAAAAAAAAATTCCTCAAACCAAACTTTTGTTTCAAATACTCCCTTATGGAGATTAAATTTAACTTTGAATGGGGATATAAATATTTTTTTAACCAAAATACCCTACTATTTTCATATTTTATTTGTTAAACACACTAATTTTCGTTATTTTTTTATTAATTTAAAAAAGATTCATGAATATTTTTTAACTCATAATAATTTCAAATAAGTAATTATTATATGTTATAGTTATATGATAATATTCATTTATTATTTTTACATGAAAAACCATCAAATAATAATAAAATTAAAAACTATATTAGAAACACACCTTGAAAATATTTAAAAAATAAATATAAAAAGAATAAAATAAAAACTAACTGTTAAAAAATATTTTGTTATTTAATTTAGACCTAGAGGGGAGTGAATAGGAAGTCCTAAGGTCCAATTTTCGCGATAATGGAATACAATTACAATTTGGTGCGGAACCGTAAATAAATTAGAGGAAGAATACAATACCAAAACAAATAACACAAGATATTTGTTTACGGAGTTCGGTAGTTGGTTGCTTTGTAGCTTTAACTCACATGCTACTTGCTCAATCGACCGACTCAATTGATTGCAAGTACCTACGTCTCCGGGATTGCCTTGCGTCTTTTCGGCTTTCGATTGAATACCCTAATCAAGCAATTACAAGGTTTGCCTAGATCGATTTACACGTTTTTATCGATCTATGGCGGGCTTTACAATCTTTGCACTAGCCTATTACAATTGTCTAATACGAACTAAACGTGATCGGTCACGCAAGTTGAGAATCGTATTTTGTGGAATGAAGAGGGATCTAATAATCTCTAAAAATGTTTTAGAAGATTAAGCTCAAGGTGTAAAGCTATGATTCTCTCTTTTGATTGGGAAAATATAATAGTTGAGGTATTGTGAGAGAATGAGGGAATGGTTCTATTTATATAACACATAGACCATTCCCTTAATATGTTTTTTCTGAATAGTCCGTTATAACTGACATGAGGTCCGTTATAACGGAACTCAAAGTCAAACTAGCCGTTACAGCCAATATATTCGAATATTCTATAGTCCGTTATAACTGAGTGTAGGTTCGTTATAACCAGTGTTTTAAATTGCGGCGATATTGCGGATATCGCAATGAAGTATTGCGAAAATATCATTTTTTGAGAAATTGCGGATATTGCGGCGAGATTGCGGCGAAATATCGGTAATATTGCGGCCATATCGGGTCAAATATTGCGGATAATATTCAAATCGTTGTAATTTTCTCATCCTTCCACCAAATTACATGAAATTTATATCGAAATCGCTCGTCTTGACGAGAGGAGTGCAATGATGGGCTTGAATTTGTGAAATTTTGTCTTTTACCCTGAATTAAACACAAAATACACGTTAAAGTAATTTTATCGAGAATTATTTAATATAAATATTATAACATAAATTTTGTGATTATTTAATACTTAGTTTCCATGTTTTATTATCAAAATATTTGATAAAATATACTCATTACATATATAACTTCTAAAATGTGTCATTTTCATCTATAAATGTATGAATTTAGTAATTTTCTTTGTATTTCATTGATGTTTCGATTTAAAATTTGAGTTACATTGTTTTGATATTTTTAGGATGTCGACAAAAAATTCTTCAACAAAATACAATTCCAAAGATCCCGTATAATTGCCATTTTAATGGAAATTTTATGATCAATATTTATTTACACTGAAAAGGTTCCTGGACAATCAACTTTTTTATTCTTTTTAGAAGAAAATTATGAAGAAAATTTTACGATATTAATGGTGAGAAAAAATATTGTGAAAAATATATTTAAACAAACTATTATTTTTACATAATTTAATATCGCAACGACTGTCCGCAATAAGGTCATTGCGCCGCAATTGCGCCCGCAAACGCAATCCGCTGCAAAAAAGACCCGACCACAATGGACCGCAATATCGCAATTTAAAACATTGGTTATAACTGATATACTCTGTTACAACTGAGAGTAGGTCCGTTACAACTGACATCTTCCTGTGCACTTCATATTTATTATATGGTTCCGTTATAACTGAGAAACTTCCGTTACAACAGTTAGTATATGTCCGTTACAACGGATTGGTGACTCCGTTACAACGGATCAAGAGCGTGATTGGTTACTCCGAAGTGAGTTCACAAATCCGTTATAACTGAGAGTAGGTCCGTTATAACTGACACACTCCGTTACAACTAACATGAGTTCCGTTATAACCAACATGCTATTATTAACACCGTTTACAACTATTGGTGTATGTCCGTTATAACGGACCTATACTCCGTTACAACTGACATGAGTTCCGTTATAACCGACATGCTCTTATTAACACCGTTTACAACTATTGGTGTATGTCCGTTATAACTGACCTGAGGTCCGTTATAACCGACATGCTTCTGGAACTCTGTTTTATTATTTCATCATTTTGATGGATTTCGAATATATTTTTTTGACTAATTTTGAGCTTAATAATTCATAAACAAGTTTAGGGATATCTATGAGTTGTTTTGATGATTTGTGTGATACCCCAACTTGCGGAATCTTCGATGTGTTGATATCTTCACTTGATCATGCGTTTTCGTGCCATCGTTTCTTCACCGTCTTGACTTGCGACGTCTTTATTCTTTTTTTGATCCTTTTGTGGGTTACGTCTTCTATCTCTATAAATGTTACTCTCGCAAATAGATTAGTGATATCGACATTATTTTGAGATAATCAAACCCTAGGTAATTTGAACCAACATATTTTTCTACCAACATAATTGGAAGGTGTTTTTTTAACATTGTTGTTTATTTTATTATTATTTGCTATTAATTTGTCTTGAAAAAAATTAGAAATGAATATTAAAATCATACAACTATAACAGATAAATATTTTTTTCTTGAAATTGTTATATGTTAAAAAATATTTATGAATTTTTTCAAAATTAATAAAATATAACGAAAATATATATTGTAATTATAAAATATGAAAAAGAAGGTATTTTGGTTCAATTTTTTTTTTTTTTTTACCTCATCCAAAATTAGATTTAATCCCTATAGAAGGGTATTTGAAAACAAAAGTTTGATTTGAGGAGGTTTTTTGAAGTTTCCAATAAGATACAGTTTTTTTATACAATATCCAAAAATGTTATGGGTTTTTTTGAAAATTTCCCAATATGAAATAATTATCATATGGCTCCTAATTTCTGCAAAATTGTAAGTTTTTGTCACTCTAAAAAATATAAGAAAAAAATAACGATTTTCTAGATATTTTCAAGTAAAATAGTAGAAGAACATTTGTTTTTACAATTTATTGGAATGCTTATGGTATTTCGTATATTCATTTTGAAATTCATGATATATATTTTTTATTTTGGAGGCGTCTACCTGATATATTTTTGTTATTGTAAGAACATAAAAAACATCTTTATTTTCAAGCAACAAACATCAAATTCCCACATTTTTAAATTATTAGCAATGTTCTAAAAATCGGTCTAGGCGGCGCCTAGGCGCTAGGCGTTGGGAAAACGCCCACGTTTTGCCTAGGCGTTCCTGTCTAGGCAGAATTCCGCATAAATAGCGCCTAGGCCCGCATAATTCCGCCTAGGTCCGCCAGGCCAATTTTTTTTTTTTTTTTTTAATTTTTTTTTATTAAGACCCACAACTCATTTCCTTTCTTATTTCTATTTTTAGTAATTTTATTTTGTGATTTATTTGAATTTGTATTAATGGTATTTTGTAGATTTCGTGTTACAATTTGTTTGGACGTTGTTTTAAATAAATTAATATGTAGATTTCATGTTATGATTTGTTTGGACGTTGTTTTAAATAAATCAATATACATTATTTTTAGTATAAAAAATTATAGCACAAATTATAATATATAAAAATTAAAAAAATGACAAAAACTATGTAAAATTACAAATCCGTCTAGATCCGATTAATCCCCGATTAATCCCTCTAGGCACTAGACGGTGCCCGTCCGCCCGACTAGCGCCTAGCGATTTCTGTAACATTGATTATTAGTGGACAATTCTCCGAAATAAAGATATTCGTGACATTTTTTAGCAACAAACATGAAATCCCTACGTCTTTAAATTATTAGTATTAGTATTAGTATACAATACAATTCTCCGAAACAAAGTGAGGGTGATAATATATTACCGATGATGTGGTGACCATGAGCCAATAAAATGAGGGGTAAACACGTAAAACAGAAAAATTGTAACAAAGAAAGCATACATAATTATCAACTTTTTAGAAAGGAAAAAAGTGACCCTTTTTATGCCAAGCAAATATGCTTTTTCATTAAATAAAAAACATAATGGAATTTGTTCGGGACACCTAACTTTTCTGGTATTTATAAAAAAGACCTTAACGGTTGAGATTCTTCGAAAATCCGTTACAAAATGCATTGAATTATTTTTTAACTTTCCTAATGATGTTAATTTTAACCCCCATTCATTTTGATATTATTTTGATCCAAAATATTCCACCCTCCAAACTTTTATTTATAAATTATTTTATTAAATACAAAATAATAAATAACTAACTAATAAAAAAAAATGTTCCCAGACATTACTTCCTCTTTAGCGAAAGAGTGGTGATGCATGTCCCTCTTAAAATCCACTACATCGATTGATGTGTTGGCGTCTACAATAATGATGGTGATAAATCATGAATATTAAAAATTTTCCATCCGATATAGGTAAAGAAGGTAAAAAAGATCCACCGTTTCACATATCATTAATTTATTTAATATTTTAAACAAGTTTGTTTACCACCCTTTATAATATTAATTGATCAAAATTATAAATTTGGAAAAGAAGTTATTTGACCGAATTAATACACCGTTTAACATGTATTAAACGGATACACATGAATAAAATATCATAAAAAATAAAAATAATAAGTTCGCAAAAGTTAGCAAAATAAAAATGACAATATTTTGTTTTTAAAATTTTTTTGAAAAGAAAATAATAAAATTTGTTAAATAATTATGACTTGTCATTGGTAAAATCAAATATAATAAATAATTAAATAAACCAGATCATTTTTAATAATTTGGTTCTTAAAATAATAAATATCGTTTACCATCTAATTAATACTATTGTGCCACATATTTAATACCATTTATTAATTTGCATAATTTTATTGTTTACCATGTATTGATTTGAATTTAGCATTAATTGAGTTCATTAAATTTCTGTCAACAAATCAAGGATTGTGGGGGGAATGTAGTGGGGACAAATATAATTTTTCTTAGCGAAATTCGGACTTTGATTATTGTGAAATTGAACGATAAATTACGATATAGACCAGGGGCCTCATGCAGATTTCTCTGATATTTTTCAAATTTAGATGCCTTTCTATTTCAACTGGGTGACGGGTACACAATTCTGAATTACTATTACTATATAGATCAAATCAGGATAAACAAGACAATAATCATTTATTTTATAGATCAAATAAGGATAAGCAAGACGACAATCATTTCTTTTCCAAATTTATGTGAGGAATCGCTAAAAGAAAAAGAATTCTCCCCGTATTTATCCACATAAACAAACAAGATTGGATTTATTTGATTCGCGATTCGACAAAGATAAACTTCACATTAACTCCAAAATATTTATTTTACATGAAAGACGTTTATAAAAGAAAACATAGCAGAACGTAAAACAAGTAGTAAAAACATAGTTAACTATATAAACCCCATTTATTTAGCAGACAGTAGGGTTCTATAATTAACTCCCATTATACCACTAAAATAACGTCATTTTTTAGGCATAAATTCAACAAGTCTATTCGCCCATACGAATTATGCAACGAAGACTTTCCCCATTAAGCATGAGATCAAACGCCTTGTTTATCTCTGAAAACGGCACACTATGCGTGATAAACTTCTCCAATTCCAATTCCTACCACCACAAAAAACTATTTATTAGAACCAAAAATGATATAAATATTAATCAAAAAGGTATATTGCAAGAGAGAAGGACGCACTCCGGTCATGTATTTCTCAACGACGGAAGGAAGATCAGTACGGGGCTTATAATTGCCGAAGAAGGTTCCTTTAAGAGTCCTCTCGTTGAGGAAATTCATAGGGTGAGTCTTGAACTCCGAGTCTTTGTGCGGTACGCCAACCAAAACCGCCACACCCCACCCCTACAATACAAAATGTTAGAATATTTGGTTCTTTTGTAATAAGAGTAAGTAATTGATCGATTAATTACATCGTGGACGCATTCAAAAGCTTGAATCATCGCGTTTACGTTTCCGGTGCACTCCACGGCTCTATCAACTCCTCCGTTAGTCATTTCAGCAATAACCTAAAATAATTCAAAAAAGTTAAATATATAATATAATTTGACTTTTTTATTGGTGTACATTAATTGAACGTATTTTTTGATTCGAACCTCTTGCACAGGCTTGGTGTGGTCCTTAGGGTTGACGAACTCGCTGCAGCCAAATTTCCTAGCTGGAAAATAAAAACATACGAAATAAACAAATCATTTAGTTACCTAATTCGAATTTGTTTTATATCAAATATAATTAGTTACCTAGTTCAAATTTGTTTGGGTCAAAATCGATACCGATAATCCTCGATGCTCCTGCCAACCTGGCTCCCTCCGCAGCCTAATCACACGATTAACCAATTATCTTACGTTAGCAACGAAATAAAATAAATCACCAAGTTTAACAAAAATAAAAATCAATAATTAAAAGAACATACAGCAAGGCCGACAGCCCCGAGACCAAAGATTGCAACGGTAGAACCCTTTGAAGGCTTCGCAACATTAAGGGTCGCACCCAAACCTGTCGAAACGCCGCAACTAAGGATGCAAACCTTATCCAAAGGAGCCTCGGGATTAATCTTGACCAGACAACCAACATGAACAACGGTATACTCGCTAAAAGTGGACGTTCCCACGAAGTGGAAGATGGGTTTGCCGTTAATGGTGAAACGTGATTGGTCGTCGCTTAACATGGTTCCACGATCCGTGTTTATCCTCAAAAGATTGCACATGTTGCTCTCGGTGGACTTGCAGTGCACACACTCTTTGCATTCTCCCGTGAAGACTGGGAGCACGTGGTCGCCTGGTGAGAGGTCAGTTACGCCCTCGCCTACGCTCTCCACGATCCTGATAAAAATAGTAAAATTATAAATTCTTCGTGTTTAATAGTTAATACAAATAAATGGATTTTAAAAATTGGGAAAGATTATATTATACCCGCCAGCTTCGTGGCCGAATATCCTTGGAAATACTGGTGTTTGCCCCTGTATAAATTAACTAATTAGTCGAATTATATATAGATATAAAATTTCTCTCATGTTATTTCCGAATTAAGGAAATTATGAAAAATATGAACCTTAGCTTCCCAGAAATAGACATCAGTGTGACATAGTGCAGTGTACAGAATCTTGATTCGAACCTCCATTGCTTGTGGCGGCGCCACCTCGACTTCCTCAATTACTAGAGGTTTTCCTGCCTCCCATGCTACCGCAGCTGTACCGAATTAAAATTATATAAACACTTGAGGTATTTTTTTTTTTAAAAAATCAGAATTTTTTTTGGGTAAAAGGGCATCGAGAAAGTAAATTATTATTGATAATGAAATTAAAGTACTTGCTTTGCTAGATTAAAAGTAAAATTAGAAAATCCGAGTAGCCAAGAAGTGAAATTGGTACCGGGAAATTGTCACATGAACTATTTCGAAAATTAGAAAATTAATAATCAAACGAATTCGAAAATTAGAACTACAAACCTTTGCATTTGATGACCTTTCCAGCAGTATTCGCCATGTCAAAATAATCGATCTCTATCTCAGAACAACAACTCAAAAAGCTCAAAACTTTAGTCAAATATCACTAGAGTGAAGATGGGTAAGGAAGGTCCGAGATGCTGAGTATTCATACAGCAAAGCCAGAGAGGAGAGAGAGAGAGAGAGAGAGAGAATTAAGGAAGTATTAATCAAGAGAGAAGAGAGAGAAACAAAGTAGACTTTTTTGTCTTTGGCCACCTTTTAATTAAGAAAAATTTTCGTATATAACCATGTATAACAAGTTAATGAACAAAATATTCGTAATTTGTCTTTTGCGCAGAATGAAACCTCGCCGGACGCAGAATGGAACCTCGTCGGACGCAGAATGGAACCTCGTCTTTGCTTATTTCGTTACTTAGTGGAAATAAGAAGTAAAAAATTCGTAATTAAGGAAGTTAAAAAAGGCGCAGAATGAAAGGTCGTCTGGCGCATAATGAAAGCTCGCCAGGCGACATATGAAAGCCCGCCAAAATTCTGTGTATTTTTTATGTTATTTTTGTGATAATTTGTTTGATTTATATTATTGTTATGATGTTAAGTTAATTAAAATAATTGATTGATAATATGTTATGTTAAATGTAGTTATGTTGAATATAATTTTGTTGATATATTTATGATGTTAATTAAATGGACTAATTGTAATGATAAAGAATGAATATTTTTTTGTAATGGACACAAAAAATAATGAATTGATTGAATATTATAGGTGTCAGAATTCATTTAATAGAGATAGAAGATAATAAAAAAAAATTTCTTTTTGAAAAGCAAAATTTGACAAGATCTTACACTGTAAAAAAAAAACAAAAAAAATTTAATTAAAGGTTATAGGATTCCTGAAATTAGGCCTAGGGTTCAGGATTTATGGTACATATGGTAATTAAGTAAAAAATTTAGTTCTATTAAAAGAGTTGCAAACTTGTTCATTTTCTTCATATTCTTATTCTTGTTCATCTTCCTCTTGTTGTAGTTATTTATTTTCATTTCATCTTATTTATGTCATTTCATGGGATCTAACCGTTACAATCTCGAAGACATTACAAATCGATATTTGTTTCGTGATAACATGGCTGGAATTCGATATGAGCGTTTTTTCAAAGGTCGTGATGTCATTTCCTGTTTTCATTTTACTCCGCCGGAGGAACCAAATCCACACATTAATTTTATCACTTCGGAATTACAACCATGTATTAATCATTGGAATCTGAATGACATCATACATGTCAATGATCCCTACTACGAAACCGTAGTACGTTTGTTTTATGCCAACGGGACGTTGGATGATGATGGAAATTTTAGCTCTTATCTATTTGGAAAGGGAATCGTGTTGTCCCAAGATTTGTTAGAGGATTTGTTCATTTTGGTAGATTTAGGAGAGGATGAATCTGCCAGTGTGAGTTTTCTTCGTAGCTCTAGTATTCACTTACGAGAAGAGCGATAAATAATGAGGCATGTAACTAGGGACGGAGAGTTCATGACTCCCAATTTTTTGTACCCAAGTATTCATGCCATGTTCGACATAATTCACCGCATTGTTGATGTTGGTTCAAATTTCCTAGGGTTTGATTATCTCAAAATAATGTCGATACTACTAATCAATTTGCGTAAGTGACAATTATAGAGATAAAAGACAACCCGCAAAAGGATCAAAAGATGAAGCAAGACACACAAGGAATATCAAAGGTGTTAAAGAATCAAGATATCGAAGATCAAGTTGAAGATTCCGCAAGTTGGGAAATCATACAAATCACCAAACCAACTTATAGGTATCTCTAAACTTGTTTATGAAATTATTAAGCTCAAAATTAGTCAAAGAAATATATTCGAAATACATCAAAATGATGAAATAACAAATAAGGCTGACATAAATATGTCCGTTATAACGGACCATCAGTGTCCGTTGTAACGGACCTTCTCGTCCTCTTCAAGAATGGCAAAAATAGTATAGTCCGTTACAACGGATTCACCTGTCCGTTATAACGGACACACCCCAAGTGTTGTAACGAAAGTATCACCGTTACAATGCTAATTAATCCAAACTTGAAGAAAAGCCACAGAACTATGTCCGTTGTAACGGACATTGAACTCGCTTTAGTACACTACATTTTCTCTCCATGTCCGCTGCAACGGATTAACCAATCCGTTACCACGGAAAGGCTCTTATCGTTGTAACGAAGTGTTCTCCGTTATAACGGAATTAAAAACCAATCTGAAGTGAAGTCACGGGATGATGTACGTTGTAACGGACTATGTAGTTCGTTATAACGAGCTTCTTAATATTGTAGTCTGTTGTAACGGACATACTTCCGTTATAACAAACTGTGTAATAATTCGAATATACTGGCTTTAACGGCTAGTTTGACTTATGGTCCGTTGAAACGGACTGTGCAGAAAAAACCGAAAAAGGGAAGGGTCTATGTGTTCTATAAATAGAATCCTTCCCTCATTCTCTCTCATCATCTCAACTAATATATTTTCTCAATCAAAAGAGAGAATCCTAGCTTTACACCTTGAGCTTAATCTTCTAAAACATTCTTAGAGATTATTAGATCCCTCTTCATTCCACAAAATACGATTCTCAACTTTCGTGACCGATCACGTTTAGTTCGTATTAGATAATTGTAATAGGCTAGTGCAAAGATTGTAAAGCCCGCCGTAGATCGATAGAAGCGTGTAAATCGACCTAGGCAAACCTTGTAATTGTTTGATTTGGGTATTCAATCGAAAACCGAAAAGGCGCAAGGCAACCCCGGAGACGTAGGTACTTGCAATGAATCTGTCGATTGAGCAAGTAGTCGGTGAGTTAAAGCTACATAGCAACCACCTACCGAACTCCGTAAACAAATATCTTGTGTTATTTGTTTTGGTATTTTATTCTTCCTCTAATTTATTTACGCTTCCGCACAAAATTATAATTGTATTCCATTACCGCGAAAATTGGACCTTAGGACTTCCTATTCATTCCCCTCTAGGTCTAAATTAAACAACAATTGGTATCAGAGCAAAATACTAACCGTCTCTTTGTGTAAGTGACCATTTGTATAACGATCATGACCTCAATCGGTAATAGGACCCAAATTAAATATCCCGATAAATTAGATGGAAATAATTGGAATCTTTGGAAGAGATGCATGTTAAATGTATTCGCCATCCAAAGATTGAGATCGGTGTGAAGGAAATACAGTTACATATCAACTAGTAGATTGTACACATGAGGGTAGATGAACGTACGCGTTCATCGGAACGATTGGATGCATAATAAGATTATGCAAATATCACAGAAATTACATAGTCTGTCATGACGCACACTCGTGTATTTCTATAGAAGCCAATCTAGTAGATTGTACCATTCAGTGCGTCATGACGGTGGTGCGTCATGACGCACAGATATGTCCGTCATGACGGAACACATTGTAACGGCTAGATCTAAGTACTTGTGACACGTGCGTCATGACGCACCATATCGTGCGTCATGACGCACTGTGATCCGAATTCTGGATTAGCAGTTTTGATACTCATTAATGCCCCATTAATTCAGATCTTAATATAAGATATGTGTAACTCATCTCTCTCTCAGGGTCTGGCTGCTAGAATTCCATTCTGGATCTGAGAAGAAAAGAGAGAAACTTGTTGGACAAGTTGAGGTGAATTGAGATTGGATTGAGAGCAAGTTTGCGGGAATTTTAGGGGAATTAGCCGCAACCGAAAGACGCTAGCTCGAGGTGGATACGAGTAGAGGAATCTCAACTGAGATTCTCTGGTGTGATCAAACAAGAGCAAGGTCGAACAAGGTCGGAGACGAACCGGAGGAATTCCGGTTGTATACGACAAATCGGAACTTCGATCTAGGTGTCGAATCGCGCGGGCGTGGGACGTGCATGTCACCGGAGTCGAAGCAAGGAGCAAAGCAACTACGCAAGAATCGACCCTTCTCCGTGATCAATTTCACGTGGTATGATTCTATATGAATTAAGAGTTAATTTCATAGGTTTTAGTTGCATTATATGATTCGTACTTTCGAGTCGTTGACGTGGTCCTCGGGATCGGGTTGGACCGGGCCTCACAATCCGCTGCGCGGGGCTCGGTAGTGACGCCGATACCCAACACTGTGGTGGAAAAAGGTTTCGAGGTTTTCACGGTAAGTACCTCCGAAACCAACCCCACAAGAAAAATATGCCACGGCACCGATCTCGATGTGACTGCCGACACATATGCCCAAAACCTTATTCTCACAAATATTGTTGGGTCACTTTCCATAATTGTGGATGGATGTACCACATCTCATTCAATGTGGCAAGCGCTCATAGATCGATTCGAAGAAAACGATAGAATGAAGAGAACCAAATTAATGGTACTCGAACAATCATTTGATCGTTTCCGAATGATCGAGAATGAATCTGTAGATGATATGTACTCACGAATGACGCATATTAAAAACGGATTCATCGCTCTAGGAGAAACACTAACAAATTCTCGAGTTGTATGTAAGCTAATTCGAGCTATGCCATCAAATTGGGAAACTCTCCTCGTCGCCTTGGAAACCATGATGGCTACCCAAGACATCACTCCAGAAATACTCGTAAGTTATTTCCGGAATTTTGAGGCTCGGATGAACCAACGAAGCAACAACACGGCTAGCACCTCATATTCCGAACCTAAAGCCAACTTCGTTATCGACACGAACGAAAACGAAAATGAGATGTCTTTGTTGGTAAGGAGACACGAAAACCTAAAAGACCAAGAGCGCAAGTTCAACAATGACCGAAAGAGCCAACGCTTGAAACCGTTGTGTTTTGAGTGCAAGAAAATTGGTCACACAACCGACGCATGTTGGACGATACATCCCGAACACGCACCTTGGAACAAACGCGAAGACAATCCAAAAGGTAGGGAAAGAACGGATTTGAGACGCGAACGAAAATACGAGGATAAATTCCTAACCAACAAAGGCAAAAAGAAGGTAAGAGATTTAGGAAAGACGAAGGCTTTAATTGTCGATTCGGATCTATGGGGAGATTCGGAGTGCTCAAGCACATCCTCCGACTCGGAGTGCAACCTCGAGCACAAAATCGCCAATGTGACATGTCTCCAATCCACAATCGGAACAAGCCAACGTGACATGACGGAAATCGACTCTCCAAATAACGATGTGGTGGAACGAGCCATTCAAGCCTTAATTCTTCAACGAGCTTCACAATCGGAACCACAAGAAATCCAAATTCCGAGTGTCGCATCTCCTCAAGTTGCTCCACCAACTTCCAACATCGATGCTTCACATGACTCCAATCATGAGGTACAACTAAACTCTAAACTTGAACCAATTTCGATAGAGGAAGATTCTAGCTCATCCGATGAATCGGAAATTGAGTTAGAATTTGACTCTCACGAGAGTTTAATGCGAGAAGTCAATCGACTTCGACAAAGTGAAATTGAAAAAGAGAGCACGATACTAACTCTCAAGGCTAAGGTATTTTCTCTTGAATTATCGGTAAAGTCGCACAAAGCACAAGTAACCGAATTTAACGGATTTTCAAAATGCGAGTGTCAAGCCCTAAAAAGCGAGACCTCATCTCTAAAAGTCGAAATTTGAAATTTGAAATTTGTAAATGAGTCCTTGAAGAGCGCATGTGTATCACTTACACCTAGCACTCCTTCATTGGACAAAGTCTTGGAGGGACAAAATCCGAATGATAAGACGGGTCTAGGATTTAAGAAGACTAACGGTCATAAACCCGTGTCTTCAAAATCCCAAGATCAAAAAGGAAAACGGGAGTACAATACTAATACGAATCGCGGAAATGCTTTTATATACCGCAACTCCAATAAGGGTAAGAGTGCTAAAATTAACCAACCTAAAAATGTTAGAAACTATAATAGGGTTAATCATTATGCACCTCACTCGTCTTATAGAGATAACCATACGGGACGAACCGAATGTTTATACAAACGGGGATCAAATGGCTACTTCTATAAGGTGAGTTCACCGCATGTCGCTAATAACCAACAACATACTCCCAAACATTTCACAAGCACACAACGATTTAACAAATCAAATAATAATTGTGCTAAGTCGACAAAGCCGATGACTCAACCAAAAGATTACTCGAACCACTTCCAATCTCACTTTGTCAAGAGTTCGGAAAATACAAATAAACCGACTCGTGCATTTTGCAACTATTGTTGCAATATGGGACATATCTCAACGGGTTGTCCCCTTCGAAAACCACAACCAAACTCCAATTGGTTGTGGCTTCGAAAAGATCGAAACATGGCTAGCATGTCCACCTCAAATGGGATGTGTCCGAAAGTTACTTAAAGTCATGTTTCCGCACTCCCTCATCGATGTTTAAAATTGGCCACAGGGGGAGTGCTAATACAAGAATTCGCATCACTAAATTCGGGTTTAGTATATACGAATATCTTGATCACAAGTGTTAAAGGTCAAATATTTACGGTTTAATACTATAATTATTTATGCACTTACAAAAGGCAAAGAAAGGTATTTTGCTTTAATGTAGGTACACAAGAACGAAGAGAAAAGTTGGATGGCACCTCTAAAGCGAAAAATTTGAAATGAATCGTAAATGAAAAGGGGCTAGAAAAATCGCTCAAGACATCTCTTTCGTAAGCATGGATCTCGGGTCCATGGCCCGAGCAAGGTATGATCGCTCTATAAATGACTTGAGCATTAGAGTGAGTCGTACAACGTCGATTATCATGAATATTCGCATTTTCATTGTTTTTACTATTTTTCTTATTAAAGCTTTTTCCAAAAACATGTTTTTCACATATATAACACCTATCTTAATAAAACTATACATTTTTGGAATTTTTGGAAACACCATTCTCCTCAAAATCAAATTTGAAATCCTAAACTCCAGAACTATGTCCGTTATAACGCAAAAATGTGCGTTACAACGGAACTCTACAGCTCGAGACAAAATCCAGCTTATCCACTAGTTTCGTTACAACGGACAAACCAATCCGTTGCAACAGACATGATATGTCCGTTACAACGAAAGATTCTGAGTTATAACGGAACTCTTCAGTCTAACAAGGTCTACTTCATCTCTTAAGTCTGTTACAACGGACTGTACACTGCGTTACAACGGACTGTACACTGCGTTACAACGGACTACTGGTATACCAGGTGGACTGAAACCCTAACGCATGTCCGTTACAACGGAACTCCACTTCCGTTATAACGGACTTCGAAAAAACTGCCTAATAAACCCCTCGGGTTTTTCTCTCTCTCTATTTGCTTCCACTTTCTTCCCCATTAACTCACCAAAATAACCTCTCCACTCCTTCCAAAACCGAAACCACCCATCTTCTTGCAAAAACCTCCTCAAATCTCCATCTCATTACTCTACAAGTCTATAAAAACCTCTTTCTTCCTCTCCATTCATCCACAAATCTCCTTAAAACCCTAGATTTCGAAACCCTAAGCCCTTCATCCTCTTTTCTCAACCATTTCTCATCACGGATCATGGCGTCAAAGAGAAACAAACGTCCAATGCCCACCGGTCCACGTCGATTCGAGTTCCAAAATACGTACAACCATTATCTCTACGAATCTATTACGAAATCTCGGCGTTTCCAAGACGATTTTGCAAATCGACCGGTAAGCACGTGCTTCTACATTGATTTTCCTCCCGAGGCGATCACATTACGTGAGGCCGTACAACCCCGAATCGACCATTGGAGTATTGGAGGATTATGTGCAATCCAATACCCGTGCTTCAAAGAAGTAGTATGTCTATTCTATGCTCACGCAACACATGATGTCGACGCAAACACCATATGGAGCTACCTATTCGGTAAGGAAATTACCATCTCCGAAGAAAATTTGGGTGAATGGCTCAACTTGTCCCCGAATGGTGAAAGGTTTTATATTAGTCGCGGTGAATGGCCGATTCGGAAGAACTCAAAAATATTACAACCAACGGCCATTTGTACGAGTACTCCACCAAATATGAACCGAATCTCCGCTTCGTATGGCAAATCGGCAACAATATCCTCGCCCCGATCGCCAAACTCAAGACCAATCTCGATGGACGAAACAAAGTCTTGGTATACAACCTTTGGTATCAAGACTCGCCAAGTATCCACGTCCCGAATCTCATCATTAAACACATTGATTACGCCTTGCGTGTCAACACCTCGTCCCATCCATATGGGCACCTCATCTCATTAGCATGCACGAAATCCGGTATCATTATATCGGCAAGTGATTGGCAGCTCGGAAAGATTCCGGTCGAGAACCTTGCACACCCGGATCGCATCGACAGTATCGGGCTCACTCGCAAGGATCGCCAATTTCGAAGAAATATTTTGGATACTTACGTTCTCAATCGTTCCCGAGCCGGCCCATACGCATTCCCGGAAAACCCCACCGCGTAGGTTGAATTCATTGAATCGGGAAATGATACAAATGAGCAACCGGAACAACCGGACCAACCACGAACCGTCAAACGCCGAGCTATCGGCGAACCAAGTGACGGTTCGAGCTCGTCGACTCAACCGTCTTTCAATTTCGATGATGTCCATTCTCTCTTCGAGACATATACCATCCAATCCAATACAACCGCGGAACGAATTCGCGATGAAATCTTCGCAAATAACACCTTGACTCGCGAGGCCATATTCGCGGATAATGAACTCACTCGCAAATCCATCAACGCGGCCCGCGACGAGATCCTCTCTGAAAACCAACTCACTCGTTCTCATGCCCTCCAACTCCGCGAAGAGATGTATGTCCACATCGATCCTCATTTTGAAAACTTGAACCGTCGCTTCAACCAATTCCACAACGACAACGATGACGACAACGACAACTCACCCGGCGATGAGTAGAGAGTATCGAGTGTTTCCAAATCGCTCATTAAAGCTAAAACTATTTTAATATGTTTAAAACTATGTTGTTGGTTGTGTTTAAAACTAGTTTGTTTTTTATGATGTTTGTTTTTATGATGTATGTTTGTTAAAAATCTTTTAATAGTAATTTTTCTATGTTGAAAATCCTTGAGTGAACTCTAATATTATTGTGTTTTTGGTAGTGTAAAATTCAACATTTGTTCTAAAATCATACAATTTAACTCCAAAAATTCACTCATATCAAAACTAAATTCAAAAATTTGCGAAAATTCATGTATGTGCAAGCCTAAAAATTACGAAATGCAAGAATTTAGGGGGAGCTTGTATGTAGGGGGAGCTTTCCGTATAGTTAAGCTCGGCTCCATTTTGATCCTTTTCAAAATGTGTACTCCGGCGTTACCACTTGATTCGTGAGATTACGAAGAGAGGTGACGTGAAAATAATGAAGATGCCTACTGATGATAACGTGGCCGATCCATTTACGAAGCCACTATCACGTGCCAAGCATGAGCAGCATGCTAGGGCGATAGGATTGGGATATCTATCGCAGTGTTAGATTGGGTGTTTTATTTATGTTTCTTATTGCATAAAGGGATTTGATCTGCCTAGTGCAAGTGGGAGAACATTTATTGTGCCCTAGGCGTGTTATTGGGATTGTATTTGTTTATGAGACAGATATTTATATTATTATTCATCATATGACCTAAACCTTCATATTTCAAAAAATTTAAATAACAAGAAAGTGTGTGAAAGGTTATTCGATTATAATAATCGGATAGACCTTGAATTTTATTCTAGTTTAGTGCATCGAGTCAATTGAGAATAATATGTTGCATGGCCTTCGTCTGGCATATTGATTCGTCAATTGAATGAAAGTAAAACCACTAAACGGAATGAATATAATTCTAAAACGTCCCTTGCGTATAAAGTTGTTCATAGGTTTGAACCAGGTAGTCCATTCATTGAATGGAGACTTTTACATACACTGGCATATTCGTAGATGAGATGATCATGTTTTACTGATCTGGGACGGTAGCGTCGATTCTAGAATATGGATATACGCGGCGTCGTATATTGGACTGACCACTATATGAGTTTGTAACATGGTCAGAGTCATTGGAGACGAACTCATATCCGGATAGTGCGTTTTAGTTCTTCATACTTGAGTGATCTCACGGATACCTAGTATGTGAAAAGACAATGTTTTGATATAATTAACCCTACGCGTAACTGTGTAGCAGAGATTACTATTGGGTATTATTTTTAGCATAGGCAAAGGATGTGATGTTGCAAGATAGGAATTGTTCCTTTCTAACCTTGAAAAAGGATAGAGGGAGATATCTCTCGGTCCCCTCGATTGAATTGAGATTGATGAAATGCTTGGCCAAGCTTGATGGAACTTAATGGAGTTCGCATTGTTATTATCAATCTAATTCTTATCGAGAAAGAGTATATCTGATCAAAAAGAAAAGGGGATGACTTGAAGTCGACGATTCCGATCGGTCGAAATCAAGGTGGACACGAGTAGAGGGATTGCACGAGCACTCCTTGGAGAAGATTCACGGATTTGGAGAAGAAATCGGCACGTACTAACTTGTACGAGGTAATTTTCTCCAACTCTTCCTTTTTGGATGGTTTTAGGGCGTGATCCCGGTAGAATTAGGTTACGCATGCGAAACTAATTCCGCTGCACACTTTGATAAACGTGTGCGTAACCCTACAATTTTATGATCAACTTTTATTTACACTGAAAAGGTTCCTGGACAATCAACTTTTTTATTCTTTTTAGAAGAAAATTATGAAGAAAATGTTACGATATTAATGGTGATAAAAAATATTGTGAAAAATATATTTAAACAAACTATTATTTTTACATAATTTAATATCGCAACGACTGTCCGTAATAAGGTCATTGCGCCGCAATTGCGCCCGCAAACGCAATCCGCTGCAAAAAAAGACCCGACCGCAATATCGCAATTTAAAACATTGGTTATAACTGATATACTCTGTTACCACTGAGAGTAGGTCCGTTACAACTGACATCTTCCTGTGACTTCACTTCAGATTTATTATATGGTTCTGTTATAACTGAGAAACTTCCGTTACAACGGTTAGTATATGTCCGTTACAACGGATTGGTGACTCCGTTACAACTATTGGTGTATGTCCGTTATAACTGACACACTCCGCTACAACTAACATGAGTTCCGTTATTACCGACATGCTATTATTAACACCGTTTACAACTATTGGTGTATGTCCGTTATAACGGACCTATACTCGGTTACAACTGACATGAGTTCCGTTATAACCGACATGCTCTTATTAACACCGTTTACAACTATTGGTGTATGTCCGTTATAACTGACCTGAGGTCCGTTATAACCGACATGCTTCTGGAACTCTGTTTTATTATTTCATCATTTTGATGGATTTCGAATATATTTTTTTGACTAATTTTGAGCTTAATAATTCATAAACAAGTTTAGGGACACCTATGAGTTGGTTTGATGATTTGTGTGATACCCCAACTTGCGGAATCTTCGATGTGTTGATATCTTCACTTGATCATGCGTTTTCGTGCCATCGTTTCTTCACCGTCTTGATTCTTTTTTTGATCATTTTGTGGGTTACGTCTTCTATCTCTATAAATGTTACTCCCGCAAATAGATTAGTGGTATCAACATTATTTTGAGATAATCAAACCCTAGGTAATTTGAACCAACATATTTTTCTACCAACATAATTGGAAGGTGTTTTTTTAACATTGTTGTTTATTTTATTATTATTTGCTGTTAATTTGTCTTGAAAAAATAATAAATGAATATTAAAATCATACAACTATAATAAATAAATATTTTTTTCTTGAAATTGTTATATGTTAAAAAATATTTATGATTTTTTTCAAAATTAATAAAATATAACGAAAATATATATTGTAATTATAAAATATGAAAAAGAAGGTATTTTGGTTCAATTTTTTTTTGACCTCATCCAAAATTAAATTTAACCCCTATAGAAGGGTATTTGAAAACAAAAGTTTGATTTGAGGAGGTTTTTTGAAGTTTCCAATAAGATACAGTTTTTTTATACAATATCCAAAAAAGTTATAGGTTTTTTTGAAAATTTCCCAATATGAAATAATTATCATATGGCTCCTAATTTCTGCTAAATTGTAAGTTTTTGTCACTCTAAAAAATATAAGAAAAAAATAACGATTTTCTAGATATTTTCAAGTAAAATAGTAGAAGAACATTTGTTTTTACAATTTATTGGAATGCTTATGGTATTTCGTATATTCATTTTGAAATTCATTATATATTTTTTTTATTTTGGAGGCGTCTACCTGATATATTTTTGCTATTGTAAGAACATAGAAAACATCTTTATTTTCGAGCAACAAACATCAAATTCCCACATTTTTAAATTATTAGTGGACAATTCTCCGAAATAAAGATATTCGTGACATTTTTTTTAGCAACAAACATGAAATCCCTACGTCTTTAAATTATTAGTATTAGTATACAATACAATTCTCCGAAACAAAGTGAGGGTGATAATATATTACCGATGATTACCATACAATCACCGAAAAATCAGTCGCCCATGGAATCATCTATTGATATAAATATGCCAATTAGACTACTTAAACGGAACATTTCCTCTAAAATTAACGCATTAACTCTCAATGCAGAGGACTTTGGCACCCCGGACAAGGATGACTCGGACTCAGATGGGTCGGAAAGGGTGGATTACAACTAATCCACAAGGCACTCTCTTTCTTGAAGGACTTGGATTTATTTTTTTATTATGTTTTTTGAATCAATATCCATTTGTTCTTGGAACGTTAGAGGTTTAGGTAGTCTAGAAAAGCGTAATGTTGTCAAGAACTCCATTAGGGATGCCTCTTGTAATGTACTTTGCTTTCAAGAGACCAAATGGATGTCCCCGAACCTCTTTGATATTAAGACTATTTCTCCATCTTATTTCACTAATTTCTCTTTTAAAAATGCAAATGGTACTAAAGGGGGCTTGATCACCACATGGACTAATAATTTCTCCTTTATTACGTCTTTTGAACGCGTATTTACGCTAAACACGGCACTCTCCTCTCCAAATGGCTTTAGTTTCTTGCTCACTAACGTCTACGCACCTATTGATGAAACTCTAAAACCCGCTTTCTTAAAGGAGCTTATGGAAATCTCGAATAACAATGCGTTGCCTTGGATAGTGCTAGGAGATTTTAACCAAATTCGGTCTCTAAACGAATCAACGGGACATAACCATACGCAAAATTCAATACTCGAATTTAACAATGCTCTAAATGATCTCGAACTCTTCGAAGTCTACTTAACCGGTAGGAAGTTTACTTGGTCAAGTAAAAGATCCTGCCCCACTCTCTCTCTCTCTCCTGGACCGGGTCTTTCTCTCCGCAAATTTCCTCACTTTAAACGTGCAAACAAGACTGGTAGATCTTCCTGCCATAACCTCCGACCATGCACCCTTAAAGCTCATCATCTCTTCTAAAGGATCTAATCCGAGACCAACCCCTAAATTCGAAAGGAAATGGACACTTCTTCCAGATTGCCATGATATTGTTTCTCAAAAATGGGCTCCTATTGGTCTGTTGGGGACTAATCCAATACTGGACTACTCAAATAAATTAATGTCCGCCCTCAAGGCACTGACCATCTGGTCTGAGACTAATTTCTCTAATGAAACCACCCAATTAAACTCGGCCAAACATCTGGTCAGAGTTCTAGATCTTACCGAAGAGTCGAGGAATCTTGCTACGGACGAACTAAAATTACGTATATCATTAAAGGAAAAAATTTCTTCCATATCAACACTTAGAGAATTGAAATGGCAACAACGGACATCTATCAATTGGCTCAAGTTAGGCGATCAAAACACATCGTTCTTCCACGCAACCGCCTCATCTAAAAGGAATCGGAATGCCATTAATCTATTAAACATAGATGGTGTGGAAGTGACAGATCACAAGCTAATAGCGATACATTGTAGTAATTACTACAAGCAAATTATGGGCACTGCACCACCGGCAATTACCACTTGTCACCTTCTCTCTCTATACCCAGCAGAGACAAGAACATCTAATCTCGACGTCCTTGCGGCCACCATTACCGACGAAGAAGTTACTGATGTCGTCAAGAATCTCAAAAAAGGCAAATCATGCGGCCCGGACGGATTACCCGCGGAATTGCCCAAATATTCTGGCCAATAGTCAAGCATGACTTTCTTCAAATAATTAAGGGGTTTAATAATAATAACATATCTCTCAAACCGATCAATAGGGCATCGATAACGTTGATACCAAAAACCGAGGGTTCATCCTCGCTAACGGATTTTCGACCCATAAGTTGTATCAACTTGCCCATAAAAATCATCTCTAAGATTCTCGCGAATCGACTTCGACCCCTCATGCCTGCCCTAATATCGCCACGGCAAACCGCCTTCACTCAAAACCGATCCATTACTGAAACTTTCCTAGCAACTCGGGAGATCCTTACTCTCTACCATAAAAGGAACATACCGACCGTCATGTTAAAAATTGATTTTCGGAAGGCGTTCGATACGGTATCTTGGGACTATCTTCTCAATCTTTTACATACACGAGGTTTTCCCGATACTTGGAATAATTGGATCCGCAATTTGCTATCATCTTCTTCATCTTACGCTATAGCAAATGGGTGGAGGGGCCCCATCTTCTCACACAAACGGGGGGTGCGACAAGGCGACCCGCTCTCCCCGTACCTTTTCAATTTAGCCGCGGATGTGCTTCAACGAATGCTAAATAATGTGTCACCACTATTAACGGCAACCACCCGTATCGGGCCGCAAGCGTTACAATATGCGGATGATACTATTCGTCGAGGCCACTCCGGAAAACCTCAAAATAGTAACGCGGATACTACGGATTTTTAGCGACATAACCGGACTCCAAATCAATTACGACAAAAGTGCTTTTGTTCCAATAGCAATCCCGGATAGGTTTCATCTTGAAATTCAATCAATTCTCGGCTGCCCCAAAAAAGTTCTTCCGCTGAAGTATCTAGGTCTTCCGCTTTCCATTAAAAAACCGAGGAAGGTGGTCTTTCAACCATTAATTATGTCACTCCAAAAACGCTTAGCCTCATGGAAGGGTCGACTATTATCGCTTGGCGGGCGTCTAATTCTAGTAAAGGCGGTCCTAAATGCGATACCGACAAACTACATGCAGGCTTTCAAACTCCCGTTGTGTGTCATACAACAATTAAACCGGATCACACGTAGCTTTCTTTGGAAAGGCCGTGAGGGCTGCTCCGGTGGCGCGTGTTTAGTCAATTGGGAATGAGTTTGTCTACCCAAATCGAACGGGGGGTTAGGGGTCACACACCTACAAACACAAAACGATGCTTTGTTAATCAAATGGTTATGGTCTCTGCACCATAACCAATCCGGGTTGTGGTCCGAGTCTTTAAAAGCAGCTCATAACTTGGGCCCAAGTGAAGAGGCAGCGGCAATCCCATCCAGGAAACGTTCTTTCTTTATAAAGGACATTCTAAAACTCATCGACATATTCCAAGTATCAACCGAACAACTGGGCCCGAACCTCTCGTGGAAATGGACAAAAACCAGCCTTTTTTCTACGGCTTCAGCTTACCAATTTATAAGGGACCCGGGTATAAAAATTCTCTGGAACGACTCTCTCTGGAAAACGCGATGCCCCACAAAAGTCAGATTCTTCATCTGGCTATGGCTCTTCAATAAACTACTAACGGCCGACAATCTGCAAAAACGGAACTGGCCAAACTCGGTGACATGCCCAAATTGTAATAACTCGCCAGAAACCGCGAAACATCTCCTAGGAACATGTCCTCTCGCTATGCTCCTTTGGTCCAAGGCGGCCACCGATTTTCAGGCGGCCATCAACTTCGAAAACCAACCCCCACACATGATCTGGTTACGCACCCGAAAATAACTAGTTGAAACTGCTCGGAAATTATGGGACGCCAAATTCTTCTCAATCGCATGGCATCTTTGGAAGGAGCGTAACGCACGGATCTTCATGGGCAAGAAATCCTCACATCAGCATATTATAGCTAAGGCCAATAAGGATGCAACGGCATGGATAGCAACCCTCTGAAGAGTCATAGGATACACAAACTTCTAGCTTATTCTCAATTAGCTTATCTTACTACTTTCTTAGTTTAACTTAATCTTCTTGTATGTACATGGCTGTTACTCTTAATTTAATTTAATACAAAACAGAGATGGCAATTCGCCTTCTCATTCAAAAAAAAAATATATTACCGATGATGTGGTGACCATAAGCCAATAAAATAAGGGGTAAACACGGAAAAAAGAAAAATTGTAACAAAGAAAGCATACATAATTATCAACTTTTACTAACCATAAGCCAATAAAATAAGCCGATGATGTGGTGACCATAAGCCAATAAAATCCACTACATCGATTGATGTGTTGGCGTCTGCAATAATGATGATGATAAATCATGAATATTAAAAAATTTCCATCTTATATAGGTAAAGAAGATAAAAAAGATCCACCGTTTCACACATCATTAATTTATTTAATATTTTAAACAAGTTTGTTTACCACCATTTATAATATTAATTGATTAAAATTATAAATTTGGAAAAGAAGTTATTTGACCGAATTAATACACCGTTTAACATGTATTAAACGGAAACACATGAATAAAATATCATAAAAAATAAAAATAAAAAGTTCGCAAAAGTTAGCAAAATAAAAATGACAATATTTTGTTTTTAAAAAAAAATTGAAAAGAAAATAATAAAATGTGTTAAATAATTATGACTTGTCATTGGTAAAATCAAATATAATAAATAATTAAATAAACCAGATCATTTTTAATAATTTGGTTCCTAACATAATAAATATCGTTTACCATCTAATTAATACTATTATGCCACATATTTAATACCATGTATTAATTTGCATAATTTTATTGTTTATCATGTATTGATTTGAATTTAGCATTAATTGAGTCCATTAAATTTCTGCCAACAAATCAAGGATTGTGGGGGAATGTAGTGGGTGCAGTGTTCTGAAAATCGGCCTTGGCGGCCGATTAATCACCGATTAATCGCTCCTCGATGGTCCGCCGTCGAGATAAGCCCTTGGCGTTTTGTGTTTGGCGGAATCCGCCAAGCGGCCGCCAAGGGTCCGCCAAGCCACCGCCGAGCCGATTTGTAGAAGTTTTTTTTTTTTTTTTTTTTTTTTTTTTAAATTGCCATCCTTGTTTGAATGTTAAGCACAAAAAATTATATATTATGAGAGGCTGTGGGATACTATTCAAAATAACGATCGTTTTCGTTATGGATTGCCAATGGATCTCCGTTGACATCAAAAAAAATTAGGCATCAATAATGAAAACGATCGTTTGTCAGATACTATTCAAAAAAATAAATTTGGACTAAATTTTTTCATATTTTTAATATTATTTATATATATATAAAAATTATTATTATTATTTGAGTTTATGTTAGTTTAGTGACGTAGTGTATTTTGTTACTTAAATTATTCAAAACTTATTAAAAAAACTGTGATTTGTAATTTTGTTTAATTAATTTAAATATTAAATATAAAAAATTAAAAATCCGCCGAGATTCCCGATTAATCCCGATTAATCATCCTTGGCGCTTGATGGTCGTCTGCCGACCAGCGAGCGTCGAGCGATTTCTGGAACATTGAGTGGGGGCAAATATAATTTTTCTTAGAGAAATTCGGACTTTGATTATTGTGAAATTGAACGATAAATTACGATATAGATCAGGGGCCTCATGCAGATTTCTCTGATATTTTTCAAATTTAGATGCCTTTCTATTTCAACTGGGTTACGGGTACACAATTCTGAATTACTATTACTATATAGATCAAATCTGGATAAACAAGACAATAATCATTTATTTTATAGATCAAATCAGGATAAACAAGACGATAATCATTTCTTTTCCAAATTTATGTGAGGAATCGCTAAAAGAAAAAGAATTCTCCCCATATTTATCCATATAAACAAACAAGATTGGATTTATTTGATTCGCGATTCGACAAAGATAAACTTCACATTAACTTCAAAATATTTAGGCGTAAATTCATAGACGTTTATAAAAGAAAACACAACACAGAACGTAAAACAAGTAAAAACATAGTTAACTATGCGAACCCTATTATTTTGCAGACCAAGTAGGGTTCTATAATTAACACCCATTATACCACTAAAATAACTTCATTTTTTAGGCGTAAATTCAACAAGTCTATTCACCCATACGAATTATGCAACGAAGACTTTCCCCATTAAGCATGAGATCAAACGCCTTGTTTATCTCTGAAAACGGCACACTATGCGTGATAAACTTCTCCAATTCCAATTCCTACCACCACAAAAAAAGTATATATCAGAACCAAAAATGATATAAATATTAATGAAAAGGTATATTGCAAGAGAGAAGGACGCACTCCGGTCATGTATTTCTCAACGACGGAAGGAAGATCAGTACGGGGCTTATAATTGCCAAAGAAGGTTCCTTTAAGAGTCCTCTCAGTGAGGAAATTCATCGGGTTAGTCTTGAACTCCGAG
The DNA here is from genome assembly GCA_946800325.1 of Luzula sylvatica. Taxonomy (NCBI): domain Eukaryota; kingdom Viridiplantae; phylum Streptophyta; class Magnoliopsida; order Poales; family Juncaceae; genus Luzula; species Luzula sylvatica. The sequence goes on along the minus strand of OX326959.1, from coordinate 71,815,700 downwards.
TCTTTGTGCGGTACACCAACCAAAACCGCCATGCCCCACCCCTACAATATAAAATGTTAGAATATTTGGTTCGTTTATAATAAGAGCAAGTAATTGATCGATTAATTACATCGTGGACGCATTCAAAAGCTTGAATCGCCGCGTTTACGTTTCCGGTGCACTCCACGGCTCTATCAACTCCTCCATTAGTCATTTCAGCAAGAACCTAAAATAATTCAAAAAAGTTCAATATATAATATAATTTAACTTTTTTATTTGTGTATATTAGTTCAATGTATTTTTTTAATTTGAACCTCTTGCACAGGCTTGGTGTGGTCCTTAGGGTTGACAAACTCGTTGCAGCCAAATTTCCTAGCTGGAAAATAAAAACATACGAAATAAACAAATCATTTACTTCTTACCGAGTACAATTAAAATTGGAATAAAATGTTTTAGATCAAATATAATTAGGTACCTAGTTCGAATTTGTTTGGGTTCAAATCGATACCAATAATCCTAGATGCCCCTGCCAACCTGGCTCCCTCAGCAGCCTAATCACACGATTAAACATTTATCTTTCGTTAACAAAGAAATAAACTAAACCACCAAGTTTAACAAAAATAAAAATAATTAATCAAAAGAACATACAGCAAGGCCAACACCTCCGAGACCAAAGATTGCGACAGTAGAACCCTTTGTAGGCTTCGCAACATTAAGAGTCGCACCCAAACCTGTCGAAACGCCGCAACTAAGGATGCAAACCTTATCCAAAGGAGCCTCGGGATTAATCTTGGCCAGACAACCAACATGAACAACGGTATACTCGCTAAAAGTGGACGTTCCCACGAAGTGGAAGATGGGTTTGCCGTTAATGGTGAAACGTGATTGGTTGTCGCTTAACATGGTTCCACGATCCGTGTTTATCCTCAAAAGATCGCACATGTTGCTCTCGCTGGACTTGCAGTGCACGCACTCTTTGCATTCTCCCATGAAGACTGGGAGCACGTGGTCGCCAGGTGAGAGGTCCGTTACACCCTCGCCTACGCTCTCCACGATGCTGATCAAAATAGTAAAATTGTGTTTAATTTTATCTTGTGAAAATACAATTAAATAGATTTTAAAATCCGGGAAGATTATATTGTACCCGCCAGCTTCGTGACCAAAGATCCTTGGAAATACTGGTGTTTGCCCCTGTATAAATTAATTAATTAGCCGAATTATATATAAATGTAAGGGGTTGTGGCGGATCTTGCTCAGTATCAATGAGGGACGGTAATTTAGGGAGGGTTGTTGTGAGAAATTTTCAAAAAAATTTGGGAGAGCGATAGTACATAATTTATTAGTTTTATTGTAAAACACATTAACATAATCACATATATATACTACCGTTCAAAAATCTAAGGGAAGGGGACGCTGCCCCTAGTCCATTAATAGATCCATCACTGGTTATATATGACAATCCTCAAACAAAAAAAATTGTGATGATGTGTCAATCAAGAATGGTTAATGAGGATTAATTGGATTGATTAGCACTAAAATCAATACTTAGTTGTATTTATTTAATTAAAAAATCTAATCAATCCAATTAGCCTCACTCGATTGACGTATCAAAAATATTTTTCCTTGTTCATGAGAGAGGAGGGGGACGTAGTATATTTACCCTAAATGTCAAATTTCTCTCATGTGATTTCCCAATTAAAGAAATTAATATATTTAAGAAAAAATATGTACCTCGGCTTCCCAGAAATAGACATCAGTGTGACATAGTGCAGTGTACAAAATCTTGATTCGGACCTCCATCGCTTGAGGCGGCGCCACCTCGACTTCCTCAATTACCAGAGGTTTGCGTGCCTCCCATGCTACCGCAGCTGTACCAATTTAAAATAATATAAACATTTAGGTCTTTTTTATAAAAAAAATATCATATTATTTTGGGTAAAAGGGTATCGAGAAATTTTTTTTTTTTTTTGAAGTGAAACCTGCATGAATCATGAATATTTTTTGTTCAATTTTCTATTTGTGATATCAATAGGACTTGAATTTTTTATTTTTGATATCTTATGCTAAGCATTTTATCACTAGACTAAGATAAAACGTCATTAGTAAGAAATTAAATTATTACTGATAATGAAATTAAAGTACTTGCTAATTTGCTAGATTAAAAGTGAAATTAGAAAATCCGAGTAACCAAGAGGTGAAATTGGTACCAGGAAATTATCACATCAACTATTTCGAAAATTAGAAAATTAAGGATCAAACGAATTCAAAAATTAGAAGAACAAACCTTTACATTTGATGACCTTTCCAGCAGTATTCGTCATGTAAAAATAATCGATTTCTCTCTCAGAACAACTCAAAAAGCTCACAACTTTAGTCAAATATCACTCGAGTGAAGATGGGTAAGAGAAGGTTCGAAGTGCTGAGTATTTATACACCAAAGTAAGAGAGGTAAGCAAAGGATTAACCAAGAGATAGAAACAAGACAAGACTTTCTCTCTTTGGCTACCTTTTAATTAATTATAATTAATCAATACACACAGTTTTAGTAAACCACAAATACACGATTTTTTTTCACATGCATCTTTCCAAAAAAAACCCAATTTAATTTGTAAGGATAGTTATGAATTTTTCAAAATATAAAACAAGCTCCTTCGTCAAACTCTCTGGGAAATGAAAATAGTATTTTGTCGAAGGGTCTGGCGAAAGAGTTTAATCGTCATTTTGCACGTTAATCTTAAAAAAAAAATACTATTAAGTCATTTTTTTCAAGTCTTTTGGCCAAAGAAAAAAACAAATTTTTTATTATATTTATAATTGTTTTTTACTTTAAATAGCAAAAAAAGTTTACATTTTCGTCAGCTCGGCTAGTGAAAGTGCAGGTCCGGAACATGTTCAAGGATTTTTCTATAAACTTTTAAAGAGATATTTGTAAATTTATTATTACTTTTTACTTGTATGTCCAAATTGAATTTTTTTTTTTTTTTTTTTTTTTTTAGATTTGATATGGTGTGTTGAATGATTGTATGAACTAGATAGGTTTATCATGAATTTCTAATTTTTTTTATTTTTTTATTAATTATGAATTTATATGAAAAAATAGCATTACAAGATTTCTTGTGATGTTTAAAATTATATCAAAAAAAATTCTGCATTATTTACGTGTTTGTGCATCTCTTTGGTGTTTGAAAATTTGTCTGTTTAATAAGAAAAATAAAACGATAAAAAAATAATTGGATAATTAAGTTAAATTTCTATAAAAATTCTCCATTTAATATGTCATGTTTTGTAAAATAAATTTTACTTCCTTTATATTTTTTAAAATCATCAAAAATATCATGTATAATATTGAATGTGTCTAGTTTGTTCATAATTATATCTCACTCAACTTCATTCATTTTTTATTTGTTATGATTGATAAAATAGAAAGGCGATTGCATATTTGGTGGATGTGTTTGTGTTTGCATCGTGGATTGTGCGAGGGAGAGAAGAGGGATTAATAGGGATTTGATATGGTGTCTCTCAAACTAAAAAAACATTCTTGATAAGGTGACAATAGTGGATTAAGTAAGTTGATTAGTATTATTCATGGTTGTAAATAGCTTCGCTAAACGTTACGCAACACCGATATAACTTAGTTTAAAGGCAAAACGCTACGTGCTGCAGTTGTGTAGTCCGCTACGGCTAAATAAAATAATTTTAGATTAATTTATTAAAAATCAAATGAATTTAATTAAAGAAATTTATTTCATGAAAATTTTAATAATTAAAAAGTGTTTTGGTTCGCATATAAACCAAAAATCACCGTCTCTTATTTAGGTACAGATGTTTTGACTTCTTGGAGAAACTCATTTTCATATATTTCATGAATTATTTTATGCGCTACAAATTATATCATCCGCAATAGTTCTCGCAATTGCGCACGTCATTCGCTATCGCTACGAAAAATGATCACCGCGCTACGGACCGGTACACTTTATTTGCAACATTCATTATTAATTGACTCGATTAGCGATATAATTAATCGTTTAATTGAATTCTCACATCAATTAACATGTATTAAGAATAACATCATATTAATTATTGACGTGTCAATTAAACGTGTCAATTTATATTTAAATGAGTCAATTAAAAATGTTAATTAATTCGTCTAATCTTTTTTGCTACTCCATCAAAAAATTTGAATTTGAAATGAATTTTATGAGGCAAGATATATTTTCCCGGATTAAAATGGGAATTTGGAAAATCTGGAGAGGCAAAGTATTATTGTTTTGAACTAAATAGACAGTACGAGGGTAAACTAAGAGCAAACAACACATTATTATGGTATGAACATGACGATAAGGAGCCTCGTAAACAAGCTCGTTCATTCAACTTGCAATATGATTGTGTCTTTGTGATTTAACAATTTTGCCAATATAATTTTGCTATAATTACGAAATCACCATTTTCATGTTAGGATGAGGAAGAGACGTACAAATTGAATTGACACTTTCATTTTTATTCATTTGTGAATTTAATTAATGATAATTCAGAATTAATGGTGTTTAAAGTTTATTTCGCCATCACATTCAGGTAACGCTATTTTTAAAGTTGTTTTTTCTTCATCTAGAGCCGTCTTTTACAATTTACTAAATTGCACAAAATATCATTTATTATAAATTATATTATGAATTTAAAATATAATCATTAAATATTTGTTTACTATACGTTTCTTAAATTAATTTATCAAAAATATAAACAAACACTTAATTAAACGAATAAAAATCTGATTATAATACTTTGAAATAATTAACTTTATTTGCACGAATATTATTTATAGTTTTCTTTCGTAAAAAAAAAATTTGGTTTATGAAATTATTTCAAAAGTATTAATTTTAATTTTTGTTTTTGCATTGTAGTTTTTTGTTTTGATATGAGGAATGAATTATAAATTAATTATTTTTAATTGTAATATACTTATAAATTGATTAGGAATATCTTGGTAAAGTTTTGAATCTCAAAAAATAGCTCTAAAAATATAATTTATAAGAATTTATTTTATTTCATCAAATTCATTTGTAGTCATAGGTCTCAAACGGCGTGGTTTTGAGGGAAGAATGAAATTGATGTTATACCACCCACCATTGGGACATAGTTCCACGAATTTTAATTTGTTGAATTTTCAACAATTTGAGTCGCATTGAATCTAGTTCGAACAAATTGATCAGATTTTTTCGAAACGTGTACTACTTTGTTTGGTTTACCGGTCAATTTAAATTTAGTGTGTTCACCATCAACAGAAAATACTCTTCAGCCTAATTGTTACCCCCACCATTCTCATTAATAGTATTTCAAATCATCCATGACATCAAAATACATCACAATTATGTTTATAGTTATCAGACATTAATTTGTAGCTTGGTGGACCGTTTCATTAGTTTGAAAAAATCATCCTAACATCATTAAGACGTTGCAATGCTTTAATGTGACTCATTGTTCTCACTTTATGGCAAAGAGTGATGATACATATCTTTATTAGAATTCACTATATAATAGAGAGTGTTGACACCCGAACTAAATGTTAGTGATAAATCATAATTATTTTTTATCATCATATAGAGGATAATAGGAGAAAAAATATTTATCGTTTCACAAATTATTAATTTATTTAATATTTCTAATAAGTTTGTTATCATCGTCCATAATTAATCAAATCTAAATTTTTAAATTTGGAAAAAAAAATTATTAGCTTGAATTAATGTGCCGTTTAACATGTCGAGTACACATAAATAAAACTATCATAAAAAAAATAAACAAAAATATAAGAACGAAAGTGAAAATAATAATTTCTTAAAAATCTGCAAAATTCAAAGGAAAATATCTTTTTTTTTAAGGATTGAAGATAAAATAATAAAATTTGTTCAAATAAATACGAATTATCATGTGTAAAATAAAATATAGTAAATAAATTAAATAAACCCAATTATTTTCTAATCATTTGATTTACCACTTAATCAATATGATTTACCAACTAATTAATATGATTTGTCACCTATTGTGATTTATTATCTAAAATAATTTAATATTTAATGAATTTATTATACATTTTCAACACATTAATATATTGATGGGATACTAAAAGGAACACATATGATTTTTGTATAATATATTATGAGAGATTATGAATTTTGATCCACAAACTACTTACATTGAATTTTGAATTTAATCATGATATGTTTGAATATGGTTTATCACAATGATATTTTTTGTGGTTCCAAATTGTCATCAAAATTTATGAAATCCAAATTTGTTTTTCTGTAACAAACGAAGAAGATTTATATGTTCTCCATTCACTGATTTCAATGAGACTTGAACTCATAAACTTTCACAACATGAGATTTTGTAAAATCCGAATCTATAAAAAATTAAAAAATTCAATTACATTCATGAGCTATAAAAACAAAATATGATCTATACGATCATAACCTTAAAAAAAAGGTAAATTTGAAAACTTCGAAACAAATCTTGGAGAGGCTGTACAATACGAAACTAATACAAATTTATCATTTGACAAGAAAACTTAAAAAATAATTAAACAGTACATTTTACTATACAAAGATGAATAAAAGTGTCTTTTTCAATTTAAAAGCACCATCAGAGAGGAGAGGAGAGGAGACAGGAGAGGATCATCCCATGTGATACCATATTAGATAAAAATATTATATATTTCACTTGATAATAATTGAATGCTCAGAGGTCCTATATATATAGTGAGAATTAATTTAACCTATCTATAACAAACTTAGTGACTCATCTATATACACCTCGTCAACTAAGACAAAATTAGTTACTAGCAAATATTCCTAGCCTCAAGTATAGACAGGAAATGGCCATCTCCATTAATGGATCTTGATCGCTAGGATCCAATAAATAATGTATCCACGGTGCATTCTGAAAAATAATCCAGTACCAATGATAGAGTACGTTTGGGGAACAATTGGAGCTAATACCAAATACCAATCGATCAAAGATTATGTCTACCAAAGAGTTTAGAGGATTCATTTTTCGAATGGATCCTTTGGCCACAATCCGCGTTCCATTTTTTGTTTTTTTGAGGTTCTGTTTAAGTAGTCAATCAACTTTACTTAATAATAATATTGATCAAATATCTTTATTAATTCTTCAGTAATTTCGAAGATTGATGTCAATAATCAATTTCAATGAACATTATATTTTTTTTCTAATTAAGTTAAATTCTTCACTCTTCAGTAATTTCGAAGATTGATGTCAATAATCAATTTCAATTTCAATGAACATTATATCTTTGTACAATTTTATGTTAGTTATTGGTATGTTAATTGAGTATTGAACTTATTTTTTTATCTTTGAATAGTCGGATCGAAACAAAAATAACACACTTGATAAACCTGATCAGACATTTGATCGAACACTTAATGAGCATGATACATTGAATGGAAATCCAACATTTGGAAGCCCTAGTCGAACAAATAGCTCGATTCGAATTTAGAAATCCGAAAAAAAAAGATGACCCGATTACAAAAAGAACACTTCAACATGAAAAACAACAAATAAATTTAATCGGACACTTAAAGCATGATTCTTTCAATGAAAAAACCAAACACCTAAAACGAACAAGCTAAAATTTAAAATAACTTGATTCAAATTTAGGATTCCGAAAAACAAAGATCAACTAAACAAAATAAAAAATCAAACAAAATTTTAAAGGATAGTGATATTGACAAGAAAAATAAATATTAGATACAGAAAATTTCATTTAAATTTGACATGAATTAAAAATAAAATTATCATTTCAAATTAAAATTTTTTATTCTGTAATATTATTTTTGTGAATATCATTATCCAATTTTAAAAATAGAACTTTAAAAGCTATAAAGCTTCAGGGGTCAGATGGTTGAACTGAGAAGGTCCAATATTGTGGTAACAGGCTTTGGACGCAATAATATTAGACACCACGCATTTAATATCCCGCACCCATCCCGCATGCTGACAGGGCGGGGGTGCCATTCCCCATCATCTTCCCTAATGGATGGCAAAACTAATTTGCTCAACCCGTTAAGAAAGATATTCTCTTTTCTCTTCGTCTCACGATAACAAATAAAGGAAAAAGAAAAAAGAAAAACTGCTTCTCTTTCTCTCTAGTCGCCGAGCGATTCATGCCTCTCAAATCGTCAGAGCCGGAGAAGACCAACGCCACTAGCAAACCGATCTCATTGTCGGAGCCGGAAAAGAAATAAATCGGATAGAGAGAGCTCTTCAGATCTGGATAACGTTGACTTGACTATTAACTATAAAATCATTTTTATCTAAAGAAATGTATTGAGGGAGAATTTTTTTTGAGGGAGTATTTGAAATTATATTTTATATTTAAAAAAATGTATTGAAGTACTTGATTTTTTTTTGTTTCATGTGTTTTAATTTCAAATAGTGTGAGAAAGATTTCTAAAGAATTTTTGCCACCTCCATTTCTGCGAAATTGAAAATCAAAATTTTCATTAATTTAATCAACCCAAAAGTTCACAAAAAGAAAGGAAAAAAAACAGAGTATTTTTACATGCAACGAACAGAGAAACGAAGTAGAGAAATTAGTAATTACTAATTAGTGCTCGCTGGTTGCAGACCATGGGTGAGCAGAGAGAGGGAGTAGCCGGCAGAAGACACGGAGAGGGAGGTTGAGGCGGCTAGGACTTAGGAGAACGGGAGAGAGAGGAAGAAATCGCATGAGATATCTTCTTTAGACGAGCTCCATTTATTTCCAAACTTACATGCGGGTCGAATTTTCCTTACCGGATCCGGTTGCTACAGGGTTTAGAAGTAATATTTAGCCTGTTTACGAGCTGACATGGCATGAACGCCCTGCCACGTCAGCATGCCGGATGACTGCGGGATAATTTTGCGGGGTGTATAACTTTATTGATCCTTTTAAGTTTGAAGGTAAATAAAGGCTAAGCTTGTGATCATTTATGAGCCTTAATTTCCTCATTAATTTATTGAAATTGATTCTTAGGCACATTCAGAGACCAAATTATTTCCCATTAATCCATGATTGTTTCTTTAATTGGCTAGCAGTTGAAAAGAAAACCGTTTTTGCATATGACATTAGGGTAGAAATGAATTAAATTTAAGCTTTATATTCTAGTTTATAAATAACACAAATTATTTTCTTGTTTGTAAACTTGTAGGCATGTTACTTGATCATGTACATGTTACTTATGCATGTATAGTTTAGGGATCATCCAAATTTCAAATAGGAAAAATGTGAGAAAATATTGTTTTATAAGGTTCGATATTTTTGTTTTCTTCTCTAATATAATGTCATCCTCAATATGCAGACAACGAGGACAAAGAAAACACGATATCCACTCCAATATCAAAATGATTTTGCGTGATAAGTTGTATTATTTAAGTTGAGTGTGATCATTTTGTTTTAATATTTATTTCGGATGAAATATTTTTTGTTCTGATTTGTGTGATGAATTTAGTATTAACTATTTTGGAATCAATCTAGTATGGTTATTTTGTGTCGATTCTTTCAAGATAAATGATGAGTAACAGGTTCTTACTTTTTTAATGAAATTTTCTTCAGTGGATTTTGTGTTTTGTGCTAGACAAGTGTATCTATCGATATGGATTTAATTGAAATATATATATTGAACAAACAATATATGAGAATTCACAACATTTATTTTTTCTGGATTCGTGTAATTGCCCAAACATAATAATGAAACTTTCACTTGTATCATCTGATCAAAGAACAATAACAAGGACCAAAAAAATACTAACTTCTCTAGATCTTCGACAACAAGAAAAACAATTATTTATCCCTATAACCCATTTACAATTTGTGTACCCTAAATCTGATCATAAACCAGAATCCCTTTGAAACTATTTGATCCAACTTTTAAGAGAACTATACAACATTAAACCAATATCCAAATATTTAATAAATATGATCCTTCTCGCCTCTCGGGCTAATCAGAACACAATGATCGAATGAAGCTTATAAAATGCATCCATTGTTCCGCCTGATAATGAACCGGATCCATATTCCTACAATTAAAAATTGCTTACTTAATTGCTAGTATCTCAAAATTGCCTACAATGATCTAATATTTATAGAATGATGAATACATTTTGATATACTTCTATATCAATAGGCCCGTTGTTTTATTAATATAAAGCTGAATTAAGATGCTCTTATTCTATTCAAATAAAAATAAAAATAAAAGGAGAAAAATAAGTAAATTGTAAGGAAATTATATATTAGTTGAGAAGAATACCCAAATTATTGAACTTTTCAAATGAATACTGTGGCTTGCTTCGCGTTCTCCTAAAGTATGATTAGACCTGGCACTAGAGTGATATGCAACCCTTCTTGCGGTATTCTCTTCCTCTCTATAATGCCTATTCCCTGAAATTCAAAGAAAAATGAGAGCTCTTCCTATAAATAATAACAATAAAAAAGTTCGATTAGGAATATATAACCCTAAAGAGCGCTAATGCATCATTATTGTCACTAATTCATTTCAAATCTACCTCATTCAGCCATAATTAACCTTAATTCAGCATAATTGTGCCTAATTATCCCCAATCAATCATAATTTACCTCTTTCAACAAAAAATAACAATTGTTTATCCCCAATCAATCCTAATTCAGCATAGTTGTGCCTAATTTACCTCATTCGACAAAAAATAACAATTGTTTATCCCCAATCAATCCTAATTCAACATAATTGTGCCTAATTAATTCACAAAACAGATTCTAATAAAATTTGTAAACAATAAATATACCTTCACCGGTTGATTAGACCATTTATCGAGCAAATGTAACCTCTATATCGTGAGATAAATATATATAAGGGGCAAGGGGCTACACCGTATATTGCCCTAGTTCATGCGCCTCATGTTTTTTAGAGAGGGGAGATCTGCTCCTTTCATAATGGCTTGAAGTACTACAAGGAAATCGATCTCCAGAGATAGAAGGTCGTGAGAGAGGAAAAGAGAACGAGATCTGAAGTGATTCAGTGAAGTGATCGCTGGAGAGAGAGAGAGAGAGAGAGAGAGAGAGAGAGCGTGTGAAGGTAGGGAGGAGGAGAATCGTACGCGATAAGACGCGGGAACACGATAAGCCGTCGGAACACGTTAAGCTGCGGGAACACGTTAAACCGCAGGAACAGGTTAAGCCGAGTAACACGTTAAGCCCCGGGAACACGTTAAGCTGCCGGAGCACGATAAGACGCGGTGCCATTTAAGCCGCCGGGACACGTTAAGCTGCGGGAACACGATAAGCGGCAGGAACAGTTTAAGCCGCAGGAATACCTTAAGCCGCCGGTACAAGTTAAGCCGCGGAACACGTTAAGCAGAAGGAGCACTATAAGCTGCCATAACACGTTAAGCCGGGGAACACGTTAGGCCGATGGAACAGATTAAGCCGAGGGAACACGTTAGAACCAGCTGGTACACGTGACGCTGCGGGACCAGGTTAAGCCGCAGGTACATGTTTAGTTGCTGGACCAGGTTAAACGCTGGTTCGAGATAAACCGGCGGTACGCGTTAAGCTGCCGGAGCACGATAAGATGCGGTGCAATATAAGCCGCTGGAACATGTTAAGCTGCGGGGCCAGGTTAAGCCGCTTGGAACACGTTAAGCTGCGAGACCAGGTTAAGCCGCTGGTTCACGATAAACAGGCGGTACACGTTAAGCTGCCGGAGCACGATAATATGCGGTGCAATATAAGCCGCTGGGACACGTTAAGCTGCGTGTCCAGGTTAAGCCGCTCGGACACGTTAAGCTGCGGGGCCAGGTTAAGCCGCTGGTTCACGATAAGCCCGCGGAACACGCTAAACCGCAGGAACACGTTGGGCCGCGGGAACACGTTAATCCGCCGGTACATGTTAAGTTGCAAAAACACGTTTAAGCTGCGGGACCAGGTTAAACCGCTGGGTCACGATAAACCCGCTGAACACGTTAAGCCGCTGGTCCACGATAAGCCCGCAGAACACGTTAAACAGCCGGGTCAGACATTTGTTGCATCTTTCATAGCCGGATCACGTTAAGCCGCTTGTTAACGGTAAGCCCGCGGTACACGTTAAGCCGCCGGATCAATTTGTTGGATCTTTCATAGCAAGTCGGCAACCAGAGCGGACGTACAAAAAGCTTTTTTTCGAAATGCAAGCAAGATTTGTTGTATCTTTCGTGCTTAAAAAATAATTTTGATTAAAATCCAAATACGTTCCCCAGCCGCCACAAAAAGAAGACGCTCGATAAACCTGATCAGACATTTGATCGAACACTTAATGAGCATGATCCATTCAAATGGAAAGCCATCATTTTGAAGCCCCAGTCGAACTGAAAACTCTCAATAGCTCGATTCGAATTTAGGAATCCGAAAAAAAAGATGACCCAATTTACAAAAAGAACATTTCAACAAGAAGAACAAATAAATCTAATCGAACACTCATAGCATGATTCTTTAAACGAAAAAACCAAAGACCTAAAACGAACAAGCTAAAATTTAAAATAACTTGATTCAAATTTAGGATTTCGAAAAACAAAATTTAAAAAATAGAACTTTAAAAGATATAAAGCTTTAGGGATCAGATGGTTCAACTGAGAACGCCCAATATTGTCGTAACAGGCTTTGGGCGGGCGTCCCTCTCACAATTATGCGAGTTCCTGACCACTCATCATTTCCCATTGACTGCCTGAAGGATCATGATTTTTCCGTTCGGCTCGGTCCTTTATTTATAGCACAGCTCTAGCTCTAATTACCGTCTTTACCGGATGTGGGACTAAATTTTGAGGAACTGATTTGGGCCCGGATAACAGAGGCAAAGTTATGCTGGGCTTGGCTTGAAAACCTCAATGTTCAATTACTTTCCGACTTGTGGTGTATGCTGTCGTATGCACGAAAAAGTGGGAACATTAAGAGGCCGAGAGTTGGTCAGTTCGATGCAGATTATAATTAAAGTTTTATAAAGTCAATTAAAACTCATTGAAGGCCCACAGAAGAGTCAAAATTGAAAGCTCACAGCTGCATATGTTATCATATAAAAAATTCTAAAAATAATTAACTTTTTAGCAATGCTAGCGATGCATAACTTTTTAAGCTTCAATTTTCACAATTTTTTTTTTAAAATAGGATAAAATAATAATTTTGTTGTGTTAGTCTTCAATTACGGAATATTTTAAGAAAAAACATGAAAATGTAGTATTATCTCATGTTAGACTTCTATTTTGGAATTTTTTTGAAAAATATGATATTTGATTTTTTGAAGGTGGCTCAAATTTTATAATTTGCGAAATTTTTGAAATTTTTTTTTCTTGCGTTAGTCTCAAATTACTGAGTTATTTAGAAAAGCATGGAAATAGATTATTTTTCTCGTTTTAGACATCAGTTTTGGCATTTTTAGGAAAATAGGATAATTGATTATATTGATGGTCAGGCTTCACTTTTTGCATTTTTGCGAATTTTTTTGAAATTAATAGAAATTTTCTTGAGTTAGTATTCAATTACGGAATTTTTTGAGAAAAACGTGAAAATAGAGTATTTTTCTCATTTTAAACATCAATTTTTTATTTCTTTTTTAGAAAAAGAAATAACTCATTATATGAAGGTGTTAGACTTCAATTTTTGCAATTTTGCGGAATTTTTGAAAAATATTGAAAATTTCTTCTTGTTATTCTTCAGTAACGGAGTTTTTTTTGAGAAAAACACGAAAACAAAGTATTTTTTTCGTTTTCGACATATATTTTGGAATTTATTTTTAAAAATGGGATAATGAATTTTTTTTAAGGTGTTAGACTTCACATTTTGCATTTTGCGAAACTTTTGAAAAAATAGAAATTTGGTTGTGTTAGTCTTAAATTACGTAGTTTCTGGAGATGAAATTAGAATATTTTGCTCGTTTTAGACATCAATTTTGATATTTTTAGAAAAAATATTATAATTGATTTTTGAAGTTGTTAAACTTCCCTTTCCGCATTTTTGAAACAAAATTGAAAAAAATAGAAATATGATTGTGTTAGTATTCAGTTAAGGAGTTTTGTAAGAAAATCATAAAAATAGAATATTGTTCGTTTTAGACATCTGTTTTAACATTTCTTTGAAAAATAAGTTAATTGATTTTTTTAAGGTGGTATAGATTTCAGTTTTTGCAGTTTTGCACGGATTGTACTGTACGAATTGACTTCAATATGTATTTTGTTCTCTTTCGTACAGTACAACCCAAAAACCTTTTGAGTAATTCAACCTGATTATTCTCGACTTCACGACGAATAATAATTTTCACTTGCATTTCACAAGATTCTTTTCCGTTGCAATCTTCTTGAAACTTACAGTACGGGTCTCATTCTTGTTAATTTACGATCAACCCGTGTCAACATCGAAATTGTGATTCAGCCCGAAATTTGCATAGAACATATCTTTGAAGTAAACCAGCGTACGCTGTCTTAAGTTGTATCGCTTGACACAGCGTCCAAATCGAACTTGCAAAACGGAATATAGATGTCCATCATTATTAAATAAAAATTGCTTAAAACGTTTACTGATCAACGAAGACCATGTATCAAAAGAATTCAACTCATAGATTAAAAGATAATATTTTTAGAGTGGTGATAATATTAAAAGAAAAAAAAGAACTTTCTCATTACCATCCTCTCATTATATTGATAAGATGTTAAATGAGTAAATTGATCCAGTTTAACATATTAATATTAGTATGTTTAAATGAGTAGGATCGTAAAGTGTAATGAGTAATACATCCGGTTTGACACATAATATATATATTTTTTTAATTTCATACATATATTTATATTATTTGTTTGATCTACCACCGATTGCCAATCCGTTAATTAACGTGGAGGGATTTATCTTGGATCGCCCCAAGATAATCCGAGAGGATTCACTCCTTAGGCGCACGACCGTAGGAATGGTGATGCTAGTCTCCTTTGATATCCGGCAAAATATTTTTTTTAACTTTCAAATTTTTATTTTTTATTTTAAACTTTCTTATTTTAAAAGATTTTTCTTTTACACTAGAAATAATTTTGTTTTTTAGTATATTGGAAAATCAATTTTGAGTTCTGTGGCTGTGGGGGATTGTAAAAGATACATCATGATATTATTGGAAAACTCCAAATTCATTTGCCTATTATTCCATGATCTCTAATAATTAATTCCATATCATCTAATATTAATTGGCACAATTAGCCGTTGATTACCACTAGATATTTGGATCATTTGTCTGATTAATATTTCATAACTCCTATTCTTTTATACCACAATCTCCAATTAATTCAGGCATTGATTGTATTGATTATATTCCAACCGTTACACTATATACTCCTCCATATATGTCACCATACAGATATGAAACGATAATTAGAAAGATTGAGTAAAAATATTATTCCTTCTTCCATTGAACTATTGATCACATTTTCTATACTCCATTTCGTGAGAACAATCCTCCATTACTCAATATTTCGTTTTGTAATATACGCGCAAGTTTTTAAGCCGGATATCAAAGGAGACTAGCATCACCATTCCTACGGTCGTGGGACGAGTGTGATATAAAACCCTTTTAATTCTAAAAAAAACGAGTAAATGGAGAAGGCTCGGTGGTCCTCCATCCATTGGTGCCAATGGGACTCGAACCCACAACCTCTCACAACATAAGATTTGTGTGTCTCACACCCAACCACTGGGCCATGAGCCCATTGACCCTTTTTAATTTTATAATTATATTGATGGAACTACATTCTATCACTAGCTTATGTAAAAAGTGGTGTAAGATCAGCATTTGATAAATGAATAAAAAATCTCATTTAACACGTCTGCACATTGTGTGCATGTGTTAAATGAATAAATGAATTGAAGTGCACGTAAACACAATTAATTTCACAACTGTTTTTTTCTTTTTTGAATAAATAGACAAAACTCTTTGTTTCCTATGCATTGATATTAATAAGACTTGAAGTCAAAACACTCGACAAGTTAGGCAATGAGCGGCGAGCCCATTGGAATTTTACACATTTTTTTTTGTATCATTTATTTGATTTATCACTAAGTGTCAATCCAATTAGTATGGGTCGATTTAGAAGGGACATGCATCATTTTTCTTTTTCTTTTTATATTATAAAATTTAGGTTTTTCTTAATAAAATTCACTAGAAAAAAATGGTGGCGGTGGCTAATTATGGAAAATTCTTACTTCACTTATTGCTGGTAGACCATATTTCAACGAGAGAAAGGAACTTCCGCACATTTTTCACTATTACATTACCTAATCCATTTTATAAATGATTATTCATTGAACGTACACAGCTTGACTTCTATACTCAGGAATTTGCTTGGTTCCTTCACACACCTAACCCAGTATACAAACACAGCAAAAGATTCAACTGTATTGCGCTTATTTTTTTTAATAAACAAAATGATTACACTTGCATAAAAGATCAACAAAAAAGAAGCTCATTCAGAAAAAGAACAGGTTTCATAAACTAAAGAAATTAAGTACCATTAATGATCATTGCAGCATGGAATGGATCTCCACAACAAGAGGGATTTAAGTAAACCCCCTTCATTACAATTTACAAGCTATATCATATGGTGGCTTCGGTCCTGGTCAACCATACGAACCCTCTATAATTTCAGTTGCCTGAACCCCTCCTTGGACATGAACTCCATGCTCATATGATCCTGATACAGGTACTGGAGGTACGACTGTCTCGACTGCCTCGACAGTCTCAATAGTCTCAAGGGTCTCAACTGTCTCGCAGGTCTCGGGGTGTTTTCTCAATTTCTTCATGCAACAAAAGAGAGCAGCAACTAGAAATGCGAGGAAGAAAAAACCTCCAACCGAGCACCCGACGATAATGACAGTGTGATGATTTGACGATGGAGGAGGAGATGCTGAGTAAGGTGAGTTGGGCGTGTAAGGCGTGTTGGGTATGTTGGATGTGGGGGGAGGTGTAAGTGGTGTGTGTGGTGTGAATGGGGGCGTAAATGAAGTGCCGGGTGTGTAAGGGGGTGTAAATGGTGAGTTAGGTGTTGGGGGTATCTTTGGAGGAGGAGAAAAGGCCGTCATAGGTGGAGTTTGTGGCGTAACAGGGAGAGATGGTGGTGTAGTCGATTGCGTAGGCGGTGGAGCATGATGATCATGAGGATAATTAGGAGATGCCGGAGGCGGAGAAGTGCTTGAGTATGGGGGCGGAGGAGGACATGGTGGTGGTGGTGGTGGTGGTGGTGGTGGTGGTGGTGGTGACGGTGACGGTGGTGGTGGTGATGAGTAGTAATATACGAGCTTGCGCATTGTTGAGAATTTTTTATGACTTGTTTGTAGGATTGAAGAAGATTTTTTGTAGTAACGATAACGAAGGTGATGGATGGGATATGTGGACTGTCTACCAATTTGACCACGACAGCTTATTTTACTTTAAATAATAATCAATTTAGAAAGATTTGTCAATAATTCAATATTTGAATCTTCAACTTATAAGTTATAAGTAAAAAACTAATAATGAATTTTTTGATAAAAAAAATAAAAGACTTAATTGAAGATTTTAGTTTAATCTTTCATAAATAAATAAATGAAATTAAAACATTACTTGGATAATATTTTTGTAAATTTTTTTATTTCTATATCTAATAAATACAAAGATTTTCTTTTTTTTTTATCATTAAAGCTAGTCGAGAATTCATTTATAGTGAGGATTTGACGGGGTTTAGGTTCTAATAATTTACACGTTTAATAAATAAAATTTAGGTTTCTATATATATATATATATATATATATATATATATATGTTTTAAATAGCGTGTAGCGATACGCAGCGTTTTTGACGTTTAATTTAACGGTTAGCGTTAGCGGACGATATTGCGCCGTTCCGTAACGGAGTTTGATCAAAATTATTATTTTTATAATACTGCAATATGCATATAAATATAATTAACGGCCCAATATTATAAATAAAATTATATCGAATTCTTATTTATATCAACCTCACAAACTAACATAAATTAAAAATTCATTTCTAAGAAAAATATATTACTATTATTGTTATTTTATTATTATATTATTGTAATTATAATAATGTGAATAATAATTGTTGTTGATCTTATTCTTCCTATAATAATAAGAATAATAATAATAATAATAATTATTATTATTATTATTATTATTATTATTGTTGTTATTATTGTTATTATTATTTAATACCAATAATAATAATAACAATAATAATAATTATTATAATTATTATTATTTGTTATTATTACTATTATTTAATAACAATTATTATTATTGTGTAATGATAATAATGACTATTATTATTGTGTAATGATAATAATGACTATTATTATTGTTATTATTATTATTTGTACTATTACTATTATTACTATCATTATTTTATTATTATCTTTATTATTACTATTGTTATTATTAGTTTTAACATTATTATGATTTTTGTAATAACAATAATAATAATAATAATAATAATCACGCTATAGCACCGTTACGGCCGCTATATTTGAACGCTTCATGCTATAGCAGTCCGCTATAGCGTTGCAGCGGAACAAAACGCTACAGAGCTAAATTCTGAAGCAATGCATCGTTTACCTCCTAAGATCCGCTATAGCGTCGCTATTTAAAACACTGATATATATATATATGACATCAATAGATAGAGGACTACCGAATTTTCTCCATTTACTCGTATATATATATATATATATATATATATATATATATATATATATATATATATATATATATATATATATATATCATTTTGCTCGTTTTAGGCATCTATATTAGAATTTTTTTTAAAAATAGGATAATTGATTTATTTAAAGGTGTTAGATTTCACTTTTTACATTTTGCGAATTTTTGAAAAAATTGAAATTTTCTTGTGTTAGTCCTCAATTACTGAATTTTTCAAGAAAAACATGAGAATAGAGTATTTTTCTCATGTTACGCTTCAATTTTGGAAATTTTTGAAATTTTTTCATAATTGTATTTTTGAAGGTGTTACACTTCACTTTTTGCATTTTGCGAAATTTTTCCAAAAAATAGAAATTTCCTTGTGTTATTCTTCAATTACGGAGTTTTTTTAATGTGTTACAATTCACTTTTTGCATTTTGCGAAATTTTTCGATAAATAAAAATTTTCTTGTGTTAGTCTTCGATTACGGAGATTGTTGAGAAAAGCATGAAAATAGAGTATTTTGCTCGTTTTAGACATCTATTTTTGCATTTTTTTGAAAAATAAGTTAATTTGATTTTTTTAAGGTGTTACTGTTTGATTTCACTTTTTGCATTTTTTAAAATTTAAAAAAAAAATAGAAATATGATTGAGTTAGTCTTCAATTACGAAATTTTTAGGGGAAAAACATGAAAACAAAGTTTCTTTTATTGATTTTAGGCTTCAATTTTCACATTTAAAAAAAAAATAAGATAATTATTTTTAAGGTGTTAGACTTCATTTTTTGCATTTATGCAAATTATTTAAAAAAAATAGAAATTTTCTTGTGTTAGTCTTCAATTACATATTTTTTTAAGAAAAACATGAAAACATAGTATTATGCTCATGTTAGACTTATAGTTTGGAATTTTTTTGAAAAATATGAAATTTGATTTTTTGAAGGTGACTAAAATTTTACGGTTTGCGAAATTTTGGAATTTTTTTTCTTCTTGTGTTAGTCTTCAATTACTGAGTTATTTGGAAAAACATGAAAATAGATTATTTTTCTCGTTTTAGAAATCAGTTTTGGCATTTTTAGAAAAATAGGATAATTGATTATATTGAAGGTCAAACTTCATTTTTTGTATTACGGAACTATTTGAGAAAAACGTGTAAATAGAGTATTTTTCTCATTTTAAACATCAATTATGGAATTTTTTAGAAAAAAGGAACAACTCATTATATGAAGGTGTTATAGACTTCAATTTTTTCAATTTTGCGAATTTTTTGTAAAATAATGGAAATTTCTTTGTGTTATTCTTCAGTAAGGGAGTTTTTTTGAGAAAAACACGAAAACAAAGTATTTTTCTCGTTTTCAACATTTATTTTGGGTTTATTTTTTTTAAAATGGGATAATGATTTTTTTTTTAAGATGTTAGACTTCACACTTTTGCATTTTGCGAAATTTTGAAAAAATAAAAATTTGGTTGTTTTAGTCTTCAATTAAGAAGTTTTTGTAGATGGAATTAGAATATTTTACTCGTTTTAGACATCAATTTTGATATTTTTAGAAAAAAATATTATAATTGATTTTTGAAGTTGTTAGACTTCTCTTTTCGTATTTTCGAGACAAAATTGAAAAAAAAAATGAAATATGATTGTGTTAGTATTCAATTAAGGAGTTTTGTAAGAAAATCTTGAAAATAAAATATTGTTCATTTTAGACATCTGTTTTGACATTTCTTTGAAAAATAAGTTAATTGATTTTTTTAAGGTGATATAGATTTCAGTTTTTGCAGTTTTGCACGGATTGTACTGTACGAATTGACTTCAATCTGTATTTTATTCTCTTTCGTACGGTACAACCCAAAAACCTTTTGAGTAATTCAACCTGATTATTCTCGACTTCACGACGAATAATAATTTTCACTTGAATTTCACAATATTCTTTTCCGTTGCAATCTTCTTGAAACTTACAGTACGGGTCTGATTCTTGTTAATTTACGATCAACCCGTGTCAACATCGAAATTGTGATTCAACCCGAATTTTGCATAGAACATACATTTGAAGTAAACCAGCGTACACGGTCTTAAGTTCATCGCCTAACCCAGCATCCAAATCGAACTTACAAACAAGACGATCATTGTGAGGCAAGAGGGCCTTGTAAATTTACAGTGTCTAATATAGAAGAAAAAACCCGGAATTCTAAGGCCTAAAAATCCAGTTCATAGATTCTGGAATTTTTTATAGCCAAAATCCGGATATCCAAATCCTATGAACCTTAGATAAACCAAAGCCCTAAAAGGCTAAAACCCAAGTTCTAATTTTTCTAACCCAAACGGCAAACACCACACTACCCATCTTATCTTCTTCAACGAGAATTTCAATCTGCGGAATCGAATCGAATCGAAATCCACGAGATATTAATGGCAATCCGATTACCTTCGGCAACCTGTTTCCCCTACAAGGGCTCCATTACTACCCCCTCTAAGAAGCTTCTATCTCACCATAATCGACTTTCTTCAGTTCGTCTTGTAACAAAGGCTGCCGATTCAGAAAATACACCAGTGAAAAGAGAGTTGTTCTCGACTTTTATGGAAGATGCATCCAAACACGAAATTATTTCGGGCGAAGCTAAGCCGGGTTTGGTGTTTCGTAGGATTCTCGTGCACGACTTGTGCAAAAAAGGAGCAATGAAAGAGGCAGAAAAGGTAGTACATGAAATGATTTCTCGGGGAGTTGAGCTGGATCTTGAAACTTATTGGACCCTTGTGGATGGTTTTCAAAAAGAAGGAGCTATGGATAAGGCCGAAAATGTTGTACATGGAATGATTTCTCGGGGAATTAAGCCGGATAAATTGACTTATTGCACGCTTGTCGATGGCTTCCTCAAAGACGGGGCAACGGAGAAGGCACAAAAGATTTTGAATGAAATGATTCTCGGGGGAATTAAGCCGGATGTAGCGACTTATAACACTCTGGTGTACCGATTATACAAACAAGGGGCAATGGAAAAGGCAGAAGAGATGGTTCGCGAAATGATTTCTAAGAAAATTAAACTGAATGTTAAGATTTTGGGAATGCTTGTGCATGGCTTCCTCAAAGAAGGGGCAACGGAGAAGGCAGACAATGTGTTACATGAAATGATTTCTTTGGGAATCAAGCCGAATGTGGTGATGTATAGCATGCTTGTCGATGGGTTCTGGAAGGAAGGGGCAACGGAAAAGGCCGAAAAGATTGTACGCGAAATGATTTCTTGGGGATTTATGCCGCATGAGTTGATCTATGTCAAGCTTCTTATCGGGTACAGCAATAACGGGCAAACGGAAAAGGCGGAAACGATCCTACATGAAATGATTTCCAAGGGAATCAAACCGAATGTAGTGGCGTATAACACTCTTCTGACTGGTTACTCGAATAAAGGGGCAACGGAAGAGGTAGAAAAGATTCTACACGAAATGATTTCCAGGGGAATTAAACCGAATGCAGTTACGTATGACACTCTTCTGAGTGGGTACTGCAAAGAAGGGGCAACGGAAAAGGCAGAAAAAATTCTACACGAAATGATTTCCAGGGGAATTAAACCGGATGCGTTGGCGTTTAAAACTCTCGTGTTGGCCTTCTGCAAAGCAGGGGCGTCGGAGAAGGCAGAAAAGACGGTATGCGAAATGATTTCTCAGGGAATTAAACCTGATGCAATGACGTATAACACTCTTCTGATTGGGTACTGCAATGAAGGGGCAACGCATAAGGTAGAAAAGATTTTACATGAAATGATTTCCAAGGAAATTAAACCGAATGCACGGACGTATAACACTCTCGTGCGCGCCTTCTGCAAAGAAGGGGCGACGGAAAAGGCAGTCAATATTTTATATGAAATGATTTCGACGGGAATTGAGCCGGATGTAAGGATTTATAGCATGCTTGTGCATGGTTTCTGCAAAGAAGGGGAAACGGAGAAGGCAGAAATTATGTTACGTGAAATGATTTCTCGGGGAAGTAAGCCGTATGTTTTTGATTATAATGCCGTGTTGGATGGCTTGTGCAAAAAAGGGGAAATCGACAAGGCCTTGAAACTGATGCATGAAATGGTTTCTGCGGGAACTAAGCCAACTAACGTGACATATTTTACTATTATTGAGGGCCTTCGTAAACAGGGGAGAATTGATGAGGCTGACGATTTTTTGCGAAAAGCTTTGTCTTATGGATATGACCCCGACAACGTAGGCAACGTATAGGAATGGAGAATCCTCTGAATATAGATGCAATATTAGTTTCCTTGTGGTTATTAGAAAAATGGTAATGGTGTTTCCGGTTGTATTTTAAGTTTCTTATTTTCTTTATTGGATTCTTTTAGATTTGTAATCGTTTCTGTGGAAGAACTATTACTCGTGTTGAGCTCGAGAAATATTAGGTCGAATCACACGAAAGTTTTGTTGGTTGTACAAATCGATCTAGAGCTTACATTTCTGATGCATTAAAAATAGTCTATACTTGTGTGGTATATGCGGGTGTCCTCCTTCGCAAAAGAACGGGATGATATTGGGATCTATGATAAGGACGCTGGGTCCGTTCGGCAAGAGATGTAATAGAGTGTGGAATATAAAATAGATCTATGACATTTTATTACATGCGTATTCGGCATCGATGAAATAAATTGAAAAAAAAGAATATAAAATTTTATAAATGACAAAGCTACGCTTATATTAATTTTGATTTATTAATTCCTCTGCACATTTCTTGAGTCCATGATAGTCGGCACAAAATCAGATTATCGCAAAGGTCATGAAGGGCAAGGGTCCGAAAGAGAAGAAAAAAAAAAGACGAATCACTATTGAAGAGTTGGCCATTATTGTGGTTTCGCTAACATTTAGATTCGAGAGTTGGCAAGCAATTTGTTCGAAGCCAGAAGAAGACAACGTTTGATAGAGGGAGTTATATTTACAAAATTGTGCTTGGATTTGCAGTGCAGACCATTATTGTGGTTTTCTCAAGTTCAACCATGATTTGATTTCAAAATTTGATATGAGAAGTAATGTGCCAAGTTAATTTTTTGTTCTGTTCTGGTTTCGAATTTTCATTTTTTCTTTCTTTTAACAATTGAAGAAACCCCTGAGATAAAAAAAACAAATTATAAAAAATATTTCCATTTTAACTGCCTTATTTGTTATTTAATTATCCTTTTTAACTATTATCTCACTTTTCAGAAACAAATTATAAACCATATTTCCATTTTAACTGCCTTATTTTTATTTAATTGAACAAAGATTTTTCAATTGATACAAGTTACAATTCAACAATGTAAGTTCCTCTACCTTTTTTTTTCGGTTCAGAGTTACATTGCTTTTCAATCCATGGAACCATGAGTTGTATATGGAAGTCTTTTTCCATGTACAAAAGACTGAAATAGCCTTAGAGATCGATCTGGCTGTGCATATGGTACCATGTGAGCTGCACCTCGTACCGTTGCAAATGTTAGCAAATTTCCATACTCGGTGTACCATCCACCAACCTGGTACAGAACACCAAAAAATTCTGCATGTCAAGTAATGAAAATTGAAATTTTGAGTCTTTATACGTTCATTAACACCATATATATACCTGGTCTTTATGAAACCAAGCTCTGTATGGTACGCTAACTTGTAGTTTCATATCATGAGCTAATTCTCTAATTAGTGTTCTAGAGCCCAACAATGGCACGACTGAATCTTGGTCCCCACTGCAAGTCCAAAAAAAATTATATAATCTCAAAAAAATATCCAAAAAAAGAATATTTGATTCATCAAGTAAAAAAATGTCAAATTTATAACCTGAAAACCAAGACTGGAATTTTGTTCTCCACGAATCTCCGCAGTAACGGCAGGATATTAATGTTACCATCTGTATTGCTATAATTCAGAACACTGAAAAAACAATATATCAACCAAATTATTTATAATTATATCATAATTCTAGATTTACATAATATTAAGTAAAAGAGGGTGTTAAATACGAAAATGTCTTACTCGCTGCACATGCTCCATGAATAAGGCAACTTGGTCCTATTTGCATGAAGAGCATTTTGAACTTCGGGAAGGTTGAAATAAAACCGTCTTTCATATGTCATACAAACATCAACTCCGACACTCATTTTCGTCACCTAAATATAATTTTACAAATTATCAAATTAGTAAGTATTCAAAGACAATTTCATATGGTTAACAATATTTATCATACTTACATATTTCTTTAGGCGCAATTCCTGCTCGACGATACTAGGATAGCAAACATCGAGAATGACATCATAATTGTTCACGTAGTCTCCGACCACATGGTTGGCTTCTGCAATGGCATCGTTGCATTTTTTTGTAACATTATGTGGGGAGCTAAACACATAATCTTCGAAATCACACTGGTTCATTACCGAGAGCCCGATCTCGTCAGAAATCATACCATGAGACCAAAAATACTCGTATGTAGCTGGTATGTCACGGTCCAATTTTAATAACGGGTTTCCAATCTGTTCAAATAGTGTTAGAAATTAGTATATATTTTTTCTTTTTAAACTCCTCAAAAGAAAAGTTGACATATTTGTTTTCATACAAAATAAGTTAAAATCAGTAATTCCAAAATTCCAATCAAAACATCATATTTTCATGCAGATTTTAAATTGCATGTACAAAATTTCGTTTGTTAGATAAACTTGAGAAGTAGTTGCTTGCTTTTTATTTGTTGTGCTTTGCTTTTTTTGCATACAAACTAACTACAAGACCAAAAAATTATAGGAAATAATACAATAACATTTTCAGTAAATATTTTTAACTATGTTAAAAAGATATCTTACGGCGATTCCTTTTATATTGAACTTGAAATCTTTCGATTTCTCATTGTGCGAAAGAAGAACATCAGCTAGCTGTGGAATATAATGCCCTGCAATAGTTAATTAATTTCAAATTCTCAAAGCAAATAGTAAGAAAAAATAAATTTTCAAATGAAACAATAATAGTAGTAAATAAATAATAATAATGGGAGATTTTAAGTTGAATTAATTTTTTTATAAGGAATCGAATTAAATCCAACTGTGATAACTGTATATTATGTTATAGACCAGTGACTATTAAATGGATTCAAATTATTATAATATGGACTTGTCCATAACAAAAAAAAAATGCAATTTTCACAACTGTATTCAATTTGAATTCTTCATAATCTATGTTGCGCACGCATACGGGTAATTTATCGACACGATACAAATACGTCGATACGGAAGTTTTTCAAAAAAACATAGGATATGATACGTCTATTATATATAATCTTTTATTAGTTGTAATTTATATATTTAATATTTTTTATTTTTTGTTTATAATATTTTTGATATAAAATATACTAAAAGTTTATTATTACAAAAATAACTTTCTATTAAGTAAATTGTTATTATATTTAGTTTACTTGTAGTATTATTCATTTATTTTTCATTTCAAATTTATATTTTTGTTTTTCAAGAACATTTTATTGATACGATAGAAGTATCCGAGAAGTATCCGAGAAGTATCTCCTATTATTTTGTAATAAAATATTCGGATACTTCACGTGAAGTATCCGATACGTATCCGACGAGTATCGTACGGGTATTAGTATCTATGACTTGATTTTTGAAGTATCCGCTTAGCATAGCTCATAATGAATTCGACTTAGCCCTGATAATAACTAAGGTCTAAAGAGGCATAAAAATATATGTAAGATTTTTTATTTCTTAACCTGCATAGCTCTCTCCAGTTAAGAATAAATCGCGCGTTTTTAGTTCTGGAAACTTCTCGAACCATCTCAGTAAGAAAATATACATATCCGTCGCTAAAATCAAAATCTAAGTCAAACAATACATTTTTAAAAGAACTAATAAAAAATGTTTCTAATTTTTTCAAGTTTAAAAATGTACCGGTTGCCACATCACCAGTATTGTAGTCTGCCGATCTATTCGAATAAGACCAACCGACACCAGCAGGAGATTCGACAAATAGTAAATTCGATACTAAAAACAAAAAATAAAAACCAAAATAGTCAAAAATGTAAAAACACGAAATTTTTTATATTTTGAGTAAAATAGCGAACCTTTGTTCCAGGATTTCTTGTTTATTCTTAAGCCCCTACCATCTCCTCTTGGATAAAATGGACCCAACTCGGTAAAAGCACCGCCTCCCATCGAAGAACAACCAGGACCTTCATTAAACAAATTATGATTTTCTAATTCAGAAGATATAATAGTTAAAACTATAGAATTCTATATACATGGCAATTAGTAGAAATTAGAAATCCCAAAGGAATTATCAAATTTGCATTTTTTTCATTTAGGTATATTTATAAGAAATTCATTCATTAAGCACACTTTCTGCCAGAAGGATAAATGTAAATATAAAGTTTTGTAGGGTAGGTTTGAATAGAATGACAAAAGATTTCTGCATGGTTGTTCCCCACAAGACAAGATATTAAAGCTTTCTTTCTCAAGAAAAATGGAAGTTGGTACTGTAGTCTGTACAAGATATTTCCAATTAGAAATTTACAATTTACATTTCAGTCCCTCATCTTTGTATATAATTCATTAATAGTGTCAAAGACAAGGTGTTTCCTAAACATTAAAATAAGAGAGTGACTGAATTGAATGTTTAAGAACGTTAATTATATTCTAAACAGAAAAACAAGACACGTTAGAAGCTTGTTGCTCTATTAGCCAAGACAAGAAAAAAACCAAAGCTATAGGCACATTATTTACCCCTCCCATTAAATTTACCCCACTTTGGAGCCAAATCAGGAGGTCACGTCACCCGCTACTGTTCACCCTCTTCAGTGTACTGTTCTCTTCAGCGCACTGTTCACATAATTTTACTGTTCACCGAATTTATGTTCATACTTTTACTGTTCATTGAATTTGCTGTTCACAGCTATTTTCCCTGTTCACTGAATTTACTGTTCGTTGAATTTACTGTTCACAGATTTTTTTTTTTAAATACCAAAATGCGTCTTTTATGCGTCTATGTACCAAGCTGCGTTTTTATGTGCTTATTATAACAGTTTTGATTAGTACCAAGTTACGTCTTTTATGTTTTTTTGTTTGCCTTTTTTAGAATTTTATTTTATTTCACATATCTGATATTCTAAATAAAACATTTGAATTTTTCTTTTGGAACATATGATATGCTTTTAGGAGAAAAAAAATTTGTATTTATTACGTAATACTTGTGAGACTATTTAATATCAGAGTTTTTTTTTTTAATTAACATTTGGATAAAATTGAAAAGTTTGATTTGTACTTATAACGTTTTAGATAAAATTATTATTTTATGATCATAAAAAATTTTGAAATATCGCAGCGAAGCGCGAGAAATATTTCTAGTTTTTTAAATAATAATAGAGGAGGCTCGATGGTCCATTTCTACTTCATTTCATAATTTTATTGAAAAGCAAGATTACAATGCTACAGACAAACTAAGAAAAAAGCAAACAAGTCAAACCTAACTTTTCTGAATATTTAAAAAAAAAATTGATCAAAACAGAAGATCTCCCTATAAATGCTTCATTTTGTTCCGCGTTATTTTTTTAAAAAAAAATATCTGATTATTTTTGTAATACATAATTTTACTAAATATTTTTTGTTATTTTTTAATATTTAAAAAAAAATCATAAAATAATTATATATTAGCTCATATAAACCATACATTATTTGATATATAATTTGTTCAATCAGTAACAAATAATAAACATATAACTATTAACAAATTAATTTACTTGTATGAATTATTCTTATATATTTAGTATATACTCGAATATAAAATTTAACAAAATCACCTACATCCAGTTTAAAATTATTCAAAGTTGTAAATAATATTTATTAACATGATAATTAATTATTGTATTAGCTCATAAATTTTTTTTTGCCAACATATTTTCTAGATGATGAAATTTTTTATATCGTTGTTTATTTTTTTTAAACAAAATATTAAAATCATATAAAATATTAGTTAAAGTCTCATTTTTTTACAAAATTAGTATATGTATGATTTTTTTTTAAATAAAAAATTAGCAAATATTGTTAAGTAAAATTATATTGCAAAAATAGAGGAGTATTTTGGTCCAAAAATATTAACTCTAAACAAAATTAAGTTTTAACATTTATAAGAGAGTTTTATATTGAGAGTTCTTTTAGAATATTCAGAAGGTGAGGACGATTTTTAAAATATTCAAAAAGTTAAGAGAGTTTTTAAGAATTTCCCAACCTAAAATAAACAAGGATCAAAGAGCAAAATGTACCTCCATTAAGCCAAAGAGTGAGAGGTTTCTTCTCAGACTCTCCATCAGCCTCAGTGAAGTAGTAAAAAAGGCTTCTCCCTGCATTCAAATCCACATCTACGTACCCAGCAAACTGCCTGAACCCAACCTTCTGTTGGCCTGGTAAACCGACCACCAAATCCTCCTGTGGGTACCCTCGTACTCCTCTCCGTACCGAACCCAGTACCGTACACACCAGTAACACGCACCATTTCAAGCCATGCATCTCTCAATTTTCGAAAACAGAGGAAAACGAAGCACAATTTACTATTGAGTTGTGCCCCCTTTTAGAGACGAGAAAAAATGGTGATAAGAACGAAATTAAGAATGCGGCTAGAAGAAAACAAAACAGAGAGAAAAGTAGGGCGCGAGGTGTGATGTAAGGAGGTGGCAACGAATACGATGAATTTAGCTGCAATTTGAGCTCGAACTGAGTCCAAATTTGTACAACTGATTTTTGGTTCGATTTGGGTTTGAAGTAGCTTTTTGAGCGTGGTTAGCTGTATTAATGGAGAGAGCCGTTGGGAGGGGAGATAAACAGAGACATGTCACATGAACTCACAGATGCTTGCCACGTGGTACTTGATCTAGATCTAGGGAAGGAAAATTCGTAAAGATTTGGCAGGTGAGAACTAAGAAGGGGGTGGCTCCGTGGCTCAATGTGTATGGTAACTGTGCAAATTGGTTCGTGTTAAATCATAAGATATATATATTCAGTATATATTTTCATATCATCTGAGTTCACGATGGACCAAGTCAGTGACGTTTATTCGATTGGAACAATAGAGTGTACACCGCAGCTATTTAAAATTTTATGTATGGTGTTATTTGTTTGGTTCTGTTAATTATATCTTGAATAAATTTGTGGGTTTCGGATTCGGATCATCTTCGTAAGGACTTTTTGGGTTTGGATATCTTTTTGGGTGACGATTGTCGGTCTATCTTCAGTAATGAGTTGGTCACTGTTTGGTCCCGAATAAAGTTTTGCTGTAATTATGAGCTTTTTACAGGCGTGATTGTATCCTTTGAATGATTGGGAAAGATTTATGTGATATCAGATATCAAACATATGAATAGACCATACATTTGACATGGCACATGAATTTATGTTTGATTTATGATATATTTTAAATAATTAATGTCACAGAGTTTTTGCATTCCTGTAAAATTTGTTTTAACATTGATATGAATTTGTCATGAAAAAATCAATTTATCGTATTTGTTGGGAAATGATTCCCACTAAAATACATGTGATTATGTGAATTCTCCATATGATTATGTTTTTGGGATGAGGCTGATATTTTTCCGTATAGGCCTTGGTCGAATTATACAATGACAAACGGACGTCATTCATTTTTTTTTTTTGCGTAAAAATAAATTTTTTTTTGTTGCGTATAATTTTTTGTTGTTGTGTGTATAGCCCATATGCACGGCCCATTACAGCTTAATCCACAAGTTGAAACTAGTCTGTTCAAATAAATGTTCAAATAATACACCAAGTTCTTATAAAAAATCACAATTATTTGTATAGCCCATATGCACGGCCAATCATAATTATTTGTATAGACTAGCCCATATTAATTTGATCTACCATGAAACTAGTCTGTTCAAATAATGTTCTTATAAAAAATTCAAACAAATCGGCCCAACAAAATATATCTAAAAATGGGGCTGAGCACTGTCTACTCATTCCGCGCTAACGGCGCACCGTTAACAACGCACCACCATCGATCTTTCATCCAATCTGGCAGAGACTCGTAGTCGTCTCTAAGAATTATAACAGTGGTTATAATCGAATCTGTTACAAGCATTAAATAGTAATTAATTTAATAACTACTCCCATAACTACCACTATTAATTATTATCCATTACTTGTAAAACTATCCTAGCCATTCAATAATCTTTAATCTTTAATCCAGTGATTAAGTGGCAGCCAATCACAATTAAGCTAAAGGATTGGGCCCTAATTACACATTCCAATTTCGTCATTTCCCTCTCTATATAAAGAAAGCCTCTCTGTTGACACTCGATGCATCATTCTCTCTTCCGCTCTTCATCTTCTTTTCTTCCTCGCGATTAACGATTAAGCCCAAGAGTTCTAAATCTCGATACTCAATTCGAGTTTGTGGGTTGTAACAATGGCGAGGGAGAAGATAGAGATAAAGAAACTGATGAAAGATCGGCCAGGATCGTGTGGCAAGAGACGAAAGGGGCTTAGAAAGAAGGCACCTGAATTCTCGCTTTGAGGCAAAATCACTCATTTCTCCAATTACCAGGTATTAGTTCTTTCTTTTTGCTTAATTTATATTCTTGATTGTTTTCTAACTTCTTTTTATTTGATTCAAATTTGTTGATTCAAAATCACTCATTTCTCCAATTTATATTCTCGCTTTTGTACTTTCTGTTACTCGCTTTGATTCAAAGATCGGCCATGATTGTTTGTTGTGTTTTGAGTAATTTTGAATATAAATCTGAAAGAATAGAATTTGCATCAACCTTGAACTGTTTAAAGTTTCACTAATTCGACTGGCTCAGATTCTTTATCAAGACTGAATTGATTATTCGAAATGAATGACCCAATTAGACTTGCATTGTTCATATTGTGAATGTTGGATGGAATTGATGCTTTAAATAAATGAGGGATCTCATCTTGGGTTATTTGAGTACTTTTACATTTAAATATAAAAGAATACAATTAGCATCTTAAACTATTTAAAAATTCCCTTTTAGAATGACTGATAGTATTTTTGTTAGTGTTTTGTTAGTATTATGCATGTATAATAATATTTTTGTTAGTATTTTGTGAATTTGAAGATTGAAATAAAAAATTGCTATACATACAGGTGATGGCTTGGTAATGCAAGAAGAACTGAAGATAGGTGGTCGTGGCGGCACAGCGAGATGGAGTACAGGAGCAATTACGGAGCACTAATTAGATTTATAATTTTTATAATTAATTCTTAGTTAGCATTTTATATATTTTATAATTAAAATAGATTAAATAGCACCAATATTGGAGCTTAAATGGAGCAATGGAGCAATAATGGAGCTTAGGAAGCTCTATGGTCGGCAATGGCGCTATGGAGCTTAGGAAGCTCTGATGGATGGTGCAACGGAGCTATGGAGCTTAGGAGCACAAAATGGAGCTTATTTAGGATTTTAATTTACTTTACAGTTTTTTTTAATTTAATTTACTTTACAGTTTGTTTTTTTATTTAATTTTTAGGACTTAGTTTAGTATTAGGATTGTAGATTTAAAATAGTTAGTTAGGATTTCATAAAGAGAGCATAAATGGAGCTTAGGAGCACAAATGGAGCTTAAGAGGGCACTAACGGAGCATCAATGGAGCTACGGAGCAATGGAGCAATGGAGCTTATTTAGAATTTTAATTTACTTTACCGTTTTTTTTAATTTACTTTACAGTTTTTTTAATTTACTTTACAGTTTTTTTTAGTTATTAGGGTTTAGTTTACATTTTCGTTCTTTTATTTTAATTTACTTCTTACATTCTGTAACGGAGCGATGGGCAAGGTGGATGAACGGAGCATAGGCAGCAAAGGGCAAGTTGGATGAATTAGAAATTAGTAATTAATTTGATTAAGACTAATGTTGTTGGACTGTAGGTAACTCTGCCTGTGAATTCTTTTAAAAAAAAAAAGAATTCACAGCCGGTCCCAAGCCCGGATAAAAGAGGAGGGCCTGCAAGTGCTTTTTATTTTTCTAAAATCATTAATTGTAAATCAATGTAAAACTAATTAGTTTTTTTTTAATTCGCAGATTCTTTGGGAGAAGAACTGTCAGAAGTAAGGATCTAGTCTGCTCAAGGTCAGCTTCGTAATTTCACTCATATTTTTCTCTCTAAATTTCATTAATGCCATTTTCTTTGCATATCAAAATTCAGGATTCCAGAATATCATCATCAAACCTGTTTCAGACTTTTCTCTCTAAAAGACTCGGTGACGATGGTCTCCCTCCCTTGAGAAGCTTCCCCTGGTGAGTTTTCTAATTTATTACTTTTTGGAGGTTATTTTGCAAAATGTGTCTTCTAATATATTTAGGATAATCTGTTATCTTTTTGGTTGCGGGAATCACAAAAAATTGGGGGGTTAATCTGTAAAAGTCTTTTATGTTCTACCAGGGACCTTTATTAAAAATATTTCATCAGTTAAATAACATCAAGAGAAAATACCCTAATGGCTAAACCCTGAACCCTAACGCAGAATATTCAAATTGCAGGATGATGATTACTTTTGTATTTTTCTTTTTCTTTTTTAAAATTTTTTCTTCATTTGTTATGACAGCTCGTACCGGTCAGGTATGATCAAGTCTGCTCGCAAGTCAGGTTCGCGATTTGAAATTGCACACATTTCTGGGTAATTTTGTAAAATGTGTTGTGTATTGTCCTTGTATGCAAATTTTAGTTTAGAAGGAAATGGTACTTTCTGTAATTATTTAGAAGGATCACGTTTGCTCGTGAAGTTCAACAAGGATCGAGTGTTCTAAAATCATGGTAAAGCAAAGTAATTAATGAATCGCAAAACTAATTAGTTATTTTTTGTTCTAACAGAATTGAATGACCCTAATTAGAATTCTCTCTAAATTTCATTAAGGAGAAGAACTATCACATTCCTCTTCAATTTCACTAATTAGTTGGAATATTTCGAGTGTCGAGCATGATTTTCCGTTTCGCCTTTTCAACTGTACAATATAATGGCCTAAACAGCACGTAAATAATATAATTGAATTATATATTTTTTTAATATAATGCACATTGAATAGATCTTTTTACAAAATTCAAAAAGGAAATTTACCAAAATGGTAGGGTTGAATCTGCAAAAATAGATCTTTTTATATAATGATTAATGTTTACAATAACTTTAATTTTTCGTAGGGTTGAATCTACAAGTTAAAATCGTGATTTTAAAAATAATATGTAGATATTGATAATATTATATGAACACACAAAAATATCAAATAATACTTGTAAATATATATTATTTTTGCATAAAACATATTAATTTTGATCATTTTTTCGGTCTTTACAATATATTTCTAAAAAATAATTTTCAATTTATATAGTAACCGCTGGCGCTGATTAAGAAAAATCAGTGGATTCTTGAAAGAAGTCAATTAAGGGGGTTTTGATGTCATTTAAAAAGTTAGGGGCTTCTTATAATGTTCAATTGAGTTCGGAGATTTTTGAAAATTTCCCAAAAATAATTTGTCTAAGTTCTATTAATTAGCATTAACTTATCTCTTTTATAATATAGAAATAATTAAGTAAGTTATCTATCTAATAATTTGTTCAAGTAGTATGATGCTTGTTTTTTCGTTTTGTTTGGTGAATTGGATAATATTTTTGTAAAAGAATATTGTGTTATGTTATATTTTGGATAAAAATATTATTATATTGTATTACATTTATTTAATATTTTAAAACTGTAATTTGTTATTCTTTATTTTTATTTTAATGATATATCATGGAATTATTGATTTTTTAATTATTCTTTATGAAATAACAAACATTTTATAATGTCAAATATAAAAAAAAAAATTTGATAAAAAAATTCAAGCAAATACAAATATTATCAAAATGTGGTTCTCGAAAAGAAAAAAATTTCAACCATGATAAATCGAAAAAAAATACAAACCATTACTAAATAACTGAAATCGTAAGAAAGTCAATTTGTTATACTATAATTCAAAAAACTAAACTATTTTGAATATAGTCTTCAAAAAGCTGGTAGAAATTAACGGTCTAAATCTAATTACATGTTTAAAATAACTAAACCGTATTGGTGCTTAGTCGGCTCCGATTTTCTTCTTGCTCCTAATGACCCCAAAACAGTCAATATAAATAAAAAAAATAAAGTAAATGAAATGATTCGATCAAAAAGTGTATCAAAAATTTTAATTTTAAATTGAAAATGATTCAATTTCAATCTCAAGGTCTTCCTGAGCAAATCAATCTTAGGAGAGAAAAAGTTAAAAAATAAAATATGTATGATGCTTGCTTTTTTTTGTTTTTATTTCGGTACATTGGATACGTTTTTTAAGAAGGAAAATTTTATATTTCATTTCTGGTTAAAAATACTAGTATACGCATGAAACTTATTATATTTTAAAACTCTAATTTGTTATATTTCAGTAATGGTATATCATGAAATTCTTGAGTATTTAATTACTCTCTAGGGAAGGATACAATTGTTATTTCATGAAATATACCAAACATTATATGCTTTAAATAACCGTAGAAATATTACTTTTCTTAAATTATAAAAATTTAACCAAACACACACTTACGGTATTTTGAAAGATTGGCAAAAGGCTCCAAAATAATTGAAAATTGAAAATTGTATAAAAGAACATATATTCTCACAACAATTTAAAATACCAAATTATTTTAAATATGGTCTTCAAAAGCTGAAAGAAATTAACAGTCTAAATCTAATTAGAAGATTAAAAAAAAAAACTAATGCATATTTGCTCTTAGTCTATATCAATAAACTTATCATTGATAAATATCTGACACTCTTCAGAATTGTCATTTTCTGACGTGTCTTTCGACTCGGCTTCGACTTTCTTTTTGCTCCTAATAACCCAAAAAAGTAAATATAAGTAAAAAGTAAAGTAAATGAAATAATCAGATCAAAAGTGTGTTCGAAATTTCAAATTTACACTGAAAATGATTCAATTTCTCCACCGAAGTTTTCAAAGTCTTCCTGAGTAAACCAATCTTTTTTAAGCTGGAAATATAAAAGAAAATTCGAAGAAGTAAAGTGTAGAAGATATATAATACCAATTAAATGAGATAATTTACTTACGAAGTAGGGGTAGTCTTGTAAATTAAAATTATTTGGCGCATTTTCTAGAAAAAGGTATATGAAATACAGAACATATGATCCACATTCCTCTCCATTTGTTTGTTTTGGTACCTAAAATACCATTAAAATATTGATCATTATTATAAAACAATAACTAAAAAGAATAGTAAATATTTGGTAAAATTATAAAAATAGTGAATTACGTTTGGAATTAAAAGAGGGATTTCAGATATGTATTTTGGGTTTTCTTCCCTCCCTTCAGATCCATAAATATCAAGTATAAACCTATTCATAATTCGAAACACATAAAAAATAATAAAAAAACAAATAAATGGGAAAAAAATAGAGAAAAATGTGATTAATTAACCTTCTAATGTCTGGTTCTAATCGCCTTGGATCGTTCTCGAATAATGAATCCAACAAAAGCATACAAGGCTTATTTGTTTTCAATTCATTCGATTCTCCAAAATTACACAAAATAAGTAAATTCCAATGACCCCTATTAATTACGAATAAAATTAATTAATTAAAAGAAATCGAAATTAATGTAGAAGAAAATATTTCATTCTTTCTTACCAACAAACTATTGGGACGAAAATATATTTCTTCGAAAAGATATCTTTATCTTTTATCCACTCCAGAACTTTTATTCTCGTGTGCTCCTCTTTATATAAAGAAAACCACAATGAGTCGAAATATGCAAACGAGTCCCTCTT
Source organism: Luzula sylvatica (assembly GCA_946800325.1). Taxonomy (NCBI): domain Eukaryota; kingdom Viridiplantae; phylum Streptophyta; class Magnoliopsida; order Poales; family Juncaceae; genus Luzula; species Luzula sylvatica. The sequence goes on along the minus strand of OX326959.1, from coordinate 71,779,182 downwards.
TTCTTCTGAAATCTTGCCCCAGAGGTCCCTTACAAACAAAAAAAATTAAATTTCGAGGACCAATTTGAGAATTCGAAATTTTTGCGAACTAACTTACTCTAAGAAAGATTGAAACACGTCTGTGTCAAGCTTTTTATTGTCCTGGAATCTTCTAGAAGAACTTCTAAACTGTCTTTTTCGTTTTATTAGCATTTCATCCTCAGAAGATGAATTATCTTTTCCCTTTCTCTTCCCTTTTGATTTTTTTTTCGACCCTAAACCCAAATTCATTATAAATCATCAAATAAAAACAATAATAGCAATAATTATAATTTTAATTACCACGTGGGGGTTTAGGGTTTAACACCACAGTCTTCTCTAATTTCTTCTTCTGTGACAATTTCATGTGCTCACTAACAATTCCTTTTATCTCGTCAGTGGAATTAGGGCACGGCGCCACGTCACCTTTTATATGCGCGATGTGCTTCTTGAACCGGCTTATTCCTCCACTTGTCACTTTGCCACACAACTTACAAACAATATTTTGCGTTCTTTTGTTTTTCTTTCGGCCTTTCGTGGGGGGAGCGAGATGGCCGTATTGCCAGCCTGGATCGGTCGAGTTTGTTTCGATTGTTGGGTCCTCTACTGAGCTGGCACTTGCCATGGTGACTGTACAAATTGGTATTTCTTGTATTTTCTATAAGTTCTCTCCTCTTTTTATCCCTAAATGTCCTGAAAATATTCAATTACGCCTAATTTGTATCGAATTCACCCAATTGATACTGAACTAAATAATTCTGGCAGTAAGTAACGAATTTTTCTATTAAATTCAAATTAAACATTAGGGATTGCTTTAACTTCCGTGAATTTTTTTCATTTTTGGAAAGAGTTTCCCGCCGAGTAAACTAATTTGGATTTTCATTAACACAGTTTTTCGGATTCCAATTGACTAAATTTGGAAAAATATACCAAAAACACGTAAAACTTACAGTAGATCCGCAGTTTCCAGAACTTGATAAGAAATTTGAAATGGAAGTTTTGGAGTGGGGAGCTCCCAATAACATTATGAGGACTGAGGACTTGGAAGAGACAATACAGTTCAACGGCTCGGATAATTAGATATCAAGAAGAGGTAATCTCGACTGTTGGATCAAGGTCATTTTGGGTCAGACCAGATCAATTGAATTTTTGGAGTATTCTATCTTATTCATGGTTGCAAATGCAAATAGGGGTGTCAATGATGTGAATATTACCCAAAATCCAGTATAAAATCGAACAGTGTCAATGGTGTGGATATTGACCGAACCGATCCGAACCGAGTCTAAAAAAATATCCGGATTCGAAAAAATATTCGGATCCGAATTGATTCGAATATGGATATGATTACTAATTTTAATATCCGGAATCTAATCCGATATTTGATTTTGGTGTCGGAACAGGATCCGTGTTCTGGATCCGGATATTATTAGGATCCGGATACACGGAACTGGATTCGAGTATCCGGATTCGGATTCGTATATTTTTTATATTTTAATGTATCTCATTTGATATTAGTTGAAAAATCATATATGTATTAATGATTTGTGAGTGGTTTAAAATCACAATCGTAAAATAACGTTCAAATATAATCATATATATTGTTCATGTCACAAAAATATATTATGTTATCATAACATAGTATCCGTTTGAATATCCGAAAAATATATTAAAATAACGTTTTAATATCATAACATAGTATTCGTATTCATATCCGACAATATTCAAACCGTATTCATATCCGTTTTCTATCTGAATCATACCCGGATCCGAATAATTCCGTATATGAATCTATATCCAAAAAATAATATATGGATATGGATCTGGCATGACCACTATCCGAACCGTTGACAAAATATATGGATATGGATTTTTGCATGTATTAATTTTTTTAACTTAACTGTTCTTGAAAAATAATTACAAAATTATATATTACTTATTGTTAGTTTTGTTCCAACATTTTTGAGAAAATAAAATAAAATATATATGTATATATTTTGCATGTATTGGTCATTAACATTTTAAAATTAAGTATTTAATTCGAAGTGTAGGCTGCAAATTTGGTATATTCGCGATCTTTTGAAAAGTAAGTATTTTGAATGGGTTAGTTTTCAGTTAGGGCATTTTTTGTGAAAAAATAAATGAAAACTAGATATTTTGAATATATTAATCTTCAAAAACTTAATTTTTTTTGCATTTGTAAGTGTCAATTAGGATATTTATGAGAAAAACAATTGCAATTCTAGAATTTTGTGAGTAACGTCTTTCTAACAAAAATGAGTATTTTACATACAAAAATGGTACGCTCACAAACATAATCCACAAATATAATCCCGATGAATATTTTTAGGTATAAATTAGGTAGGACTCAAATAAATTATGTTCCATATATAATTAATTTGAGTTTTTCTTCAATACACCAAAAGTTTCCTAACCGTTCATTCTCCAAAATCTAATGGTCTAGATTAACTAAGAAAACCTGGTAATCTTATTCAGCAGGTAAAAATCCGATTCAGCAGGTTACCACTATTATAGAAAAAGGATAGAAATGTAATTTCACTTTTTCATTTCTCTTTTTTCTCTTTTTCAATGACATGGAATTGCACGCCTAATTTATTGATCAATTTCAATGATATGCATGTACAATTTATTGCAAGGAATGGACCATTTTTATTTTTTTGGTCTACTGTATTTTGTGCGACGTGTCACTTGTGAGTAACTGAAATATTTTATCCATCCCCCAAAAAAAAACATTCTAAAAAATATATAAAATCAATACAAATATATTAAACAATAATTTTACTATCATTTGAAATAAATTGAAATAAAATATATAATAATTTTAAATGTATAATAAGAAATTAAATACACATTTGTAACAAGAGCTTCCCTCGTTACAATTCAGTGAATTGTACATGATAATTGAACATTATAATTAAACAAATTTCCTTTCATGCTATCGAACTCTTTATTTCACAAAATATATTACTCATAAATTTATATCAACTTTAACTTTAACATTGTATCATATCATGTAAGATTGCTAAAGTTTAATATTGCATTTATATAGATTATTAATTTTTAGTATCATACATAGATTGCAAAAGTTTAATATATTTCGATCAACTTTCAATCTTTGCAGATTATTAAAACTTAATAGTGTTTCATCCTGATTTTCTAGATTTATAAACAATAATTGTGTGATATTTCAGTGGCTATAAGCTATGTTTCACTAATACAGATATAGCATATATGATACAATACAAATACGATGATACTGCAATTTTTTTAAAAAGTCCCGGATACAGATACTTCTACATAATTATTAATTTAATATACTTATATGATATATAATTAATAAATTAATAATATTTTAAAATTAAATATCATGACCATAAATAATATCAATTAAACAATACAAGTGTCATAAACTATCATAAACTTGTTCTAGCAATATTTTGGAACTAATCTTGAAATATCCTAGAAGGATCCTATATAATTTATTTAATAATATTATGTGCCAAAATATATAATGGACCGAAGTATCATAAATAGAGTATCTCAGCTGTATCCTAAACGTATCCACAGTCGTATCCTGGACGTATGTCCAGCCGTATCATGTCGTATTCTAGTCGTATCCGAAAATAATAAATATTAAAATATCCGAATACGCCACGTGGCGTATCCTAGTCCTATCACACTTGTGTCTGTATCGGATACGTGTATCCTCACGATACTTCTGAATTTTCTAAGCATCCGTGTAGCATAGGCTATAAGTCATTTTGATTGCCAATATATTGTAGTTAGTGTCAATAATAATAATAATAATAAGTATTATTATTGTTGTTGTTGTTGTTGTTGTGATGTTGTTGTTGTTGTTGTTGTTGTTATTATTATTGTGATTATTATTTTAAAATTGAGAAAGTTAAATTTATTTATATATTTTTTAGAAGCATATGAATTTGTTTAGAAAATAATGATGCCACAATTAATCTTTTTAAAAACAAATCTAATTATAACGTAAAAAAAATGAAAATATAAATGATATTATGCACACATTGTGTAATTCATTTTTTGTTTTGACATGTTGATCATGTTTTATTTTTCTCTATATGCAATTCACGTTTTAACGATCATCAAGACTTACATGCATGCTTTTATCTGTTTAACGGCTTATAAAGTTCACATATGCATATGCATCTTGTTGATGTCTCGCAAATTAATTCACATGAATATATAATTAGTGATATCTCAAATATTTGGGTATATACAATATTTAATATTAATATATCATTAAATAAAATATTAGAAGGACAAATATTTTTACATTTTGTAATCAGTACACTAACTCTTTTTTTTTTATTGAAAACATATTATATCCTTGTATAATGAATTTATTTTGTTGAGAAAAAATAGCGTAGACTGTTATGTCCTATTTCTATTGTTTATATTAATTCTAATAATTAAGTTCATATTATTTTTTTGGAAAAATATAGTTTGCCCCTCAAACTCACTTTTACATCCTTGATTATGTCAATTGACATGTAATATCATCAATTACATGTACCAGTTAAAGTTTTACATGTCAATTACATGACACACCATATTCATTTGTCATTGTACCTTTATGTTAACTAAATTATCATAACTAATTAGGAAATTAACTTGAATACTTAAATGTTAGTTGGGGTAATTAAGAAATTAACTTCAAGTAATAATATATTTGCCCCCCAAAATATAATTGTTCAATTCATAATGTTAAATCATATTTAATTAACATTAGAATGTTAATCATATTTAATTGAAAATTTTGAAATAATTAATTAACATTAAAGTACAAATAATTTGTCAATTAACAAATAATATAGTGATTTTAAATATTAATTGCCTATTTCGCTACTAAATTTTTTTATCTCATTGATTCTAATAATAATTTCAATTATTAGTTTATTTGATAATTGTGATTTTAACTAGTTTCATAAAATATTAAATATATTTTATTTATGACGACCAAATTAAGTTGAAAATTTTATTTAACATGAACATGATATATGAATAGGAGCGTCGGATACGGTTCGGATATTATAAAAATACAAATATGGTTCATATATTGTCGAATACAAATATGAATATGAATATAGATTATTTTCATGTATTCAAACCGTTATTTCATCAGAATTATATTTAAATATTATAGTTCGTGACATTATGTTGTTTTGAATATCAAAATATTATAGTTCGTGTCAATATATTTTATCAACATTCGTACATACATTTTTTGGTGTCAATACACGTTGTCAAAGTGAATATACTAATTTAAACGAAAATATATAATTTTTATATTCAATATATGATTATCATTAAATCAAGTTGTCAGAAGAAGCGTACCATTTTCAGTATTAGTATTATATCATTGTATTATTTTGTAGGTCTATACAATACCATTATATGAAATGAAATTAATTGAAAAATATGAAACAATATTAATATATGTTTTAAATATCAAGAAATAGTTTTTGAATTTATAAGAATCAACGGGAGAAAACAAATAATGTTTAATTTGGTCTTGTATATAATATCTAAAAGGGAAATTATACCTTGCCCCCAAAACCCATCACCACACCCACGATCCCAATACCTTTTTTTTTTTTTGGATTGGGTGTTAATCCCCAACTCCAATTTGCACCCCACTCTCTCTCCAAATTAATTAATGTTTCGAATTAACAGTTAATTGTGAGTAAATTAACACCTCATATTAGTACCTAATAATTCATTAATTCAATTAACAGTTAATTCGAAGCATTGTTAATCGAGTGGGTAATTTTTGGGAGATAGATAGGGTATCAAGGATGTGGTGATGGGTTTTGGGGGTACAGTAAATGGCCTCTATCTAAAATATGCGTGACATACCCAACATTTGATATTTCCAAGGCCAACTTAAAGACCCGACTTTTCATTTTCTACTCTGGAGAGAGAAACAGAGCGACAGAGGAGAGAGTAACAATGAAGGAAGGATCGAGAGAAGAACAAGAGACGTGTAAGCTGCCCTAGACCTCCCACGTCCTCAACATCGTCATGACCTCGGCCTCGCCGCGCCTGTACGTCCGAGTCCGAGGTCTCGCCGCTGCGCTAGACATCGCCAAGACACAACCCTAGACCTGCAAGCTGCCCTCCCACGGACTCACGCTGCTTCGGTGTTGGATCTTTTTTTCAAGGTCAACGATTTGAACTGCAGCTCCTAAAGCAATGAGAAGCGCATGGCATTGCAACATGAGGAGGTAATTCAACTTCTCAAAATTTGTGACTTACGACTTCCTTTTTCAAATTGTATTTCTTAATTCAACAATTTTTCCCAGTAGATTTCCCAGAATGTTGGAAAGAGTAAAATCCAACAGAAAAAAATGTGAACGAGCTACCAAATCAATCGACATTCTTAGATTCTTAGTAAAAATTTAAGATCATTTCTGTTACAATTGGATGTATTTCTTAGTTGTCCTCATTTTACGATACTTTATGAGGTATTATTAGATTTTTATGTTGTAGTGTATACCTGTTTTTTCTTTTTCTTTTTGGTATGTCTGGTTTTTTAGGATTCAATAAGCAATTTTGATATTTTCTTAATCGATATTAACAAATATGAATTTACTTGAATTACGAATATTGATGCTTATTATATTTTTTTTGTTGTTGCCAATTTCAGGTACTAAAGAGTTGTAATTTAATCATTGTGTATAGTTTGTTTTTAAAGAAGAATCTTTGTGTACTTTTAGATTATAAAGTTCACAATTCATGCAATCAGATGTACTTAGATAGAATTCATGCTATTTGATGCACTTAGATAGAATTCATTCATGCTATTTAAAGAAGAATCTTTGTGTAATTTAATCATTGTGTATAGTTTTTTTAAAGAAGAATCTTTGCGTACTTTTAGATTATAAAATTTACAATATTATTTGTTTTTATGTTATTTGATGCACTTAGATATAATTCATGCTATTTATATTCTGGTGTATTTCCTATAATATGATGTTTGAGGCTTGAGCTTTATACTTTTATATTTTTATTCAATTTTAAGTGCAAATAAATAGTTTATTGGTGTCAATATACTTTTTTATATGATTTTTAATAATTTTATTATAATTATAATTATTTGAACTAGATAAATTATATTTCCCGAAACTATGTAGATCCCTTAAATTTATGATACTTCAAACCCTTATAAATTTTGGCACGTAATGTTTTTAAATAAATTATACAAGATACTTCTGAAATACTTTTGGATTAAGTTTAGAATAATTTTGTAATACTTGTATTGTCTGGTTAATTTTATTTTTTGTCATTATATTTTATTTTAATATATTATTATTTTTTAATTATATAAATATAAATATATTAAATAATTATTATGTAGTTGTATTCGTGTTTGTGATTTTTTAAAACTAAAAAAGTAGTTTGTCAGAAAAATAATATGTTTTTTTTAAACGATAAAGACTTGTACAAATACTTTACTTACCTCGGATTTGTACTCGACGTACGTTATAATATTTACATGCTTATATACAATGAAGTTTGTGAAAAATATTTATATGCATACTTGCACTTGTTAATCATAGAAACATGATACACTTTTTTTTCTTGAAATTATCACAATAAATGTATTTAATGATGTGAAGTTTTCAAGATTTGATATCATGATATTTTATCTCTCTAATTTACCGGTTAGAAAAGACTTCCCAAATTACCCTTCAATGAATGTATGGTGAGGATTAAATCCATCAAAAAAGTTGGTGAAATTTTGGGTGTATGGAAGAATAACTCAATTAATTTATACTTAAAATTGTTTAGTTCAGTATCAATTGGGTCTTCGGGGGAGTTGATTGACACTCACAAGATATCTTTTTTTCTTACATGATCTCAGTAAGCTATTGTCTTTCTTCAACGTCTCCCGCAAGCACGTACAACATCAAAACTCTCGAGTTTAGCATAACGAGCTCGCTGTGACCTCGGAGGGAAATCCCCTTCTATGGAAACAAAAGGCTCCAACTAAGACGTCTTTTTTCAATATTTTAAATAGCGTGTAGCGGACACGCGACGTTTTAACGTTTAACGTTAAGGGACGATATAACGTCGTTTCATTACAGTAGCGATTTCAAATCATAATTATGGTTTTTACAATATTACATGGATTTAAAATCCAACAAAGGAGAGAGAAAATAAAAACCAAAAAATGTAAATCCAAATAGGATTTTTGTTTTTATTTTGTGATGTATAATCATGGGGTATTGAAAAAAATAATGGATTGAATATTCCAAAGTAAATAATAATGTAGTGCCGCTACAAAACACTAAATATATGCGTTAAACGCTATAGCACTCTGATATAGTGTTGTAGCGGAACAAAACGCTACAAAATTAAAACTATGAAACAACGCCACGTCTATCTTCCGAATTCCGCTAAAACGCCACAACGCCGCTATTTAAAACATTGTAAAATATAAAAAAAAATTATATAATATTCTTATAAAATAATATAATTATATTTGATATGTTTTATTTATATTTTAGGATTACAATGTTTCTCATTTGATTCGATTTTTAATCGGTTCAAAATTTAGTTTGATTCGGATTAAACCAAGTTGGTATTTTATTCCGGCCGAATGCACACTCCTAAAATTGAGAAAGAACTAATGCGACATTTCATGATTTAAATTGGACATAAAAAGAAAAACTATGTAATTTTAAAAAAAAAAATCAGCCTGCCAGAATTTAACACAAAGTTCTGATATATCGGTTTGCAGCATTTTGATTGTAATTTGTATGTAGTTGTCGTTATTGCGTGTTACGGCGACAATACAAAACCGCTATTTAATAGATAATGATTTGCATTTTTGTGATCATTTCCATTATTTCATGTTATAATAATATTACAATATCGTTATTTAATTTATTGATCGTAGATTCGTAACTAATATATACTTAATAAACATAGCAATTAACAAATGTGACAGAATTGATGAAACTATAGTATATCATTAGCATTATTAATTGCTAATTGTTAACTCAGGTCGATGGTAATTATATATAATGTCGATTATTATGTTAGTTATGATCTAAAAGTTGTGTCGAATTTCATTTTGAGAGTATACTTTTCCTTCTAAAAATAAGAAAAAAGCAAAGGAATGTATAAAGCAAACATGAAAATGAGATGATTGAATCACGAAGTGTTCTTTAAGCAAACAATGCATGGAAGTTGGAACGGACCCCCACGTACCATATCGTTTGGCCGGTATCGGTACCGGTACTCTAAAGCAAACATGACATGATGGCCTACCAATTAATAACTCCATTAAATCTCCCAAAATGTTGGCCTCTAATTTCTACATTTCCTATCTCTTCCCATGGCTCGCACTTCTCTTCTTCTCCTCTCGTTACTATCCATATCCATATCATTACTCAAAACTCATGCAAACAACGTTGCTAATATGACCCGTTTGCATTTCTACATGCACGACACCGTAACGAGTCCCAATCCAACGGCAATCCAAGTCATCAAAGGCCCGTCTAAGTATAACGGGTCTGGTCAGCTAGGTTTCGGATCCGTACTGATAATCGACGATCCACTAACAGAGAGTCCAAATCTCTCATCCAAATTAATGGGTCGGGCTCAAGGTTATTACGCCTTTGCGGGTCTATCCGGCACGGAATTGTTACTATCCATGAATATTTTGCTCAAGGGAAGCGAATATAATGGAAGTTCGATTTCGGTATTTGGACGAGATAGTATTTTGGAGAAGATCAGAGAATTGCCCATAATTGGTGGTAGTGGAAAATTTAGAATGGCTCGAGGCTACATTTTGATAAAGACGAGTTCGTATGTTCCTAGCACGAATAATGCGGTATTGGAGATTGAGGTTTATGTCGATAATTCGAATTCGAGTACTATTGATGAACGTGCCGATCCTTCATCTAGTCATGATTCTTCCAAAAGTAATGGTGATAGCTTCTTGTCTTGTATCCGATATTTATGCAATTTTATTGTTGGATTTGTATTGCTTTCATGGTAAGTATTTAATGGGGAGCATTTGGATTATTTAACTTATATTTGATGCTAATGAAATTGAACTTATATTTGATGCAATTTTATTGTTTTCGAATCAAATTCTCTGTTACTCTCTCTTTTGTGTATTTACTGTAGTCTCCTACAAAATATATTTACCATCTTCGTGTTTGGATGAGTTGGAAATGTCTAATTTAATCTTGGAAATAGATTTTATATCAAATTTGAAAAATGAATTTTTAAAGAAGGATAAAATTAATGGCCAACATTCTTGTTTGGCAAAAGTCAGCCAACACCACTTATTATCCTAATTCTAAATATTAGAATCGAATTTTGACTGTATATATATGATTTATATAATTTAAGAATGTTGTAGATTCAATTTCACGAAAATTAAAAATTTCTATCGTACTCATCATAATACTTAAAAAAATTTAACGGTCCAAAATACTTAAAACATGAATCATTATTAAATAAATTTTGAAATTCGAATTTTTTGTTTTGGATTTAATTTAAATCATATAGATAGGCTTATGATGAATTTTTACTAGGTTTTGAATTTTCATTCATGTAAATCTAAAAATTTATCGAAATTGACGGTTGTGAAAATATGTTATCAATTTTGTTAGATAGAAAAATAAAAATTGTACAAAATTTATTCTACATCATATCTAAATGATATAGATCATATTTATACGGTTGAAATTCGATTATAATATTTAGAATTAGGATAATAAATGGTGTTGGCCATAGATCATATCCCTTTTAAAAATATCTTATTTTGCATAAATGTACATATTGTGTGCAAATTTTGATAATAATCCAGGCCAATAAACTTATGTTAATATTAATAAATGTTAATCGATGTATCAATTAAATTTTTTTTTTGAAAAAAATAGAGTAGGCTCTTTCGTCCTACTTCTATTGAATTTTATTAATAATATCATAGTTCTTACAAAGTTAGGCCTAATCACCATATAAACAATTACATTTTAACTATATATTACTAATAATCAAACTCTAATATAAATAGAGTTACCCTAATTGGTAATCCAGTATTTAAAAACCTGGATTTTAATTCTCCATTTATAAAATCCCGGAAACCTATTCCTTTTGTTTGATATATAAAGCACTCTTCCCGTCTTCTCTCGCCTTTAGCCGCCTTTTCTTCCCTCCTTTAGCCGCCTCGCTTCCTCTTTCATTTACCTCCATCGTCAAAACCCTAACTCCTTCCCCTTCAGATCTGATACGAAACCTAACTCTTCCATCTCGCTTAACTCCTTGCATGCATTTATCTCCTCGGTATCTCGTTGTTGGACCACTGGAGATGTTGGATCTGCAGAACTTTCCTCAGTTTGGCTTGTAGAAGGTTGACCTGGGTGCAGTGTGGTTATTGAAGAGATTTGAATGGCTCGGTACTGTTGTATTTGCTCGATTTGGTTTGGAGAGGCTATTTCGCTGATTTCTGGAGTTTCAATCAGAAGATTTTGGATAGAATTTAAGATAAGTACTTCTTTTTCCTTCTCTATCTCATCCTTTTGTTTTACCAAAACTCGTTCTTCTTCTGATAACTCTGATTCAAACCACCAGATTCCATTATTCGATTCTGAGATAGAATTTAGGTCAAAACCTGGTATAGGTTCATGTGTTGTTGCATTGGACTCTGTATCTGGTAGATTTGCATGTTGATCCATTAAAATTCCTGCTTGCATTGCTCCTTCCATTCCTGATTCCAGTTCTGATAATGAATCTGCATTATTAACATTCAAATTAGTGTAGCTATCATCATCATAATCAATTTCACTACTCATATTTGAATCTGAACTGTAATTTCCATGGTTATCATAATTTTGGAACTCATTATATATGTATGAATTATAGTTATTATTTATAATTAATTTATTTAGATTGTATTCATATATTATATAATCTATTACTTGCCAGTTAGTGAATTTTTTATTACTAAAAGTTCTTCTGCATCTTTCAAGCCATACATGGTATATTATTAAGCATATTAATGTTTTATAATCATTTGTTTCACTTTTACTTAGTAATAATTTTATTGGATCAATATTATTTGAATTTCTAATTCCCAATAATCCATGAGTTTTTAATTTTATATTTTTAATATAATCACAATCAGAAATTAAGTGTATTATATTTTCCTCCTCTTTTTGACATAAAACACATCTGTTTACTATATTCCAACCTCTTTTTTTTAAATTATCAATTGTTAAAACTTTATTTAAAATTATTAGCCAAATAAATAATTTAATTTTTAATTCTATTTTTAATTTCCATATTTTATGATAATTAGCTTTAATAAATACACCATTTGCTAATATTTTGTATGTACTTTTACAGGTGTATAATTGACTATTACTCCAAGACCACTTAAGAACATCTTTTTGAGAAGAATTAATGTCAAGTGTATTGCAAAGCTGTTCCAATTGAACAAACTGATTGAAAGCTATATTTGAAAGAGGTATGTTTATTCCTAAACTACTATATAGAACACCATATCAAACCCCTTATCTAACGAAGATGATAATGTTACTAGTAATGACTTCATTACTTTTTTTCCACCTCACGAGAACACCATATCAAACCCCTTATAGGGTGATTCATAAAATCTAATTAACTTATCCAATAAATTGACTTATCAATTAAAAATTCTCACTTTAATCAATTAAGGTTGTTAATCAAACAACTAAATGATGTTATTAGTGATGACATCGTGTCATCGTCATTTTATTTTCAAATCATAAAATCATTACATATTTTTCCTATTTTTAATTCCGCTCTCCGTCCAAATTCTCATTCCCAAACTAACTCTCACATAATATTTCCACACACTTTTCTAAAATGCAACCAAACTATTATATGTTATTGTAATCTAGATTTCTAGAACATGCGCATGAATGATTTTATCTGGTAACTTAGAAAGAGGGTCTTTCCCTCGATGATATCCATGTCACCATAATTATTATTAAGCATTCAATTAATACCTAAATAAAATACAATTAAAAATTAATTTAATTAACTTCTAATTAAATTAATCGGTGATCCAATAAATTAATTTTCAATTAAAATAATCAAATTAAAATTATAAAATTAATTGGGGAGAATTTTGAATGCAAATGGAAGCTCTCGTTTAATCGTGACGTCATGATAACATCACGATTAATTGAGGTCTTCTATTATGTCCCTCAATTTCATCCAACTTTTGTTGATGATGTTCTCAATGAAAGTTGAGTGAAAAATGTCTCCAATTTGTACCGCAAATTTCTTTCAATTAATAAAATGTAATTAAAAATGTAATTAATTAATTTATAATTTAACTAATCAATGGTTTAATTAATTAAATTTCAGTTAAAATAATCAAATTACAATTACAAATTTAATTGGAAGCAACATTTGGTGCAAATTTGGGAGCATAGCATAATATTCCCGATTAATTTGGTGAAATCTAGGAACATAAGAGAAGGGCTCTATTTTATATTACAAATTGGCGAAATGATTAATTTTATGCGTTTGTCGTCAAATAAATGAGCGATGTTTTATATTACGAATTGGTTTACGTCGACATTAGTTCTGCTAATTTCCTAACAAATAAAACTATTTATCAAAATTAATTGGCTCTCTGTAAACTTTTGGAAATTTTATAAACCACAGAAAACCCACCTACTCCCCCGAAGACTGTTTGGCAAGGACTCCCTTTCGTCAAATAAAATTCTTTTTGAAAACATCATTAATCAACGATGCTTTGAATCCAATTGAGGTATAAAAAAAATTGAATTTTCGTGCGAGCTCCCGCTATAAATATAAATATATTAATAATGTTACTTAACCAAATCATGATCTACCTTCATAAAGCATGTTGACAGTTGGCACTTTCCACAAAGGGCAATTTTGCTCTTCCTCCATATTCTTCCAAACCTTGTCGATATGATTAATTAACCACTAATTATCGTCTCAATTAACATAAACTCTATTAACAACTATTAATTATTAACAGTTAATATATATATATATATCTTAATTTTATATTAATTAATTATTAATTGAGTGTTCATTTGTTAATTAAAATAGTGATTAACCACTAATCATATATATATAATCGGTAAGGTGTGAAGGAAACTAAATGGACTCTTCGACAAAAAGGTCTAAAGCTGCGTATGCGATCACACTTTGAGCATTACTAGGAGATTACCCGCGCTTCGCGGCGGGTTTGTTTCATTGGTTTTGTCATACACATATATTTAGTTGTGAATTTTTAAAAACAAACATAAAACTTTTTGAAAATAAAAATCATTTTGATTAAAAAAATTCAATGATAATAAAATTATTATATTATTTTTTTATTCTGACACAATTAGAAATTTTATTTATTACTCCAATATGATATACAAAAAAATACAAATGCTACTATAAGATAATAAAATAACATGTGTGAAAATAGATAAAAACAAAATCATGTGATATTTTTCAATTTACATATCTAAAAATAAGAATAATATCATTTTAAAAGTTCATGAAGTTATTTATGTCAACTTCAAGTAAATTTTATCTTTCATGTTTATCATTGCAAAAAAATTAGAAGTTGAAGAAAATATTTGCGTTTGGTAAATTAATATCTTTCAGTTTTATTAATATTTTAAAAGGTTAAAATGATTTTTTAGTACAGACACAAATATAACATACTTAGTAGTACATACAATTTTTGAAATTACAGTTTTAAAATACTAATAATAAGTCACTAATGTAATTATACTTAGTTTTTTATTGTATTATTTACATAATTGTTTTTATAACATTATGATAGAATTTTTTTTTTGGATATATGGTAATATGGAACTCAAAATAAAGATAAATTTAAAGTGAATATATATCTTATTTTTTTTAAATTATATGTCAAAAAACACTACAAATATTTGATATATGTTTTATTATATTATATATTTAAACTCTTCACATTGCATCTGTGTTCACATTTGATCATGTGGTATAATGTGAAATTATTTAAAATTAAATACAACTGATCCAGCATAAACGTAACGAATAATATTTTGACACATCATCATTGTAAGGTGACGTGGCCTTCTAAAATTGCTCAAAACTATGTATAAAATAAAGGACACATAAATGTCTACAAATTATAATCATAAAAAATCAATGGTTAAACTATGGTTCATATTTGGCCACATATCATAATCTAATGATTGAAATGATTGTGATGATGTGGCATGAGGAGATTGCACAAAGATGTGTTTCAAATAAGGGGGGTTGGTAAATTAAAATTTATTAAGAAAAAATATAGATAACTTGTGTATGTCAAAATAATTTAACCAAAAAAGTTCATATTGTTTTGTTATTTGAACATGTTATATTTATTGTAAATTTGTTTTAATGTCATGTAGATAATAAATTTTGTTAGATAATTTTATAGTTTTGTAGTTTGAAATTGTTTATGAAATCTCTTCTATTATAAATTTTCTCATATTTCAAATGATATAATTTTGAAATAAATATTATAACATCAATATTAAGTGTTCTCATAAAATATTAATATTATAATAATCTATTAATGTATGATAATAAGTTATTATCATATATTATTCACATGCATGTTATTGTATTAAAGTCTTAAGTTTGATAATAAAAACATATTATATATGAGGCTAAGTCTTAAAATATATACATAGAAGATTGAAAGACCATTATATAAAAACATATAGTAAATTAGTGGTCTCCTAATAATGACTAATGAATGAAAAAACAAGTGAGATGCTTCTGGTTAATGAATGAATTGGAAGTCTTCTATTTCAATGCTTCTGGTTAATGATTCTGGTTAATGATTGAAAGACCATTATATGTAAGGCTAACTTGTATATGTAGTTTGATATACTAAGTATTGTATTTCAATTCAATGCTTAGTAATAAAAAAAAACATATACACGGAGTAATGAATGAATTGGAAGTCGAAAATATTCAGTTATCCAAATTCGGAATATTAGTGGTCCACTAATAATTTACTACAATATTTTGTATTATAAATTTTCTTCACTATAAATGTGTAATATTTTTATTTTGAAATTGTATAATTTTTTTATTTCAAAATTGTTTTTGAAATATTTTTTATATAAATTCTCTTATATTGTAAATATATTATAAATGACGTCATTTTCAAATAAATTTTTTAATATCATTATTGTGTGTTTTCATAAAATTTATATTAATATATTATAATCAATGTTTCATAATAATAAAGCATATGCAATTATTAATTAATTAATTGAAAGCGAAAGATATTTAATGCAAAAAATTATTGAATATGAACATAATTATGTTTAAACTAACTTAATAGTGAATAGTATAATATAGTAGTTTCATAAAATATCTTTTATTATAAATTCTCTTATGTTTTAAATGATATAATTTTCAAATAAATATTATGATATCATTATTGGGTAGTTCCATAAAATATGAATAATATAATAGTTCATTCATGTATGATACACATATTATGTTCACATGTATATAAAAAAATTATAAGTCTTTGAGTACAATGAAAATAATAATAAAGGATATTAATATTATCATAGCTCACATGTATATAATATATATTCACATAGAAGATGAACAAATTGTACCCAATTTTTTTTAATGTGTCATAATAAAAAAAAGCATAATATCCATTAATTAATTGGAAGTGAAAGTTATTATATGTAATAATTATTAAATAAAAAAATAAAGATTTTTTGAAAAACAAAAATGTATAAATTTTCAAATAAATATTATAAATGACATCATAATTGGGTAGTTCCATAAAATATGAATAATATAGTAGTTCATTCATGTATGATAAACATATTATGTTCACATGCATATAAAAAAATATAAGTCCCGAGTACAATGAAAAACAATAACAAAGGATATTAATATTATCATTTAGCTCACATGTATATAACATATATTCACATAGAAGATACACAAATTGTACCCAAAATTTTTTAATGTCATAATAAAAAAGCATAAGCATGTATTAATTAATTGGAAGTGAAAGTTATTATATGTAATAATTATTGAATAAAAAAATAAAGATTTTTTGAAAAACAAAAATGTATAAATTTGGTGTGTCAAATTTTTTTTTAACAAAACTCTTAATATTCTTTGTCATGTGGAGAGTAGATTCAATATTGAGCGTTCGATTTTAATCGTATGGTTTAGATTGAAAATATCAAAGATGACATGGCAATATTATAGATGACATGGCTCAAAGAGATTGCTTAAAACTTAGTGTAAAATAATGACACACAAATGACTATATGAAATATGATCTTCAAAAAATCTAAAAAAAATTAATGAATGAGATCAAACAACATACAAAAATCTAATGGTTAAAAATAAGACATACAAATGACCGCACAAATTATAGGTATTAAAAAATCAAATATAAAATCAATGTGTAGGATGAAACCACATGACACAATCTAATGATTAAAAATGATGTAGAACAATGATGATGTGGCTTCATGAGAGTGCATGTAGATAGGTGCAAAATAAAGGGGTGGGTAAATTATGAATAGTAGCTACTAAAAAGCAGTACCACTTAGGGATGTCAATGGGCCGGGTAGAAACCCGAACCCGCGGGTACCCGACCCGAACGGGGCGGGTAATACCCGAAAAAAATACCCGCGGGTCGGGTAATACCCGAAAAAAAATACCCGCTCCGGGTTCGGGTTCGGGTATGATTTTTTACCCGCGGGTATACCCGTTACCCGAACCCGAACCCGAACCCGAACCCGAACCCGAAAAATATCCGAAAATATCTCATAAATAAGAAAATTTTGGATGTTTTATGGATTAATTATTTGTAATATTTGAATTTTTGATGTATTTGTACAAGTTGTTTGTTTTATATATTTAAAATTATTGATAATTTTACGTATTTATGTAATAATTTTTAATTTTTTAATTTATTTAGATTATTTATTAATAATTTTCGGGTTCGGGTATGAATTTTTACCCGCGGGTATTTTGGGTTCGGGTTCGGGTAATACCCGAAATTTCGGGTTCGGGTATGGGGGAGGCTTACCCGAACCCGATCCGCCCCGTTGACATCCCTAGTACCACTAAACTAAAACTAATCTTTGAAATGGTTCCCAATATCTAATCTTCATTTTTTTATATCATGGCCAATAATATTCATGGCGCACATATGGACTACAAAATCAAAAAAAGTTTACTCAAAGCAAACCAAATTAGCCATTAATCCAAATATCATTCTTGCTCATGGCTTCTTCTCCATTCTTCCTTCTTTTCCTTTCATTCATGTTCGCGACGGCAATCAAAATTCATGGCGGTACCGCTCCCGATTCGTCGTCCAACATGACACATCTACATTTCTATATGCACGACACGATCGCGGGCTCGAACGCAACCGCTATACAAGTAGTCAAAGCCCCGTCCAACAGCTCGATTTCAGGATTTGGATCCATACTAGTCATAGACGATCCATTAACCGAGGACCCAAATATCACGTCCAATGCCGTAGGTCGGGCCCAAGGATTTTATGCCTTCGCTGGTTTATCAGGAACGGAATTATTTTTGTCTTTTAATCTCGTGTTTACCCAAGGCGATTATAATGGAAGTACGGTGTCGATATTTGGAAGGGATAGTGTGGCCGACTCGGTGAGGGAGTTATCGGTAATTGGTGGTAGTGGCAAATTCAGAATGGCGAGAGGCTACGTTTTGATAATGACGGTTTCGATGGATACAACTGGTGATGCGGTATTGGATATTGATCTTTACGTGCTGGATTCGAGTTCGACTATTGCCGAAACCGTTCCTTCGAATGGTACAAGCTCTGACGATGGAAGTCCGGTTTCTTCTAGTAATGGTTCAAACTCTAAGACAAGTGAAGGTGGTTCTTTGTGCCCAAGTTTGTTTGTAATTCTAATTTTTCTTGTTTTCTATAATTTAGGTTTTTGATTTGGGGGTATTTGAGTTTTGTGACATTGTGTAATTTTATCATTTTGGTTTTCACGAACATTGTTACTTTAATTTGTAATAGAAACTGGATCAATGATTTGTCCAAAATTGACTGTTCTATGCTATTTTTAACCTAATTTTATCAGTGAAAAGAAAAAAAAACATTTATACGTTACCTTGTTTTGACTCCAAAATTCCAACTAATCCAATTTTCAAATATATTGTCACCACCGACTTTAAAAATCCGGTTACTTTTTATTTTTTTAATAAAATCGTCGAATTTGATTTAATTAACAGGACAAATTTACTGGAGTCATTAAAAATTCGATCCGAAATAATTTTGAAATATTTCTAAATTTTGTTAGCATATTCGTACTTAACAAATTTATTCTCATTAAACTACTAACATCATATTTATCCGTTCAAAATATAATTTGCAACCAATCTATCGACATTACACTTGTAACATGATAATATTAGACATCCAGATTTTTCACCTAGAATTCATCCAGATATACACATGACATTCTAATTTTGCAACACCTAATTTTTTTTTTTAACTTAATATGAATTTATTATAATTTGACACATATACGTCTGCATATATTATAACTTAATATCAAACATTATTCTTGGTAACATGTCAAATCATTCCAAAATGTTAAAATTGACTGTGACCTAAAATTTTAAATCAAATTGAATGACCAAAATATAGGGCGTAAACTGGTTGGATATTATCCGATCGAATCATAATCATATTTTAAAGATATCCGTTGTACTTGTATCCAAACGAATACCGGACACAAATACAATTTCTTTTTCCTAATACGAATATGGTAAATTATTTTATTCCCGAATACGAATATCCGTATCCGGATACATATACGTATATTTACATATTTGGTACTAATATATTCATATATGTGTCATCATACTTTGTTGTTTTTATAATTTATTAATTATTTTGTTTGTGATAAGTTTTGTTAATTATACTTGAATCTTTTGAATAAGAAAAATATTTACTATATCTTATATCTTATATATGATGGTTGACATGATAATTGCTTTTATATATGAATAGTATTTAGAATTGTTTAAAGATTATTCATGATAAAATTTAATATTTGTAATTATAATGATTTTTTTAGATAGATGATTTTTGTAGTAAATAATATAATTATGATATAATAACTGTTTGAGTATCTGAAATTAATCTGTATAAGTGTTCGGATTCGATAATATCTGAAATGTATTCGTATTCGTATAATTTTCGAACAGTATTTAGTATCCGATTATTATTCGTATTCGTATCCGTATTCGAAAAAATTAGATACGAATACAGTTTGACCTTTATCCGTCCATATCCGTTCCATTTACATCCCTAGCACAGTTTTGTATAGTTGCAAGAAATTGCTACTAGTAGGAAGTTTAGAATTAAATGTAGAAAACTCAAAACTATGATTGCAAAGCTAGTTGCAGGAAAGTAGAAGTTTAGTAAACCATGACAAAGAAAAGTGTGCTGAAATCACAAAAAAACTAACCTTTGTAAAATATTATTTTTTAATATAACTAGCCGTTGATAATATTAATTTTTTTAATATAACTAATATTTGGAAAATATTATTTGTATAGCACAATTAATTTTTAGAAAATATTATTTTTTTAATAGAACTAATCTTTAGTGATTTTTTTTTTTTAAACTTTTATTTATAAAACTTTTCATTTTTATAAATATAGCATAGTTTTTTTTTAATTAGTATAATTTAACAATATTTATGAAGATTAAATATGAAATAAAAAATACTATAGTAAAATTAAAGATCAAATAGAAAATGGTATTTTTATCCAAATTTTTTTTAACACCATCAAATGTTAACTTTAAGTCTTTAACCTCAATAGGAGGTTTTTTGAAAATGAAACTTTGATTTGGAGGTTTTTTTGGAATATCCAAAAATATAGGAGTATTTTTTAATTTCAGAAAAAAATAGGTTTTTTTTGAAAATTTCTCAAAAATAAGTAAATATAGCATGACCTTTGTTTTTCTTTGGGGCCTGCCAACCTGGACTTGGGAGTTGGGAGGCATGCGGATTGCGGAGTAGGTAGTGGGTACTATTCTTGTTGTGGAATCAAATTCTCTGTTACTCTCTCTCTCTCTCTCTCTCTTATGTTTTTTCTGTAGTCTCCTACAAATTATATTTTACCATTTTGTTGTTTGGATGAGGTGGAAGGAAATGTCTAATTTAATCTAATCTAGGTAATAGATTTTATATCAAATTTGAAAAATGATTTTTTTAAAATATCTTATTTTGCATAAATGTACATATTTTGTGCAAATTTTTATAATAATTCAGGCCAATAGACTTTTTTTTATTTTGCATAAATGCATATATTTTATCATTTATGCAAACGTTGATTGATAGTATTATTTTTATTTTTATTTTTTTTGCTATTATCCATAGTCGGACGGATATTTCTATTTACGGAAAATATTTTCTTTTAAAATTATAATCGAATCCAATATCTAATCACCGTTGACTGATAGCATGTTGACAGTTTGCACTTTCGACAAAGTTTGGCTCTAAAGCTGCCTACGCTATCACACTTTAAGCATTATTTTCAAAGCAGTACAACTAAATTAAACTAATCTTTGAATTCTTCATTTTTTTAAATCATGGCCAATAATATTCATGACCCGCATATGGACTACAAAAACAAAAAAGTTTACTTAAAGCAAACCAAATTAGCCATTAATCCAAATACCTTTGTTGCTCATGGCTTCTTCTCCATTCTTCCTCCTCCTCCTTTCATTCCTATTCACGACGGCACTCAAAATTCACGGCGATGCCGCTCCCGATTCATCGCCTAACACGACTCACCTGCATTTCTATATGCATGACACACTCTCGGGCTCGAATCCAACCGCTATACAAGTAGCCAAATCCTCCTCCAACAGCTCAAGTAAAATGCTCACCTTTGGATCTATACTAGTCATAGACGATCCATTAACCGAGGACTCAAATCTCGCGTCCAATGCCGTAGGTCGGGCCCAAGGATTTTATGCCCTGGCAAGTGTATCAGGAGCAGAATTATTCATGTCTTTGAATCTCGTGTTTACCCAAGGCGATTATAATGGAAGTACGGTCTCGGTATTTGGAAGGGATAGTGCGTTCGACTCGGTGAGGGAGTTATCGGTAATTGGTGGTAGTGGCAAATTCAGAATGGCGAGAGGCTACGTTTTGATAAAGACGGTTTCGATCAATACATCTGGTGATGCGGTATTGGATGTTGATCTTTACGTGTTGGATTCGAGTTCGACTATTGCCGAAACCGTTCCTTCGAATGGTACGAGCTCTGATGATGGAAGTCCGGCTCCTACCGGTAGTGGCGGTTCTTCTAATTCTAAGAGTGAAGGTGGTTCTTTGAGCCCAAATCTTTTTGTAATTCTGTTTTTTCTTGTTTTTTATAATTTAGGTTTTTGATTTGGGGGTATTTGAGTTTTGTTGTGATATTGATTGTGCAACAATTATGTGTATTGTGTAATTTTATCAAATTTTTTTTTTTTAACCTTGTTACTTTGATTTTGTAATAAAAACTGGATCAATGATTTGTTCAAAATTAGCTGTCCGTTTCTTTCTTTTTCTTTGTAACTGTCCCATGTACCTTTTGTCGGTGGTATGACAACTAGTGGAACTTTTTTGACATGTACATAGCGTTCAAAAACTCAATACGAAAGAATAGCTGTTAACTTTTCAAAATTGCAAATCTAACTTTTTGGTCGGTGTCTCGCAAAAAAGAATGATTTTTTGTCAAAGGGCGTGTGAAATTGTTTAACCACGGTTTTTATACGTTAATTCAAAAAAAAAAAAAAAATTCCGCAAAACTTTCTAGCGAAAGAGGTAAATAATATTTTTTTTATTTTTTATAATTGTTTTCTTTTTAAAGAAGCAAAAAAAACGAATTTATTTTTCATTTTCGTCAACCCTGTCGGCGAAAATGCAGGTAACACACTACAACATTTCTGGCTTATTGGGACGGATATCCGTCCCAATAAGCCAGAAATGTTGTAGTGTGTTACCTGCGTCCCAATAAGCCTCCAAACCGTCCCAATAAGCATTTTGGGACGGTGCCCAAACAAGTCGTACCAAACAAGGGCGTACCAAACTGGGACGGACCATCCTAAAATGTTTGTTGGAACGGTAAGGATTGGGCCGGGCAGCCTCTATAGCTGCATGATATGACAGCGTGCAGGAAAAGTACGCTGACAGGTGGTGCAGAGGTTGCGACGCGTGTCACTTTGGGATGGTTCGTACGAAAGTTTTGGGACGGTGTGCAGCAATTGGGACGGCCCGTACGAAAACGCTTGGGACGGTGTGTTCAATTTGGGACGGCCCGTAGGTAAATTTTGGACGGTTTAGTATGTTTGGGACGGCCCGTTTGTAAATATTGGGACGGTGTAATCAATTTGGGAAGTAAATTTTGGGACGGTTTAATCATTTTGGTTCGCCCTGTCTCCATTTTTGGACGCAGTGTGGCACGTCCTGTCCCTATTCTGACAGATATTTTTGGACGGTTGTCCCTAAATAAATAATGTGTTGTAGTGACATCACCTGTTTAGAAATTTTTCTATAAGATTATAGAGATATATATGTAAATATATTATTATTTTTTATTAATATATTCAAATTGAATTTTTTTTTATTTGTTATTCTGTTTTGAATGATTGTGTGTAATTGGATATGTTTATCTTGAATTTTCAATTTATTTATATTTTTCTATTAACTATGAATTTATGTGAAAAATCAGCATTACAAACTTTCTAGTGATGTTTAAAATTATATAAAAATTATTTTTGCATTACTTACCTGTTTGTGTATTTTTTTCATATTTGAAATTTGTCTGTTTAATAAAAAAATAAAGAGATAATTTTTTTTTTTGAATAATTAGGTTACGTTGCTATGAAAATTCTCCAATTTTCTGTCATGGTTTGTAAAATAGATTTTAACTATTTTTTTTATTGTTTAGAATCACCAAAAAATATAATGTTTAATATTAATTGTGTCTAGTTTGTTCAAAATTTTATCTCACTAAATTTCATTTATTTTTCTATTTGTTATGATTTTTAGAATCGAAATAAGATGGACTTTTAAAATTGATAGATGAATTTTTAAAATATCAAAAGAAAATAGGAGGTGATTCGAAAATTTCCCCAAATTTTTTTTTACCGGTCCATAGATGCAATCATGGGCCGCGAAATCATTGGTTGTAAATAATTCACGCACACATGCCCTAATTGCAAATAAAATATCAAATTAAACCCATTAAAAAATTTCAAATATTAAATTTATACAAATTATTAATTTGTCTATGTAAAATTTACTCAAAACTCATGGTTTATTTGGATCTCTATTTTTCTTTTTTCTTTTTGTACTTGCTCATATAGTCTTGTTGGAACATTTATCCTTACTTCTGTAAAATATTATCGGACATTGACGAGGCAAGGCAGTCAATCAGATTTGTGGTTTCTATACAAACATTTGAGTGTTAAATTTGATTTTCGTTTACCATGTTAATTTTTGATTTGCCGTCACTTTTATTTTTTTTACAAATCTAAAATATATGTATGTAATTATTTTACAAACTACAAAATTGGGGGAAAAAATTATGAATAATTAATAATACAAAAATACAAAATTTTGGGTAAATATAAAAATCATAAATTAGAACTTGTTGATTTTTTACATAACTAAAAAAATATATCAATCATAAAAAAACGACAATATAAGAATATATTTCACAAAAAAATAAAAAAATGCTAATGATTTTTTTTTTACTCAATATGATTTATAAAAATAAGATAATTAATATATATATAATATAAATATATCACTTAATTAATATGATTTACTGTCTATCATAATTTATTATAGAATAAAATTTACCGGTATACATAAAATTTAGTGTTTAGTGTAATTAATATCTTGTTCCAACACATCAATAGGTTCAATAAATATTAAATGGTACATAAAATTTACCGGTATACAATTAATACGATATATCCTCTGATTAATATGATTTATTGTTTATCATCTTATATAAATTAATATTTAACGTAATTAATATCATGTTGGAACCAATGTTGTAAATGTCAGAAGTCGGAATTAGTCGGATTGGACAACGATCAGGGATTTGATGATTAATCGGAAACTAGTCGAAATAAATGATTTGTCCAAATCATAAAATTTTCATATATAATATTATAATTTTTCACTTAAGAAAAATAATATCGCTAAAATTTTGAATAACATAATTTTAAATTCAAATTAAACTAATTCAAAATCCACAAAAAATATAAATACCATAATTTAAAGTTAAAAAAACAATAACAAAACATATTTAAGTTCACATAAATATTAAAAAACAAAACAAAACAAACACATACACCAAATAAAACATTCAAATTAAAATAAAATAAACTAATCATGAAGTCAAATTTATTTAAATTATGATTGTTTTTTCTCTTAACCAAGTTGATCATCGATAATGCTCCTCACATGATCACATCGGAATCATTATTATAATTTATCACCACCCTTATTTTGGACCTAACTTTGTGAAATTTCTTTGTGCCACATCATCACTTTTTCATCAATTTTTTTAGTCATTAAATTATGATATGTGACAAAATTTAAACCATTGATTAATCATTGATTGTTTATAAACATTTTTTCTTTGTAGCAATTTAAGTGTCCTTTATTTTACATTATGTTTTAAGGATTCTTAGAAAGTCACATCATGATATATTAATGATGTTGACTATTATTATTGGTTAGGTTCATGTTAAACTAAGTTTATTCAATTGTTTATCATTTCACATAATATTACATGATCAAATGTGAATGCAATGGAAGATGAAAAATTTATATATGTAATAATAATAACTTAATATGTGATATTATAAACATACAACACATTAATAGTATTATTTTTAGAATTTTCATTTTAAAAATTCTTCATATATATTCGTTTTAGTTTTCTCTTTATTTTGACATCCATATTAACATAATTCATACATACTATTTTCCATAATTTTAATTTGTAAAAATAGAATGTAAAAAATGCAATGCAAAAAGTGCATTTTTACAAAAGAAAATTTTAATTATTTATTTACATAATAGGATTTTAAATATTAATATTTGTTTTTAAAAATTATGATCAAACAAATTTAATATTAATCCTTTTGAAAAATAATAGAAATAAAAAAGTTTATCCATCGAAGTAATTTCTAAAATTTATAAACACTTATCAAATAATATAATAATGTTATTTTTAAAATATAAAATTAAAAAAAATCATATGATATAAAATTATTTATGTTCATGCCAAATTATTTTTTATATTATTTATTAAATTACTTTCACTATTGAGTTTGATATATTATTTATAATTTTCATTGCATTTTTAATCAATAACAAATTGTTAGTACTATATAATAAATGATATGTTGCTATCGTATGTTGTATGATTCATTAATTTTATATTTGATATTATATGAAATATTGTGAACAATAATTATATAATATTTGTTGCTATGTTTTTTTTTGTAAAATAATGTTATTCCTTTTATGCTATTATTGTACAATGACATTAATATAAGTGTTATTTTTTGATTAAAAAAATAATTTTTTTTCATCATAATGTAAAACAATTGTAAGACATATATATAATCATAGATAAATTAGTTAAAATAATTTTATTATAAAATTGTATTATCAATCTTTTATATTTATATGTACTTTGTGTTACAATGAGAAATATAATTAATATTTTCGCTGCGTAGGGCGAGTATGCTCTTAGTTATTATTAAAGTTGAGTATTCACTAATGTCGAAAAAAAATCGGGTCAAAATGACTTAAATTCAGACATATATTAAATTCAAAAATGCAATTCAATATATTTCAAGTTAAATTTGATACATTCAACACCGTCTAGTAAAATAAGGCAAGGAATTCAAAACTCAAATAATTGAATACAAAAACAAAAACACAATAAATTTGATATATTTCAAGTTAATTTTTTTGTTGTTGTTGTTGTTGAAGAAATGTATATGTTTAATTTTCATTGACATCAAATAATAATGAATAATAAACAAAACATTTCCTCATTTAATAAATAATAAATAATAAAAAAAAAAAAACGAGTAAATGGAGAAGGCTCGGTGGTCCCCCATCCATTGATGCCAATGAGACTCGAACCCACAATCTCTCACAACATATGATTTCTTGTGTCTCACACCAAACCACTAGGCCACGAGTCCATTGGCATAAATAATAAATAATTGAAAACATAAAATCGATTAATTAAAAGAAAGGCTTACTTCAGGCTTTCAGCACAATTTTTTCTTAATTATTTTATTTATTTCTTGATTATTTCTCGGTGACGAAACTAATAAAAACACTGGCTCATAATTGCGAGCCCAAATGTGTACTTTTTCTTATAATTATAATGCACGATTGTATAAAGTTGATGCATGAGTTGGAAACGCACAAAAGAAAACCGGTATATTTTTCCTTCTTTTTTTCAGTCTAATTCTTTTGAAAAGAGAAAATTTATGGCTTCAAAGCATAAAAAGACCAAATTTTCTTCCTTGATCGTATTTTAATATTTTGGTGACGGTGCTATTTTTTTAATAACACGAGATTACGACTAAGCATGAATTTAAAATGAATTTTCTTTCTATCATCAACTAGAAAACTTAAAATCCACGGTTAACACAAAAAACATCAAAAACAAAGTTCTCATTGAATTCATTTTTTCTACAAAAATAATGACTATACTTATATTACCCCAAAGTCCCAAACAAGTTCGTAGTATATCAAAGTCCTAGATTTCAATTCTGGATCTATCCATATTCCAAATTCCACATACTCGAGATTCCAATTTCGAGTTCGATATATAATCCGAACTCCAAATCTGATTAATTGGACCAGTAATATATTTGCAAGTCTTGGTCGCGAATAAGAAAATTGAGAATAAATACGCTCAGGCACATTCTTCACCCTCGAGCCTTTTCTTCTTCAACCTTTCCTCTCGTTCTTCTTCTCCAAGTCTCGTTCGCATCTCTTGCTCTCAGAGAAGAAGAAGAAGAAGAGGGTAATTGGAAAAGTTTAGATCGGAGAAATGCAGAGTGGTCATTTGCTGATTGAGGAGCCGGTACGGCTAGCGTCCGTACTTATCCCAGCCAAACCAGTACGATCTATCAGTCTTTTTATTTTCCTTCATGCTTGTTTCTACTTGTTGTTGTTTGATTTGTAGTTTGAATAACTATGATTTGTGATATTGAGCTACTTGATTTTATTCGTAGTTAGCTTTCATTTCATCCAAATTTTAGTAAACTTATTTTGGGGAAAATTGATTTGTAAAAAGTTAGTTTTATTGGATCTGATCATTAAAATGATTTGTTTTGATAGTATAATGAGATGCCAAATCTGGATATTCATTTTGTAAAGACAAGTGTGAAGCCAAGGTTCTGGCTTTAGCATTAATTATGCAATTAAGAAACTATATCTTATCAGAAATCTTTTTCATCCAGTTCAAATCTGAAAATATTCTCATAACAAAACAAGGATCATTGAACAACCCAAAGTATAATGATTCTTAGTTGGTTACTTGAATGTTAATATTAAATTTCACCAAATTTCCTGTTAATCAATTTCAGAAATTCTTTCCATCTCTCACAAAAATCGTTGCCACGCTTGGGACTCAATCACGTTCGGTTGAAACTCTCGAGCAATGCTTAAAAGCCGGATTGGCAGGTTAATTCACTCTCTTTTACATCAATTTATTAACATTTTATAATTTAAATATTTAAAAGAAATTTCTATAATTTTATTTTGCAGTTGCAAGATTTGACTTTTCATGGATGGATGCTGAATACCATCAAGGAACCCTCGACAATTTGAGACAAGCAATTGACAATGTCAAAGAGCTCTGCGCAGTAAGTTCACTTCCATTTTCTACTTTCTTTTACTTACATTCACGAGTAAAACGAATGGCGGTTATTTTTCAGGTAATGCTGGATACAGTTGGGCCCGAGCTCCAAGTGAAAAATCCAACTGGAGAGCCGATCAAACTGGAGGCTGGAAATCATGTCACTGTTACTCCCGATCTCTCCGTTACTCCTTCCGCAGATACTTTGCCTCTTAACTTTGCTAATCTCGCCAAGGTAAATTAAACAATTCACAACTATATACATTATTACATTAATATATAAATATTATTTTTGTTAATTTTGGTAATTACAGGCGGTGAAACCAGGGGACACTATATTCGTAGGGCAATATCTATTCACAGGAAGTGAAACTACATCTCTTTGGCTCGAGGTGAATTAATTAATTAATAATTATTTATGAATAAACTGTTAATAATATTATATTTTTGATGTCAACTAAAATTAGGTGGTGGAGACGAGTGGAGAGAATGTCATATGTCTTGTTAAAAACAGCGCAGTTCTGTCCGGATCAATTTTCACTGTGCACGTATCCCATGTGCGAATTGACATGCCTACTCTCAGCGAATACGATAAAGAGGTATTCATTATTTATTATTAATTAATAACTCTGTTAATCTTATTATATAAATTAATTCTAATGTATTATTTAGATAATATCAACTTGGGGAGTGAAAAATAGCGTGGATATAATTTCTCTTTCGTTCACTCGCACTGCCGAGGATGTTAGGGAGGTACGTGAATTAATTATTCTGTTTTACTATTTTACTATTTCATATTTTTTTTTACTTTTAATTAATGACATTATTATTATGCAGCTAAGGGCATTTTTGCAATCTCACAAACTTGGAGACACTCAAATCTTCGCCAAAGTCGAAACTGCTGAGGTTCAAATGAGATTTATATATTAATTTATATACTAATTTATTTACTATATTATAAATTTATCTAGGGTTTGAGGAATTTCGATGAGATTCTAGAAGAAGCAGATGGAATCATCCTCTCAAGAGGAGACTTAGGAATCGATCTCCCCCCTGAAGATGTAATAAATAAATAATATATATTCTCCAATTATATATTATCTTTAAAATATTTTATTTTTATTTTTTAGGTATTTTTATTCCAAAAAATAGCAATGAAGAGATGTAACATTGCAGGAAAACCGGCAATTATAACAAGAGTGGTAGACAGCATGATTGATAATTTACGCCCAACAAGAGCCGAAGCCACTGACGTCGCCAACGCCGTCCTTGACGGTACTTTTTTCAAATTTACCCTCCAATTTATATAATTTACTTACACGCCCCTCGATTCAGGTACGGATGGTATTCTTCTCGGGGCCGAAACACTTCGTGGTCCCTACCCTGTTGACGCGATCAAAACCGTCAGCAGAATTTGTGCTGAAGTAAGCCTTTAATTAATTAATTAATTTTATATTTTCATTTATTATTTTATTTTTTATTAGGCGGAGGCGGTGTATAATCATCCAATGGAATTTAAGAGGATTCTTAAAAGCGCGCAAGATCCAATGGATAATTTGGAGTCTGTTGCATCCACAGCTGTAAATTAATTTAATTAATTAATATTTTTATATTTTTAATGCATAATAATAATTATTTTTATTTGTTTGTAGGTTAGAGCTGCTATAAAAGTAAAGGCCGCAGCCATTATCGTCTACTCTACTTCTGGCCGAGCTGCAAGGTAAATTTGTCAAAAAAATAAAATGCCATGAATTATTGAAAATTGCTAAAAAGCCCCTTCATTGTAGGTTAATTGCGAAGTATAGGCCAACAATGCCTGTATTAGCGGTGGTATTTCCTCGCGGCGATAAGGAATCGTCAAGCTGGACCATTAATGGAATCACTAAGGTATTATTAATTACATTCTTTTCTTTTCTATCATAATAAATTGAACAGATTTTATTTTTTTATTTTTGTAAATATAATCGGTGATTAATTAACTCGTACAGGCTAGGCAGACTCTCGCTTTGAGAAGCGTTTATCCTGTACCCACCAACCCTAATGAGGTACATCCTATCCTAATCTTTTTTGATATTTTATTTTCCATATATTTTTAAAATGATTATTATATATTTATTGTAGGTTGGGGCGACTGCTGAGGGGTCGCTAAAATTGGCGTTAGAATATGGGAGATTGATAAAAATAATTAAAGATCAAGACCGCGTCGTGGTTTTCCAAAAAATAGGCGATTCTTCGGTCGTTGAAATCATCAACACCGAAGATGTGGTCTAAATATTTTCGAATTAAATTTTGATTAATTTGAATACTATGTATTTTCGAAAAAAAAATCTGGGTTTGTTTTGTTTTTTTAAATAAATGAAAGTTCCATAGATGAAAGAATGAACATGCTATGTATGGAGTAGTAATAGACTAATTAAGTATGAGCTGATAAATAATTGAATTTTTGGCTGTAATATTTTGTTTGATTTGTTGCTCGTGTTTAGAAATTTTGCGTTCGAATTGCAACTTTTTTTTTTGTAGATTTAACTTAAATAAATTGAGACATTTTCATTTGTATCCTCGCTAATTCTTAAAAATATCATGTATAACCTTTAAAAATAGAAATATCATAGATACGAAATATAAAGAAATATCATGTATAGAAGATTCCAAATTTTTTATCAAGAGAAGAGATGAGTGATATTCTTTGCATTTCGGAGGGGTATATATGAAAGTTTGAGGTTTTGTATGAAAAATAAGCAAAAACAAGAAGATGAAACTTGACCTAATATGGTTCCTTGAATTAAAAACAACATGGATGAGATTAAAAAAAATGAAAAAGATAATAATCACGAATTCACGATATCGATAGTAAGAGCAGCATTGGCCTGATCACTGAGCTTCAAATTGTTTCCTCCTAGCCGATCCACCAAATCAGGGACTAATGCACAATTTTGATTATCTTGTTCGTAAAGATCTTTCAATTTTGCCCTCATCTGTTTAAGTACGAAAAATTAAGAGAATCGGTTTAATCATTATTTGGAAATTGCAAATATGAGTGACATTGTAAAGTTAAACTAACATGTATTATTAATTTATTATTCTAACGATGGAGATAATTGTGAACAATTAAATAATAGAAACGAAATATACTTAATTCTGTTTTCTGACGAATCATTGCCACATAGTAAATTCTTCTCTGGTAGCAATTGGGAACATTCGATGGCTCATTTGAATTGAAGCCGCACATCTCCCTCTCCATCTCTTCTTGCATTCAGTTTTGCTTTGTTTGCATTTCGATGGCTCATTTGGAGTAAAGAGGAAGAGGCGGATCCACCACTCGTTTTTGCTTGCGGAGTGTAAAAAACAATTAAAGGAATATAAAAAAATGTGGAGATGCGGGGGATCGAACCCCGTGCCTCTCGCATGCAAAGCGAGCGCTCTACCATTTGAGCTACATCCCCATTCTTGATTTCATTGGAATTACTTACGATAATTCCTTATATCGGATTTACCTTTATTCTGCAAAAGTAGGAAACAGAAATATCTAACATCAATGTGCATGTTCGGATTTTCAAAACAATGCCTAATATTTTTTTTTAGTTATGTCTCGAACAAACATAATAATAACATTAGGATATTTTTGGAATACAAGAAATATAGAGATAATAGGTATGGAATATATCTCTTATAACAAGGGTTACAATTATATGAGATCTGACTATTCGTCGCAATTCTGTTTCCGCCAATTGTGTCGTCCAGTTCGTGACATGTGCACGTGCTATATCTTTTATCCGGCGTTGTGTATAGTGTTACTAGAAAAATCTATTCATAAAAGATATGTAATATTTTAGTATGATATATGATATTTAAGTGAATGTATAATTGTTATTAAAAAAATAAAACGATCATATATAAAAAGCTTAAAAAAGATAAATTTCTGCTAAATATTTATGCGGGATATTTTCATAAAATGTATATTTCTATTTCAAAAGATATAAGATCATGCAAAAAAAAAACATATTGTCATTCAGAAAAACATATCGCACATCTAAAAATTTATTATTCAAAAATATATATTGTAATTAAAAAATATAATAGTCATATATTTAGTAGGATATAATTTATAGTAAAAAAAATATATGTTGGATATTTTCAGAAACTATATACTTCTATTTCAAAAGGTATAATGATCATGTAAAAATACATATTGTTATTCAGAAAGTATCACATATCTAAAATAAAAAAGTATATTGTAAATAAACTATATAATGGTCATATATACAACTATATTTAGTAGGGTATACATTTATATTAAAAATATATATGTCAAATATTTTCAGAAAATGTACGTTTATATTTTAAAATGATAATGTTCATGTAAAAATAGTAAAATACATATTGTTATTCAAATTGATATATCGGATATCTAAAAAAATTATAATTCAAAATAATATATTACATTTAAAGGTACTAGCATTACCCCCGCGCAATTGCGCGGGCTGTTCGGGTTTATAAGTAATGTAGTTGAAAAAAATTGTTGTTCGTTTTGTGTATGTGACTTTCTTTTTGTAATCATTATTATATGTGTAATTTAGTGTGTTGTATGCGAGTGAAATTTTGTAGCAAAAATTGTTTGAAAATTTTAAGAGCCGGATTTCTTGAATAATTCAAACGGTTATTGCTAAAAAAATTATCTATATTTTATACTTCATAAGTAAAATAAGGAAAAAGAACGAATGAGTCGTCATGAAATTTATTAAGAACATAATAGTTCAGAAAACATTGCTGAAAAAAAGAGTGTTTTTAATTTCACAAATCTTTAATTTCGCTACATATTTAGTACAAATATTTTTCGTCCTTTGTGTGGTCAGCCAACAACAAAGTTTGACGATGTCATCGCTAAACATTTCGTTCGAATCTTTAATTTAAATTAATATTGTTCTTTTATTAATATTGTTCAACTTATTATAATTTTATATTAGTTTTTCAAGAAAAATAATAAAGGACCAAAATGTAAATTTTAAAACTTCGGAGGACAAAAATGCAAATATAAAGGACCAAAATGTGAAAAAAGGACAAATATATAATTTTTTTTTAAAAATATGACCAATTTGAGGCCCCTGGACTAAAATGTAAATTTCAAAACTTCGAAGGGCCAAAATGCAAATATAAAGGACCAAAATGAGAAAAAAGGACCAAACTGTAAAAAATTTTCGAAAAAAGGACCAATTTGTAAATAAAAAAGGACCAAAATGTAAATTTTTTTCGAAAAAAGGACCAATTTGTAAATCAAAAAGTAAAAAAAAAAAAAAAAAATTTACAAATAGGCCCCCTGGTGACGTGGCTGCACCAGGCAAGAAAAATAATAAAGGACCAAAATGTAAATTTTAAAACTTCGAAGGACCAAAATGCAAATATAAAGGACCGAAATGTGATAAAAAAGGATCAAAATGTAATTTGTTTTAAAAAACAGGACCAATTTGAGGCCCCTGAACCAAAATGTGAATATTAAAATTTCGAAGGACCAAAATGCAAATATAAAGGACCAAAATGTAAAAAAGAAGGACCAAAATGTAATTTTTTTTTTAAAAAGGACCAATTTGTAAATGAAAAAGGACTAAAATGTAAAAAAAAATATTTGTTTTACAAATAGACTCCTGGTGACGTGGCTGCCTGGACTAAAATGTAAATTTCAAAACTTCGAAGGGCCAAAATGCAAATATAAAGGACCAAAATGTAAAAAAAAGGACCAAAATGTAATTTTTTTTCGAAAAAAGGACCAAAATGCAAATATAAAGGACCGCAATGTGATAAAGAAGGGCCAAAATGTAATTTTTTTTAAAAAACAGGACCAATTTGAGGCCCCTGGACCAAAATGTGAATATTAAAACTTCGAAGGACCAAAATGCAAATATAAAGGACCAAAATGTAAAAAAAAAGGACCAAAATGTAATTTTTTTTTAAAAAAAGGACCAATTTGTAAATCAAAAAGGACCAAAATGTAAAAAAAAAAAAAAATTTACGAAAAGGCCCCTGGTGACGTGGCTGCACCAGGAGGCAGCAAATCCCCTTGCATTAGTATATAGATAGATATCAAATTTTAAAAAATGTCGGACATATCTAAAAAAATATCAAACATCTAAAATATTTACATCGTAACCTAAATATGTCGGACATATTTAAAATTGTATATTTCAAGGTATGAACCAAATATATATTGTACTTAAAAAAAACGATGTATCATACGTGTAAAAATAATCAACACACAACTAAAAAAAACAAAACATCTAAAAATGAAAAATTGTAATATATAAGATATAATTAAAAAGATAAAAAAATGGAGATGCGGGGGATCGAACCCCGTGCCTCTCGCATGCAAAGCGAGCGCTCTACCATTTGAGCTACATCCCCATTCTTGATTTATTGTTGTATTTATAAATATATAAAATAAAACTTTCCTAAGAGCAATTTTTCACTAGGTCCAGTTTGACCTTTAATCTAAAAAAAATAGAGAAATGACAGCAATTTTCGTCTTTTCAATTTTTCAAAACAACATTCCTAATTTTCTTATTTATGTCTCCAAAAAAATATTAATGACATAAGGGTATTTTCAGAAATTTTAAAATTTGATATCGCTTATAACTAGGTAAAAGTACTTATTGTTATTCAAAATGAGATAGCACACATCTAAAATAATTCATAATTTAAAAATGTATATTACAGTTAAAATATATATAACATTTGAAAATATGTCTTAACATATCTAAAAATATATATTATACATCTAAAAGTTGTATCGTACATCTATGAAAATATATTTTATAAGGTATAAGTCAGAATATATAAATAAAATATATATTGTATTTCAAAAATATATAACATACACGTAAAAGATATTACAATTAAAAAAAAGTATATATCATACATCTCAAAAAAAATATTTTAGAAAATATAACAAAAAATATATATTGTAGTTAACAAATCTACCTTAAGAAAACCATTGTAGTGGGCGGAACCGCCAACATATTTGGTTGGCGACAAAAATCAATTATTTACGTCATAATTCATAGTTTTGTAGGGGTACACATTAATTTGTGCCTTCGCTATACATGTTTTCAAAAATAGAATATTTTCTCTCAATAAGGTGAATTTATTTGGATAGTGATATTGACAGGAAAAATAAATACTACATATAGGAAATTTTATTCAAATTTGGCATGAATTAAAAGTAAAATTACCATTTCAAGTTTAAATTTCCTGTTCTCAGTAATTTTATTTCCTGTCAATATCATTACCCATTTATTTAAGTCATATATCATACATCTAAAATATAATATTCTCTCAATAAGGTGAATTTATTTACGTCATATATCATACATTTAAAATAGAATATTTTCTGTCAATAATATTTATATACTATATATTAGTAAAGTCAGGGCCCAACATAATATTTTTGCGACGTATATTAAATTTACAAAATTGAACTAACATCACATCACTATACATGTTATTTAATTATAAAATCTCCTATATATTTAATTCTATATTATATTAGCCCTAATAAATTATCTGCCAGAAAGGATAGACTCACTCCATGAAAGCATAAAGTCTCGTGTAACCGAAGGAAGGTCTGCATAACAAAATAACAAAATTTATTTCAACAAAAAATCAAAATAACTGAACTGATAAAAATATAAGTACCAACAACAAAAATACGACGAGGAGTATTTAATAGAAGATAGGGATTTTTTTGCATTTTTAGAATATATTCATTTTGTAATTTTCAATAACATAAGGGCCTTTATGCAAATAATAGATACTATAAATTTACCTCGTAAGACCTCCAAAGCAACTGAAGGCACGTCTATTTCATCTTCGACTAATCTATACACATCAAGAAGCTAAAAAAACAATAAATAAAAGTCATCATTTTATTTTCGACGAACCCAAAAATAAATTTTTTTTTTTTTTTAATTATGTTTTACCTCTTCGATGTGAAGCTTAGAGTCTTCGGTTAAAGCCATGATTAATTGCCTCCTAATACCTGCATCGATTAAAAACATTCTCGCCCCATCTTTTATTGTTTCCGTTAAATCTAATTTTTTCGCCACTTGCCAGCTCGTCGCAGTATTTTGCCTGTATCAAGACATCAAATTTTATACTTTTATCCCTCAAAAATAAAAAAATAAATTCATAATTTACTCGAATTACTTACGTGCTTTTAACATTTAAAGCGGGGTTTCGACTCATTTTATCCACATTGTCCTTTGCAAGTACGATTAAATTTTCTAGCCGTTTCCACTGAAACACACCGTCTTTAAATAACACCTGTTATAAATAATAACCAAGTAAATAAAATAATAGCTAAGATTCGTAAAAAAAAATTACAAGGGTAAAATTGTAATTTACTTGTATGAGGCGTTCACGTAGTGCGGGATTCGGGTCCGTCAAAAGTCTCTTCGCTATATACGGATATGCCACCTAATTTATAAATAATCATTAGAGGAACACAAAATATTTTTATTGTTTTTGAAGGGTATGAATGATATTTTGAGATTTTAATTACCTCGAGAAACTTAAAATCAGGTTGAAGAGTGAAGCAAATTCCTTCTTGAGTCAACAAAGAGCGAATCACAAGAGAGAACCGCTCCGGTATTCTTATTGGATAGTTGTACACTAACTGGTTAAACTTCCCTATTAAATTATTATTGCTCATTAAAACGGTATATTATTATTAACCTTTAAAAAAAATAAAAAATAATAAATAAAATACCGGTGACGATGCGGAAATTAAAGTCGGAGAGGCCTTTGCCGACGGAATTCTGCCAGATGGCTTCCAAAGCCGGTACGATAGGGGACACATCCGTACCGCTCGCGAGAAATCCGAGTCTGGTGAAATCGTTCGCCATCTCGGCATAGTCTTCGTTAACGGCGTGTACCACCGCGTCTATCAGTATCTGCTTGTTTTGCTACAATCCAAAATTGAAAATCCCCAAAAAGTTAGAAAATATATTAAAATTATTTTTTATTATTTTTGTGTTTTCTTTACTTGGCTGAGGACGGCAACGTTGCCGAAATCAACGTAGGCGATTCGACCATCCCTCATTGCGAAAATATTTCCAGGATGAGGGTCTCCATGAAACAATCCAAATTCTAATAATTGTCGCAGTGCTGCGCTCACTCCAATCGTTAAAAATCCATTCACGTCAATTCCCGCATCCTTTATCGCCTTTAAAAAAAAACTATTTATATATATATTTAGGGTTTTTTTGTAATTTATTTAAAAATGTTATTACCTGAGGGTCGGTGCACCTGATGCCGTCGATCCATTCCATAACGAGAACTCGCGAACCGGATAATTGCTTATATACCCTTGGAATTTTCACGGTAGGGTCGTCCTTGAAATTTTCCAGGAAATCCTCGATATTCGTAGCTTCCTAATAAAATAAATGATTGAATTTTAGGTAATATAAAATTTCGAGTTTAAATTAGAGAAGGCTTGCAACTTACGAGAGTATAATCGAGTTCTTCTAGAAGTTTTTCACCGAATTCATCGACGATTAATTCGGCATTGCACCCTAATTTTTGCAGACTAAATCCGTTTAAAAACGAAGCTAGGGTTCTGAACAGAAAAAGATC
This sequence comes from Luzula sylvatica, assembly GCA_946800325.1. Classification (NCBI taxonomy): domain Eukaryota; kingdom Viridiplantae; phylum Streptophyta; class Magnoliopsida; order Poales; family Juncaceae; genus Luzula; species Luzula sylvatica. The sequence continues at coordinate 71,740,509 of OX326959.1, read as the reverse complement.
TCTGTATATTATCGGCTCTATCCCTGGTCTTTGTACCTAAAAAAACATGAAGAAAGGGCATCTATGCAATTTAGACATAATAAAGGGTCTTTTTTGCAAATTTGCGTAAATATTATTATTGTTAACCTTGATGGCTACGTCCTCTCCAGTATCTCTCAAAGTGGCTCGATAAACTTGACCTAAACTCGCTGCAGCAATAGTTTGAGATGAAATTTTACTAAATACTTCCTCTAATGGTTTCCCTAATTCCTCCTCCATTATTCCAAACGCCACCTAAAAAACAATTAAAAATTAAAAATAATTTACAAAATTAGGGTTTAGTCATAATTTGAAAATTTGAAAAATTACCTGATTAGGAAAAGAAGGAACGTCGTCTTGAAGAATGCAAAGCTCGTTCATATAATCCTCTCTTATTATATCAGGCCGATTTGCTAAAACCTATAATTAATTTGAAAAGATAGGACATTATGGATAAATTACGAAGATGCCCCTGTGGTTGAATTGTAGTGCTGACCTGTCCAGCTTTGATGAAAGAGGGGCCTAAATCGCATAAGAGGTTTCTGAGCTGGCGGGCCCGGTACGGTACCACTTCTTTGTCTCTTCCGACTAAGAAATCGTACATTAGTGCAGACCAATAGAACCCCAAGCTCGTAATTATCTCAAAGCCTCTATCCATTAGCCCTAAAATTGATCCTCTCGATTCCAAAACTTTGTTCCTCACCTAAATTAATTAACGAACCTAATTAATTTTATGAATTATTATATTAAAAAATATTTTTTACCATTTGAGGGGTGTATTTTCTGAAAGGAGTGCAAACACCACGTTCGATATCGAGTTGCTCCATTGCGTCGGTGCTTGTGTTTTTTACTCCGTTTCTTTTTTCTAATTTTTTCATTTTCTTCGCAGGTACTGCAACTGTACCAGTTGCTGCGTTTAAAACACGAAATGATTTGGGCCCTCTGAGTTTTGAAGCGATTGAAGATTTTGAAGTTAGAAAACAGCCTCTTTTAGAAACAATTAGACGCATCGAATCAGAGGTTGTTGGTAGAAAGGTTGTATAAAGCTCCATTTTTCTCTTAAATCAAAAACTACTGATTATTTCTGATCGATTTAGTTCAAATTCCTGTACAGAAACGAATTAAACATTCAGTATAAAAAGTCAGGAAGATTGATTTGATGAATAACATCCAATTATGCAATTAGCTAAAAAACAGAAAAATGCACCGAATTGGAGTCATACAATTTTCAATTACGGAGAAAACATTCATTCCGAAATCACAAACATCAAATTATCGCTTACAAACGAAGTATAATTGAATGATTAGCCAAAAGGACGAGAAAAACGAACCTTGAGCTAGTACAGTTGGAGCAAAGGAAAGCTGAATTCAGTGAATTGGAGGGAGAGTAAAAGAGAAGAAAGTACTGGAGTCTTCCGTTTGCCCGCTCGATGCATTGCGGAGAGAAAATGGGCCACGTAATAGTTTTTTAACTTTGGGGGGAAATAATACAGGCCACCCAATCAACTCATTTGATCTTGTTCACGTGTCAACATCACCGATCCTACTTGGTGCGGGTACTTGTCTTCGGGTTCTCCACCTCTAATATATCTCCACTCTTCCCTATGCCCTATCTATTGCTCTGTTTTGCCTCCCAAAAGTTAAATCTTAATAGACTATTTTAATTTTTCTACTATGCAAACAGTCAATTTATTTGAGGTTTTCGATTTATTTGGGAATTTTGTTGAATTAAAACTCGATTTATTAGTTTCGGTTTTAAATCAGTTCAAAATTTAGTCAGGTTCGGTTGAATCTAATTCCATTTAAATCAAATGACCCGACCAAATGTACATACCTAAATTCCTCTCAAGTCGTTACAGTTACAATTCTCGTATCCTTGATTATAATTCTCCTATTTTATAATCTTTTTTGTTTAATAGAGGCATTGCCATTATATGTTTTGTAGGGATGAAAAATTCCAAATATAAAACACCATATATTTATATGAATCTACAAGTTCCATTAAAACAATTTACCTCAAATAATTATCAAACAAAACAAATCACAATATAAAAAATCATTTGTTCCTCTTCAACACGTCCAATATGCTCCTAAGCTTCCTCGTCTCCCCCTCAACACACTCCCTATCGAAAAGCGCCGAGACTACCGCAACGCCCTTCAAATTGCCGCCAATTCCCAAAACGCCATCCACATTCCCGCTCCCAATTCCTCCAATCGCAACCACAGGCAATTTCCCTTTCAAACAAATCGCTCTCAACCCCTCCAAACCAATCACCAAATTATTCTCCTTAGTCTTCGTCTCAAACACGCCTCCGCACCCGATGTAATCCGCACCGTCCATCCACGCCTCGTCGGCCTGGACTAAAGTCTTGCACGAAACCCCGATTATTTTATCGGGTCCGAGTATTGCACGGGCTGTGTGGGCCCGCATGTCGGACTGGCCCAAGTGGACTCCATCCGAGTCCGAAGCCAGCGCCACGTCGACTCGATCGTTTATTACTAGCGGGATTTCGTGTGCACGGCATAATTGGACGCATTCTTTCGCCGCTTGTATGAATTCTCGCGTTTCCATATTCTTCTCCCTGAATTATTTTTTTTGTTAAGAGACAACGTTTTGCAATCTAGGAATAAAGAAGGGTCTTTTTGCAAATTCACCTTAATTGAATAATGGTTGCGCCGCCTTGGATAGCGGCCTTGACTGCATCAATCAAGGAGCGGCCCCATTTGTTATTCATTCTCGAGTCCGTGACCGCATAAAGGAATAAATTCTCGTCTTTAAATTTCAAAGTGGGGCCCACGTTATGGGCAATACTGTTTTTTAAATTAAAGAGATGATCGAATGGGCCTTGAGGCCCATTTCCAATGGCTAAGTTTTTACTGTTATCGAGAGCTCTCTCTACAAATGATTTCGCCACCTGTGTAAAACGTAAAAACACGAAATATCCGATTTATCCCTCGAAAGATTTAACTAATATAAATAAGAGACCTTGATAGCTTGTAGCATTTGCGAACCCTTCGCTAATTCAGATGCTATGCACGAAGCCAAAGTGCAACCCGTTCCGTGCGTGTTTCTCGTCTTTATACGGGGCCCACGTAACTCGTAACACTTCTCCCCTATTATTAAATATAAAATAATTATTAATATCGAATTATTGTTTAAAAGTTAAGAATCAAGATTAGTACCGTCGAAGAATATATCGATGGACTCTGATGAATTGGGCATGTCACCACCTTTCACGAGGACATTTCTGTAAATATACCAATTTAAGCTTGAAAAAATATTAAAAAAAAAAAATAATGTTGAATAAGGAATGAAATAAATAACGTGGTATACTTGGGACCAAATTTATGAATGTATTTGGCAGCATGATGCATATCAGACAAAGTTTGTAAAGACACGCCTCCAAGTAGAATCGAAGCTTCCTTTAAATTTGGGGTGACTATATCGGCCATTCTAAATAGCTCGTCTCTGTAAATAAGAATTATTATTAGCCACTGAGACGAAGTATAAGATATGAAATTAGTAATTTTTGACCTGTAAATTGAGAGAGTAGATGGACCAGAAAGAGTGTCTCCACTAGTAGATACCATGACTGGATCAACCACCAGTGCTGCCTTGAAATTAATTTGTAATTTCATAAATGAAATTGAGTTTATCAAAATTGCAAAACATGATTTAGTAATTAACAATTTGTAAAGTTCGTACCTTTAATTGGGTACTTTTTTAGAGTTTTACATAGAACTTTGATTATTTCTACAGATGGAAGCATGCCAGTTTTCACCTAATTGATTCAAAGAATGGAATCAGATCAAAATTGTATGTTGTATTATTCGCTTATTTGTAAGGAATGTTAGTTTATTACCACATCCACGTTCATATCGGAAAGTACAGATTCGAGCTGTTCTTCAACAAACTTCTCTGGGACAAGATGGACTCCCTAAAATCAACCAACCAACGAAACAAATTGAAGTTTAATTTGCATAAATGGACGAATTAAATTCAAAAATCTCATAATTGTCTTAGAGTGAATAGAAGAAAACAAGGAACCTGGACGCCTGCAGTGTTTTGAGCAGTAACGGCAGTGATAACAGAAGAGCAATACACTCCCATGGCGCCGCAGGCTTTGATATCAGCTTGAATCCCCGCGCCGGCGCCGGAATCGGAGCCGGCCACTGTCAGCACGTGAAGGAGCTTGTTGGAATTAGCGGTCATGGCGGCGGTCAAGTGAGAAGTAAGTCGACGGAACGAAGACAGGAGTGCTGGTAGAGAGGATTGGCGGGGTGAGATCACGACGCGCGGCTGAGAGATGAAAGGAAGAGAGTAGACTACCAGCGCCATTTTTATTTATTTATGTTTAAAGTTGTTGGATTGATAGCTTGAAGTTGACACACGAAGGAGGTGTTTGGACAAGTGCAATTAGGGCAGTTAGTAATAGTATCTGCTGGGTTAAGCTAAATCATTTGTTTGGACTTGTGGATTTTAGCGGGTCCAAAATAAAACGGAAAATATATCTTGCCCCACGAAACTCGAAACCCATCTCAAAATCGAAATTCTTGATGAGTTGGTAAAAAAAAAAAAATTAAATAAATAAATCAATCAAATCGCTAATCGAATTAATTAATAATACTAATTAACTGATTTAATTCATTCTTGTCATTTCATTAAGGATGTTTTTTTGAGTTTGAAGGGCACCATATCCAACCCCAAAATAAAACTATGTCTTTCATGTCGTGGCAAGTCATGTTATCTATTATTATACGAAACGAAAACTCATTAAATGTACTATATTATTTTTATTACGTATAAAAAAATGAAAATAATTGATCACATGACTGATTCGTAAATTCTAAATTCTAAATTCATTAAATGTTTCAAGTTTTCATGAAATTAGGGCATGTTTGATTTCGGTGGATTTTGATGCATTTATATTTGTAAATTCTAAATTCATTCAAATTTTTGTGTTTGATTTAAGAGATTCTTATATTTGTCTAACAAGTTCAAGTATTATATACTTAAAATTTTGGTATTACTACATGAGCAGTGATTTTTGTCGCTAGGAAAATTTCCGGGCGGCTCAGCATAAACTTTCTTTTAATGTATATTTTATTTTTTGTTGTAACTTATATTATTATATACTTATTGAAAACCGAAGTACAATATATTTTTTTGAAGATGTATCGTGTATATTTTTTTTAGTTATGATGTATTTTTTTTATATGTATAATATACATTTTTGAAATATAATACAAGTTTTGTTTATACTTTCTGAAAAATATATATTTATATGTACGATTTTTTTTAAAATGTATGATATATTTTTTAAAATGTGTTATACATTTTTTAAACTGCAATACACACTTTTAAAAAATAATTTTTTGGATGCATGATATACTTTTTTTCATTAACATAACATTTTTTTTACATGACGATTGTATCTTTTTGAATATAATTATACATTTATGAAAAAATTCGTATGTATTTTTTAATAGAAATTTATACTTTTTTAAATATATATATTTTACACGACTATTATATCTTTTTGAATATAATTAGGGAAATTTTCAAAAAAACCCCTATCTTTTTGGAAACTCCAAAAAAACCCCTATACAAACTTTTATTTTCAAATACCCCCTATGGGGTTAAAATTAACTATGGATGGTGTTAAATATTTTTTTATGACCAAAATGCCCTTCATTTTACATATTTAGTAATTAAAATAATGTTTTTGTTATTTGTATTAATTTTAAAAAAGTCTTAATTTTTTTTTGCTTATAATAATTTTAAAAAAATAATTGTCATATGTTATATTTATATAATTTTAATATTTCATACATTACATATATTTGACTTTCATAACTTTTTATTGAAAAAATAACATAAAATAATAATAAGATGAACAACAATATTAAAAGAACACCTTGCAAATATTTAAAAATTAAAATATCATGAATCTATTAAAAGCATACATAAAAGAAGAACGAAAATAAAATTAAAATAGATGTTTAAAGAAATATTGTTCTTTCAGTATATTTTCAAGGTGTTTATTTTATTATTATCTGATGTTAGTTTTTCATGAATAATAAATGAAATATTAAAATTATACAAACACAACATTTAATAATTTTATTTTTGTGAAATCATTATATGTTAAAAATTATTTATGAATTTTTTTAAAACTAAAAAAATTAATGAAAAAATAAAAAAAATATACATATGAAAATAGAAGGGTATTTTGGTCCAATTTTTTTTTTAACACCATCCATGATTAGTTTTAACCCCTATAGGGGGGTATTTGAAAATAAAAATTTGGTAGAGGGGATTTTACGGAGTTTCCAAAAAGATAGGGGTTTTTTTAGAATATCCAAAATTCCAAAATTCCAAACAGAACCCTTACTCTAAAGTACTACAATTCGAAGTTCAAAACTATAAATAAAATAATTTACATACTTTATCCCCTCAAATGCACTATAATAAGAAGACGTTATTCCCGAGGTAAATAGACTCATTTACCCTCTTGAACCGGGTGGCTCTTTACTTCACTCCTTCTCCTGCAGATTTCAGAAAAAAAAAAAAAAAAAAAAAAAATTAGAAACCATAATGAGCGAAATTAGGGTTTGCAAATTTGTAAAAGGAGTACCTTTCAAACCATCATGTTGACCTGGCATGGTCCCGCCAAAACCTTCATCAAAACTAGGAGGAGGCCCTTGAGGGAAATTCCTCTGATCCGGAGGCGCAAAATTACCTCTTTGCCCCTGGTTAACATTATAATCCCTCTGGTACCCTCCATCTCTTCCTCGTTGTGGTGGCGGCGCAGGGTAATTCTGGAAACTCCCGTGTTGCTGAGGTGGATAGTTCTGGAAGCCCCCCTGTTGATTCGGAGGGTAATTTTGATAATTCCCTTGTTGCTGGGGACGGTAATTCTGAAAATTTCCTTGTTGTTGGGGAGGGTAATTTTGAAAATTGCCTTGTTGATTAGGAGGGTTGTTTTGGAAATTTCCCGGTTGATTGGGAGGGTAATTCTGAAAATTGCCTTGTTGATCGGGAGGGGTATTTTGGTAATTTCTGTTATAAGGGCGGTTTTGGGTTTGCTCGAAGCGGTTTCGATCTCTGCGCTTGTTGTGGGCCCCGTATTGTATTGGAGGAGGCCTTGGAGTTATCATGCCATTCTCATACTTATCACCTGTTTATAAAATCAAATAATTAAGATTTAAATTGGAGAAATTATAATCAAATGTATTTAGTTAGAGTTTTTAAGTGTTTTAACTTACCTCCGTATTCTTTTGTTTCAGGATATAGGTACGAATCGGGTAGAACGAAAACAACTCCAGGCAAACCTGTCATCAAATAATGACGAATATTTACATCATGAAAAATATAAATAAATATAAATGCAGTATTTGTGTTTCGTTTGTACAAATTTGGGTTCTTTTTTCAATACAAATTAGAGTATGAATTATTTCAGAGTCAATTGCAAAATTCAAGTTTCAATGGATAGATATGTAAAGAAACTGAGAAGTTCAGAAAAATTAGAATTACCTTTGAATTTTTCAGATGTTTCTTCATCCACTTCGACTTGAAAACCTGTGTATGTAGTGGTACTGCATGCATAAATTCTCCTCTTTGCCTCCTCCACACTTTGATACCAATGAAGAAGAGTGAATTAACCAAATGTCAGATTCAAAATAAATGATAATTAAAGCTTCCAGTAAAGTAATCAGTAATTAGGGAAATCCATGGTTACCTTCCGAGAACCTTTGCACACGTTTGAACGTAAGCCTCTACCATCTCTTCATCCGTAGGTTTCGAATCTTTGGGAAAATCCATGGTGATCAACCAGTGCTTATAATCGCAGCCCTCGAATAAAATTTCATCCGGAGATATCTTGTTCTCTTCGCTATTTCTGTAATCGGATCTGTAATTGAAGAGGTGTGCTGACGATTTGAACCCGAAAGTTTGGAGAAGCGGTGAAACAGGTCGGATTTGAGGTGCAGCGTGAATGATCGGTCTGAGGAGATATGAGGAAAGAGGGACTGCGCGGCGGAGGTGGCGAGAGAGAGCAAGCGCCATTAATGGTGGAGATGGGGTTCTGGCGTCTGAGGTTCTGAGCGGAATAGAAGGTGAGAGCGAGAGTAGTAGGGTTTAAGTTGATCGAGAATTCGTACTTATAAATCCGGAATTTCAAATCTGGCGATCAGGATTCAGGACAGAATCTGGGGACTTTATAACAAATCGGGGTTTTAAATTCGAGTTCTGGGTTCACTTCCGAGTCAAGAGATTTGGAAGTCCGACTCTCGGCGTGTCTGGCAAAGCCGAGAATTGAATTCACATAATATATGAGAATTTGAAATTCATTTCTCGGAAACTTGAATTACTTGTAGGTTTATTAAAAGAAACGGAAGTGAACCCAATAAAAAAAAAAAAAAAAAAAAAAAAAAAATCCAATAAATAATTTTAATAAAGGTCCCCGGTAGAACCCACTACATTTTTATAAATTAACCCTGAAATTTTGGTGATTCACCCTAAAAAAAAAACATATTATCGTAAAAGATACATTTTGCAAAATTACCCCCAAAGGTATGAAATTACGAAGCTCGTCAAGAAGAAGCTTCTGACTGGTTGCTATGGGTTAATGGAAGCAGGTTTCTCAATGAAAAAAAGAGAGTAAAATCACGAAACTGACCTTGAGCAGGTTCGATCCTTAGTGAACTTCAAAGAGGAAACGTGGTCCCTGGTAGAACATAAAAGACTTTTACAGATTAAACCCCAATTTTTTGCAATTCCCGCAACCAAAAAGATAACAGATTATCCTAAATACATTAGAAGACACATTTTGCAAAATTACCCCCTAAAAGTATGAAATTAGAAAACTGACCAGGAGGAAGCTTCTGAAGGGAGAGAAAAGTGTGAAACAGGTTGATGATGATATTGTCGAATCTTGGATTTTGATATGCAAAGAAAATGGCATTAATGAAATTTAGAGAGAAAAAATGAGTGAAATTACGAAGCTGACCTTGAGCAGGCTAGATGAGATCCTTAATTAGTTCTTCTCCCAAAGAATCTGCGAATTAAAAAATAAGTAATTAGTTATACTTTGATTTACAATTAATGATTTTAGAATAATAAAAAGCACTTGCAGGCCCTCCTCTTTTATCCGGGCTTGGGACCGGCTGTGAATTCATTTTTTTTAAAGAATTCACAGGCAGAGTTACCTACAGTCCAATTACATTAGTCTTAATCAAATTAATTACTAATTTCTAATTCATCCACCTTGCCCAATGCTTCCTATGCTCCATTCATCGCTCCGTTATAAAATGTAATAAGTAAATTAAAATAAAAGAACGAAAATGTAAACTAAACCCTAATAATTAAAAAAACCGTAAAGTAAATTAAAATAAAAATGTAAAGTAAATTAAAATTCTAAATAAGCTCCATTGCTCCGTTGCTCCATTTATGCTCCGTTAGTGCCCTCTTAAGCTCCATTTGTGCTCCTAAGCTCCATTTATGCTCTCTTTATAAAATCCTAACTAACTATTTTAAATCTACAATCCTAATACTAAACTAAGTCCTAAAAATTAAATAAAAAAACAAACTGTAAAGTAAATTAAACTAAAAAAACTGTAAAGTAAATTGAAATCATAAATAAGCTCCATTTGTGCTCCTAAGCTCCGTTGCTCCATTGCACCATCCATCAGAGCTTCCTAAGCTCCATAGCCCTCCTCGTTCCATTATTGCTCCATTGCTCCATTTAAGCTCCAATATTGGTGCTATTTAGTCTATTTTAATTATAAAATATATAAAATGCTAACTGAGAATTAATCATAAAAATTATAATTAGTGCTCCGTAATTGCTCCTGTTCTCGATCTCGCTGTCCCGCCATGACCACCTATCTTCAGATCTTCTTGCATCACCTGTATGTATAACATTTTTTTATTTCAATCTTTAAATTTACAAAATACTAACAAAATTATTATTATACATGAACACTAACAAAAATATTATTAGTCATTCTAAAAGGGAATTTTTAAATAGTTTAAGATGCTAATTGTATTCTTTCATATTTAAATGTAAAATTACTCGAATAACCCAAGATGAGATCCCTCATTTATTTAAAGCATCAATTTCATCCAGTCATCATTATTCATATACCAACAGTCACAATATGAAAATGCAAGTCTAGGTGGGTCATTCATTTCGAATAATCAATTCATTCTTGATAAAGAATCTGAACCAGTCGAATTAGTGAAAGTTCAAACAGTTCAAGATTGAAGCAAATTCTATTCTTTCAGATTTATATTGAAAAATTACTCAAAACTCAAAACACAACAAACAATCATGGCCGATCTTTGAATCAAAGCGAGTAACAGAAAGTACAAAAGCGAGAATATAAATTGGAGAAATGAGTGATTTTGAATCAACAAATTTGAATCAAATAAAAAGAAGTTAGAAAACAATCAAGAATATAAATTAAGCAAAAAGAAAGAACTAATACCTGGTAATTGGACAAATGAGTGATTTTGCCTCAAAGCGAGAATTCAGGTGCCTTCTTTCTAAGCCCCTTTCGTCTCTTGCCACACGATCCTGGCCGATCTTTCATCAGTTTCTTTATCTCTATCTTCTCCCTCGCCATTGTTACAACCCATAAACTCGAATTGAGTATCGAGATTTAGAACTCTTGGGCTTAATCGTTAATCGCGAGGAAGAAAAGAAGATGAAGAGAGGAAGAGAGAATGACGCATCGAGTGTCAACAGAGAGGCTTTCTTTATATAGAGAGGGAAATGACGAAATTGGAATGTGTAATTAGGGCCCAATCCTTTAGCTTAATTGTGATTGGCTGCCACTTAATCACTGGATTAAAGATTAAAGATTATTGAATGGCTAGGATAGTTTTACAAGTAATGGATAATAATTAATAGTGGTAGTTATGGGAGTAGTTATTAAATTAATTACTATGTAATGCTTGTAACAGATTAGGTTATAATATAACCGCTGTTATAATTCTTAATTTTTATAGACGAGTCTCTGCGAGATTGGATGAAGGATCGACGGTGATGCGTTGTTGACGGTGCGCCGTTAGCGCGGAATTGTTTGGATTTCTTATATGAACATTATTTTATTTTTATTTTTTTGCAAAAAAAACCTTACATATAAAAACATGAAAAAAAAAGTGAACAGTATCCAGGTTTCGAAATTTTATTCAGAAAAAAAAACAAGTTGTGGAAAAAATAGTAGATGTAACATTTTGATTTTCGGACTCTGAGAGACCCCAAAATGATGAATTTTCGGACTCTCAGAGTCCGAAATATTTGGCTTCCATTTCCTCCAGAGTAGGGAATCTAAATTTAATTAAAGCAAAAAACGTACAGTAATCGAATTGAGTGGAAGCGTGCAATGATTGGTGAAAAATACCGGACTTTGAGAGTCTGGAAGGGTGCAATGGAAGGGTTCAATGAATGGTGTTTATACATACACATACATACACAACACATACATTTGGGAGTGATTAATGATGATTAATGGTTGTATAATTGGTTAAGCAAAAATTCGGACTCTCGGAGTCCGAAATTTTTGTTCTCCAAATTGTATATATTAGGTACACCCAAATTGTACCCAATAATACACACAATTAATATATTTTTTTAATAAAATTAATTATATATTTTAAAAAATTATTTATTAAAAAAAATTATTCATCATGACAATAAATATTTTTGTAATAAATAATTTTTAATGAATAATATTAAAATTATTTAAATATATAATTAATTTTATTAAAAAAAATATTAATTGTGTGTATTATTGGGTACAATTTGGGAGATTAAAAATTTCGGGACTCTAAGAGTCCGAATTTTTTGCTTAACCAATTATACAACCATTAATCACCATTAATCACTCCCAAATGTATGTGTTGTGTACGTATGTGTATGTATGTGTATGTATAAATATTAAATACCATTCATTGCACCCTTCCATGCACTATTCCGGACTCTCAGAGTCCGGGTTTTTTCACCCATCATTGCACCCTTCCATTGCCTTAATTACACCCTGCTCAATTCGATTACTGTACATTTTTGGATTTAATTAAATTTAGATGCCCTAAGATGGAGGAAATGGAAGCCAAATATTTCGGACTCCGAGAGTCCGAAAATTCATCATTTTTGGGTCTCCCAGAGTCCGAAAATGTTACATCTAATATTTTTTTCACGACTTGTTTTTTTCTGAATAAACTTTCGAAACTAGGTACTGTTCACTTTTTCCCTAAAAACATTATTTGAACACACTACTTTGACAAGTACAATAATCATCTGTTTCGTCTTGTGGATTAAGCTGTAATGGACTGTGCATATGGGCTAATACCAATGTTGTAAAATACGGAAAACGGTACGGAACGGTCAAGGACCGTAAAACGGTGAAAAAACGGTGGAAAAACGGTGAAAAAACGGTCACCGAAATCGATAGTAATTTAATTAAAATTTATAGATGAAACCAAAAAAATATATAATAATGTAATTTTTTAATAGTAAAAAAATAACATAAACAACATCCAACATAAAACATAACATCAAAACGAATGTCTAACATAAACGTAACATCAAAACGAATGTCCAACAAAACGTAACATCAAAATATAAACTCAAATCCAAACATAAACTAAATAGTAAAATCATTAACATCATTCGGGACAACCGTAAGTAAAAAAAATGGTAATTTTATTGGGTTGGAAAAAAAGAATAGGCCAAAAAAGGGTAAATAATCAAAATTTCAATTTTTTGTTGTGAAAAACGGCCGTTTTTCGAACCGAAAAACGTTTTTTCCCAAAAAAAACGGTCAAACACGGTAAAAAAACATTTGACCGTTTTTTCAAACCGTCTTGTAAAAAACGGAACGTTTTTCCACCGAAACACTGTTTTTTCACCGTTTTTCACAACAGTGGCTAATACACAACAAAAGAAAAAAATTATACGCGACAAAAATAAATAATTCTATGTTTACGCAAAAGAAAATGAGTGGCGTCCATTTGTCATTGTATTATTCGACCAAGTCCTATACGAAAAATATATTTCAACAAATACAACCTCATCAGAAAAACACGACCATGATAATTATACGAAATTCCATACACGTACATCCAGAGACGGCTCAACTATTTTTATGACTCGGCCGAAAAATACTACATTAAAATTAAATTATATTTTGTTGAATCAATTGTATTAAAACTCTTAAAAAAAACTACAAATAAACATAAATTCAAAAGAAAAACTATCACATTATCATGAATTATCAAAATATCATTTTGATCTTTCATTGAATCTCCATGTCAGGAACTATCCACGAATTAAGAATCAAAATAATTTTGTCTGGTCTTTTCACTCAAAATTATGAATTTCATATTTAATATTTGAATTAAAAAGAAAATAGGTTCTATCAATGAAGTAAAATGTACAACATTAACAAAAAACACCTACAAAATGAAAAAAAAGATTGAAAAATCATTGTACATTTGAAGTGAATAAACATGACAATAATTGTATCTTTCATATGAGAATTAAGATCTTCGATCATATTCACTACAAGATATGTTTTTAATTATGAGAAACTAGAAATAGAAAGAGAGAGGACAATGAGCAAAATATAAAGGAATGGCAATAATATCAAAATAAGGAGGAGGAAAATTGACCAACAAAAAAATATCAAATTTGGGGAGAATGTACCTTACCTTCTTAATTAATGCGAAAAAATCAATTGGCTCAAGAGAGGAAGATTTTAGCCTAATTTTGCAAGCATAATCATTTGCCAGAAATCGGTAGATTTGCTTAAATTGCGGAATTAGAAAGAAACTTTAAGATTGAATTTTCATTTGCCAAAAATTCATGTATAATATATGTGTATGCTATGTTACGCGGATACTTCAAAAATGCAGAAGTATCCTGAGGATACGCGTATCCGATACAGATACGGGTGCGATACGGCTCGGATACGTATCGGATACGCCACGTGGCGTATCCGAATATTTTAATATTTATTTTTTTCGGATACGGCGGGGATACGGCAGGATACGGCTGATGATACGTCCAGGATACGGCTGGGATACTCCATTTAGGATACTTCGGCCCATTAGATATTTTGGTCAATAATATTTTTAAATAAATTATATATGATACTTCTAGATTAGTTCTAAAATATTTCTAAAACAAGTTTATGATAGTTTTATAATATTTGTATTGTTTGATTGATATTATTTATTGTCATGATATCTAATTTAAAAATATTATTAATTTATTAATTACTTATTTATTAATTATATATAATATAAATATATTAAATTAATAATTATATAGCCGTATCCGTATTTTTTTTGAAAATTACCGTATCGCCGTATCTGTATCGTATCGGATACGCTATCCGTATTCGTATCCGTGCAACATAGGTTATAGGAGAAAGAAAAGGGGTGTGAATGTGTTTTTTTTTTCATTTTAGTTTTTCATTTTCTATATTAAATATTAGGTCTTCGATATTTTGTGGCTCTCGGCCGTAGCCTATATAGGCTATATCACATACCTAGGCTATTAGAAGATTTGAGTTATTTCATTTTTTAATAAACATGATTTCATTATAAACAACAATTAGGTACATGGAAATAAATTTTTTTATTAGCCATTAATTAGTTCATTATATCTTAAATGGGAAAAGATCGTGCGAATACACAACACATTTTACAAAATTACCCAGTAGAAACCTAAAACACTAAAATGAAGAAACAATTACACAATTAGAAACATATACCAGAAAACAAGTACAAACTAAAACTAAAATTACAACTTACACAAAGTTAGTTTTCCTTCTAAATTAAAAATTACATACAAATACAATACAAGACACATTTTACAAAATTACCCAGAAACAATTACACAATTTGAATATTCTACATGGATTAGCCTTTAGGGTTTTTCCGAAGCAGATCACTCTTTGATCTTCTTTAATTCAATAAATTTTTTTAATAAAGGTCACTGGTAGAACCCACTACACTTTCATAAATTAGCCCCCAACTTTCTACAATTCACCCTACCAAAAAAAGATAACATATTGTCCTAAATACTTATACATCAGAAGATACATTTTGCAAAATTACCCCCAAATGTATGATATTACAAAACTCGTCAAGAGGAAGCTTCTGAAGCAGGTTTCTCAATGAAAAAAATGCAAATAATAAAATTGACAGAAAAAGACTAAAATCACGAAATTGACCTTGAGATCACTCGATCCTTGGTGAACTTCACGAGGAAACACGATCCTTCTAAATTAAAAATTACAGAAAGCACGCTTTCCTTCTAAATTAAAAATAACATACAAGTACAACTGTACAAGTACAATACACACCACATTTTACAAAATTACCCAGAAATGTGTGCAATTTCAAATTACGAACCTGACTTGCGAGCAGACTTGATCCTACCTGACCGGTACGAGCTGTCATAACAAATGAAGAAAATTTTATAAAAAAGAAAAACAAAAATACAAAAGTACTCATCATGTTGCAATTTGAATATTCTGCGTTAGGGTTTAGGATTAGCCATTAGGGTATTTTCTCTTGATGTTATTTTGAATATTCTGCGTTAGGGTTTTGTGATTACCGCAACCAAAAAGATAACAGATTATCCTAAATATATTAGAAGACACATTTTGCAAAATAACCTCCAAAAAGTAATAAATTAGAAAACTCACCAGGGGAAGCTTCTGAAGGGAGGGAGACCATCGTCACCGAGTCTTTTAGAGAGAAAAGTCTGAAACAGGTTTGATGATGATATTCTGGAATCCTGAATTTTGATATGCAAAGAAAATGGCATTAATGAAACTTAGAGAGAAAAATATGAGTGAAATTACGAAGCTGACCTTGAGCAGACTAGATCCTTACTTCTGACAGTTCTTCTCCCAAAGAATCTGCGAATTAAAAAAAAACTAATTAGTTTTACATTGATTTACAATTAATGATTTTAGAAAAATAAAAAGCACTTGCAGGCCCTCCTCTTTTATCCGGGCTTGGGACCGGCTGTGAATTCTTTTTTTTTTTAAAAGAATTCACAGGCAGAGTTACCTGCAGTCCAATAACATTAGTCTTAATCAAATTAATTACTAATTTCTAATTCATCCACCTTGCCCAATGCTTCCTATGCTCCGTTCATCGCTCCGTTAGAAAATGTAATAAGTAAATTAAAATAAAAGAACGAAAATGTAAACTAAACCCTAATAACTAAAAAAACTGTAAAGTAAATTAAAAAAATAAATGTAAAGTAAATTAAAATTCTAAATAAGCTCCATTGCTCCAATGCTCCATAGCTTCGTAGCTCCATTGCTCCGTAGCTCCGTTACAGAATGTAAGAAGTAAATTAAAATAAAAGAACGAAAATGTAAACTAAACCCTAATAACTAAAAAAAACTGTAAAGTAAATTAAAAAAACTGTAAAGTAAATTAAAAAAACTGTAAAGTAAATTAAAAAAAACGGTAAAGTAAATTAAAATTCTAAATAAGCTCCATTGCTCCATTGCTCCGTAGCTCCATTGATGCTCCGTTAGTGCCCTC
Organism: Luzula sylvatica; assembly: GCA_946800325.1. NCBI lineage: Eukaryota > Viridiplantae > Streptophyta > Magnoliopsida > Poales > Juncaceae > Luzula > Luzula sylvatica. The sequence continues at coordinate 71,723,912 of OX326959.1, read as the reverse complement.
TTAAGCTCCATTTGTGCTCCTAAGCTCCATTTATGCTCTCTTTATGAAATCCTAACTAACTATTTTAAATCTACAATCCTAATACTAAACTAAGTCCTAAAAATTAAATAAAAAAACAAACTGTAAAGTAAATTAAATTAAAAAAAACTGTAAAGTAAATTAAAATCCTAAATAAGCTCCATTTTGTGCTCCTAAGCTTCATAGCTCCGTTGCACCATCCATCAGAGCTTCCTAAGCTCCATAGCGCCATTGCCGACCATAGAGCTTCCTAAGCTCCATTATTGCTCCATTGCTCCATTTAAGCTCCAATATTGGTGCTATTTAATCTATTTTAATTATAAAATATATAAAATGCTAACTAAGAATTAATTATAAAAATTATAAATCTAATTAGTGCTCCGTAATTGCTCCTGTACTCCATCTCGCTGTGCCGCCACGACCACCTATCTTCAGTCCTTCTTGCATTACCAAGCCATCACCTGTATGTATAGCAATTTTTTATTTCAATCTTCAAATTCACAAAATACTAACAAAAATATTATTATACATGCATAATACAAACAAAACACTAACAAAAATACTATTAGTCATTCTAAAAGGGAATTTTTAAATAGTTTAAGATGCTAATTGTATTCTTTCATATTTAAATGTAAAATTACTCAAATAACCCAAGATGAGATCCCTCATTTATTTAAAGCATCAATTTCATCCAACATTCACAATATGAACAATGCAAGTCTAATTGGGTCATTCATTTCGAATAATCAATTCAGTCTTGATAAAGAATCTGAGCCATTCGAATAAGTGAAAGTTCAAATAGTTCAAGATTGATGCAAATTCTATTCTTTCACATTTATATTCAAAATTACTCAAAACTCAAAACACAACAAACAATCAAGAAAAAAAGATAACAACGGATCCAATTTCGAATCAAATAAAAAAAGGTTAGAAAACAATCAAGAATATAAATTAAGCAAAAAGAAAGAACTAATACCTGGTAATTGTAGAAATGAGTGATTTTGACTCAAAGCGAGATTCTGGTGCCTTCTTTGTAAGCCCCTTTCGTCTCTTGCCACACGATCCTGGCCGATCTTTCATCAGTTTCTTTATCTCTATCTTCTACCTCGCCATTGTTACAACCCACAAACTCGAATTGAGTATCGAGATTTAGAACTCTTGGGCTTAATCGTTAATCGCGAGGAAGAAAAGAAGATGAAGAGAGGAAGAGAGAATGACGCATCGAGTGTCAACAGAGAGGCTTTCTTTATATAGAGAGGGAAATGACGAAATTGGAATGTGTAATTAGGGCCCAATCCTTTAGCTTAATTGTGATTGGCTGCCACTTAATCACTGGATTAAAGATTAAAGATTATTGAATGGCTAGGATAGTTTTACAAGTAATGGATATATTTTTTTCTTCTTCTTGTTTTAGACTACTGAAGAGGAAACTAATAGTTTCATGTAAAAATATTTGGCTATTAAGTCTGCATATAAATATAAATTCTTTGGACTTCGCAAAAATTTATGCTTTATTCTCTTAAATCAGAATTGGAGATCAAGAATTGTTTTCTTCACACTATAATATACTAGCATTACCCCCGCGCAATCGCGAGGAAGAAAACAATTGTTTTCTTCGGGTTTATAAGTAATGTAGTTGAAAAAAATTGTTGTTCGTTTTGTGTATGTGACTTTTTTTTGTAATCATTATTATACGTGTAATTTAGTGTGTTGTGTGCGAGTGAAATTTTGTAGCAAAAATCGTTTCAAAATTTTAAGAGCCGGATTTCTTGAATAATTCAAACGGTTATTGCTAAAAAAATTATCTATATTTTATACTTCATAAGTAAAATAAGTAAAAAGAACGAATGAGTTGTCATGAAATTTATTAAGAACATAATAGTTCAGAAAACATTGCTGAAAAAAAGAGTGTTTTTAATTTCACAAATCTTTAATTTCGCTACATATTTAGTACAAATATTTTTCGTCCTTTGTGTGGTCAGCCAACAACAAAGTTTGACGATGTCATCGCTAACCGTTTCGTTCGAATCTTTAATTTAAATTATGTCATGATTATTCGCACATCCATGATTTGGTATATTTTTAACCCCCTAATTTTTTTTGGATATTATAAAAAATTCTCTATCTTTTCGTAAACTCCCAAAAAAAAAAAACTCTTTACCAAACTTTTATTTTAAAATACTCCTTATGGATGATATTAATTTTTTTTTTTTCCAAAATACTCTCCAAATCTCATATGTAATAATTAAAACTTATTTTTGTTATTTTTTATTAATTTTAAGAAAATTCATAAACACTTCTTAACACGTAGTGATTTAAAAAAATTTAAATTATTACATATTTTGTTTATATAATTTTAATATTACATTCTTTATTCATAAAAAAACTAACATTAAATGATAATAAATAAACACCTTGCAAATATATTCATAGAAAATATCTATTTAAACATCTATTTTTTATTTTAGTTTTCTTTTTATGTATTTTTTAATAGTTTTGTGATATTTTATTTTTAAATATTTGCAAGATGTTCTTTTATTAATATTGTTCAACTTATTATAATTTTATTTTAGTTTTTCAAGAAAAATAATAAAGGACCAAAATGTAAATTTTAAAACTTCGGAGGACAAAAATGCAAATATAAAGGACCAAAATGTGAAAAAAGGACAAAAATATAATTTTTTTTAAAAAATATGACCAATTTGAGGCCCCTGGACTAAAATGTAAATTTCAAAACTTCGAAGGGCCAAAATGCAAATATAAAGGACCAAAATGAGAAAAAAAGGACCAAAATGTAAAAAAAATTTCGAAAAAAGGACCAATTTGTAAATAAAAAGGACCAAAATGTAAAAAAAAGGACCAAAATGTAATTTTTTTTAAAAAGGACCAATTTGTAAATCAAAAAGGACCAACATGTAAATTTTAAAACTTCGAAGGACCAAAATGCAAATATAAAGAACCGAAATGTGATAAAAAATGACCAAAATGTAATTTGTTTTAAAAAACAGGACCAATTTGAGGCCCTTGGACCAAAATGTGAATATTAAAATTTCGAAGGACCAAAATGCAAATATAAAGGACCAAAATGTAATTTTGTTTTTAAAAAAGGACCAATTTGTAAATAAAAAAGGACCAAAATGTAAATTTTTTTTTTTTTTTACAAATAGGCCCCTGGTGATGTGGCAGCCTGGACTAAAATGTAAATTTCAAAACTTCGAAGGGCCAAAATGCAAATATAAAGGACCAAAATGTAATTTTTTTTCGAAAAAAGGACCAAAATGCAAATATAAAGGACCGAAATGTGATAAAGAAGGACCAAAATGTAATTTTTTTTTAAAAACAGGACCAATTATAGGCCCTTGGACAAAATGTGAATATTAAAACTTCGAAGGACCAAAATGCAAATATAAAGGACGAAAATGTAAAAAAAGGACCAAAATGTAATTTTTTTTTAAAAAAAAGGACCGATTTGTAAATAAAAAAGGACCAAAATGTAAAAAAAAAAAAAAATTTACGAATAGGCCCCTGGTGACGTGGCTGCACCAGGAGGCAGCAAATCCCCTTGCATTAGTATATAGATAGATATGATGTATGACGGATCGTGTCTATACGCGATTTTTGACAACGTGTTATATGACATGCGATTTCTGACACACACTTCCTGAGACACGTTTTCTGACACGCTTTAAAGATATTTTTCTCTAGTTAAAAAAATTTATTCTACCGGTTCAAATATATTATTGTATACAAGATACTATACTAATTCTAATTAACCAAAAATATCATTAACATATCAATTGATACACGTCAAACTGTAGAATAATAAAGTTATTTATTAAGGGGAATATGTGATATATGTATTAATTGATATGTTAAATAGAATCCAGTTCAAACATAATATCAAAATTTACTTTACCAAAAATATAATTAAAAATTATTTAACGTTATATGATATTTTTGAATTTGCAACTTAGAAAATAATAATAGTATTCGAAATATGTTTATGAGTTTATAACGTGTTATTTATTTTTTAATAGATAAATGTTCATTTTCATTTATGTTAAATTTTGAAATTTTGAATATTAAAGTTATTTAAACTAAAACACAAATATACCTACGTATGATTCTCATTATTATGGTTTTTTATATAAAAAATATTTTTTAAATATTAATATCCAATATTTTGATTTTTTTTCCTTACACAATATCTTTACAAGTTAAAATAAAATAAAAAATTTATGCATGAACTATATTAATACATATGTCAAAATGAATGGAAAATTCAAGTGAAAATACTTGAAATATTTATGAAATTAAAGTTCGTAAAATATTATTAATATAACTTATACCAAAAAATTATCATGTTTCATATTAAAAAATTATATATATTTATTAATTGAATGAGGGAGAAAGAGATCACATGTAAAATATTAAATATTAACAATTTTTTTATTAAATAACAAAAGTGTATAACTTGTGTGTATAAAAAAAATAACAAAAAATATATATAGTTATTTAATATCAAACGTCCTAGTTGAATCGTATGGTCTAGATTTAAAATATAAAACATGACATGACTTAAATAGATGATTTAAGAATTGTTGTAAATAATGAGACATAATGACTACACAATTATAATTTTCAAATAATCTAACAAAAACTAATAATACTTGAGATAAAATCACATCACATATCTAATTGTTCGAATTAATAATTACAAATGACCATACAAAATATGTTTTAATATACCTTAATTTTTTTTTTTATGAATAATCAAGATGACGTGAGTTCATGAGGCTCAAATATAAATGCAAAATAAGGAGATGGATAAAAATCTTCAATTTGTTTGTCGATATAATTTTAAACCAGTGGGACTCTCTGCTCCGATATATATGTTAATTTTATAAACTTGTAATACTTTTTTTATTGCACTTGAATTAACTTTAAAAAATATGTAATTATATACTTGATTTTTGTTATTTTGTTGCATTTACAGTGCCACTAAAATTGGAATTATACTACAGTTACAAAAAATTTGGTAAAACAAAACTGGATTTTTTTCTTATCATTTTATAATTTATAAGAGACATAATACATTTTACATTTTAGAATGTACAATCACTTAAAACGCAAAAAATACAATGAAATAGCATATAACATGATATTATTTCTAGTTATGTATATGTAGATTGTGTAATATTCAACCAATCTTCATATTATTATATTGCAAAGAGGTTTGTCACGATTTTGCAATTCGACAAATTCGGAATATCAGTTCCCGGATCTACTGAAATCCAAAAATCGAATTGTTTTTTTTTTTAAATCTGTTTCAAAAAGAATCCTGATCTAAAATGAAATCACGGTTTAAATTGGGACACCCACACACTCACTTGCTACTTTACTAGTGGATAGGTAGGTATCAATTATCATTATATTATATATAATCACAGAATGGTATCTGATAACAAGGTCATTATCTTATTGATTAGTTTTTTTAATCCACAGCATCTCATGCCAAGTAAGAAAAGGATAAACAGTTGAGTGTTTGTACTAAATCCCAAATAAACAATTGAGGATATTTGTAAAATGTGAGTAAACTTTTACTATCCTACACTAAACTACACTAACCTATTAGTATTTTGGCAGAAAGACATCAATAATTTTTTATATAATAAATTAATAATGCACTATTTTAATATATTTCAAGAATTTTGCTTCAACATTTTATACACTATTTTTATATATATTAAGAATGAGAATTTTGCTTTCCCATTTTTAAATATTCATTATTGTCCATTTCACGTTGAGTTTATCATGTTGAGTCTGTTTTTTTCTACTTGACTACGAAAATCACAATTATTTACTCAAGATATAAATATGAAACTTCCTTCAGTTCATGAAACAAATATAGATTTTGGTAGAGTTATATGCGAATGTGACAATTTCGTTGCGTTTAGATGTTATTGAGCCATAATATTTTTAAATAAGTTTTTTTTATATTTGAATGCAAACGAAAAATAAAGGATAAACTCGTTTCATTAAAAAAATTAATATAAAATACCCAAATTCCTAAAATATAATATTTATCTGATGATATTTTTTTAAATCGTTCTTAATTAAGTCATTTTAACTTTCGCATCGCGGTGCATCCTAGAATCTATTGCCATAGAATATCTATTGAGGAATATTACCTTTTTGTCTCTTTATTATTTTATAAACCCAAACATTCTGGGGACAAATCGTAACCTACAACCTGTTAATTAGTGAGAATCTAATTATCATATAATGTTAAACTAACTGTTAATTAGCATGACGTTAATTGCAGTGTACTAAGAAAATAAACTGTTAATTACATGATATAATTTAATTAATGATTAATTGAGATGTTAATTATTCGAATTAATATTCTGGAAATCCGCTTCAAATATGCTCTACTCTTGAGTGGGTTTTGGGGACGTTATGTAATTTCCCTTTTTTTTTATCTACCAACAATCAACATTTATGTGGATATAAAATCGAAATCGACGCTTCTCCATTTTCTCTAGGTTTTGAAGTCCAATATCTCTCACTCTCAATTCCAAATTCGCTGTCGACCATGGTGGAAGTAGAATCCCTATACGTACCAGAGCCTCTTCAGGCCATCTGCTACCAGTCAGGTTCTCTCCGCCTTCTCGATCAGGCACGAATAATTCTCCAGAATTTCCGATCTTTTTGCTTTAATCTCTGAAAAACGATTTGAACTTGTTATTAAGTTCTTAACCTGAGATTCTTTGGTGTTTTTGCCCCCTTTGAACAGAGAAAGCTACCGCTTGAGAGTGTGTATCTTGATATCAAAGATTCGAACGATGGATGGTCCGTTACTTTGTTCATCTATCTCCTTCGCCAACTTTTCCTTTTTCTTTTATCAATTTTTATTCTTTCATTTTCAATTATTTTCCAATGAACTGATAAACCCTAACTGATTGTGATACGATGCACCGCAGGAGCGCGATAAGGGAGATGGTGGTTCGCGGTGCACTGGCCATCGCAATTGCCGCAGCTCTTTCTTTGTCTGCCGAAGTTTACAATCTCGAGTTCAACGGAACACCTAAAGAAGCAGCCGATTTTCTCGTCAGTAAATTAAAATACCTAGTTTCTAGGTAATAACAAAATATATACCGATTCATTAATCAAGAACTCAACTTTATTATTGTACAATAATTTCTAATTAATCTACCTCTCTTAATTTAACAGTCGACCAACTGCGGTAAATCTTTCTGACGCGGCAAATAAACTCGGAAACTTAGTTTTAAAAATTGCCGAGACCGCAACCGAGTCAAAACTCGTCTTTCAGGTACCAATAATACTTTTATAAAAAAAATACCATTCTTAAATTTTTGTTTTTTTTTTTTAAAAAAAAAGGGGTATATAGAGGCAGCAGAAGCCATGCTGGCCGATGACGTGGCATCCAACAAAGCGATCGGCTCTCACGGCGCAATTTTCCTTCGCAAAAAATCAAACCAATCAGAAAAGATGCGTGTTCTAACTCATTGTAACACTGGCAGGTAGGTCCCACAGATTAAAAAATTAATTACTTTTTATTTATTTAAACGAACTATTTATATTTTTGGTTTTGATTACAGTCTGGCTACAGCTGGCTACGGGACCGCGCTTGGCGTAATTCGTTCTCTTCATGCAAATGGGGTTTTAGAAAAGGCGTTTTGCACGGAGACCCGTCCTTTTAATCAAGGGTCGAGATTAACTGCGTACGAATTAGTCCACGACAAAATTCCCGCAACTCTAATTACCGACTCTGCAGCTGCGTCGTTAATGAAATCAGGAAATATTCACGCAGTTGTAGTCGGCGCAGATCGCATTGCCTCAAACGGTATATTGATATTCCTTATAACATACCACTTATTCATATTTATTATTTACTAATAATTGTATTTTCTTTTGAAAGGTGACACCGCGAATAAAATCGGGACGTATAATCTCGCGTTGTGCGCGAAACATCACGGAGTGGAATTTTACGTGGCGGCCCCCGTGACTTCGATCGATCTTACGATTAAGTCCGGGGAGGAGATTGTGATAGAGGAAAGATCGCCGAAGGAATTGCTTAATTCGGAAGGAGGACTTGGGAAACAGATTGCCGCTTCGGGAATCGGAGTTTGGAATCCCGCTTTTGATGTTACGCCTGCGAGTTTGATTACTGCTATTATTACCGAAAAGGTTTTTTTTTTCTTTCCAAAATTCATGTTTTTATAAAATTCATGTTTTTTAAGCGGTTTTGTTGTGTTGCAGGGTGTGATAACAAAGAATAAAGATGACGTTTTCGATATAAAATGCTTTTTAGAGAGCCCGAATTAATCAATTAATTGCGAATTCCTTTTCTGTTGTACGGGAAAAATAACTTTAATAATTTTCGCATCCTTAAAATAAGTAGTATTTTCTAGTTAATAAAAGCTCATTGAAGAGAATAAGGGAATGTAACTTGGTGAACTTATTATCGAGACCTCTATATTATGCTCATTGAATATGTAACTTGGTGAACTTAATAAAAGCTCATTGAATATTTGCAGTGCAGATATTGTTCATTCTGTTTTGAAGTAAAAAGGAATATAGTGCCTCAAAACGGAATATTAGGCTTATCTGTTTGTTTTTTATTTGTACTGATCAGATTGGTACACGTCACTAAAGGGTCAGTGAGACTGTTACAGTGCGTGCTGGGCCGCTGGCTATCATCTTTTTCTTTGCTCTTTTTGGATGGGGATGGCCATGTCACGTGACACCCTCGTGCATCATCCTTTCATGTGTGTCCCTGTACTTTACACGAAAATGTTAATCTTAAGATAAATAATTTTGTGTGTTCTGCTACGGGTGTATCGTACATGGATTTCAATTTTCTAACAGAGTGGTCCATTAGCCGACTGAGAACTTCCCTCGTGAGTTGATGATTACTAATCTGTTCCGCAATGCGCGAGACGAGAAACCTTCGTAAGCAGTTTTTTTTTTTTGAAGTGAAATCGAATTCATGAATTATAGATATTTAGTTATTACCTTTTAAGAGAGCAATATTTGGTTGCTCAATCAATTCGTCGTGATTAATCCTCTTTATTCTAGGATTGGCAAAAAAAAAAATGAAAGATTGACATTCGTTCGAACTCGGATCGAAGATAGTTCGAAAACAACTCGTTCAAAAATTGACTCAAGCGAACTCAATCCTAGTCGAGCCAGCTCGAGCCAAAGTCGAACCGAGCTCGAGCCGGATCACGCTCGACTCGAACTAGCTCAAATTCGAACAATTTTACATAGAAACAACATATAGTTTTTTTCAAGCCGAATCGAGTGAGCTCGAGTTTGAACCGAGCCGAGCTGAAAAACACCACTCGTATCCAAAATAGCTGAGCCTAATTGGCTCGTGCCAGGATCGAATCGAGTTCGAACTGGATTGTGTTCGTTCGAACTAGGCTCGTTGTTAACCCTATTTTATCCTAATCAATTATTAGCTACTAGCGGGGAGGCTAGTAAGCAAGACAATACCAAAATTTATATCTCTTAATGCGATATTCACACACCCAATTTTTCCGTAGTTAGAAAGAAATTTAGTCCTTGAGTCATTTGAGCTGGTTTATTTCATTGTTACATGATAAAATAACATAATTATTGATGTGTTGACATCCGAATTAAATGTTAGTGATAAACTATGATAATTTATTTTTTGTCATCGAATATAAAATAAGAGAAAAATATCTATCATTTCACATATAATTAATGTATTTAATATTTCTAATAAGTTTGATTATCACAGTCCATAATTAATCAAAAATCTAAATTTACAAATTTGGAAAATAAATTATTGAATTGAATTAATGCATCGTTTAACATGTGTTAAACGGATACACATGAATAAAACTACCATAAAAAATAAATATATAATTTCTCAAAAGATACAAATGAAAATACCTTTGTTTTAAAAAAAGATTGAAGGTAAAATAATAAAAATTTGTTCAAATAAATATGACTTATCATTTGCAAAATAAAATATAATTAAAGAATTAAATAAAACAAAATATTTTCTAATAATTTGATTTACCGTCTAATCAATATGATTTACCGCCTAATTAATATAATTTGCCGCTTATTTTGATTTATTATCTAAACTAATTTAACATTTAATTTCATTTATTATATATGATCAACACATCAACACGTTGGATGAGATATTAAAGGAACAATTATAATTTTTCATTAAAAAAATGACAAAATTTTTGGATGAGATATTAAAGGAACAATTATAATTTTTCATTAAAAAAATGACTAAAATTTCAAACTCAATTACGTTCTATTAATAGGGATGGTAAATAATTGAAGGATACGAAGTTTCTCCTTCAAGCATAAAATGGACCCAATATTATTCTCCCCACATTTGAGAGGTAACGAAAGAAACAAAATAATTAATGAAATAAATACCCTAAATACATTCTTTAATTTCTCCGTTCCACTCAAATACTCAAAAGACCCACTTTTTCCTCTATTACCCTTCATTAAACTCGGTAGCAAAAAATTATTTCTCCATTTTCCTTTCCATTTTCTCACTGGGCTTGTTTGTTTTGAGGGATTAGATGGGATAAGATTTCAATATCCGGGATAAGCCGAAAATTTCTTGTTTGTTTTGAGGGATTAAATGAGATAGTATTTCTTGTCCCAGTACTTCGTACTCCCACTTCAAAATCGGTATTACAAATCCATGGATAGAGCTATCCATGTATTTGAAGGAAATACAGTTACAGATCAACTAGTTGAATGTACAAATGAGTGTAGACAAACATACGTGTTCGTCGGAACGATTGGATGCATAATAAGATTATGCAAATCGAAAGACGTGCGTATACGACATAATCGGAGCTTCGGATTTGGTGTCGAATCGCGCGGGCGTGGGACGTGCGTGTCGCCGGAATCGAAGCAAGCAGTAACTAACTGAACAACCCGTCTCCGTGATCAATTTCACGTGGTATGTTTCTATGTATATAAGAGTTATATTCATAGGTTTAGTTGCATTTCATGATTCGTACGGTCGAGTCGTTGACGTGGTCCTCGGGATCGGGTCGGACCGGGCCTCTCAATCCGCTGCGCGGGGCTCGGTAGTGACGCCGATACCCAACAGTGGTATCAGAGCGATCGTCACGATTCGATCGTCGAATCGATTTCGAATAAGTGTTATTCGGAATTTCATGTAGAATTTTAGGACATAATCATGTAGTTGTAAAATTAGGACCATAGAAAACTTACTAGTATTTGATCATGAGATGATCAAAAGAATCTAGAAGTAATCATGAATTGTTCATGATTAATCGTTTTTGAAACGATTAAAATCTGTTAAAATTACAAAATAAAACTGAATTTCAGGTCTGGTGCGTCATGACGCACGATATGGTGCGTCATGACGCACACGGGAAATCCAAGAGTTGGATCTGAGGCGTTACTCAGTCCGTCGTGACGCACAAAAGTTGTGCGTCATGACGCACTATGTAAATTCGTACCATCATGACGGACCGTTTGGTGCGTCGTGACGGTAGAAGTCCAAAAAGTTTCTGGCAAACTGAACAAAATGGTTTTGTTCAGTGCGTCATGACGCACCCTCTGGCGTCATGACTGACCAGAACAGTCCGTCGTGACGGTATAACCAACCATCATGACGGAAGAACCTCAAAAAGTTTCTGGAAATCTGGACAAAATGGTTTTGTACAGTCCGTCATGACGCACCGTCTGGCATCATGACGGAAGAACACGGTCCGTCGTGACGGTAGTAACCAACCGTCATGACGGAGGAACCTGAAATAGTTTCTGGAATAGATAACAAAATTGTTTTGTATGGTCCGTCGTGACGCACGGTCTGGCGTCATGACGGACCTGTGAAGTCCGTCGTGACGCACGTTATGTTGCGTCATGACGGAAGTCAATGGAAGTCCATTTTAGTACGGTGCGTCATGACGGACGTTATGTTGCGTCGTGACGCACAGTGTAATTTTTCTTGATTTATTTAATTGTGGTTCTAATCATTATTAATTATGTTCATTCATCATGATATACTTGCTTATTGATATAATTAGATTATATCACATAAATCCCTGCATAATACTTAAGTCATGAAATGCCTTCCATGTTCACAACCTCCGAGGTTGGTCATCACACCTTGCACGGTTTCAGGCCAAAGTCGGGCGTGCATTGTTGTATGTATCAACGTGAGAGGCAAGCGTTAATTGGGGACAAATGCGGGTTCAGGCCAAAGTCGGGCGCATTTGTAGTTCAATTGAACGATATGTGATCATGGTTGTGACTTAACCATCCAAGCCAATCCGATTGGGGTTCGGGGCATAGTTAGGATGCACAAACGGAATTTGAATCATATATGATATGGTTCGATACCGAAATCCTATAAAAGGTCAAGAGTCGTATTGGATGCGATTGGATTTATCCTACCTAAATAGTGAGATCCCATTTGTCGGCCAAAGTCACTTGTGGGAGGATCATGAAATATGGGTCTTGAAGTGTTATTGGATTTAGAATCCCGAATCAATATTAGGGTTATTGATTTGATAAAAGTAACATATTTCATATCATCATATAAGCATATAGCATAAGTTCGCACATATCAGTATCAATCTCATTTTAAAGTATTTTTCGTTGTAGCAATCATGACATCAAGCAACACCAACTCAATGTCGATTAGATCGGTATTGGAGAAGGAGAAGCTAGTCGGCAAGAACTATCTTGACTGGCACCGTAACCTAAGAATTGTTCTTAGGCAATAGTGCAAAAGTCACGTGTTAGACACGAAGATGGTTACTCCCGACGAGAACGCTTCGCCCGAAGAAAAGGCGGCATTTGACAAACTTAAGAAGGAGTCAAATGACGTGACGTGCCTCATGTTGGCATGTATGGACGCGAACTTGCAGAAGCAGTTCGAGGATTCGGATGCGTACGAAATTAACGCCACGCTCAAGGAAATGTTCCAAGAGCAAGAACGCATTGAAAGGTTCAATACGTTAAAGGAGTTGGTTAACTGTAAGATGCCTAACGGATCTTCGGTTAGCACTCACGTGTTAAAGGTACAATCATTGATTGATCGTCTCGAGAAATTGGGAGAAAAGGTGTCACCAATAATGCAACAAGATTTGATCTTATGTGCATTGCCACCGATTTTTTCAACTTTCGTAACGAACTATCATATGCATTCGATGAACAAGACGATTCCCGAGCTCCATGGGATGCTCAAGAACTTTGAGTCGGAGATGCTTAAGGCATCGGGGGAACCCAAAGCAAGAGTTGCTAGGGATGTCCTCATGATTCAAGGTGGGATTCGTAAGAAACAAAAGTCCAAGGGCGGTGCGGGCAAGTCGTTGTCCAAACCGAAGACTAAAGGAAAGGAGAAATCTGAGGATGTCACCTGCTTCCATTGCAAAAAGACTGGGCATTGGAAGAGAAATTGCAAGATTTACCTCGAGGAGGTGAAGAAAAGCAAGGGGAAGGCTTTGGAAGCCGGAACCGCAGGTATGACTATTATAGATGTTAACATTTCAATTTTGGACAATTGGGTATTAGATACCGGTTGTGGAACTCATATTTGTCGAAATATGCAGGTTCTTCAAAATAGAAGGAAGTTAACACGCGGTGAAGTGGATTTTCGAGTAGGGAATGGAGCAAGCGTTGCTGCATTGGCCGTCGGAGATATTTTTATTACTTTACCGAGTGGATTTATTTTAGAACTAAATAATTGTTATTTTGTTCCAAGTTTGTGTAAGAACATTATTAGTGTGTCTAGACTAGCTAATGATGGTTATGAATTTATTATTAAGAATAATGAATTTTCTATTTGTAAGGATAATTTATTCTATGGAAATGTTCTATTAGAAAATGGTCTTTACATTTTAGATATGAATTACACAAATGATAAATCAATCTATAATATAAACACGAATCGGATTAAACCTAAAGTTGATAGTAAAACTTACTTTTGGCATTGTCGACTTGGCCATATAAACGAGAAGCGCATCTCAAAACTCCATAAGGATGGACTTTTGGATTCATTTGAATTTGATTCATATGGACAATGCGAATCTTGTTTACTTGGCAAGATGACAAAAGCACCATTCTCAAAAGTTGGAGAAAGGTCCAAGGAACTATTGGAACTTATACATTCTGATGTATGTGGTCCAATGAGTACCGAGGCAAGAGGAGGTTATCGATACTTCATAACGTTTACGGATGATTTTAGTAGATATGGGTATATCTACTTAATGCGTAACAAATCTGAATCTTTTGAAAAGTTCAAAGAATTTCAGAATGAGGTTCAAAATCAACTTGGCAAGACAATCAAAGCACTTCGATCAGATCGAGGAGGCGAGTATTTGAGCTATGAGTTTGAAGATCATCTCAAAGATTGTGGAATCGTTTCACAATTGACTCCACCTGGAACGCCTCAATGGAATGGCGTGTCCGAGAGGAGGAATCGGACCTTATTGAATATGGTTCGATCTATGATGAGTCAAACTAGTCTCCCAAAATCGTTTTGGGGATATGCCCTTGAGACAGCGGCTTTTTTGATAAACCGCTTACCTTCTAAATCGGTTCAAAAGACACCATATGAGATGTGGACCGGACAACCTCCGGTGTTATCTTTTATTAGAATTTGGGGATGTGATGTTTATGTTCGAAAAATGTTTTCGGATAAACTCGAACCCAAATCTGAAAAATGTTTATTTGTAGGATATCCTAAGGAAACTAAAGGATATTATTTCTACAATCCCGAGGAAAACAAGGTTTTCGTAGCTCGAAGAGGTACCTTCTTGGAGGAGGATTTTATATCTCAACGAGCTAGTGGGAGTAAAATTGATCTCGAAGAGGTTCGAGATTCAGAAATAAACATTGAACCGATGGATGTTGACCCGAATCCATCAATAGTTGAGGATGTCGAGCCAATAGCACAAGGTGCTCCTCGTAGGTCTAGTAGGACCCGGCTGGAACCAGTACGATATGGATTTATCGTGACTGATGAAGGCAACGTCGAACTCATAGATGATGAGCCGACAACCTACAAAGATGCTATGTTGAGCGAAGATTCCGACAAATGGCATGATGCCATGAAGTCCGAGATCCAATCCATGTATGATAATCAAGTTTGGAACTTGATTGATCCACCACCCTTGGTTAAACCCGTCGGGTGTAAATGGGTTTTCAAGAAGAAAATCGACATGGATGGGAAAGTGCATACTTACAAAGCACGGTTAGTTGCGAAAGGTTTCAAGCAAATTCATGGTGTAGACTATGATGAAACGTTTTCGCCGGTAGCCATGCTTAAGTCTATAAGGATTATCCTTGCCATAGCTGCATATTATGACTATGAGATATGGCAAATGGATGTTAAAACTGCTTTCCTTAACGGAAACTTATCGGAGGATGTGTACATGACACAACCCGAAGGTTTTATCGATCCAAAGAATCCTAAGAAAGTATGCAAGCTTCAAAGGTCCATTTATGGGCTGAAACAAGCTTCTCGGAGTTGGAACATTCGTTTTGATGAAGTCATACGCGAGTATGATTTTATCAAGAACGAAGAAGAACCTTGTGTATATAAGAAGGTTAGTGGGAGCCGCGTAGCATTTCTTGTTCTTTATGTGGACGATATATTGATCATAGGAAACGACATTCCGATGTTATCGGATGTTAAGAAGTATTTGAATACTCGTTTCGCTATGAAAGATTTAGGAGAGGCCGCCTACATTTTAGGCGTGAGGATCTATAGAGATAGATCCAAGAGACTCCTCGGCCTAAGTCAGAGTACGTACATCGACAAGGTGCTGAAAAGATTTTTCATGCAAAACTCTAAGAAAGGGTTTCTTCCCATGTCGAGTGGTATAAATTTTTCGAAAGCTCAATGTCCGACATCGAGCGAAGAGAAAAATAACATGGATAAGGTTCCATATGCTTCGGCGGTTGGATCTATCATGTATGCCATGATCTGTACGAGACCTGACGTATCGTATGGATTGAGCGTCCTATCACGTTACCAATCGAATCCAGGTGATCCGCATTGGCAAGCCGTGAAAACTATCCTCAAGTACTTACGAAGAACTAAGGACCAGTTTTTAGTATATGGTGGCGAGGATAATGGATTGGTTGTAACGGGTTACACCGATGCCAGTTTCCAAACATGTACTGATGATTTTCGATCACAAAGTGGGTACGTGTTTTGCTTGAACGGTGGCGCGGTTATATGGAAGAGTTCCAAACAACCGACTGTTGCTGACTCTACGACGGAAGCAGAATACATCGCGGCTTCGGAAGCCGCAAAGGAGGCGGTTTGGGTCAAGAAGTTCGTGACCGAACTTGGTGTTGTACCGAGTATCTTGGAACCCGTGGCTGTGTATTGTGACAATACGGGAGCAATAGCACAGGCCAAGGAACCGAGATCGCATCATCGCTCCAAACACATCCTGCGTAAATTCCACTTGATACGTGAGATTTTACAAAGGCAGGATGTTGTGATTTTGAAGATTGATACTGACGAGAATGTAGCGGATCCGTTTACGAAGCCACTTCCAGTTACGAAACATGATCGTCATGCTAGAACTATAGGTTTGAGATACCTAGAGGAGGAAGTTGGTTTGTAGTTATCTAAAACAATAGTTGTTATGATAAGTTATTTGTTGTAAACGATGTATCACCCAAGACTTATGTTATATTAATGCACTTTCAAAAATTTTATATTTCATTTGTATTTATCTTATATGAAAACTTGTGCGAGGTTGTGTAATTTGATTACACGAACCTTGATTTATGACTTGTGTGAGTGTCTACGTGATACGTGATCATGTTAAGTAAAACCATCACATTTCAAAAGTTATATTTCAAAAACGTCCCTAGTCATGATTAGGATACTTATGTGATAAGTATATCTATTATAAGATAATAGACTAACATGTACACTAGCATATTCGCCGAGGTGATGATTATGTTTTGCTAATCATAGGACAAAGAGTTTGTCAAATCGGGAATATGGATATGCATTAGGTTATGCATATTGTGACTTGACCAAAAGTGCGATATCATGACATGGTTTAGTCATTGTAGATGGAATCGTAACGAATGGGGTCTTAGTTCTTCACACTTGAGATGATCATGGATCATTTTTCGTGCGTAACATAATGCTTAGATATAATCTTCCACCATCTGTAACAGGATGGTCATGGGATTATGATCGGGTATTATCTGAAACACGGAATTTGATGTGAGTCATCAAGATAGAAATTGTTCCTTTCGAGAGAAAGAGATATCCCTTAGGCCTATCGATGAATTGATCAACGAAATCTCTGGCCAGAGTCAATGATATTAAATTGTTAATATCGATTGTGTTTGTTGATTCAATTCGGTATCGAGACAATAAGTTTAGTCAATCAAATTATAAGGATGACTATTACCGTGCCTTTTGATTGACGGATATCGTGAACAAGAGAACTAAACACCACCGTTCGAGATGGGTATAAATGATCACAATCATTTTCGTTTTCAACGTGGGAAAGCTATGATGGATTTCTTCCTAGATCCCTCTCATGAGCCCGTAAACTTGGGCATAAGTTTACTACCATTGCTTGATACGAACCTACGCGGTCACACATAGAGCTGTCTTATTTCGGGCTTAAATTTCAATCTCTGAGGTTATGTGTACATGAGATGTACGCTAGTACTTTCTTTAGTTGGATCTTGAACTGAGTGGGAGACTGAAGGAAATACAGTTACAGATCAACTAGTTGAATGTACAAATGAGTGTAGACAAACATACGTGTTCGTCGGAACGATTGGATGCATAATAAGATTATGCAAATCTGGCAGAAATTACATGGTGCGTCATGACGCACCATATTGTGCGTCATGACGCACAGTAGAGTAATTCTGAGAAAGCCAATCTGTGAGTATACCGTCACGACGCACCAAGTTGTGCGTCATGACGGTGGTGCGTCATGACGGACGTTATCGTGCGTCATGACGATACACTGTGTAACGGCTATATTCAGTAATTGTGACTGGTGCGCCGTGACGCACTATATGGTGCGTCATGACGCACTGTGATCCGAATTCTGGATTAGCAGTTTTTGATACTCATTAATACTCATTAATCACAGAATATATTTATATTCTTGTAACCTCTCTCTCTCTCTCTCTCTAAGCCATTATTCTGTGCTAAGAACTAGATCTAGAGCTTGGAGAAAAGAGATAAAACTTGTGTGACAAGTTGAGGAAATTTAAGCAAGATTGTGGTGAATTTTAGGGGAATTCACCGCAACCGAAAGACGAAAAGCTCGAGGTGGATACGAGTAGAGAGATCTAAACTAAGATCTTCGACTGTGATCAATCGAGAGCAAGGACGAGCAAGGTCGGAGACAAATCGGATAGAATCCGGTTGTATACGACATAATCGGAGCTTCGGATTTGGTGTCGAATCGCGCGGGCGTGGGACGTGCGTGTCGCCGGAATCGAAGCAAGCAGTAACTAACTGAACAACCCGTCTCCGTGATCAATTTCACGTGGTATGTTTCTATGTATATAAGAGTTATATTCATAGGTTTAGTTGCATTTCATGATTCGTACGGTCGAGTCGTTGACGTGGTCCTCGGGATCGGGTCGGACCGGGCCTCTCAATCCGCTGCGCGGGGCTCGGTAGTGACGCCGATACCCAACAGTATTTGATTATAATATTATTTCTTTAAATTATACTCATGAAAAATAATTATATTATAATTATATTATATTATATTAAACAACAATAATAATATATTATGTACTATTTTATAATGTAATATAATAAAATTTAAAACAATTTATAATATAATATAAAACAATATAACATAATATAATATATTATAATATAATATAATATAATATAACATAATATAATAAATATAAAATATTATAATATAATATAAACCAATATAATATAATATAATATAATATAATATAACATCATATAACAACATAAAAAATATATACTATAATATAAATAATATAAATAATATAATATAATATAACATAACATAATATAATATAAAATATTATAATATAATATAATATAATGTAATATAATATAAACCAATATAATATAATATAAAATAATATAATATAATATAATATAATATAATATAAGATCAGATAACAGCATAAAAAATATATACTATAATATAAAACAATATAAATAATATAATATAATATAATATAATATAAATTAATTAAAGTAATATAATATAATATTACATTATATTATATTATATAATAAGAATTAAATGACATACATATAATATTATATTAAATTATATAATGTTATTTTATTTTATGATATAATATTATAATATAATATAATATAATATTATATTATATAATAAGAATTGAAGTAATATAATATAATATAATATTTTATAATATTAAAATATTGAAATCCTGGATTTTGTACCAAAGAACCAAACAAGGGATTTGATATACATGATTTCAAAATACAACAAATCAAACAACTCACATGGATTACCAAATACATGGATAGTGAAATACATGTATATCACTATCCATGTATATCACAATCCCTCGAAACAAACAACTCTCTTCCTTCACATTCCCTTCCTCTCCAACTAAAATTCTGAAGCAAATCCTTAATAAATTTGATGCATGACAAATAAGTTCACTTTCCGGAATTTGAAGGTCATGTTATTTGAATTGACAATATATGCTAATTCGCATATACAATATTTTTTCCCCGGAGATGACGAAAAGCAACTCAATGTATATATTTTTACTCATGATCCCATAATCTAGTGGTGAGGTGTTTAACACAAAATGTCATAGATTTTGGATTCAAGTCCCATTACTATTATCTATAAAAAATGGAACCAATTATATCAACGATTCATGGATTTTGTTTTCTTCAAAAAAAAAATGCTAAAATATGTTTTTTTGGATATGGAGCGTAGTGTTAGTTTAATTTCATTCTAATTTCAACAGAAAAAACACCAACTCTTCGCATCCGCAATCGTAATAGTTGTGATATTCGTAACGGATAGTGCTTTTGACGAAAACACTCGACGGTTTCGTTCTTTCCAAATATTTCAAATGATGGCCAACTACCAAGTACTCCACTTCTTGTTATGTTATATGTCCCCGGTTCGTCTATTTTGGATTCACATGGATAGAACATTATTGGTGAGAATGTATTGATCGTCATCTAGCACGGAGGTAATGTTCGTACATATTTGAATGAAGTATGGACATGTTAGAAAATTATGGTTTACGCGTTCAGCAAAAAAAATGCACGGAAGATCCGTTCGAATACCATGGATCTTTCGAGTGTTCAAAAAATCAGGTTAAGGATAAGATATGTTGTACGGTCTATTTGAACTGTATATATATATACCAATTTTCTTATCATGGACCCATTTAAAAAACAATATATTTCGAATAATTGTTAAATAATGATTTTTTTGTAAGATTCTAATGTATATTTATCATTTAATGTTGTACAAAACATAAATTTTGTATAATTAATTAATAAATAGCTAAAATTCTTAAAATATTCTTTTGAAAAAAGGTTAATGATAAGAAAATTGACCTATCATAGAACTTTCCTAATATATATATATATATATATATATATATATATATATATATGAGCATTTCTGCATGTAACTCTGTATGGAAAATAATTTCGAAAAATAACCCAGTTTTGAAAAATATTCCAAAACTAACCCAAATCGGATTTTAAAATCCCGGGATCACCGGATTTTAAAATTCCGCCCAATTAATTATATTAAGATAGCATGATTAGACACCTTGTGCATAATTAAAAAATGGACCTGGTTTTTAAAACCAGCCAAAGAATCATCTGATTAAGCTGTTATATCCCTCCAGTTTTTACCCCCACAATCTTTATGTTTTGGTTACACGTTTAATTAAACGATAACATATTTTATGTTTTGATTAACATGTTTAATTAAATGGTAATTAACACAAGTTCGATAATTAATAATTAGTCGTATGTAATGAAAATTAAATTAAATTAATAAATTTTAAATAATATTAATTATAAATATTTTGAATTATCATACTAATTATGTGTTTTAAATAGAACATGAAAAATAGTGTGGGGAAAATTTGGAGCAAAAGAAAATTTCCAAATTTATTTGTCAAGGCCCATGATGGCCCATGAAAAAAAGAATATTTTATCCAACCCCAAAATTTCCCATTATACTTTCTATATTTTATTTGACACACATATATCGCATGATAATTCAAAAATATATAACTAAAAATGGATTAATATTAATTCAAATTCAGTAATTATAATAAATATTAATTATAGATTAATTAATTATTATTTACGTCAATTATCATGTTACTTAATTGTATTAATTATGACATACAAGACTAGAGGGTACAATATGGAGACATATATGTTTTTTCCAAAAAAAATGTGGCCGGGATTTTAAAACTCCGTTGTACTTTTTTATTTCAATCAGTCCAACTAAGTGTACTTTTAGGCAATTAGACCTCCGATTTTTTAAAATCAGGTAATAACTGGTTTTTGAAATCCAGTTTGGGTTAGTTTTAGAATTTTTACAATGTTTCGACTTTAGATTATATAGATAGACTTTAGATTAATTTTTACAATGTTTCGACTTTTCTTTCATCGAAATCTAAAAAAATACCGAAATAAACGGTTGTGAAAATAGCTTATCGATTTTGTTAGATAGAAAAATGCAAATGAAACGAAATTTGTTCTACAACATATCTAAATGATATAGATTGCATCTATACGGTTAAAATTTAATTTTCATATATATAATTTGAGAAATAAACGTTGTTGGCCGAGTTGGCCAAACAAAGGTGTTGGCCATTGAACCTAGCCCTATATATATATATATATATATATATATATATATATATATATATATATATATAATTTTATTTCTTATGTGATAAATTATGTTTATAATTTTATTTCTTATGTGATAAATTATGTTTATTTTAAACAAATTTGGAAATATTGATCCCCAATCTCTCTAAAATAAAATATTTTTCATTTACATTTTTCAGATTAGTTGTATAATTATTTTGTAAGATTCATTGTTATATTATTATTTATTATTTATGATTATTTTTCGGTTTTAATTTTTTAAACAAACTCAAATTGATGGTTTTGTAGATCTATTCAACTTAGTAATTTTTTGTTTGCATTTTCATTTTTTATGATTAAAATTAAGTTCTTTTTTATTGATATACAAAAATGAAGTTGTGGTAAATAGAAAATCTGACGTGGTAAATAAAAATTTAGTTGACTATTTACTGTTTAGTCATTTGTGATACACAAATAATGCAACACATAATACGTTCGAATATAATGAAAATCTAACATATTTTCAAGTTGGCCAAATATCGGGTCAAATAAAACAAATGCACTAGTAACTCGTTAATTTAACTATTCGTGTAATTTCTTTTAAAAAATATTATACGACGTCGATAATACATGTTTGGTGCACGTATTCATAATATGTAGTTGTTACTTGTTCGTAAATCAAAGAATACTATTTCCAGAAATTTGAAACCTAGTTATATCACCTCATTAATGTGTGTGCTAGCTATATTAACCACCTCATTAGTGTATGTATAATGTATGTCAATACATCAATTTTCTTCGGGAATTATATGACGATAAATATCATCACTCTATTTTAAATTACACTTACTGAAATACTAACAATATTTGATATTTATTTTTATAAAAGTATAAATTAATTTTTATTTTAATCACACTTGATCAAGTAAATTAATATAAAATGATAATCAATTGAATATAATATGTCTAACATAAATCTAGTCAATAAAATAATGTGGTATTAAACTGTTTATATATTCGACATATAAATGTATACAAATAAGATATAGGCATAATAATTTGAAGATAAATGACTCTGTCCTCTCATGGTTTGCGCGTCCGGATCGTCGTCAATAAAAAACGACACATAAGTGCTTATTTTTAATATTATTTTGATCGTTTGATTTGCATTCCATGCACACTCCAAAACGCACGACGTATCTCGTCTAGAGTTATATATTTTTTAAATGTATCATACCTTATTAGATGTATGTTATACTTTTTATATGTATATTTAAAATAAATGTTATACTTTATATATATATGTTATGCATTTTCAAATGTATGATATATTTTTAAGTGAATTTTTAAAATATATTTTATATTTAGATATATGATATATTTTTTATAAATAAAATATATGTTCAATTATACAAAAGGCATACAAAATGCACCCAAATTAAACCTAATTTAACTTGAAAATAATCAAATTGTCCTTGATTGCTTTCACGTTTAATTGGAAGACCCATAAGTGCTTATTTTTGAAATGCCCTAGTCGGTTCCTAATTCAAATTAAACAATACATGACAATCTAACTATTAAAATGATTATTGAATTAATCCTACCACTACCATTTAATTATGTGACATGTTGTCTTAATAATGTCATAAAAGTATCCAATCAATAATTCCCAAAATGCTTAAAACAAATTACTTTAGCAGTTAGCGGTAGTTCTAATTTAGAAGACATTATCTACGTGGTCAGTTATTTTTTAGATAAATACGCAAAAACCAACTAAAAATTAACATAAAAGTGTTTATAGAGGTCATAATTCTTTTTTAATAATATCGTAATAAAATATATCACATCCAATTGAGGAATGACATGAACGAAGGCTACCTTTTATTAAAAAATATCTTATTTAGCTTGTGTTTCTCATGATTCGTGACCACGACTCATTGATAAATTCAGACCTAGTAAACCAAATATAGTAGTTCGGTAAATACAAAATAAATAAATTCAATATTACGTTTTATTATTCAATACTCGCTTATGGCCCGGCAATGTTCCATTACAAAAGGCATACAAAATGCACCCAAATTAGACCAGTCACGTGAAATCCATTAGAAACACGCCACGTGGACATATAAATCTACGTGGATATTTCACCATGACAAATGTCCACAATAATCCCATCCAATGAAAATAAGACACGTCACAAATTACTGACATCTTATTGTTGGTACATGGTGGACCGATTTTATGTAAAAAATAATATGAGGGACAGTACCAAACCCAACCTTTTATTAGCTGTATCCTTGTTGTCATTTCCCCATTTTCCCCACACTCCTACCCACCTTCACATAAATTTTATTCACTTTTTTACAAATCCAACCCCACATGTTTCCTTAATTATTTATTCACTCCCTTAGATATTCATTTTCCACTGCATTTAATTCTAAATAAATTATTATTTAATATTCCAATATACTCTTCATTGTATATGGTCACTTCATTTACTCCTAAATTAATGAGTCAAACATTAAAGAAAGACAATTTGAATACGTGTAATATAATTATTAAATTTTAATGGGTATGTTTGTAATTAAGACATGAAAAACAATCGTTTACCGTTGAGTTGATTAGTAATGAGAGAGAAAATTGAGCCATAAAAATTTGTGTTATTTTAACCCCCCATTATTTCTTTGACGAGTCCACCCATATTCTCTCTCTCTCTCTCTCTCTCTCTCTGTGTTCTTTCTCTTTCCTCTTTCCCTCTCTCCCCCCTTCTTCTGGTCTCTGCCACAAAAAATATATAAAAAATTATAT
Organism: Luzula sylvatica; assembly: GCA_946800325.1. NCBI lineage: Eukaryota > Viridiplantae > Streptophyta > Magnoliopsida > Poales > Juncaceae > Luzula > Luzula sylvatica. Next base: position 71,699,173 of record OX326959.1, on the reverse strand, counting down.
AGTGAGCGTGTATTGAGGATTAGATCTTATAGAGTTCGAATCCATTTAAGAGGCGGAACTTCCTGACGATTCGATTCGGTAATTTATAATCTATTTGTTTGGTTTCTTTTTTCTTTTTGCTGTTGCTTGAAAAATTCATGAGATAATTTGTTTTGATCTGAATGTTTGAATCATTTTTGGATTCTAATCGTGGGAGATATTGTGTGAATACAATGATTTCATGGCGAAATTGGTTTCATACTTGTTGGATTTTTTGCATTTTTGTTGATATATGTTTTCAATTCAAGATGAGATGCCAGTATGGCCTCATTTTGGGATTTGGCTCGTCTCCAGTATGTACGAAACTGTAGAGGTCCGTTGACTGCAAGACGTTTTGGCATCAGCAATGGCGAGGTCCCTTGATCGTGGCTCTCTGCTACTGACCTGGCAATCTGTCTGCAGTTTTGTTTTGACTGGAGAAGAACCCTTGAATTTGATTTGATGATCTGTAATTTTTTCTCTTATTTATCATGATTTCTAATCTTAAACAGAGAAAAAAATGGCGAGTGCAAAAGGCGCGTTAAACTGGAGAAACAACAACAATTCATCATCATCCTCGTCTTCGACGAAACAATCTTATCTTCTCCCTCCAAGAAGTCCATTCCCATCAATTCCCCCAAATTACGCGGATCCGGGTCCAATCGGGACGAAACCAGTCTCTAGATTCAACCAACAGAGAAGCTCTCATCAGCGAAATGCTTCTGAGAGCTTCATAGACGAGCAGCCCTCCTGGCTAGAAGAACTCCTCCACGAACCCGATACCATACCGGGTTCAGAACCCGTCAAGAAAGCGGGACACAGAAGATCCAGCAGTGATTCGTTCACTCTTTTCAATAACGGGTCCACTTGGGGAAACGGGTTGGTGGATGCGAAACCCTTCTACCCGGATTCGAATTTTAGAGGAAGGGTTTGGAACGATGCTCTTGGTGCAGGGAAGGAGAAGAGATCGCCACTGAACGCTGATGTGGCGGCCTATGATTTGTCGATTAAGGAGAGAGAGGATGATCTGAAGGCTTTTGATAGAAAAGAGAAGCACATGCAATCCGAGGCTGATACTAAACGAGCCAAACAGTAATATTTTCATAGCTTTTTGTAAAAAATAAAAAATAATCCTAATTTATTTTCGAAATACACAGACAATATGCTCAAAGATCACGAGTGAGAAAACTTCAGTACATTGCCGAGCTAGAAAGAAAGGTCCAAGCACTTCAGGTTAGTTCGAGAATAAAACCTCAAAATATAATTAATTAAATTTGTTTTTGATAAATCGAATTTTCATTAGTCGGAAGGAATCTCGGCCACTGCTGACCTGGACTTTCTGAGTCAGCAAAATATAATGCTCGACTTGGAGAACAAGGCGTTGAAGCAAAGAGTCGAAAGCTTAGCCCAGGAACAACTCATCAAACGCTGTAAGCTTTAATAAATTTTAATTTTTTTTTAAATAAAATATTTATTTTAATTCTTTGAAATTCAGACCAACAAGAGATGTTTGAAAGAGAGGTGGCGAGATTAAGAACGATTTATCTCCAGCAACAACAACAGCAACAACAACAACAACAACAACAGAAGAGCGATGTTGCGGCGATACACAACCGCAGTAACAGCAGAGAGAATATGAAACTGGCTCTGGACGCGCAGTTCTCTTCTCTCTCTCTCAAAAACAAAGATTCGTCCTCTTCTGCTTCTTCTAACTCCGGACGTTGACGGCCAGCTCCGACTTTGAAGGAAGCGAGAGCTGTTTGAAAATTGGTTGATTGATTAATTTAATAACTCTTGAGGGTGTGTTATGTTATTTTTGCATTTTATTTTATTTTATTGCACCTGGCGGTCATGCTGTTGTCATGCCGAGCTCGGCGGCTATCTGTCGCCGGTGCTCTTGACCAGTCTGGGGTGTTTTTTTTTCTTCTTCTTTCGTTTTAGGGGTTTCTTTCTTTCTTTCTCATTTGTATTATCAAATATTGTTGTATTTTTCAACATTTTTTTTTTCTGTGGTGTTGTATCAATTGAAGTAGAGCTTCATTAAGTTGTATGATGAGAGAGAGATCAAGGCCTGGCCATTAATGGCAATTCCATTTTGTAACTTTTGTTACATATATATTTGACTTGTGAGATTCTTTTGAAGAATCCCCTAATTTTTCTGAATATTATGAAAATCTTCTTATTATTTTGGATTTTTTTATAAAGCTCCTGTGATAAGCACTTAAATGTTCTTGTACCCCTTGGAATTTCTTTTGGGGCATGACTAGAGGGTCTCCAGTTCGGACGGATAGTGGTTATGTCAGATCCATATCTATCTTTTTTTTTGCTTTTTCTTTTTTTTTCCTGATATGGATATGGATACGGAACTATCCGGATCCGATTCAGATATTGTCGGATACGAATAATGAATATGGATACATATTATATTCGGATATTAAAACAAGTATTATTATGTGATAATATAATACTATTTTTAATTCTCATGTCTTGGTTATTTTGTAATTTAAAAATATATATATTAATATAAAAGTGAGAGAAAGAAAGAAAGAAATTTGGAGAATGGGAAAACCGAGAGTTTGTGCCTATGTTATTGAAAATGAAATAGAGTAATTGCCTATTGATTTGTAGTATGAACTTCAGCAAAATGGATGTCCATTTACAAATTTTATTCAGATCCGGATTCATATCCGACTGAATATTTAACTACTATATTCATATCCGGATCCATAAAAACGAATACTAGTGTGAACCATATCCATTCATATTCGGATACTTTTTTCAAATATGGATATTTTTTTCATATACAATTCGGATCGGTTTGGGCTATATCCACTTCAATGACATTCATGACGCCTAAAACCCTAAAATATAAGTACTTTTTTTTTTATTATGATACAAAACAAGGTAGGATATTGCTTTCCCTAATTAAAAAACAGACAACCCTTAATTATTTTTGTAAAAAAGACAATTTTGCCCTTGCTATAATATTCCCAATTTTATTATGATACAAAACAAGGTAGGATATTGCTTTCCCTAATTAAAAAACAGATAACCCTTAATTATTTTTGTAAAAAAGACAATTTTGCCCTTGCTATAATATTCCCAATGTTCCATTAGAAAACACATTATTTTACTGGATGATTTATACCGTGTCGCGAAATATTATTTACTTGTTATTTTATGTTAATTTCTTTTATAAAAAAACAACTAGAGGTATTTTTGCCGAAAAAGAAAATATGTAGACGAAATACTAAAGTCAGCATCATGAGGTAATAAAAATATAATTAATCCATTTCATCAGAAATTTTTGAGCAAATCTACTAAAATGGGATATTCATAAAATTTAGAAATTTTGGTTGTTGTTGTTGTTGTATATAACTATATAAAATCTTTATTTCAAATAGATCGAGAGATAAACAGAAACGATTAAACATATTGTACCAATTGTACCTGTAATGCAATTGAAATTATACCAGTCCTTGAGACCTCAGACCGGTACAATCAAACAATATATTGGTAGTTTGGTACAAAAAGGAATACTATTTTGGCTGCAAAACAATTATAACTCAATTTTAATTCCATTTATATAAAAGCATTAAGCCAACAAAATGATATTGATATTCATGAATTTTCTATCCCCTGCTCGAAATTAACCAATTAAATTGATTTCATACATCGAGGTCAAAGATTAACAACATAAAAATAATCGAAAATAGGTTTTACATTTTAAATTGCATTGAATTAATCGCTTTCCATTTTATCTTGATCTGCTTTGAGATCCGTGACAGACTTGTCGAATGTGGTTCTGACGTGTTTGCAGACTGATTTCAAATCATGCAAAGCATCCTTAAATACTTCTTTTGCCGCATCACCTGTAATCGAATAATCATGACATATTAGATTTTGTATATGAAAAAAATTGACTGATAATTAGATTGTAAATAAATGATTTCAATTAAAACTATAATAACAATAAATCACCTGTAGTTTGAACTCGTATATTGACCTTATTATCTGATGGATGAGGAATGCTATATCCACAAAATACCACTCTCGGACTGCCAAAAATCCAAGATAGATCAATCAGAGTACAAATTTAATAATTAAAATTAGCAATTAAACAATTATGAATAAATAATGCTTAAATAAAGGAGTGAAAAAGATGAGTACTGACTCTTGATTGAGAACAAATCGGACAGAGTTGGCCAAAGTATGATCTTCTTCCATTATAGAGAAGGTTGAGGAGCTCAGATCAGTCAATGAACCGTGCTCCATTAATCTACAACTCGGGATTCAATACAACAAGTACATAAATACATCAAGAAAAAAAATATACGAGAAATCAATGGCAAAAGATTTAAAAGAGAAATTTCAGTATCCTATAAATCTTTCACAAAAGAAGATATCCAAGAAATCGCAAGAGAAGGGAAAAAGAAGGCATACGATTTTTCTCTGTTTTAGGGTTTAAGAAAGCCTTCGCCGCGAGAGAGAGAGGAAGGAAAGGTGAAAGAAAGGTCCTCTGCTCGCACCAATAAATGATGTTAGAATGTCCTTTCCCGACTCTGAGGTCGAAAATAAAATCCAGGGATGCATTTCCCGATTTTTGTGTAGCATACTTTAAAAAACAGAACTTTAAAAAACCAGAACTTGATAACAACAGAATAAAAAACAGCATTTGAAATTTAAAAATCAGAATTAAAAATTAAAAGCAAAAACCAAAAATAAGAGAAAAACAAACAGATTTAATAAACAGGATTTGTATCTATATATAATAGAAAACCAAAAATTAGATTTTAAATTTAAAGACAGATTTAAATAAAGGCAGACTTAAAAAAAATTCAACCAAGAAACAGATTTAAAAAAATAAGATTAAAAAAATATATAAAAAAATAGAGATACACAAAACAAAATTTTGAATTAAAAAAACCCAAAAAAACAGTAGCGAAAAAAAGAATAAAATTTAATAAAAAACATGAATTAAATTTGAACATATATAAATATATATAACCTAGAATAAAAAAAACAGTATAAATTCGAAAAATAGATTAAAAACAAGGTTTGAAGTATAAAAAGATTTAAAATCAACAAAAAAGTTTGAGAAATAATATATATAACAGAATTAAAAAAAAGACAGAAAATATGACGGGACTAAATAAAATAGAAAAGGATCTAAAACAGAAAAGGATTTTTTTTATAAACTAAAAATTAGCAATGATAAAAAGAAAAAAACAGTAGTTTGAAAAAAACGGAAAAATAATAGAACGTAAATTCCGATTAAGATGGATATTTCAATAAAAAATCCTTACATTTCCAAAATTTTTTATTTTAAAGAGACGTAATGTGTTACCAAAAACAAGGATTCAAAAACTCTGAACTAATTAACCCAATAATTGAACCTAATAAACCTAATACAGAGAGATTATACCTTAGACAAAATCGATCGAGAGAACGAAAGCTCCAACACTCGGAAGTAGAAGAGAAGCAAGTCGGCTAGCTAGATCTCGGCTCACACACCCGGCTGCAACACTCGGCTCCAATACTCTTCTCCAAGAGGGGAAGAGGGAAGTAAAGCAAGGAAAGAGGAAACAAGGGTCTGCCGGGGGGGTGATATAATATAACCATTCTGCGACGGGCCGTGGGTTGTGGGTGTATCTTGGGGTATCACCGACGGGCCATGGGGACAGGTCATTTGCGACCATTTCATATCAGCGACGGGCCATGGGACAAAGTATCAACGACGGGCCGAGGCAAAGTATCAACGACGAAAGCTCATTACCGACGGCTGGACGCAATTTTTTGACCCGTTGGGTCATTTCACATTAAAAATAGAAATTTGTGTTTTTCAGTCTTCTATTAAGGAGTATTTTGAGGATATAAGATAATTCAATATTTTGCTCGTGAAAAACTTCAATTTTGATATTAAAAAAAAATTGAAATTTGTGTGTGTTAGTATTCTAGTACGGAGTATTTTAAGGACAACATGAAAATTAAGTATTTAGATCGCGTCACACTTAAATTTTGTCATTTTTCCATGACTTGCTCTTCACAAATGAATCAATATGACCGACGTCCTAATGAACAAAGAATGGCCACATACACCGAGTTGTGTTCAAGACAACTAGAAACAAGAGATCATCTACTCATAGAATGCTCATACACACAAGTGACATGGAGATTGATCGAGAACCAACAACAAGCCTCATATGGACGACGAGGGGCGGAATTAAGGACGATTCGGAAAGAATTCTTATGGCAATGTCAAAAGAAAACAAAAATGATTGGAAAATGATATTCATATCAATCGCGTGGGAACTATGGAAATAGTGAAATCGAAGAATTTTCAAAACAAAAGAAAAACCTCCAATGGCAACGGCTACAAATGTGTTCGGCGATCGAAGAGGTGAGAACATGGAGCACATATCCCAACTAGACATGGTAGAAATTTCACCTTTACGTTCTCGTACCAATTTATATTATGTTGAATTGATACATTATTTAATATGTGTTAGACGAACACACATGAATAAAATTACCATAAAAAATAAACGAAAATACAACAACGGTTCCCACCCTCGCAAAATCAACAATATAGAAATGAAACTATTTTTTTTTTAAAAAGATTAAAGATAAAATAATAAAATTTTGTTTAAATAAATATTACTTATTATGAGTAAAATTAAGTATGATAAAATATTAAATAAACCAAATCATTTTTTAATAATTTGGTTTACCATCTAATCAATGTGGTTTACCACCTAATTAATACGATTTGGTGCATAACTAATACGATTTTCTACCTATTGTGATTTATTATCTAAAATAATTTAATATTTAATATATTTATTGTATATTATCGACACATCAACAAAATGAGGAGATATTAGAGGGGACGTGTATAATTTTTCTTTAATGTACATCAGAATCGAGGCCCATCTTTGCTGGCCTTTAAAAAAAATAACATTGTTGTTCAAGTTTGTTTACATCTAAGAATCTATGGATAGGGACCAGTTCCTTTTATGGACCGGAATGAGCCAATAGGCCAGTATTTTGAGGACAACATCAAAATTCAATATTTTGCTCGTGAAAGACATCAATTTTGACATTTAAAAAAAAATTGAAATTTGTGTGTGTTAGTATTCTAGTACGGAGTATTTTGATGACAACATGAAAATTAAGTATTTAGCTCGCGTCACACTTCAATTTTGTCATTTTTCTATGACTTGCTCTTCACAAACGAATCAATATGACCGACGTCCTAATGAACAAAGAATGGCCACATACACTGAGTTGTGCTCAAGACAACTAGAAACAAGAGATCATCTACTCATAGAATGCTCATACACACAAGTGACATGGAGATTGATCGAGAACCAACAACAAGCCTCATATGGACGACGAGGGGCAGAATTAAGGACGATTCAGAAAGAATTCCTAAGGCAATGCCAAAAGAAGAAAAAAAAATGATTGGAAAATGCTATTCATATCAATCGCGTGGGAACTATGGAAAGAGTGAAATCGAAGAATTTTCAAAACAAAAGAAAATCCTCCAATGGCAACGGCTACAAAGGTGTTCGGCGATCGAAGAGGTGAGAACATGGAGCACATATCCCAACTATACATGGTAGCAATTTCAGCTTTACGTTCTCGCACCAATTTATATTATGTCGAATTAATACATTGTTTAATATGTGTTAGACGAACACACATGAATAAAATTACCATAAAAAATAAACGAAAATACAACAACGGTTTCCCCCCCCCGCAAAATCAACAATATAGAAATGAAACTATTTTGTTTTAAAAAAGATTAAAGATAAAATAATAAAATTTTGTTCAAATAAATATTACTTATTATGTGTAAAATTAAGTATGATAAAATATTAAATAAACCAAATCATTTTTTAATAATTTGGTTTACCATCTAATCAATGTGGTTTACCACCTAATTAATATGATTTGGTGCATAACTAATACGATTTTCTACATATTATGATTTATTATCTAAAATAATTTAATATTTAATATATTTATTGTATATTATCGACACATCAACAAAACGAGGAGATATTAGAGGGGACGTGTATAATTTTTCTTTAATGTATAACATAATCGAGGCCCAGCTTTTAAAAAAAAATAACATTGTTGTTCAAGTTTGTTTACATCTAAGAATCTATGGATAGGGACCAGTCCCTTTTATGGCCCGGAATGAGCCAATAGGCCAGTATTTTGAGGACAACATCAAAATTCAATAATTTGCTCGTGAAAGACTTCAATTTTGACATTTTAAAAAAAAATTGAAATTTTTGTGTGTTAGTATTCTAGTACGGAGTATTTTGAGGACAACATGAAAATTAAGTATTTAGCTCGCGTCACACTTCAATTTTGTCATTTTTCTATGACTTGCTCTTCACAAACGAATCAATATGACGACGTCCTAATGAACAAAGAATGGCCACATACACCGAGTTGTGCTCAAGACAACTAGAAACAAGAGATCATCTACTCATAGAATGCTCATACACACAAGTGACATGGAGATTGATCGAGAACCAACAACAAACCTCATATGGACGACGAGGGGCAGAATTAAGGACGATTCGGGAAGAATTCCTAAGGCAATGTCAAAAGAATACATAAATGATTGGAAAATGCTATTCATTTCAATCGCGTGGGAAATATGAAAAGATTGAAATCGAAGAATTTTGAAAACAAAAGAAAAACCTCCAATGGCAATGGCTACAAAGGTGTTCTACGATCGAAGAGGTGAGAACATGGAGCACATATCCCAACTAGACATGGTAGAAATTTCACCTTTACGTTCTCGTACCAATTTCTATTATGTTGAATTAATACATTGTTTAATATGTGTTAGACGAACACACATGAATAAAATTACCATAAATAATAAACGAAAATACAACAACGGTTTTTCCCCCGCAAAATCAACAATATAGAAATGAAAATATTTTGTTTTAAAAAAGATTAAAGGTAAAATAATAAAATTTTGTTCAAATAAATATTACTTATTATGTGTAAAATTAAGTATGATAAAATATTAAATAAACCAAATCATTTTTTAATAATTTGATTTACCATCTAATCAATGTGGTTTACCACCTAATTAATACAATTTGGCGCATAACTAATACGATGTTTTACCTATTATGATTTATTATCTAAAATAATTTAATATTTAATATATTTATTGTATATTATCGACACATCAACAAAACGAGGAGATATTAGAGGGGACGTGTATAATTTTTCTTTGATGTACATCAGAATCGAGGCCTAGCTTTGCTGGCCTTTAAAAAAAATAACATTGTTGTTCAAGTTTGTTTATATCTAAGAATGTATGGATAGGGACCAGTCCCTTTTATGGTCCGGAATGAGCCAATATGCCAGTATTTTGAGGACAACATCAAAATTCAATATTTTGCTCGTGAAAGACTTCAATTTTGACATTTAAATAAAATTAAAATTTGGGGGTGTTAGTATTCTAGTACGGAGTATTTTGAGGACAACATGAAAATTAAGTATTTAGGTCGTGTCACACTTCAATTTTGTCATTTTTCTATGACTTGCTTTTCACAAACGAATCAATATGACCGACGACCTAATGAACAAAGAATGGCCACATACACCGAGTTGTGCTCAAGACAACTAGAAACAAGAGATCATCTACTCATAGAATGCTCATACACACAAGTTACATGGAGATTGATCGAGAACCAACAACAAGCCTCATATGGACGACGATGGGCAGAATTAAGGACGATTCGGGAAGAATTCCTAAGGCAATGTCAAAAGAATACAAAAATGATTGGAAAATGCTATTCATATCAATCGCGTGGGAAATATGGAAAGAGTGAAATCGAAGAATTTTGAAAACAAAAGAAAAACCTCCAATGGCAACGGCTACGAAGGTGTTCGGCGATCGAAGATGTGAGAACATGGAGCACATATCCCAACTAGAGATGGTAGAAATTTTAACTTTACGTTCTCGTACCAATTTACATTATGTTGAATTAATACATTGTTTAATATGTGTTAGACGAACACGAATGAAATTACCATAAAAAATAAATGAAAATACAACAACGGTTTTTCCCCCGCAAAATCAACAATATAGAAATGAAAATATTTTGTTTTAAAAAAGATTAAAGATAAAATAATAAAATTTTGTTCAAATAAATATTACTTATTATGTGTAAAATTAAGTATGATAAAATATTAAATAAACCAAATCATTTTTTAATAATTTGATTACCATCTAATCAATGTGGTTTACCACCTAATTAATTCAATTTGGCGCATAACTAATACGATTTTTTACCTATTATGATTTATTATCTAAAATAATTTAATATTTAATATATTTATTGTATATTATCGACACATCAACAAAACGAGGAGATATTAGAGGGGACGTGTATAATTTTTCTTTGATGTATATCATAATCGAGGCCTGGCTTTGCTGGCCTTTAAAAAAAAATAACATTGTTGTTCAAGTTTGTTTATATATAAGAATCTATGGATAGGGACCAGTCCCTTTTATGGTTCGGAATGAGCCAATAGGCAAGTGAACTGGATGTGTTGTTGCTGAATTTTATCGGGCCATTATTCTTTCTGTCTGGCATCAGTAGTCACTAATTATATGTGCCCTTATATACTTTTTAACTTTTTATATTTAAGAAAGAGAGCTCATAATCATGATAATCACGACACTCATGCACATGCCTTGCCACCCCTACCCTCCTTACGAAAATAACTCTTTATCTTCAATCAAATTTAGCTCTTTAACTTTCGTTAAAGCTAACCTCCCATGCTCGTGACCATTACTAATTACTAATTGGCTGTAAAGCGTTTCATGCCAACACTAATTCGGACCGGACCACATTATTCTTCCCTACATGACATATAAAACCAATAGGGGCATGCATCTCTACTCATAATTAATTCAAGATATGCAGAACTCATCTTGTAAGAAGAGTTGGATAAAGGATGTTCACAAAAGCCTTACCGATGTAAGTTCCAATGCAGATTTTAAACTTTGGACAAAACATAGTATATATCGCGTACCGGCTTGCATTAAGGATTTGAACATCAAGATCTACCGGCCTCAAGTGGTGTCGTTCGGTCCGTTCCACCACGGCGATGAAAAGTTAAAACCCATGGAGGGCCATAAGCACCGGTTTGTATACATTGCATACAACTTCTTTTTATAGATTATTGGTTCATTTTTGTTCATGCATTACGTTTGTAGGGCATTGCTCCGCTTCTTGAAGAGGTCAAATCGACCATTAGACGTTTTTTTTTCGGCCGTCGAAGAGGTGGTGGGACAATTGCAAGATTCATACGAAAACCTGGACGAACAATGGATCAATGATAAGGATAGTTTTATTCAACTAATGATAGTCGATGGGTGTTTCATGCTCGAATTGATGTCGAAATTAACAGGCGTTCCCATCATCAAGTCTCAAACTCGAACAACACCAAGTATTGCTTCTTCAGATCACCATGACTATGCAGATAACGACCCGATATTTAGTTCGCATGGTATACTCTATGCCGCGCCATTTATTCGGAGGGATATGCTTTTGTTAGAAAACCAACTTCCTCTTTTGGTTCTTGAGACTCTTTTCGCCACCGCAACGAATAGTGTCAAGTCAACCACGGTATATGTTCTCTTTATTTAGGAAAAACCCGAGGTCAATATTGCCTTGAAGGTTCTTGCTAAGTTAAAATTTTAGGGACCCATTTTAATTTTGAAAAATCTAACCGATCTGAAGAATCAACCGTTTTGATACGAAAACTACACCTTCAATTTTCATTAACATTTGAATCATTATCATATCAAAACTAAATTGGTAACTCAATTAATAATTTCGATTTAATATATCATGTGAATTAAAAAAAAATACATAATATAAACTAATAAAAGCTCAAAATTTTAATAAGAGTATATTGTCTTTAGACTCTTTACTAAGTTAAAATGTTAATGATTATTTACTATACTTGGAGAGGGGCTATAATCTCCTAAATCCAATTTCAGAATAAAGATTTCATCAACAAGCTAGTCCTGAGAAGTCTAGACCGAGCCGCCGATGCATTTCCACCAGGCATGGGCTTGGGTCTTCATCCGCTACACCTTTATCGACAAAGCCTTCTTCAAGATCCGTCTCCTCCTCAGCCTCGTTCCCGACCCGGCTCTGACAAACCCTCGACTGAGATGATTCGGTCTGCAGTGGAGCTTTACGAGGCAGGAATCCGGTTCAAGAGAATCAAGCCAAGCATTACGAATACAAAATCAACCTGCCTACATCAAGTCGAATTTAGTCGAAACGGCCTTCTTACTCTCCCTCGAATTCAGGTTGATGATACGACCGAGTATGTGTATCTTAATCTCATGGCCTTTGAAAGACTACACGTGGGCGCCGGCCATGAGGTCACGTCTTTTGTCATTTTCATGGATAATATTATTGACTCTGCCAAGGATGTTGGTCTTCTCAGCTCAAAGGGTAACTTGTTAATCCTGATCATGATCATGTAGGCATTTAGCTAGTGAATATTAATATTTACTCATCAATATTACATTTAAAATAGGGATAATTGAGAATTCGTTGGGGAGCGACAAGGAGGTAGCACAGCTATTCAACAGTTTATCCAAAGACGTGGTTCTCGAAAAGAGTCATCTAGACGAAGTTTTAACAATGATGCATGGTTATTGCAAGCGGCCATGGAATATGTGGCGTGCCAACTTATGCCATACATATTTTAGAAATCCGTGGGCAATTATGTCGCTTCTCGCCGCAATCTTCTTGATCGTCATGACAGCTATGCAGACCACTTACACCAGCCTTCAATACTATCAACAATCTTCTCCGGCGGCTCCTTCTCCACACTGAACTACCTCCACATGCTTTTGCTTTCGACTTAAAACTATTCATCTTCTTTTTTTCTAAACCCTGAACCCTAAAAGATCTAATTATGTTTTCTCGATTTTCTTTTGTGTGCATGTGTGTGATGTGCGACTCCGTAACAGTCGCATTTTTATCTTCCTTTTCGAATTGAATTAGTCTGTCGATTTGTGCGAAGAGATGGTACGATATACCATAATCGCATAGGGGCCCCCAAAACTTTAGTGCAAAAATGGGAATCCTTTGAACTTCTTGTAGAGGATATCGATTAAAATATGACGTTGGTCTCTGGTGGATTATTGTCTGAGCAACATGCGTGCATCTTTTAGTGTTTTGATTTGATTTGATTTTAGTGTTTTCTGATTGTTAAGATATTGATTTCAGAATGAAGACAGAAAAGACAATTTGCATTTTATTTTGAAGATTATAATTAAAGTTGTCTATCACCCAAAATCCATTGTGGGTGTGGGTCTCAATCACGTCGGGCTGGGCTACGCCCAAAATGATCGTGCACATTTAAAGACTCAGTCCAGCATTGTTTTATGGCCTATCTTTCTTATATTTTGTTTTTAACTACATATAAATTACTTTTCCATCCACAAATGTAATAAATTAAAACTAAATACTTAAGAATTTGATTTTTAACAATTGAAAGTTAGTATCCACTGTATATGATGTCTGTCAAGTTTCAAGACCTATATAATGTAATAATCAGAACATTTCACTTTTAATATATGTGAAGATCGGCAACTAATTTTTATGCATGGACATTTCTTAATTTAATTTGATTTTTTATTTGATTTTTTGCTTTGTTTTGTGTCTGGGTGCTTCTTCATATTCAAGAGACACATATATCTCACATTCACATACAAACACATTGAATATTATCCTGTCATAATAATATTATTAATTAAGAACATTAATTTCAATACTCCTTATGTTTTTTTTCATTTTGTTGTTGTTGTTGTTGTTGTTGTTGTCGATACTCCTTCTTAATATTTTTTCTTTTATTTTTTTGTTATTTTTTTTTCGATATCTCTCCGTAATTTCTTTCGTCACGTTCGTCGTATCTTCTTTACTCTTCTAAACTCGTTTTTTTAATTGGTTTTTTTTTTCGAATCATCCTTTTTTTGGATCATCTTTTTCGAATCGCTTTTTTTCCGAATCGTTCTCGTTCCGGATCGCTTTTTTCGGATCGTTTTTTGTTTTTGTTTTTCGAACCGTTTCCTTTCTTTGTCATGCCCATAACATTGATAATTTCTTCTACTTCTATTATTTTCTATAGACCATGCAAGATCAAAATAACTTTCGTGATAATACTCCAAAAATTGTATTTTTCTCCATCGAAATTAAGTTGCAAAACTTGTGGGAACCCGATCACACCGTCTTGGGTATTCCTGGGCCGTGGTTTTCTCCTACTCCAAATTTCTACTAAACTTAATATATCGAAAATGAGTTGTGAAGTTCGTGGGAGCCCAAATACGTAACCTCCTTGGTTGTCTTGGTGATCTCCTTCTTCGACTTCTACTAAACTCAATAATTCGAAAATGCCTGACCAGTGCCCAAAGTTATGTAACTTCACAACAAAACTATATTTGTCATGTACGACATAAATTCATCAATATCCACCAATTCCAATTAGCTTTAACTGTCCAAATAAAAATAAAATAAACTTGTCATTAACTTACAGAAAAAATGAAACCAAAATTAATACAAAGAAAAGGATTTATGTAAAAAGAACTCGCAATGTTATTTTCAGGTTTTCTCCAGTAAAAACCATGAATGAGAATAGGGAATATATTGCATCCGATAAGTATATAAATCATCAATGCATGAATTCCCATCCATTCAAATGCAAAAGTTGGTCTTCTGAATCCATACACGTCAACCTATAATTATATTAATTAACATATATAAATATCAATTGTCAACTTTTTAATAATTTCTTATTTATTAAAAACTAATTCGATCCTCCGTACCAAAATGTAAATTCCGTCGAAAAGGAGACCAACGGCACTAGAAGTAACACGTGTAACTTATAACGGGTACCATGGTTAATTCATACGCATTTTCCTATTTAAAAGAAGCATTTAGTTACTTTCAACTCCAAATCAATTGAATATAATATTAGCTAAGGATGACAGGTGTTACCGAAGAAATTAAGAAAGAAAGCCAAAAGATACAAAGGAGAAGGAAGGAATCAACCAAATAATTATTCACCTTTTATGATCCTGAAATAATTAAACAAAAAATATTCTCCTTTAGTTTAGATATACATATTTCATGAAAATAATGTAAAATTGACACTTATATTGTAAAGGGCAATTGTACCATTCCCCTCCTTCCCACCACATCGGTTATGTCACCAATTGAAAATATTCTTATTGTATTTTTTTATTCAATTAATAGTAATAAATAAAGAAAAAAATATTTTCAACATAATATTATTTTGAGAATATTTTATGATATCATGGTAAGATACACAATTTTGTTTTATGACATCATTAAAGTAATTAATATTTTTAATGAGATTGTTTACCACCGTCATAATTAATTATATTTATAAATTAAGTCAAATAAATATGATTAATCATGTGTAAAATGAAATATAATAAAAAAATAAATCAACTAAATTATTTTCTAATAAGTTTATTTATTATCTAATTAATACGGTTTGTCATATGTTATGATTTACTATCTAATTTAATGGAACTTTTAATACATTTATTATCAATTTTCAACGTATCAATAAATTGAGGAGATATTAAAGAAGACAAATAAAATAAATAGTTACCAACCGCGCTAAACAAATGAAATTTCTCCTCATTGCAAAAGTTTCCACTCCAAAAAATATATAGGAATATTTTTCACTATATACATAAATAAATGGATAGTATTGAAATTATACTAGGAGGTACCCTCGCTCCGCTTCGGGGGAATACAAAATAGAGAATCTACGATGCGTATAATTACTTTTCTTTCATAGTTTGTATTTTAGAAAATTGTAAAAAAATTATTATCTTTTATTTTTGTTATGGAATTATGAAATTATCATGCCATGTATTTTAAATTTTATAGGTGATAGATTTTATTTTGATAGTAGTGACTTGTGAGATTACCAAGATATTTCACTTCATATTTTGTTCTAAATTTTATAATGATATATATGACTCGTTATACTATACATATGCTATTATTATTTCATTTTACCAAATCGTGTGTACCAAAACTGCCAGAAAACAGCGTTTTAACACAGTCCGTCATGACGCCCAATAACTTGCGTCATGACGCATCGTGTTCAAAACCAACTTTTAACTGCTACCGTCATGACGCACCATGTGGTCCGTCATGACGCATGAAGTCCAAAAGTTACTGGACAAAATACGCATCCTACCGTCATGACGCATCATATTGTGCGTCATGACGCACGAAGCTATTTTTCCTGAATTTGGCTAAGTCCACAGCCTAGTGGACAAAACACCGTGGTGCGTCATGACGCACCATATCGTGCGTCGTGACGCACAGTGTTATTTCGCCCAATTCTGCACAATCCTATTATGCATTTTTCTGTCTTCTCGAACGTGTACGTTCGTGTGTCCTTTTGTACACTGTTACGGTTGACCTGAAACTGTATTTCTTTCATAACATATTGTGAAAAAATTCAAAATCAAATACAATTGGTCCAACATGAACCTAACAAATAATATTTTGACACGTCATCATTGTAAGGTGATGTGGCCTTCTAAAATTGCTTAAAACTATGTGTAAAATAAGTGACATATAAATATCTACAAATAAAACATAATCACACAAAATCAAAGATTAATCTATGGTTCATATGTTATCATATATCCTAATGTAATTGTTGAAATAATTATGATGATGTGGTATGAGTTGTGATGAGCTGACAAGAGGAAATTGCATAAAAATGAGTCCAAAATAAGGGGGTTGGTGAATTCTGACAAAAGTGTCCAATAGTTGGAACAAGAGAAAAAGAGAAAATAGTAGAAAAACTGTTTTTCTCCATTAGATATCATAATCGAACAAGTTAAACAAGTTTACATACAGTTCATTTATGCAGTTGCGTGTATGACCGAGAGACTACAACTCACGGTGGATACGGATAGAGAATTCATGTCTTTGATTCTCGTTTGTGATCGTAATCGATAGTTAGGGTTTGACCGAAATTGTTTCGGCTTACCCACAAGAAGGAGAACGTGTTTTAGACGGTGTCGAGTCGTGTGGTATGGGACGCACGCGTTGCCGGATCAAAAGGAGCGCGATGGAAAGCACGACGGTGTCAAGACGTGTGACATGGAACGCACAAGAGACGACGGCCAGAGTGGAGAAAAGAAAGGAAGAATCGCGTCAACCATTCGTCCACCATCAATTTGGTGCGGTATTGTTGTAAATTCTTTCATATTCGTACGCACGGATCGATGACGGGATCATCGGAATAGGAAAGGCACCGCATCCCTCATTCGCTGCGCGGGCGTGGGGTCGCCGATTTCCCAACAGCTTATATGTATGTCAAAATAAAAAGAAAATGAAAACAAATATATTTGGTCGATTTTGTCATGTTCAGTGACGAATTTATTAATGGGCTAGATGGAGCATGCAACGGTCCCTCTTATTATTTTAACGGTAATATATTTATGTAATTATGCTATTGTATTTTACGATAAAGTGAAAAATTATGTACTACCAACCTCCGAAATTTTTTGAAATTTTTTTACAATAACCTCTCCTAAATTATCGCCCAAATTATCGCCCCTCCATTTATTTGGGACAAGATCCCCCAGTGGTCATGTTTCTATGTACTTTCTTTCAACTGTTTGTATTGAGCTTTTATATTTGTTAAATTTCATCAATATCTTGTAATTTAAGAACTCTCTTCTTTATAGTGTTTAATTGGTTTTTTATATCCATCTCATCCAAATCCTTCACAAAATGGAAATAGCTTTATTTCGCCTCGGAGAGAGTTCCAGACTGTGGGTACGTAAAAACAAGGTACATAAAAAATCAAATTAAGACATAGCTTTGATGTTTTAATAGGTCAATGTTTTCTTCATTGAAGAAATTAGCCATGACTAATTTTAATCTGACCAATTCTTTTAATTTGTTGTTCGTAATTGAATGTTTTTTATAATTTCTAGGCTTTGTAATTCTGTAGGATTTGTAGAACTCCAATCTCAATTCCGAAAACTTATCTTTCCTATACTATAAAATTATTGTACATCCAAACAAGTTCTTAAATGATTACAAATAAAGTATGTTTATAAAAAAATCAATATTTAATTAATGATATAAATTTTGTCACATATAATAATCCAATAATTCAAATAAATGTGATGACATAAAACAAGAAAATTGCAAAAAGTTGGATCCAAAATAAGAATGTGAGTAAATTGTATATGATGTGTATCAAGATTCAAGACCTAATTATGTAATGATCGAAACATTTCACTTTTGATATATGCGAAGATCATCAACTAATTTTTTTTCAGGTTCTTTTAATTTTAATTTGATTTCTTTTTTCTTTAATTTGTGTCTCGGTGCTTGTTCATATTCATGAACTTTGTTTTTGTTTATTTCATGTCCAATTCCAATTCGATGGTTCCTTCTTTGTATGTTAATTTATAATTTATAATAATCATTTTACTGTGAATCTATTTGTTAAATTATGAAATAGATACAAAATTATAAAAACATCTATATTTCAAACAAATGTACAATTATAATATATGATATATTAAAATTATTGATAAAATCTGTTCAATCCTTATTTAATCTCATCTGATTAGGTGTTGTTATTCATACTCTGCCGCCTGGCCAGTGCCCGAGGCCAAAGTTACGTAAGTTCACAACAAAACTATATTTGTCAGATAATTCGAGTACTGTATATTGATCATATATGCATAAATTCATCAATTACCCACCAATTCCAATTAGCTTTAACTGTCAAAAAAAAAAAAAAAAAAAAAAACTTGTCATTAACTTACAGAAAAAATAAAACCAAAACTCAGACGAAGAAAAGGATTTATGTGAAAGAACTCACAATGTTATTTTCAGGTTTTCTCCAGTAAAAACCATGAATGAGAATAGGGAATATATTGCATCCGAGAAGTATATAAATCATCAATGCATGAACTCCCATCCATTCAAATGCAAAAGTTGGTCTTCTGAATCCATACACGTCAACCTATAATTATATTAATTAACATATATAAATATCAATTGTCAACTTTTTAATAATTTCTTATTTATTAAAAACTAATTCGATCCTCCGTACCAAAATGTAAATTCCGGCGAAAAGGAGACCAGCAGCACCAGAAGTAACGCATGTGTAACTTAACGTATACAATGGTTTATTCATATGCATTCCTATTTAAAAGAAGCATTTTGTTACTTTTAATTACAAATAAATTGAATAATATTAACTAGGGTCGAAAGGTTTTACCTAAAAAATCAAGAAAGAAGGCCAAAGATACAAAGGAGAAAGAAGGAATCAACCAAAAAATTATTCTCCTTCTATGATCCTGAAATTATTAAACAAAAAATATTCTCCTTTAGTTTAGATATACATATTTCATGAAAATATATGTTAAATTGACACTTATATTGCAAAAGTGAGTACCTTGAAATGAACAATTACATGCCCAAATTGAAGCCCTATCAAACAAGTAACTATAGCCATTACTGAACTGTAATGAAAAAATAGACATTTTTGAAAGGAGATTAATTAGACATTATAATCAGTATAAATCTAATGTTTAATTTATAATTTATAATTTATACCTAAGTAGACCCTCAGGATCAAAGGGAGCTTGACACCAAGACGGAGCATCGAGTGGAAGAGGTCCATTTTGTGGAGATGCTATGCTGCATTGCTAAATTAAAAACATATATACAATCATTATATTATATATTGTAAATTCGTCCTACAAAATATAAAGAGTTACATGAGCTACATAATTTTTAGTTTAAAAACCTTGGATCGTTTATAAACAGCACGTTTATATAAATGTTGTAGGCCAAGGATTTTTCGATCAATCATGCCGACAGCATTGCATCCTGGCCCCGTGTTACCCCTGACCCCGCATTTCACCTAAATTTATAATTAGAGAATTAATTCAATTTCCAAAGTATCAAAGTTTACAATTAGATAGGAGAATTATGTAAGTACATAACATACAAAATAATATTCGGGTGATGAATCTCCATCTTGTACAGCATATCCCCAATCAGGTACGCGGACCCCGTATAATATAATTGCGTATGCTAATGTTAGAATAAAACCCACCAACCTAATTAATTAACAAAATGCTGAAATGTGAGTTAATTATTCATAACCACCAAAATATGTATCTAGTGAATAATGAAAAGGCTTAATTTTCTCACAATTGGTAGCGGTATTTCTTCAATAGTGCATTTCCCGAATCTACAATGCCGAGTTCAGCATCGTTCTTTAGCCAAATTTCACAAATCGCCATGACTAGATAGGCTATAGCAATTCTCTGCATCACGAAATATTTCATCTTAAATGGTTAATATGATATTTTGAAGGGATCGATATGATATTTTTATTTTTTAAATGGTTCATACGGTATTTTAGATTTTAGAAGGATAAATATGCAAATCCCGTAATAATAAACACAATAAAATGAAATAGTCTGTATAGTAATTATACTTGCAATACACCCATTATGCGTAAAGAAGTAATATCAACTCCAAATGTTTGACTTCGTACGCCATGAAAATAACCACCTTGATTAAAAACAGAGTAAGGTATATAAGCATCGTGATTAATGTAAATAAACATAAATACATTATGAATTATGAATTAAGTACCTTGTAGAAAAATACCCAAAACAAACAATTTTACCGAGCGCAATACCGCCTTTTTAGTTGCTTCTAACCTATCTACTTGTGATACTCTCTGTTAAAGTGACATGAAAAATGAACAAAATTAAGCAAAATTGCTTTTGGTTATTTTGCTTTCAAGTCCAAAATACTTCATTTTCGAGTAAGAAATAAAAATGACCAGTACTGATATGGACATGAAAAAGTACCTTGTAAGCAAAAGCCAAAGAAACTCCAACTATGAAAAGGAAAAAAGGCATAACAAAATCGGCAAGTGTTACGCCGTTCCATGGTGAATGGTTGATAGACGGAACCAATCCTCCCACATCATCGACGAGAATCATGAGCTACAAGCGATTTATATAAAATGTCATTATTTCTTTATTCAATATCAAAATATACTTTAATTACAAAATAAAAGTACTCTAAACATATTAATTTGTTCCAACTCCAACATACATTTCATGTAAAGATAAAAAAATTCTTCGTTTAAAACAACACACGATTTTCTAAAGTATCGTATAATTATTATTTGATTATACGTCTTATTTAATTAATTGTATCCGATAAATAATAGCCATAATAATAGTAAGGGGTAACTATATAGCGACATTTTAGTACAAAATTTACGAGGTGCTTCGGCATCCCCTTGCATAAATTCTGGCTACCATTTTTTTTTTCCATTCTTGTTGGCATGTTATGGTTCACAGAGATAAGATTCCATATTACAAGGTTCTTAGCATATGTAAAGCATGAGTGCTCAATTCGTCCCCCAAAAGTTAAATCATCTCTTTTTCATAATAAAGCAAACTTGTTCTTTACGTCGAAACAAGGCCGATAAAAGAAAAGCTATAAAATGTGGCGAATTGCCAACGATGTACATGTTTTCGAGTCTTCTAAGCTAATACATACACGACACAATTATACTAGATTTGCCATTGTTTCTTTATGGCTCAAGTCTCTGCATCAAAAAGGTAACGCGTTGTATTTCGATTAAAGGTTGTCAATGGCAAGAAACTAAAGTGTGTTGATTGAAACACACTAACAATTGCTTTGGGTCCACATTTGTTGGCTAGCTAATTTTCTCTTGTTTTATCATTTATTTCGGACCATTTAAACTCAATGTAATGAAGTCCATTTAAATACTACGCTACTTTTTCTGATGTCAAACACTTGTCATTTTATCTTGACAATATCACAAAAAGATGGTCCAAAATTACATGACCAATCAAATAACAAGTGTGCCATATACTTGTACATAGTTGTATGTTAATGAACACAAATATAACTCCTCAAAATAGAATATTGTCATCCTAGATATATTGTACCTTCCTCTTTCTAAAATAAGCTATGAAGGCTAACTAAGGTTAGCCATGTTATTGGTTCTCATCATACCAATTTCTTATTTTTTTTTAAAGTAAAGTACTAAAAGATATGCAAAAAAGTGTTTTACCAACTAGTCATGATTTTGGTTTTCTCCATGAAATGAAATGACGACCAAACCAAAAATTGTAGTGCTTTACTAGTTGGACATTAGTGCCCTATATCTAGATATCTCATGAATACAATAAAGTATAAACTATATATATTTTTTATTAGAGAACACAATAAACTATTAAAAAGTATGTAAAGGTTAAACTAAATTACCATATCCTCGTGTCCTTTGTTTGATAAACATTGCGTGTATCGCAATTACAGAATAAACAAACAAACAAAAATGGAGAAAAAGAACTAACCACGACGGTGATTCCACGGAAAACATCGAGGGAGAGGAGGCGTGGTTGAGCTGGTGGCTTGAGGATCTTCTTGAATTCGATTCTGGAGACGATATTCCCTGATTCGACATCCATTTGCTCATCGTTGGCGATTGGTTCGTACACCCCCATCTCCGAAAGAGAGAATTTGGGGTGGGGGGGAGGGATGAGAAATAGAAAGGCGTCTCTTCGGATATAAGGAAATGGAATAATGCGTAATTATTACCTTATTAAATAAAATTTGGTCGGTACGTGGTACAATGGTACGCAATGGTATAGCTGTAGATTTTGAGATTAATAATGTGGTAATGCTATTTAGCCTTCTATTCTTTCTTCTTCTATTTATACACAGTGGAGAGGAAGGGGATAGATTAGATCAGAGAGAGAGAGAGAGGTTGCCTTTTAGTTTGCGTCTCTGTTTCATTCATGTACCTGATTTTGGTTGTTGTGGAATTATGTTGCCTTGTCATGTGTAGTGTTTCGTGTAACACCCAAAAAGAGAGACGCAAATACAAGTGATTGATAACTCAAACTATCTGAGTGCATAATACAATAAATTATATGTCATCGAAAATTATTTTTTGTTTAGCAATAATATATGGGTTAAGTTGCAAGTATTTTTATGTTTGTGTTTCAATATTGTGTATATAAGATTTCTATTTTCTATTTTTAATATATGATTTCAACGTGATATTTACTATTCATATTTATAATAACATAACTTTATTGGCATTCAAATTTGTCTTATTGAAAACTATAAAATATTATTGCATTACAAAATTAAAGTTTTTGTTGAAATTGAGCATAATTGATATTGTTAAAATATAACTAATTATTTATTTAGTATTCTAGTTGTAATACTATAGATAATAAGAAAAATAAAACAACATTAAGATAATGCTATCATCAAGGGATACATTTTGTTGCTCGAAAACAATTTTGAAAAAGAAAAAGAAAATAAAAAATAATTGATTTGCCGTCGATTAGTCATCACAATTCATGATGGCATTACCTTATTATTATAGTAAATTAAAAAAAAAAATAAGATATGTCAACTTTGATTTTCATGTTTCCGTCAAAGCATATAATTAAAAGCATGTGCAACTATAATCTAGTAAATTTAAACTATTCATTAACCAATGATTTTTTATAATCACGATCTTTTGTAGACATTTATATGTCTACTATTTAACAACATATTTTGACTATTTTTAGAAGGTCGCATTAATGTTCATGACGTGGAATGCTATAATTCGCTAGGTTAATGCTAGAACACGGTTATTCAATTATTTATTATTTCATATTAAATAAAATGATCATATATGAATACAAAACAAAAATTGTTCACATATGACATACTAATAACTAATATATAATATAAAACATGCATCAATTTTTTTTAGAAATTTAGTTTAAAAAACGGTTAAATATATATTTCTGAATTTTCTTTTAAATAGCAACGCTATAGTGGAATTTGGAGGGTGGATGTTGCGTCACTTCATATTTTAATTTTGTAACATTTTGTTCCGCTACGACGCTATAGCGGACTGCTATAGCGTGTAGAACATATATTTAACAGTTTGTAGCGCCGCTACATTAGTATTTGCTTTTGAACACTCAATCCATTATTTTTTAATAGTCCATTATTATATAACACAAAGTAAAACGAAAATCCTAATTGGGTTTTGGTACTTTTCTCTCTCTCCTTTGTTGGAATTTTTTTTATTTAGTTGATGTCGGGAATTTTGTGTCATCCTCTTCGTACAATAAAGATCATGAAGTTATAATGAATGTGTGTTGCTCTACATTTGATGACAAAATAAATTATTAAAAGTTTTTTTGTAATAAGTCTAGTGACGATTAATGAATTATGAATTTTTTGATGATTTTATTGAATACTTGGAATAATTATATTATTTTGAAGTATAGACATTTGTATTAAGTTATTTATTACTATGTGATATGTTCGGACAAAAAAAAGTTGTATTTGGATTTTGTACTGATTATATTATGAATAAATTTAGTCGCATTATAATTTATATAATATTTTATGTTAATTTGTATTTGTGTACATTATGTAATATTGTAAAAATCATTATTGTGATCTAGAACTAATACACTAGTGAAGCGGCGTTATATCGTGTGCTAACACTAAATGTTAAATTGAACGCCGAAACGTTACCTGTCCGCTACACGCTATTTTAAAGTAATGATATTTGAAAGTAAAATTCATTTGTACGTGTGTTTTTTAAATTATTGAATTTGTATCAAAATTAATATTTTGTCATGAACATTGTCACATAAACTTTCAAAAAAGAGAAATAAATCATTCTTTACAAAACAATAATTTCGATGCAAATGTAATGGCTAACAAGTCACGAGTATAAATACTCGGTACTTATTTCATATTATTATAACTCACTTATGTATAATTATATTACAATATTTAACGATTAAAAATTTGACAAGCAATTAGTTATACACAAATATAAGTATCAGAATATCAAATATAAAACAAAGAAACGAGATGAATACACATCATATATGAAAAATAAGGATTTGCTTATTTATGTGTAATAGATGTGACTTTTTGTGGATGTTTAAGAATGGGTGGAAAAGTAAAAAAAATTCGAGTCATGTGCGACTGATATTTTGCATATATTCACAAGGTATACTTTAATATCCCTTCAAAAATCCAAATATCAATTATAATTTATACCCCATATAAATTTGCCCAAGATGGAACTTCAAAAAGAATAAATTTGATGTTTATGTTAAAAAATTGATATTTAGACCATTTTATTCAGAAATTTAGTAAGATCAGTACGGAATAGAGCCTCGTGGGCATTGGTCAACCACTATATTGGATGTACGGATCAGGTAAACCGAACCAAATACATGGCGCCACATCTTCAAAACTCAACATTTTGTGACTTTATCATAGCCAGACTTATTCTTTCTTTCATTCACTAACTTTATTAATCTACCCCCCTCATTCCAAAGTCCTAACTTTGGCATTGTATATTCATTTATATTTGACCTTTGCTTATCTTTGAGCTTAGCACGTAATGATCGAATATAAGTTTGGAGAAAAATGATGCATTGTGCTTTGGATCCTACTTACCTAAAGTTAGGTTTTCACATGTGTGTCCCTCTTCATGTTTGGTTTATGTATTGCCCGTTTTATATTTATATATTTATATTTAGGGAAATTATACTTGTCCCCACAAAAATAAAATAAATATCCTCGATGACATCATCAATGGTGTGTTAATTTTTGTTAACCGACCCGTACCTATCATAATCTTAATTAAAATTATTTTTTTGTTAATTTGTATGTTTGTTAATTGGTCTGTACCTATCACATTTTATTAAGATTAAATTTACAACTCAATTAACCATTAATTCAATTAACGTGATGACGTTATCGAGGAGTTATATCTCACTTTTGTGGGCACATATATGCCCTCTTATATTTATATTTCGATCGGCAATCTTTATTGGGTTTTATTAGGCACTGTCAGGACATTGTCAATTACGCCAGATGCACATCCGCCAAAACCGCCCAAATTCGTACATACTATATAAGTTGATTTGGTCAAAAAAATGTTAAAAGTAATAACAAGTAGGAATAATTCCATTTAGCCAATGCTTTGGACTTTGGAGTCGAGTCGAGTATTGTTAGATTACGACTCAGGGAATTACTTGGCGTTGTTAACGAAAATATTCGAGCCACCACGACCAATCTTGTAAAATACAATAAACGGAAAAGCCGACATGTATTTAATCAAAATTGATTTTTTTTGTTTAGATTCGAATTTTAGGTCCGAATTTTGAATTTCGCATCGTATGAATGTAGATAAAAATGTAAAAAAAATGATTTAAGTCCAATTAATCAGTAAAAAATCAATCAAACTGGGTAAAAATTGGTCCGACGCATTTTTTTAAAAACAGAGTGAGATAATAGAGTCGGTGAACCGATTAACGATCAATCAAGATATTTACAACACATTAATTAACTGTATATTGAACGTATATAAAAAAAATCATCCTCCATGTTAGTTCGGTTTCAATTTGGTTCAGATATTCATTTGGTCGGTTTGATTTAATTCATATTTGGTTCGGTTTAATTTGAAATTTTATTTTAAATGGTTCAATTTGATCCGAATCGACCAAATGAACACCATCACAGGTGCTTAGGTGCCAATCTTTTAGGTCTAAAAATTTCACATTATTGGTAGTTAATACAATATCTGGCCAAACTACTAAAAATATTCAAGCAAGAAACATAACAAGCACAAATAAAAAAATATTCTGTTTGAACAAAACAAAGATAGATTTTACTGAATAATAAGTTATTAACCTAAATATTGAAAATACTAGCACAAAAGACGAATAAATAAGCCTGTCAGTATCACCGCTCCTTTGTCAACTCAGGATCCCTAAAAATATTCGTACATCATAACAAAAATAAAATCAAACTCAATAATTCATAATTATAATTTAAAATAACACAAGATATTCTAAAATTTAATATTAAAAACCTTTGAATATGATCGAGTATGAGAAGTCTCGGGCCAGGTGGAATCTTCACATCTCTAAGCGCACTACACAAAATCAATAATACCTTATATTAAAAATTAAAAAAAATGACAATTCAAATATTTGATGAAAATTGAAAGGGCCAAATTGAAAACCTGTCAGTTAAGAGAGATAAGGTCTCATCTGTAAGAAGGCCCTTTTTGAAATTCTTCTCGTATTTTTGAAGGCCCAAGTTAAGAAGCATACTCCTAGCTCTTGCATAATATAAATCTTCAGTTTGTGGCTGCGAGAATTTCTGACCTACCTACAATATTTTCAATTTCGAATTTCCATCAAAATAATCGAAAAAGACGAATTTTATAGTGAAAGAAATAATTCATGAAAAAATTATACGTACCATGAAGATGCCACCTTGGAAGAGAGAGAAAAAGAGACCAGTTGTGACGGCGTTAACTGCAGGATTTGGAGTTCCCATTCCACTCACTAACGCAAACATCGCTCCTGATCCAAATGCCGCAACCATGCTGCAAAATTTTGAAATAATTTGAGGGTATATTTGTAAATTCTTACTGGTTTAATAAAGACGAGTAGTGAGTAGTGAGTAGTGAGTATCAACCTGCTCTGTACATCCTCGACGCCTCTAATGCGCTTCATGATCGAAGAGATTCCAGCGTTGACACCAGTCATGACTGCAAAATTACGGGCTTGTATCAACGGTCCTCCTGCAAATGCCTATTAATACCAAAATTATTCGATTTGCTACAAACTTCTGATTAATTCGTGAATTATTAACTAATCAATTACCTGAGCTTGTTGAAGAGTGGCTAAGGCTTGAGGATTGAGACCTTGACTCGGAATAGGCGGCGTTGGAAGAGCATCTGGAGGAGTGAGAGTGCCCATCAAGCCACCTATAGCCGCGCCCTGAATAGCTCCGGTGGCGGTGGTAACTGCAGCTTCGATGGCGATCGGCTGACGAGCAAGCCATGAGCGAAAGCAGACTTCCACGCCCTTTATCCGTTCTTTAATCTGGTCAATCGGATTCTGGCTGAGACTGGGATGCTGGAGTACCGGCGCAGACCCCGCCGGCGCCAGTACCATACCACCTTGCCGCCCCACGCCTTCTATCCCCAATCCCATCTTTGCTCGATCTTCTACGTCGACGGTGGTATGGCGATTATTGATCTGGTACGGTCGGGATGGAGAGTGAAACGGATGCTAATCCGAAAGGGAAAAGATGGAGGGGTTTATCTCCGGAGTTTTTAGGTTTCGTACGGTACAACACGCGAGATGCACGTGCAGGGAACTTCACATGAATATCATGGTCATGTTTTTGTCATGGGCTATATTTGTTGGAATATATTTCGTATTGGGTCGAATTATACAATATACGTGTTTTTGTTGGTGTATATAGGGTGCACGGCCCATTACAGCTAAATCCACAAGCTACATGCACAGGTTAGTAAATAATAAGCACAGAGTAAACTTGAGTTGAAACTTGAAACAGATAATTATTGTATTAGTTGATCTGTCTTTATAAAATTAATTTGTTGAAATAACGTTCTTATCAAAAGGTGGCCTAACAAGCATATCTAAAAATGGAGATGAGATGGATCATGATTCAAACGCTGTCCTCTCCCCCCCATTCCGCGGCACACCGTTAATAACCCACCACCATCAATCCAATCTGGCAAGACACGTCATTTCCCTCTATATAAAGCCTATCTGTTGAGGGTCGATGCATTCTCTCTTCCTCTCTTTACCAGGTATTATATTCTTGATTGTTTTGTAACTTTTGTTATTTGATTCCAAATTGGAGGTGGTGTTATTTTTTTTTCTCATGATTGTTTGTTGTGTCTTAAGTTTTGAGTAATTTTGAATAGGATCTGCATCAATCTTAAACTATTTTAACTTCCACTTATTCGACTGGCTCAGATTCTTTTATCAAAAATGAATTGATTATTGGAAATGAATGACCCAATTAGGCTTGATTTTTCAAATTGGGACAGTTGGTATATGAATAATGATGACTGGATGAAATTGATGCTCGAAATAAATAAGGGATCTTCGACTGTTTCAGTAATTTTGCATTTAAATATGAAAGAAAAAAATTAGCATCTTAAACTATATAAAAATTCCCATTTAGAATGACTAATAGTAATTTTATTAGTATTTTGTTAGTATTTTGCATGTCCAATAATATTTTTGTCAGTATTTTGTGAATTTGAAGATTGAAATAAAAAATCGGTTATACATACAGGTGATGGCTCGGAAATGCAAGCATATGGAGCAATAATGGAATGAGAGCGCTCTGATGGACGGAGCAATGGAGCAATGGAGCTACGAAGCTATGGAGCATTGGAGCAATGGAGCTTATTTAGAATTTTAATTTACTTTACATTTATTTTTTTAATTTACTTTACAGTTTTTTTAGTTATTAGGGTTTAGTTTACATTTTCATTCTTTTATTTTAATTTACTTATTACATTTTCTAACGGAGCGATGAACGGAGCATAGGAAGCATTGGGCAAGGTGGATGAATTAGAAATTAGTAATTAATTTGATTTAGACTAATGTTATTGGACTGCAGGTAACTCTGCCTATGAATTATTTAAAAAAAAAAAAAATGAATTCACAGCCGGTCCCAAGCCCGGATAAAAGAGGAGGGCCTGCAAGTGCTTTTTATTTTTCTAAAATCATTAATTGTAAATCAAAGTATAACTAATTACTTATTTTTTAATTCGCAGATTCTTTGGGAGAAGAACTAATTAAGGATCTCATCTAGCCTGCTCAAGGTCAGCTTCGTAATTTCACTCATATTTTTCTCTCTAAATTTCATTAATGCCATTTTCTTTGCATATCAAAATCCAGGATTTGACAGTATCATCATCAACCCGCTTCACACTTTTCTCTCTAAAAGACTTGGTGACGGTGGTCTCGGTCTCCTTCCCTTCAGAAGCTTTCTCATGGTGAGTTTTCTAATTTCTTACTTTTAGGGGGTAATTTTGCAAAATTTGTCTTTTGATGTATTTAGGATTCCGTTATCTTTTTGGTTGCGGGAATCACAAAAAATTGGGGGTTCATCTGTAAAAGTCTTTTATGTTGACCAGGGACCTTTATTAAAAATATTTAATCGGTTAAAAAAATCAAGAGAAAAATCGTAATTTGACACATTTCTGGGTAATTTTGTAAAATGTGTTGTGTATTGTACTTGTATGTAATTTTTAATTTAGAAGGAATGCTTACTTTCTGTAATTTTTAATTTTAGTTTTGTAATTGTTTCTATTTTTTTGGGGTATGTTTCTACTATATGGGTCGTGTATTATAATTGTGTCATGTTCATGTATGTTTCTATATTTTTTGGGGTATGTTTCTAGATCAATAAATAGAAAAAGGTCATTTTTGGAAAAAACCCTGATTTTAGTTGAATTTATTTCTATAAATTAATAATAAATAATATTTTACAATATTATATTATGATATTTATTATACTATTCTATAATTTTTTATATAAAATTATTTCATGCAAAAAATTAAAATTGTAATATGAAATAGTATTTTTTAATAAAATAATATTATATATTATAAATAGTAAAATAAAAAAATGAGTTGTAAAATATTATCATCAAGCATTTTTAGTATAATAACGTGAAATATTTAATTAATTTATATTGAATAAAAGAATTTATAAAAAATAATTAATAAGAGTATTTTTGTCCAAAAAAAAAAAATTGGATGGAATGTTTAAGTTAACACTAGTAGGGAGGTTTTGAAGAATTAAACTTAATTTTTAGGGGGGTTTGAAGTATTATAAAGTTAGGAGTTTTTTTGACAAATCACAAAAAAATTATGGGGTTTTTGAAGAATTCCCCAATTTTTTTTACTAAAAATACCCTCAAATTTTCATTGTTAATTTTAACTAACCCCTTACATTTCAATTGTTTCCAAACTTTTGAATGTTTCAAATAATAATTAATTCAACGCATAGCATATAGTTAATAAACAATACTTATACACATAACATAATAAAATAATTAACAAAAAAAAATACATATCCTTCCCCAAAAATTAACGTAGTTTGTCAATTATTTATTAGATTACACTTAATATTATATGTATCGATCTATTGTTTTGTCAATTATTATTTAATAAAATCAAATACATAAATAGGAGGAAATATGGGTGAATAATTTACACCCATCCAATGGTAAAAGAACAATTCAATCCATTTTATACGGATTTCTTCAAGTAATATAAAAAGTAAAAAAAGAATTTTTTTTGTTACATTCCGAAAAATTTAAGATATTCGAACAATTTCCCAAAAATAGAGCCAAAGATTATACACTTGCAACTCATCAAATCGGCAAAATATATACCGAAACCAAAAACAATATACAAAAGCCCAACATTATAATCCCAAAAAAAATGAAAATTAATTATTGGGAGGAGGGGTTTTGAGATGAGACTCGGCGAAATCTCTAACGGCCTTCTTGAGCATTCTTCCTCCTTTACCTCTCATATGCATCCCCCCTTCTTGCAGGTCCGATGTACTCACGGCACTGTTTAAGTAATCCTGCGCCGCAGTCTCAAGAAGATCTAACCACATCGGCACCACCATTTCCGCCACCCCTATCTTTAAATACTGTTTCGGAAATCCTCCCACCTATTTAATCCCATAAAAAAATAATTAAATTACTAAATTAATTATTTCTTTTGGAGAGAGAAATAGGGACTTACTGAAGTGTGGAGCCAATGAGAGAGAGAGACCCAAGAAAGAGCAGAATTGTATATTGTTCTCTCGCAAAGCCTACAGAACGCAGCTAATTGCTGCAAAATCGTCGCGGATTTGTGCACCTTCAAAAAACAAAAATTAAATATAATTATTAATTATTTATTAACTAATTTAAAATAATTAAAGAATATGATACTCTTAGCAAAGGTGAAACGCCAAGTAAACAATATAATATATTCAATATTATTGCTTCTCCAAATCGAGATATTAATCGCACCGTCACTTCATTCATCTTCCCTTCTTGTTTCTCTATCATGCAATTCAAACTCAAATCCAACAAACCTGCACGTACATATTATATGTATTAAGGTTTAGGGTTTAAGGTTTTAGAGAGAGAAAGAGAGGATAGAGAAAAACTAACAGCAAATGTAAGCCAAGGAAGAGAGGGAGACTCCAGTATGCGTAGCAGTACTCCAAATCACAGCTTTTTGCAATGAAAATTCTAGGAGCGAACCAGATGCAGCAATTACTTCCTAAAATAAAACTTAGGTATTTAAATAAAATCATATAAATAAATAAATAAGTTAATTTTACAATACGAAACCTTGGGGCAAGAAGTGATGAATGTAGAAGCGAAATTATTATAAGCTTCGATTACATATGCTTCTGTATCGGGAGTATTACAATTAATTGAATTTGCCGAATTGAATCTTTCATATGTGGTTATGTATATATTCGCATATTCTTCTATGTGACCAAATTCCTTTAGTGCCGTCGAAACTAAAATAAATAAATAAATAAAATAATTAATTGGTAAATAGTTTAAGGCTTACGGTTTTAGGGTTTAGGGTTTGATTACGTGCCTGTTTTTACACAGCATTCGAGTCCTGGGTAATTGAGGAAGTCTATTGATAATATATCTAGAAGATTCGGTACTAACACGCGAAATTGCTGCGCTGTAATGTTGTCATGGATTAGAATTTAGGGTTTAGGATTATAGGGATTTAGGGTTTTAGGGTTTTACCAGAGGATTGAATGATGAGAGAAAGGGAGCGACAAGCAGCGCAAGAAACAAGAAAATTATCCATGTGATTTGAATGCAAAAGATTATCGAAAAGAGGCCATAATATTTTAATAAGCGATTCGTTCGTATCATCATTATTTGTTAGTTGCGCAAATACAGCTCCCACTCTTAAATTTAAAACAATTAATTAAATAAATAAATAAATAATAATAATAATAATATTTAAGAAAAAATATACCTAGAGAGGCCTCTAACTGCAAGAGTGACATTATGTGCGTGCACACCAGGGTCTAGTCTCGTAGATTGATCTTTATTCGAATCTATCTGTAAATATAATACAAAAACCAAATTTTAAATTTCAAAATTTCAAAATTTCAAAATTTAAAAAAGTACATTTGACATACGAGATTTTGAATGGCGGAATAACTAGGAGAAATTAATTGAGCGAGAGAATTTATTTTAATTTCTTGATTAGGGTTTTGACTCAAAACAGAAGTTATCGCTCCAATTATCTCTTCTTCTTCCGCCTCTTGGATTTCGAAATCTGTCCTACCCATTGCCTACAAAAAGAAAGCGAGGGTGTATTCGTAAAATTACAATAACAAAGGGTGAATTTGTAAAATTGTAATTCTACCTGGATAAACAAGGAAAGTACTTCCAGGTTTTGGGGCTCGTGGATTACAAAAGAGCCTTCTTCGCATAATTTGCGAAAAGTCGAAGCACATGCTTTTGCACTCATTGGTTTTTCTATTCCTAACGCGCAAAATACCCTGAAAAGAAAAAATAAATAAATAATTATTTATTTAGCCTTTAGGGTTTAGGTTTTAGGGACTTACAGCATTTGCGTTAAATTGTCTCCTAAAAAGGGAACCAACCACTTGGAATAAGAACCCACTAGTTGGGCCGTGGTTTTATATACCTGAACAAGGACCAAAAAAATATGAATAAATATGAAAATATTTAATTTTTTAAGCGTATATGAGGAAAGTAAATTTACCAAGGAGAAAAGACCGATTTGCCCTTCAGTTTTTGTGTTTGATAATATCGTGACTAAGTGCAATATTATCGAAAAGTCAAATGGTTGACCAGTCTCCACAACTGTTTCGCCAACCTAAAATATTAAAAAAAATTAAAAAATCCATAATATTATAGTATGGATTATATTAGTAAAAATAAAATAAAATAAAATTATTTACCAAATGAAGAGCGAGCATACGAGATTCAATTTCTTTCCAACAAATTGATTGGTTCAACGAAGAAGGCCATCCATGAGAGAAAATCTAAAATTTTAATTTATATTATTATATAAATTTGAAAAAAGAAACAAAAATAGACACACAAAAGGTTACACCTTAATGACGAAATTATTGGGCTCGAGAATCTGACAAATGTAACCTAAGAGCTCCTCTAAATTACTTCTAAAGTATCTTAAATTATCTGGAATGTATAGTTTCCCATTTTCGCAGTGTTTTTCTTCATCCACCTTTTAAAAATTTGAAAAAAAAATATATAGATCAAAGTTGAAAATTTGAAGGAATTTTAGAAATTTTGAGGGTATTTTTGAAAACCTGTGCGCGTAAAAGAAGAGCGGCTAATAAGGAAGAAAAAATGGGTTGGAATATTTCGAGTGTCGAGCATGATTTGCCGTTTGGCCTTTGCAACTGTACAATATAATGCCCTAAACAGCACCTAAATAATATAATTGAATTTTATATATTTTTAATATAATGCAAATTGAATAGATCTTTTTAAAAAATTCAAAAAGGAAATTTACCAAAATGGTAGGGTTGAGTCTGCAATTTCACAAGATTCGCTTGCAAAAGAAACACAACTGCAAATAAAATATTGATTCGATTTTTTTCTAAATAATATATTTTTTAAGATTTGTTCAGAAATTACAAAAAATGCACCTCAAAATTGATTCTGTGAGCATTAGTGCTTCTTTGCTTCCTTCTGCAATCAATCCAGGGGCCTGTATGTAAATATAAAATAATCAATGAACTAATTGGAATAACTAAATATAAATATGATGATCAATAATTAATAAACTTACAGCATGACCAATTTCAGTGAATAAATAAACGAGGCCAGTAATTATATTCTCGTCTCTCCTCTTCAGAGCTGGAATTAAGAGTAATTCTTGCATATATTCTACTTTACTCAGAAATATTTCTGGCAAACCCTACATAAATATATAAAAATTCATAAATTAAATACTGAAAAGAGTGTAAGAGTAATGCTCAATAAAAGGATATAATCTAAATTATTGATTAATTAGTTAATTAATTAATTACCTCGTAACGGATTATAAGCTCAGTCATGATATCGATTGCCACGTCAAATGAACGTAAAACCTTTTCATATCAAATAACCCACTTAGTAACTAATCAAATAAATTAAGTAAAAATAATCGAGAATATAATTATATACTTGCAAAGAATTGAAGACAAAGTTAAGGAGTGGATGCTGAGCTAAGGAATGAGGTTCAACATCATCAAAACAATCTACACGAATCTAAAATATATAAAAAAAAATCATTTTAATTTCTTAGTATAATGAGTTTTTTAGAAGAATTTAGGGTATAGGGTTTAGCATTACCCAGCTCAAAAAACATTTTAAAATCTTTCTGTATCTCTCATGGAGTTTAAGTCCATCATCGATTTTTTGCTCGGTTTGGTGGAGAAGAAACTCCATTACTGTATGTGTATAACGAAGAAGCTGCACCAAGTCCATATCGAGAATTTTAATTTAAAATTAAAAATTAGAGTGGACTGAAATGTTTTATGAAAACCTCTGATTTGAAAGAGCTTTGAGTCGTATCGACCCGTCCATTTGAATCGTCTAGAAGCTCCTCTGGCAAGACTGTGAGTAACTCGAGTACTGAAATGTCGCCGTTTTCTTGACACTGAAGCTTCTCGAGGTTGCTGAATAGTTCTTCTATGGTGGTTTTGTGCTCTTTTTCCCCCATTGATAGCAATAAAGCAGAAAATGCTAAGCATATTTGAGTCAATAGCTGAAGAAGAAACGATGATGATCCATTATGAATTTCTTCTTTTGATCGAATCGTGTAAGAATTCTCACCTGAGACGAACCTAAGCTGAATTTCTGAGCGGAAAGAAGGAGTGCATTCAGCAGTGTAGTCTTGTCCCCTAGTTGCAAGTTATATCCCTCACTCTTGATCTAAGAAAGAAAAAAATTCAGCATCACGTTCACTGAATTTATGCAAAGGGGGGTTGATTATCCATTGACAGACCTTGCGACGAAGGATCTGGGCGGCGAAGAAGTGAGCTTCGAAGTTGTAATTAGGAGGAAGAGAAATCGAGGACGTGTTTGCGAGGAGTGACGTGGCGACTTCCCAAACAGACTGAGAATTCTGGAATTGGAGAAGCCACTGATTAGCAGCCCCTCGATTACTGGAATTCGTGTCGTGATTCAGCACTTGTACAGCCTCCATCACTTTCTTCACCAACTCCGACGAACTATCCATCGTCACAATGCAAGTATTCTCACACTCTCTCTCAGCTCTGCTCGTTACCACTGGAGTTCACGAATTACGCGATTATTAAGATCGGACGGCTTGAGACCAGAGCTGGAGGAAAAGAGGAGCGATGAGGAAGAAAGGGGGGAGGAAAGATAGAGGAATGGACGGTGGGATTAGGGGTCCGATTGGCTGAATTAATCACTGGGGGTCCGATTGGCTGAATTAATTATGGACGGTGGGATTAGGGGAAGAAAGCGGGTGCGCGTTTCTTGCTCCGACATGGCTGAAAAATTAACTATTGACTCGAAAGAAGAAATTCAGTGTCCATAATGGTTTCTTTTTTATTCAAATTGCAAAATTAACTAATTTTGTTAAGAAATTTGTAAAAATAATATTTTTACCATATAATTTAGCGAAAATGGTTTTATTTTTCGAAAAATATTTATTGATATGAAAATAAGAAGAAAAAAAAAACATTTTCGTCACAATATGTGGGCAAATGATAGGACTTTCGTCCCGTACTAGATGAACTTAAAGGAATTTTCGTCGAATGATTTGACAAAACTATTTTTCTTATTTTCACACCAATCAATATTTTTCAAAAAAATAACACCTTCACCATAATATGTGATGAAAATGTTAGTGTCTACTCAGCCTTCTCGTTCAGAAAGTACGGCGAGCATCAATATCTACTTCTCTATTTATTTAGATATAAACAAAACAAAAACGAATAAGAGGTTGTTTGTTTTGCAGTAACTGTGACAGTTAGTAAGTGTAGTTACTGCATTAGTCAATTTTTCATTGTTTGATTTGATGTATTTTATCAAACTACTGCAAATCATACTTCATTGTTATCTCCATTTTTTGTAAGTCAACATACCATCACAACTACGAGAAGTGGAGATACTGCAAAAGAAGAACTTGGCGGGAAAAATTTAAATCACCTCTTCGCCTCTCTGACCGCTCTAGTGCATCACCGCTCCTCTCCTCCTTCTGCTCGTCTCCTTCCGCCAAGCTCGCTTCTCTCCTCCCACTCTGTTAGTATCGATATTTTTGTTTTCTTGTTATTAGGGTTTACATTCCCAACTATAAAATTGATTCCCTATTCGTTGATTTATTTTTCTCCTGTGAAAAATTCTAATTCCCAAGCAATGAATCAATCAAGAACTCCCTTTATATTTGATAAGTAACCTCTTTATTTGTCAAAACAGAAAAATGAATTAGAAAATTCTTTGAAATGTGCATTATTTGTTCTGACACTTAAATTACCGTCATGCATACATGACAAAATAAATATTTTGTGATGTTTTAGAGTTGGTGTATCTTATTTTAAGGCTGATTAATCCATATAACATTTTCTGATTTCTAAGAGATTTAATCCCTTTAATGGCTTGACCCCTGGTGTTATTTGTTCCGACACTTGGCTAATTAATCTATCCAACATTTTTTTATTTCTCAAGAGATTTAATTCCCGTAATGGCTCGACCCCTTTATTATTTGTTCGGACAGTTAAGGCTAAGTTCAATTATGCACATCGGTTGAATTGAATCATTTCAAAAGTAGGAGATATTTTAATGTTCAGAGTGAATCGACTCTATTTCAGTGTTCTATATCGATAGATTATGTTTCGAGTTTATCCAAATTTCAGTTATGCACAATTGGGACAGTAAGTGGTGCTTTAAAAAATTGAAATTGGGCAGTAAATTGTGTGCACAAATTCTATAATAAATTTGTGATGAATTAATTGGTTCAATTCCTGCATTATTGTTTGATTAAAAAGATAAATTTCTGATCCATTTTTTTTTTTTGGATTGTAATGTGATGGTATAATTTATTTATGATTATGTTTTGAATGATTATTAATTTTTTGGTGAAATTAAAAACTTATGTCTAATAGTTAATGGTTGCATTTATTTGAAATTTTTAATACATATAAATCTTGAAATTTCATAAATCAATTACATGAATCCAAACATAAAAAACAATAAATTCAGTAGTTTCACTTTCGTGAATCCAAACATTAAAACTTGAAGTGCAATTTCGAAAAGTCGAATTGCAGAAGGTTAATTTACTTCATGTAATTTCTAATACGGTCACCCAAACATGTCCTAAATGGATAAGACTCGGTGGCCCTCCATCAATTGGTGCTAATGAAACTCGAACCCACAATCTCTCACAACATATAATTTCTTGTGTCTCACACCCAACCACTGAAAATAGAGTCCCTATCAATTGAAGAAAAAAAATGTAGTAATTAGGGCATGATTTAATTCTGTCGGAGAGGAAGAAAAAAAGTTGGGATTTCATTTCTGTTTTGCTCAAGGAAAGAATTTCCAGATTGTGTGGAGGATTTCAAATGCCGGCTTTAAAAATCTGGAATTCATGGTCAGTATTTTTTGAGTTTATTTAGAGTATGGCGTGCTTATTTTTTTGTTTTAAGTTTTTTATCATGTAATGAACTAATTGTAAAATTTTAAATCTATAAAATCAATAGAAGTGGGACTTGCGAGCCCACTCTATTTTCATCAAAAAGAAAAGATATAAACAAAACACAAACAAAAGAAAAATAAAAAAAACTCGCATCTGGATCTTCGTTGTTCAACTCTTTTGTAATTTTCAATATTGAACTTTATAATCTAAGTTTGTGAAAGAATCTATAATTCATTTGTGCAGATACGACTACTTGTGTCAGCAATACGATAATTTTTCAAAAAATTTAGAATAACGACATGAGGATTATAAACCAATTAATTAGGCTACGATTTTTAAATCAGCACATGCATAGAAGAGTGCAATTGACAAAAAAAACTTTTCAAATCTTCATATACATCAACAACAAAACTTGGCATTTACACCTAAAAAGCCAACCTATCTTTGAGTCGCAAAAGCACCGCCTTAGCAGCGATCTTTTGCGCGGTTTTCTTATTCGGTCCACTTTTTGTCTCGCTATAAACAACCCCATCAGCTTCGACTTGTACCCTTATACAAGACTGACCGTCCAAACGAGTCAACAACTCGTACGACTTTTCATAACACTTACTCGAACACAACTCTTCCAATTCTCTGACAGGATGATATTCCATTGTCTCCGGTGTCACGATCGGCTCCAACAACGGTTTGATACTTGTCCATACAACCTCCTTGTCACAATCACAATCCACGTATATCGCTCCTGCTAATGACTCAATCACGTCCCCGAGAACCTACAAAATATCAAATATACCCTCACCAAAAAATTACTTTTTATTAAAAAAATAATATCTACCTTGGGAAGAGCGAGACCGGCATCCCAACCAAAAGATGAGCCAGAAAATGAATTATTGGTAAAATTCTGAAGGTAAGTGGTGATGTGGCGATGAAGCTCTGACGAGGTGTGAAGAACGTGCTTATTCAAACCGGCTTTAACTGCTGCATGGGCATAACAGTCATTATTCACCGATGCGGATCTCAGATCCGTTAATAATCCAGGAGTTAATATTCGGTAATATTTTTCGTATAAATATATTGTTATGCAATGGTCCAAAATGGCATCTCCTAGAAATTCTAGCCTCTGCATTTTGAACGAAATATTAATAATTTAGTAAAGATTGAGGGGTGAAAATGAGAAGTGTACTTGGTAGGACTGAGGAATGTCAGGGATTTGGTAAGAACCATGCGTCAGAGCTTCGACCAATAAGGATGGATCCTTGAATTTGTAACTTAATAACTTCTCCAACTCTTTGACGTTCACGTAAATTTCTGGTTTTTCCAAAACCGGTCTTTCAATTCCCATTACGATTGGGAACTTGATTCCAATTCCCAGTTCTTCCAAGAAGAGAAAAGCGGAGGCTTCGCCAGCTGTACTCAAAACTGCTCCGATTAAAGCCTCTATAAAATCAGCTATAGTTTTGCTTTTTATAGATCTTTTTCCCTTAATATATACTTCATTTATTGAGCTAATATTATATGTATTTTCGTCTTCGTTCAAACAAGGTATGGCCCATTTCTTTGGATTGAACTCTTCGATACGAATATATCCCTGTAAAAAAATAATAATTTATAAAAACATAAGAAATTATTGTATTTTTTTTGAGAGAGAGAGAGAGAGAGAGTACTGGAAGATTAAGGAGGCAACCAAGACGAGAGAGAGAATAATTAGAAATTATTCGTTCTTTTTTAGGGCTCAAAAGACCTTCATGGTGATTTTTATATTTCGTGAATAAATACTTGCTTGCAGCATACTTCAGAAAGGAATCTCCAAGTGTCTCCAAAGATTCCAAGGAATATTCCTCGTGGCATTTCTTTGCCGTCATTGCCTCCAATATCTACATACAAATTACACATAAATATTTCTTAATTCTTAGAAAAAATATTTTAATATTATTGATTCAGTACCTTAATTGTGGGGACCATGTTAATAGATAATTGGACCTTTAAACTAGAAGCAAGAAGGATGCATTGAATACGGTACATAATTGTGGGTAGATTCTTGAATGAATTCAATATACTAATTGATAGTGGACACACGATAATTCTACAAAGTTCAGGTGGTAATTCAACACGTCCACTTGGGCTATCTTTGGCTGAACCCAAAAGAGAACATTACTTTAATAATATGAATTGTAAGTAACTAATAAAAAAGCAACAAGGTGAACTAAATAAAAATTAATTAAATAACCTTTTTCTTTCTTGGAAATGCGCTTCGTGAGGAAATTCTGAACTTTGACTAAACGTTGACCAGACAAAAGCGGTGCACTCTCATTGATCAAATCAATTCCATGCCTAAATTTTATTTCATGACAAAAAAATACGAATAAAATAAATACATAAAACTACACACATTAAAAATATTAATGTTTGTTTACATACCGGGATTTATAGTATCTTTTGTAGGAAATAAATTCACCAGTTCGCAATTGAAAACTCGAATGCGAATTCAAATTATCAAGTATTTCAGTAACGCAATAAAAATCGTCAGAATGGGGCGTATAAACCACCGAATTTCGAACCATTTCATTAGAAATAAAACCATCTTTAGTTTCTACTAATCCTTCGGTCGAGCTCGAATTATGGATGGCATTGTTTGTAATTTCATCAAAAGTCGAGGTAAAAGACATAATAGTTGGCCAGTCAATTCTCCCGTTTTTACAAGGCAAGAGCAAATAAGCAATATCTTCACGAGACGAAAATATTTTTTGATTTTCAAGCATAAATAATCGGTCCATTTTATTTTTGAGCGTATTAAAATCTCGGTCAATAAGAAGACTGAAAACATTAATCTGGAACCTTCTTCCATTCATAACCTGCGTATTAATGTATGTATAAGAAATTAAGTAAATTAATCAACTAATTAAATTAATTACCTGTCTGCGACTCAAATGATTTTTTTCTTTTATATATTCGATATTAACATCTAATGGCCCCGTTTCGGTGTCCAAATTAAATGAGAGTGAAGCAAAATCAGGTCCCAAATTAGAACTCATAACCAATATTATATCTTCCAAATTATTATTTTTGGATAATTTTTGTTTATTAAATGATAATGATATTCTATAGCAATGGTATAGACCCAATACACTAAACTTGCTCCACGAATCCAATAATACACCAGGTATATAATTTGGTTGCTCCTCATTATATTCCACTTTACCTACAAAAAAATTTAATAAATTAACAAAAAAAATACAAAAAACATAATTAATCAATTAGTTGTACCGGTTACATAATCGTCAGTATCGTCATCATCAGAGAGAGAACCAGATTGGGGAAGCAAATAATCATTCAATGCACCAAGTTCATGCAAGATTTTACAAGCTTCGAGACAAACAATTCGCTTGAGATGATATTTCTCCTTTCTCCCACTTGCCCGTACCACCTGTACCGGACAGGTTTTCGGCAGGTACAACGTACTCATACCGGTTTCCACGTTTATCTCAAATCTCGGCATCGACTTAAAATACCTGAATAAATACAAAATGGCTCTTGTAAAATTTCATTTTTTTAGTTCAGGGTTTAGGGTTTTGACAATACCGTACCTGTCTGCAGGGAGTTTACTGCAGTAAGAATAAATCAAGCTGATACTTGAATTCAGCGTCACAATTGCGCCGGTTTTTTCAACGAGGTAAAATTCTTCGTTCGAAATTTCGGTTTCTAAATTTGCACAAGGAATCAAAGCCAATTTAATCGATTCCTCTCTCATTTCCTCCCCACTCGTCAGAAACTTTTGAACCTTACTTTGCATCAACTCGTCACCCCTAAAAAAATCTCATATTGTATTTCATAATAAAATAAATAAAGGAAATTTGTAAAATATATCCCCGATATTATTGAAATTAAAAGGAAATTTTTAGAAGGGTAAATATGGAAATTGTCCAAATTAAAATAAAACTTCTATTAGTTACACTTATCAAAAGTAAATGAATAAACGCTATCAGACACAATTAGAGGGCCTTTTTTTGCAATTTTCAATAATGTAAGGGTATTTATGAAAAAAGACCTTTTGAGGAGAATGAGATAATGAGAATCGACTTTTCTTGCTCGGCCTTTCGACTGAATAAAACTTGAAATAGTACATGAAGGATCGAATCGAATCACCAAATTACAACTAGGCACGTCCAGTCCTTCCTCCAATATTTGTGTCGCCACAATAATATTCACCTATAATTAAATTAAATAATTTCAACATTTTGCAAGGGTACATATGAAATTAATTAAAGAGATAACAAGTTAATAACCTCGCCATTGCGAAAAGAGTTTATGATTTTATTTTGTTCCTTTTGCGACTGCGTTTCGACGTTTCGAGAACTTTGTCCTGTCATGAACTCGATTCCCCATTGAGAGAATCGATTAATATTTTTTAATAATGATTTTAAAATAACTGCCGATACAATCCTTTGTACAAAAACTATGCATCTAAGTCCCTTCACCTCCCTACATATGAAAAAACAAAATAATATTATTGAATTTATTGATTTAGGATTAAAAAAAAAAAAAATTTAACTTTTCATTGTACCTATATTCGGTGAGGCATTCGATGAGACATTGAACTTTGGCGGTTAATAATTCGCCTTTTATTTCGTTGTCACCTAAGCACAAATCTGAAAAAATAGGGGGTTGTTATAAATAAGAAAAATTATAGGGGGGTTTATGAAAATTTCACAAGAATGATGAATAATTAAGAAAATTATTGCACCTTTTGGAATATATCGCGAGAAATTTTCATAAACTGCTGCACTAAACATTCTTCCAGCTTTTTCGCCAAATTTATCTTTAATTTCCCCCCAAAAAAACAAGTCTTTCTCGTTCCTTGAAAATTCCTCTGCAGCCTGAACAAAACCACAAATTTGAAATTTCCGTTTCAAAATGAAAACTATAAATTTGAAACTGAAACGCACTTTATTAGCTAGCCATGGACCGAGTTCGTTTAAGCAGTACAAAAGAGTATTGTGATGCCTTTTAATCTTTAATTTCGCATTATGCAGCATTGAATCGTCAAGCATTTCTTTGTCCAAATTTGATAAATGCTACAATATATAATTCATTTGGAATATATAAGTATGAATTTAGAAAAATAATGGTTAATTACAGAAAAGGATATGGTGAAGAAGAACCTCGAGTTTCAGTTTTTCTAAGTAGCTATGGAGAGTGTTATACAAATTTGATGGAATTGAGGAATCTTCGTACAATTTTATTTTTGGATTTGGAAATGGAATGTATTTTGCTATTATCGATTCACTGCTCACTGTAAAAACCTTCAAAAAAATAATAAATAAATAAATAAAATATATATATTTATCATTCTTTCAGTAGTCCAGGAGTAAACCTTTGAATTCATAATAGTCTCCAGTTCCAAAATTTGCTTACTGTAATTAGAACCTATTTTCAGCACCAACAAAAAAAAATCAGATTTTTTAGGGGAAAAAAAACTGAAATATAATTTAAATTAAAATAGAAAAT
Organism: Luzula sylvatica; assembly: GCA_946800325.1. Classification (NCBI taxonomy): domain Eukaryota; kingdom Viridiplantae; phylum Streptophyta; class Magnoliopsida; order Poales; family Juncaceae; genus Luzula; species Luzula sylvatica. Next base: position 71,654,907 of record OX326959.1, on the reverse strand, counting down.
ATACCTTTTGAATCAATGGGTGAAGCAGTCATTCCAAATACTCTTGGAAGCTCAACAGAAGGATCTGATTTGAGTTGACGATGATAGAAATGCTAATGATTCAAAAAAAATACACTTTAATTTTGATTTTAGTGACAATGTGATTATGCATTAGTGAATTTAAGCTTGTATCGTTTGACTATACTTACAGTCATTATCGAGGCATAATCGCTTCTTCCTTTGGCATGATGGCATTCATCGAAGATTAACAGTTTAATTTGGTCTAATTTGATGAAGGTTTTGTGAAGACAATTCAGCAAAATTCTAGGCGTCATAACAAATACCTGTTTATAATAACAAATTCAGTCTCAGTGCAAATTGTATACACGAAATTCAGAAATGAACCTCGGATTGTTGGAGCTTGTTCGTCCAGGTGGCGCCGTCCCAAGAATCGACGCCCATCTCGCCCCAGAATCTCGCGACCTTAAAGTCAGTGTGCATCTCAATAACTTCTGCTTGCTGAGTGACCAAAACAACGGTAGGGACGAGAAAAACGCCGATGAAATGGCCGGGTTTGCGAAGGAGATGAGCGTATGATCGAAGAAGCATCACGGCGATCAACGTCTTGCCGGATCCCGTCTCTAGATAGACAATCGTGTTCTGTTTCTTCGCCATCTCCAATGCATCCAACTGGTAACTTCGAGCAAAAGTCTCGGGATCATCTTGCTCGTCATCATCTTCAACTCCTCCGTCGATCAACTCAGGCGATTTCTCCCGCTCTCTCTTCCTCTCTCTGGTACTGCTCGCTGAGAGAGACATGGAAATTCAAATCGAGAAGGGAGTGACTAGTGAGTGATGATGGCGTGGTTTGAACGGCGGGAAAAATGTACTCTCTGCTGCTGTCTCTTGGGACTCCGTTCTGTCAGCACAAAATACTGCAATGTTGCTTCGTGAGTAAGCGACGAGCGATGATGCTATTGATGCTATTGATGCTTCGTGAGTAAGCGACGAGCAATGAGGATCTTATGTGTCCGTGTAATCGTGCATCCATTTGTGTGGTGAACTAACCTGTAGGCTGCAAAGAAGGGGTTCGGGGATGACGTTTTGTGCGAAACACAATGTACCCGTTCGGCGACATATGAAATAACGGAAGAGTGGAAGAGTGGAAGAAAGCTAATTCTATTTTAATCCAAGAATGTTCGGTATATTAAATTGTGGAAGAGTGGAACTAAAAATTAAATTAATATTTTTTATTGAAAAGGATGAGAGAGAAGAAGATAAAAAATCTTCTATTACACCTTCTTCCACTTTTTCACCTCCCTCATGGAATAGAGTTAAACCATTTTATTTCATTTTCTTCCAACCTAAAATCATTTCTTCCACTATCTTCCACTATTTCACTCTAATTTCATGTTGCCGAACGAGCCCATTGTTACAGAAATCGTTAGGCGTTAGTCGGACGGACGGACACCGTTTAGCATCTAGAGAGAACAAATTAGACAATCAATATTATGATTTCTACAAATCCAATGTTAAAAAGTACATGAAATGATAAACTAGGTAATGAAATATTATGACCCCCAAAAACATATATTTATGATATTTTATGTGTATAAAATATTATGATTTCATGTGCACACATCAATTTCGAAAGAGTGTTTGCCATTGCCTTAAGAAACATACTGTACATGAGAAATAAATTAAGAATATAATTTCAATAAACAAATTAAACTATAAATTAGTAATAATATCGAGTTAAAACAATACAACATTGCAACACTAAGTCATGCTACTTATTAAAAAAGATTATTCTTCTTTCACATTACTGACTGGAGAATTTTCTCTTTCAAAATTCATTGCTTAGCTTGATTAAAAAGTCCATTGCTTAGCTTGATCAAAAAGTATGATTATTCTTTTGCTTTTTGGATGTTTTAATTCATCTTTTGTCTTTTTTGAGTTTCTGAGTTTCTTAGAAAAAGAAAGGCGTGAAAAGGAAGAAATTATTTATTTATTTATTTCCATCTCATATAAATAAATAAATAAAATCGAGATGATACATAACACGATAAATAAATAAATTGATGGCAAATTATACTTTCCCTCGTACTCTAAATTCATTTTCGAGTCGAACACTGATTTTCGGTTTGTCGCCAGACACTGTCAACAAAATCGACAAATTGGTGTGTGCACCGGATGCGAACGAGCAATACAATGCTTTCATTTTTTTTGTTACAAGCCCGTAGGCAATGCAATGCTTTCGTTTGGCTTCTGTTCGTGAGTAGATATTATGAGAAGATGGAATTTCGTTTCTCGGTTTTCAAGTTGAATTAAAAAAAAAACTGGGATGTAAAATCCATACTCAAAGAAAGTAATCTGTATTCTTGATTTTTCAAGTATATACAAATTTGGAGAAAGAAATCGAATAAAAGAAAACCGGAATTTGGAAATTCGAAACTGAAAAATGGAATTTCGATTATTTGAAGTTGTTTATAATACTCCATTTGTAAAATTTTCACAAAAATAAAAATTGAAATCTTACACATGTGAATACTCAAATTTTAAACTTTTGCCAAATACATATACAATAAGCAATTTGCTTTCGGATACCAATACATATACAAATTTGGATATCCGAATACAAATATAGAAACAAATTCATATATATATTATTGATAAATTCGGATACAAATACTATCTATATACGTTACTACGTACAACCAAATTTTGTTGTTTTTCGTTACTAACAAATAACAATGAAAAATCTGAAAACCACGAAGAACACCAACCCAATCGTCCAGAAGTTATTTGAGATTTTGCATTGTGTTATTTTCCTTTTTCCAATATATGAATTTGGTTACGTTTGTTTTACCTTTTTAGTCCTGAGAAGTCGACTCGTGCAGAGTGGTTTGTCGAAGTGAAGAGTAACGTCATCTAATTGCGGGGAGCTTCAGTCCAAAGGTCACACTAACTCCGAGAAATGGTGCAGATGTGTACACTCTCTTTGACAGGGAGAAGAAGAGCGTCTGAAAGAGTACTAATGTAGTCGATATTCTCTTTTTTTTTCGAAAATAATAAAGTAGGCTCTAAGTCCTACTTCTATTTTATATTAATCAATAAAATATTACAAAACCTAAGCATAATTTTATCCTTTAATTACAATGATATTAATTTGAAAACTAAATATCTAAATAAAACCTTCTCATTCCTACAGGATTATTTTATGCACTTTAAAACACTTAATTCCCAATTTTCTTTCAAAATCCAGGAAAAGAAATTGCTTCCTCAAAACACTAGTCGATATTCTCTTCTTCCACTGTTTTTTATTTCCAGTGTCTCTTACTAGTTTGCTCTTTGTTCACAACATGCTGAAAGATTTCGAAGAGAATGATTTATCTGATGTCCCAAATTTATTATTAATTTAATAACGATATCAAATATATTCAATATATCAAATATATTTATTTAACTATACAATGTATCTTTAGGTATATCTATTTGTTTACTATATACTTTTAAAAATTAGCTTACGTTATATTTGAAACATTATTTTATTTATACATTATATTTTTACACGTGTTAAATAATTTATTGGCACTTGGCATATATATATATATATATATATATATATATATATATATAATGAACGTTAATATAAAAAAGGATGTTTTCATCAAAATTTTAATGCACGCTAGTCGCTAAAGTGTTTGATTGAGTTTCCCAGATAGATTTAAAATCCGGAAGTAAGTTATTTGTGAGGAGTTTTTCTAAGTCACAAACTCAGTAAAATTCCTTGTGTTATACTGTTTATTGGAGATTGGACCTTTTGAAACGGACTCATTTGCAGTTTGAGACTTCAAATTTTGAACTCTCAGTTAATGATAGTGATTTGGTACCCATCTATTAAACAAACAAACATGAGAAATCAAGAAAAACAATTGAGGTCAATTCAAATATTCATTCTCCACTACGAAAGGGATTGCGACGTTTAACCCATACCAACCACAGTTGTTACTTACAGTGAATATTCGGTGATAAATACATTTTATGTCAAAGTGTAAGGATACCCTAATTCCCCCTCCCATTAATTTTAGAATACAAGACACATGGTTAGGCCACGTCGGCGAACACTGTTCACACAACACTGTTCGATACTGTTCATGGCGAACACTGTTCGTACAACACTGTTTACTACTGCTCATCGGATACTGTTCATATAATTTTGCGAACACTGTTCACACAACACTGTTCGATACTGTTCATGGCGAACACTGTTCGTACAACACTGTTTACTACTGCTCATCGGATACTGTTCATACAATTTTTTTTTTAATTTTATTTTATTTGACATATATCTTGTGTTCTAAATAAAATATTTGAATTTTTCATCGTATTAATAAATATAATTGACATATGTCTTGTGTTCTAAATAAAATATTTGAATTTAATAAAATACTTTTCACACAAATATTTTTTGTTAGCCTCAGCTGGTATTATTTTTTTTTTTTTGCTTATTATAACAATTTTGATTGGTACCAAGCTGAGTTTTTTTGTGCTTATTATAATATTTTTGATTGGTACCAAGCTGCGTCTTTTATGTTTTTTTGTTTGTCTTTTTCAGAATTTTATTTTATTTTGAATTTAATAAAATACTATTCACACAAATATTTCTATTTTCTTATCAAATAATATATCAAATAATATATCCCGCAGTGAAATAATATATCAAATAATATATAAAATTATTATTTTTGCTAATTATATTATTTCTTATCAAATAATATATCCCGCAGCGAAGCGCGGGCTATATTCCTAGTTATAGTAATTTTTCATTATTGTAGTCAAATGCGGAGCGATTCATGATTCTCGTGCGTAAAAAGAGTCTCGGCCTCAAGCCCTTGTAAAATTTATCACGGATGCTTCAAATTTGGGTTTTCTAAATAGTTTCTAGTGACATTGGGTGTAAATTTTTTTTTTATCAATCTGTTAATTTTAGTAGTAATTTAGTATTTTCTGTAGGATAATTCTGCTAATTTTTTTTCCTTTGGTAGACTGTTTTAGTCAAGTTATTGGCATCATAGAAAGAAGCAGTGATGCAAATGTTGTTTTTATTTGGAAAAAGTTGGACATACTGGCTAAGGTTTAACAGTTTAAAAATTAACATCTTAATTCATGAATTGACATTATAATTGAGTATTAAAACCATACATTATAATGATTAAATCATAAATTAACGTGTTAAACCATGCATTAATGTTTTTATTATAAGCTTGAAACTTAAAGCTGGAACTTTTTTTTTATTTTGATGGTTCAGATACATTTTAATATCCTAACTGTTAAAACAAATTATAATACGAGAAATTGTCTTTCATTCCAAACTCATTTCATCAATTAATACTCGAAGCCGAAGTTCTACGTTGTAGGTAGAGGTGTCAATGGTTCGGATCCGGTTCGGATAGTGGTCATACCAGATCCATATCCATATTTTTTTTCGGATACGGAATTACCCGGATCCGGATACGGTTCGGATAATAAACGGATACGGATATGGTTCAGATATCGTCGGATACGGATACGGATACGGTTCTCTTTCGGATATTAAAACGGATACTATGTTATCATATCATAACATAACTTACTTTTTAGTTATAAATATATATAATTTGTGACATAAACGATAAATATGATTATATTTAAACGTAATTTTATGATTGTGAGTTTAAATCACTCACAAATCATTAATTTGTATATGATCTTTCAACTAATATCAAATATAATATATAAAAATAATATATAATATGCGTATCCGGATTCGGTTCCGGATACTCGAATCTGGTTCCGAGTATCCGGATCCTAAAAATACCCGGATCCGGAACACGGATCCGGTCCCCGCACCAAAACCTAATATCGAATCCGGTTCCGGATCCTAAAATTAGCAACCAGATCCATATCCGGATCCACTCGGATCCGGATATTTTTTTCGAATCCGGATATTTTTTCGGATACGGTTCGGGTCGGTTCAGGCAATATTCACACCATTGACATCCCTAGTTGTAGGCCATTAATACTAAATATACCGAGCTTTCTAGTTCTAAAAAGAATAAAAACTTCTCAGAAATGGGCTAATAAAATGCCCCAGACAAGACACAAGACATTGTAGGTCATCAATACTAAAAGTACCGTCACTGATAATATTGGGCGCTGAAACTATATACCATTATGAAATTTCAATTTCCGCCAAAAATTATTTGGTTCGTAATCATTCACATATTAGGTGTATATTTTAAAGAGTCCATATACTGTGTCCCCACCATATCCTCTTGTATCATGAATTAGTGGTTAATGATCCGGATAATTAACAAAATTATACTCAATTAGCAATTAATTAATATATACAATTAAAATACATGTGCATTAACAGTTCTTAATTAATATCCATTAATAATTAATGAGATGTATTTTTGTTGATCACTTGGACAATTAACCACTAGTTCATGATACCAAGGATGTGATGAGAAAATGAGTAGACAAGGAATAGTTTTCCTATTTTAAATATTGCATATCGTTTTTTTTTTATATATTTAGTTTTGAGCAAACCAAAGGTCACAAAAACATGCTTGTTTCCATATTCCTTAGTTTGAGGGTAGAGGAGGGGAAATGGAAGACAATCAATGCTTGTTTTTGGGATAGGGAAGGAAAATGAAAGGATTTTATTTTATTTTTAAAGGAAATTGACATCTTAAGTATAATATCAAATGAAAATGATGAAAAACTATATTCAAAAAAATTAATTATTTTAATTATTTTAATTTTTAAGATATATAGTATTTTGAAATTTTAAATTATCTTAGTTTTAAAAACTAATTTGTTGTAATTTTATAAATTATTTTAAAAATAAAAAATACCTCCCGGTTTACTTTTATTTTCTCTCTCTCTCCAAACCATGCATGAATAAAATAATTTTCTTTTAATTTTGATAATTTTATTCTCTTCCTCTTCATTTCTTTCATTTTTTTTTATTCTCAAACCAAACAATCTAAATAACACAACTATTGTATTCGTTCTTTATTTTCTTCTTGATTTATTTGCAAACAGCACAACACTTGTAAATTCTTATTTATATTTATATTAATTTATTTTGGATAGGGGACCTCTCGTGCCTATTCCATATTCCTTAAAAAAAAAATCGTGCAACACGCACACCCAAAAATTATTTATAAAATCAACACTAAACAATATATTAATCTTATTAGCCAACTATTCTTAATTGTTTTAATTAAACAAATTATTTCTTCTCACGAAACTATTTTTCATGAATAAATACATTTCAGCTATATTTTTTTTGGATAAAGACATGATCCACATTATTTGTTTTTTAATGTTTGATTAGGTTAAGTCTTAAAAGACTTCGTTTTTATTGCTAAGCAACCTCGCCGTGTACTCATCTCGTCAAGATTACGACCGTTAACACGGTGTTAATAATCCAACCATTAACCAATAGAACGTCAAAACGTAATCCCATCCAAAGCGACGCCGTTTTTTTTCAAACGGCACGCCAAAGACTCTATTCCCCCTCCATTTCAACTAAAATTGAGAAATCCATTTAAAAGATATTGCTTGCTATTTTCTAAGACGGCAGTAGACGAAGTCTTTCGCTGAAATGGAGAGATTGTAATAAAGGGTAGTTTGAGAGAGACAACAAAGACAAAAGAGTGTGTAGGACCTTAATAACCTCACCATTTCTACCTTCGAGAATCATCACCAAGCAAAGAGCGGCGGAGCACCGGAGTATCGGAGCAGCGGAGATAGAGCGGTGCAGAAGGCGGTAGCGATGGATGCGGTGCTGTGTGATGAACTGATTGAAGAGATACTTCAACGTGTGCCGTGTTCATCGTCGCAGTCCGTGTCTCTCGTCTCCAAGCGCTGGTTCTTTCTCCTCCGCTCGTCTACCACCTCCCTTTCGCTCCGGATACCTGTTTCTGTGATTTCTGGTGATGGAAACACGACCAACTTGTCTACTATCCTGAAACACTATCCTTTCCTATCCAGTCTTACAATCGTCTCTTCCAATCCAGACGAAACGACTAATCCTAATGGCTTGGCTTCTTCGGATACTCTTCTTCTTTCAATTGCAAGTTCTCCTTGCTCTAACTATCTCTCTGACCTTCGTTTTCTACCTGGGTCGCCTATTTCCCCTGCAGCTTTACTCCGTGCCTCGTCTTCTCTGACCAGTTTAACTTCTCTCCTTATAACCTCCCTCCTCCCCCTCAATCTCCAATGGTTAATCCACTTCCCTTTTCTCAAATCCTTCTCTTTAGTAAACACCAATCCAAAATCCTCAATCCCAAACCCAGAACCCATAAACCTAACCCATGAATCCGACCCGTTAACAATCCTCCCAATCGAAACCCTATCTCTCTCAGGAATTCGTTCAACAGACCAAGGTCTCGCCTGGCTGTGGGCCCGGTGCAGGAACCTCCATTGGTTACAGCTCCGCTCCTGCGAAAGTACAGGTGATGGACCCAGCTCAGCGGCCTTTGCTAACTGCCTCTCCTCTCTCATCGGTCTCGAACTTCGAACCTGTCGTGCGATAGCAGACAGAGTCCTCCTATTAGCAGCTGACAGGTGTCTCAATCTAGCATCACTTTTACTCTACGATGGCGGAGGCCGTGACGCCCTTCATCTGTTCATAAACCGGCGTGGACCGAGTCTACGAACCCTTGACTTGCGTCTCCCACTCGATCTCCATAATGACCATTTACTCGCCATGGCTGGAGACCAATCTGAACTAGCTTCTCTAAGACTCCAAAGTTGCTGTCTCGTAACTGGAGATGGATTGAGATCCCTCGCTCGGTCTTCAGTGGGTACCACCATCGAAGAGCTTGCACTTGTGAACTGCGACGTGGTGGCGAAAGAATCTGGTTTGTTGAATTTCATGGCACAGAGTATGAGGAGGTTGAAACGGGTTGATTTGTCTCATAACGAAACTCTGTCAGATAAAGAGATCTGTGCCATGCTGGCATCTTGTCAGAATCTCGTGGAGATAAAATTGAGAGGATGCGGTGTGATTAGTGGGGCGGGTCTTCGTTCGTTGGTTAAGAATTGTAAATGGTTGGAAATTGTTGATATTACGAGGTGTGAGGGGATTAATGGAGATGATTTGGAGCGATTTGTGAGAGATTTTAATGGGATAAAGGAGATTATTGTTGAAGAAATTAAGGTTTCGGAGAAGGTTAAGGAATTGGGGGATAAAAAGGGAGTCAAGATATTTGGTTGATATCAAAATATATACTTAAATATGAATGTGTAAATGTATATGAGTGTAAATTTCACGTGAAAAAAATGTACGAGTGTAAATCGTGTATAGATGCGGTGATTTATTGTTTGTATATTTATATATTATTGTAAATATATGAAACTTATAAATAAGCTCATAAGTTTTAACTTGCAAGCAAGTTGACTATTGTAGTCATTACTCCGTACCGGTCTGACAAGTGGCGTTCCAGCCAGTATCGATGGACTGTTAAGAGGTATGTATCTTTTGATCTATATTTATGGTTTTGATTTTGATGGCTATAATTAATTACGCTAATTAGGGCATCCTTGCATTTCGATATGAAATGTATTTATTACCAAATATTCACTGTAACGTGTTTGGTATGGGTTTAATCCAATCCTTTTCGTAGTGGAGAATGAATATTTGAATTGATGTTTTTTTTTCTCAGAATCTAATTCTGTTACTTTTTCTTGATTTCTCAGTTTTGTTTATATAATTGATTGGTACCAAATCACTATCCTTATTCTCTAGTGATGTAATTCGTATTGTTTTCTGTTAGATATTAAATTGGAGATCTCTAATCATTAATATTTTTTGAAGAATTATTACAACTGATAAAATTAATTTTCTGGTAGATATTAAATTGGAGATCTCTAATCATTAACATTTTTTGAAGAATTATTACAATTGATAAAACTAAGAAATCCAAAAAAGAACTCGTATCCATTTTTCGGTTTTCCAATCATAAAAAATTGGGCGAGATTTGATTACTCTGAAGGCTTATTTATGTCTAGATGATGTATCTTTGATTAATAAAGAGACGTAATATTTGTAAATACATAATCTTTTATAATCATGCATTTTATTGTTAATTTCTTCCAAAATCTTAAGAAGTAAGAAGTGATTTTCAAATTGATGGATACGGATTTAAGTTTTTTTTTGTGAACTAGCTTTTAGCACAATTGCTTTTGTGGTAGATGGACATTGGGCTATTATTTATTCAAACTTGTGAAGGGACTTCATGTAATATATATTTAAGGAATCATTCAATTTTTGTGATAAGATACTTCGGACATAAATAATGGATGATTAAAAAGGACCATTCATTCACACTTTGCCCAATTTCTTGCCAAAACTCAAAATATACCTTTTTTGTTGTCATTTTCAGATAATGTTCATTGTTAGGATTTATTTTGAGTTTTGACAGAAAAAAATATTCACAACACCACAATATAATGTACTCATTTATTCTCAAATTTTTGTGAAAAATCAGCCTGCTTTCATAAACAAAAACAAAAACAAAACCAATCAAATACACGAAAACATCGAGAAAACTAATGTTCTTTTAACTTTTTGATAACATATCGATGACACAGTCACACGCTACACCGAACAAAATAAAGATACATGCCTAACGTCATTTCAAAATAAAAAATAAAAAAATATAATGAAGGAAAAATACAAATCTAAAGTACACAAGAAACAACAGTACAGTACATTTCACAAGAAAAAAAAAACTAGCAACGCCATGTACCGCGCCAACCAACTGGTACAAACAGTAAAAGGTCCCTGAAAGATTGAAGATCCTCCAGCCCCTACAGAAGTTCTCACAAACATACAACCCGTTCGACTCGTACTCTCGACAACATAATTTTGCACGCATGTACCTGTACAAAGCAGTAATGGCTAATAAATTATTCAGTTCGTAAATAATGGAAATTATAACAAAATTCCTGACCTAATTAAGCAAATCATTCCACATGCTAAAAACAGGGGCGGTGCACAAATCTTCAGAAAAATCGAAAACCAGGTTTTTGGAAGCTTTACGCTGATCGCAAAATAAGCTTGTATTCTTCGGAATCCATTCTTTGTTTCGTAAATCCATCGAATCACAAAGCAGCTTTATCTTTTCGAGATTTACCCCTCTTGAAATCACCAAATTAATAAACTCTATTTGGGGTTGAGTTCCCTTGAAACCTTTTAATGTAAATGTCTTGATATGGTTGAGGAACTCAAATGGACCTTCTAGATTCCAATAATTCTCTACTATGTCATTTCTTTGATAATACTTGTCACTCTAAAAACAAACAAAAAATATATATTGTAATAATAGGAAATGAGAATTTGATGAAATGAAGTGTTTAGGATATACCATGATTGATAAGGATTGAAGACAAGGGAAACATTGGAGAAGAAATAGAAGCATTGCTTTATGTTTCGCGTCGTTAAAATTCATTCTGATTGCGATTGCTTTTGTGTTTGGTAGAGTCGAGCTTCCACCATAGACAAAGTTGGACTGTCAAAATAAAAAAAGGAGGAAATTAAATTAAATTAAATTAAATTAATGTATAGTTGCATGCAATTAAAATCAATTTAGCCATACATAACATATCTTCGGATAAATGTTTTTTGAGGGGTATGCATGAAATTTTATCTAAAACGTAATTGCGATTTTGAATTTTGGCATTTCCGCTAACATAATTTGCGGAAGTGTCATAAATTATAATTTGCGAAAATTATACTTCTATAAACAAATATTTAAGGGAGTTACTTTAACTTCTCAAATTACAACTATTTTTAAAATAATTCTAAATTCTAAATTTAACCAAACGAGCTTTTATTGAAAACCGGGAGAATGATTTAGGATATATGCAATCTAAACTGAAAATTCAATATTTTGCATTCTGAAAATTTTACAAATTGATGAAATTAAAAAAATATTAAAACTGGTCCAGTGATCTCGATCAAGATATCTCTAAGGGAAATTTCCATAAATAGTCATTATTTTCTTAAATATCAAAAACACATAATTTTTCAAAAATATTCCTTACTCTGTCAAAGCAGCATTTGAAGAAGATTGCGCCTAATTTTCAAAATAAGTTGCGACTAAAGCGTAAAAAAAATCTTGATTCGAAATCACAATTTGTGAAAGTAGTAGTTCAGCTTGAGGTAAATTTCAGTATACACTATCTTGTTACATTAAAATAATTACAAATTTAGCCAACAATTTAATGATATCTAAATGATTTGTAACCAAATAAGTTTAGAAATTATATTAAATATTCGGAAGTAGCTCGTATACCGGAAAATAATATAATTGGGTCGAAATAGAAGTTAATCTTCAACATTCAAAATTTTTAATGTCAAAAAGCACAATTGGATATCGGGATATATTCAATAAAAACTGAAAGTTCATTATGCTTGTATTTTGAAAATTTTACAAATTTACGAAATGGAAAAAATAAAAAAACTGGTGCAGTAATATAGATCGAGATATCTCTTAGGGAAATTTTCATATATACCCATTATTTTCTTAAATACCAAAAACACAAATATTTTAAAAAATAGTCCTTAATCTATAAAATCAGCTTTTGAATAACTGGTTAGAAGTTTGAAGCATACAAATCTTTCCAGATTTGTAATTCAATCAAACAATTAACAGGCACTAAAGCTAACATCCATATGTGCACATTTCATTTATAATCACCAGACAGTATGATTGAATTAAATTAAATTTTCGAAATGTACCTGATCTGTGAATTTAAACCAAGCTTCACCAAGGCGAAACATATTATTCGAGAACAAATGAAAGCAAATGAAACCGAGTTGTTGAAGTTTAGGGGCATTTTGTACCGTGACATTTGTTTGTTGCGTTGTAAATTCTCCAAGCATCAATTCTTCAAGGTTTGGGGTATCTTCAATAATCAACTCCTTTAATCGATCGAATTGTCTCAGTTCGTAGTGGATCAACAAAATTCTCAATTTGGAGGAAGAAATCTTCACAGTTTCAAGACCGGTGCAATTATACAACTTCATGATTTTCAAATGCATGCATGAAGATAAAATACATTCAATGAATTCGTCGTTAAGACAAACAAACCTCAAATTGATTTCAATCAGATTAGGAAACATCGAGGTGTACGGTGAATCGGGAACTTCGCAAAAATATAGGTCTAATTTCTTTAAGGATCGGCAAGGGAGAAGGAAATGGGGCAATATGTACCCAGATTTCGAGTTGAAGATAGAGAAGGAAAGATGAAGGTTTTGAAGGCCTTTGTTTTGGAGGCGTTGAATCATGGTGTCCACGGTGGGGTAGAAGACATGATGATCAAAACGGGACAAACGGCAAGTATTGATTGGCCCATTGTGAGTAGAGATAAGCTTATAGATAACTCGACGACACCAACCATCTTCATCCTGCAAGGAAGAAGTTTTGTCTGTTATCCCCTTTATGGTTCTGAGACGGTGACTCGTGCAGGGTTTGTTGAATTGAAGAGCAGCATCATCTAATTGTAGTGGAGCCTCCTTCCACAGGTCTCGCCAGCGCCGAGAAAGGGTGCAGGTGCGTGCACACTCCTTCATAGGGAGAAGGGAGAGGAGAGTGAGCAGAATTGCATTAGGAAGATGACTGATGTAATCAATGTGATCTTCTTCCTCTGGTTTGTTGTGCCTCTTAGACTGCAGGTGGTGGTTGTTGACGGTGACTCGTTTAGCTTTTCTATCGGCCATTGATTATTAATTCTCAGTTTACTGTGTAAAAAAAACTCGAAGAAAATGATTTTTTCTCTTATGAAAAGTACATAACCATGAATCTATTTATAAATCATTAAATTATTGGTTCAAATATATTCATTAAAATATACAATGTATCGAAAATTGAAAAATAACTATACAATGTATCTTTACTTTGTTCACTGTATCTTTATAAAATATTTGAAATATGTCTATTTTGAATATAAATATATTATTTAATTATTTAATTATTTAATTTGTAGAGTATACTTTTACATGTGTCAAAATATAATTGTATTTTTGTATCTACTCCAATTTTACAATTTTTTAGAAAACTAAAAATTGAGTATTTGTAATATATTATCCTTAAATATGCAAAACTTCAATTATTTTTCATGTGTTATCATATGTTGTATTCTTGTGTTGTACTCCAATTTCGGCATTTTGGAGAATACTTCAAAATTGTCTATTTGGCATGTGTTAGACTTGAATCTTGACATTTTGAAAGGAGAACTCGAAAATTATATATTTTGAATCTTCAAAAACAAAAAAGTAAATATTTTGCACGTGTTAGCCTTCAATTTTAAAATTTTCTGTGAACATTTGATAATTCAGTATTTTGCATGTGCAATTTTTATGTTATAATATTTTTTGAGAACAAACTTGAAAATTTTGAGCATTTTGTGTTAGACTTCAATGGTGTTTTGGCAAAAACAAATTGTAAATTCAGTATTTTATAAGTTTTAAACTTCAATTTCGGCGCTTTTGACAAAAAATACTCAAGAATTGAGTATTTCTAGAGTATCGAATCTTTCACTACGAAACTTTTCACCAAATTGTAAAAACACTAAGAGAGTTTGCTTTTCGATTCATAGCATTCTTTTTACGCCTTGAGGACTTCAAATTACTTGTTTTTAGCTCATTTGTATCGTATATTTTACTACATAACTTTTCACGAAATTTTACATACACTAAGAAAGTTTGTTTTTCGAATGAAAACAATCTTCTAACGATCTAAAGAGTTCCAATAACGTGTTTTGAGATGGTTTGGATCGAATCTTTCACTACGTAACTTTTCACCAAATTGTGCAAACACTAAGAAAGTTTTCTTTTCGATTCAAAGCAATATTTTTACGCTTTGAGTAGTTCAAATAACGTGTTTTTAGATCATTTGTATCATATCTTTTACTACATAACTTTTCACGAAATTTTACAAACACTAAGAAAGTTTGTTTTTCGAATCAAAACAATTTTTTAACGCTCTAAAGAGTTCAAATAATGTATTTTTGAGATGGTTTGGATCGAATCTTTCACTACGTAAAATTTCACCAAATTGTACAAACACCAAGAAAGTTTTCTTTTCGATTCATAGCAATCTTTTTACGCTTTGAGGAATTCAAATCACGTGTTTTTACATAATTTGTATCGTATCTTTTACTACATAACTTTTCACGAAATTTTACAAACACTAAGAAATTTTGTTTTTCGATTCAAAACAATCTTTCAACATTCGTAGGAGTTCAAATAACGTGTTTTGAGATGATTTGGATCGAATCTTTCACTACGTAACTTTTCACCAAATTGTACAAGCACTAAGAAAGTTTTCTTTTCAATTCATAGCAATCTTTTTACGCTTTGAGGAGTTCAAATAACGTGTTTTTACATCATTTGTATCGTATCTTTTACAACATAACTTTTCACGAAATTTTACAAACACAAAGAAGGTTTGTTTTTCGATTCAAAACAATCTTTTAACGTTATGAGGAGTTCAAATAACGTGTTTTTGAGATGGTTTGGATCAAATCTTTCAATACGTAACTTTTCACCAAATTGTACAAACACTAAGAAAGTTTGTTTTTCGATTCAAAACAATATTTTAAAATTCTGAGGAGTTCAAATAACGTGTTTTTTAGATTGTTTGGATCGAATCTTTCACTACGTAACTTTTCACCAAATGGTAAAAACACTAAGAGAGTTTGCTTTTCGATTCATAGCATTCTTTTTACGCTTTGAGAAACTTCAAATTACTTGTTTTTAGATCATTTGTATCGTATCTTTAACTACATAACTTTTCACGAAATTTTACAAACACTAAGAAAGTTTGTTTTTCGAATCAAAACAATCTTTTAACATTCTTAGGAGTTCAAATAACGTGTTTTGAGATGATTTGGATCGAATCTTTCACTTAACTTTTCACCAAATTTCACAAACACTAAGAAAGTTTGTTTTTGGATTCCAAACAAGATTTTAACGCTTTGAGGAGTTCAAATAACGTGTTTTTAGATCATTTGTATCGTATCTTTTACTACATAACTTTTCACCAAATTTCACAAACACTAATAAAGTTTGTTTTCAGATTCAAAACAAGATTTTAACGCTTTGAGGAGTTCAAATAACGTGTTTTTAGATCATTTGTATCGTATCTTTTACTACATAACTTTTCACCAAATTTCACAAACACTATGAAAGTTTGTGTTTCGATTTCAAAACAAGATTTTAACGCATTGAGGAGTTCAAATAGCGTGTTTTTAAGATCATTTGTATCGTATCTTTTAGTACATAACTTTTCACCAAATTTCACAAACACTAAGAAATTTTGTTTTTCGATTCAAAACAAGATTTTAACGCTTTGAGGAGTTCAAATAACGTGTTTTTAGATCATTTGTATCGTATCTTTTAGTACATAACTTTTCACCAAATTTCACAAACACCAAGAAAGTTTGTTTTTCGATTCAAAACAAGATTTTAACGCTTTGAAGAGTTCAAATAACTTGTTTTTAGATAATTTGTATCGAATTTTTTACGACATAACTTTTCACCAAATTTCACAAACACTAAGAAAGTTTGTGTTTCGATTTCAAAACAACATTTTAACGCTTTGAGGAGTTCAAATAACGTGTTTTTAGATCATTTGTATCGTATCTTTTAGTACATAACTTTTCACCAAATTTCAAAAACACTAAGAAAGTTTGTTTTTCGATTCAAAACGAACTTTTAACGCTTTGAGGAGTTCAAATAACGTGTTTTTAGATCATTTGTATCGTATCTTTTAGTACATAACTTTTCACCAAATTTCACAAACACTAAGAAAGTTTGTTTTTCGATTCAAAACAAGATTTTAACGCTTTGAGGAGTTCAAATAACGTATTTTTAAATCATTTGTACCGTATCTTTTACTACATAACTTTTCACCAAATTTCACTAACACTAAGAAAGTTTGTTTTTCGATTCAAAACGAACTTTTAACGCTTTGAGGAGTTCAAATAACTTGTTTTTAGATCATTTGTATCGAATTTTTTACGACATAACTTTTCACCAAATTTCACAAACACTAAGAAAGTTTGTGTTTCGATTTCAAAACAACATTTTAACGCTTTGAGGAGTTCAAATAACGTGTTTTTAGATCATTTGTATCGTATCTTTTAGTACATAACTTTTCACCAAATTTCAAAAACACTAAGAAAGTTTGTTTTTCGATTCAAAACGAACTTTTAACGCTTTGAGGAGTTCAAATAACGTGTTTTTAGATCATTTGTATCGTATCTTTTAGTACATAACTTTTCACCAAATTTCACAAACACTAAGAAAATTTGATTTTCGATTTCAAAACATGATTTTTACGCTTTGAGGATTTCAAATAACGTGTTTTTAGATCATTTGTATCGTATCTTTTAGTACATAACTTTTCACCAAATTTCACAAACACTAAGAAAATTTGTTTTTGGAATCAAAACAAAATTTTAACGCTTTGAGGAGTTCAAATAACGTGTTTTTAGATCATTTGTATCGTATCTTTTACTACATAACTTTTCACCAAATTTCACTAACACTAAGAAAGTTTGTTTTCCGATTCAAAACAAGATTTTAACGCGTTGAGGAGTTCAAATAACGTGTTTTTAGATCATTTGTATCGTTTCTTTTACTACATAACTTTTCACCAAATTTCACAAACACTAAGAAAGTTCGTGTTTCGATTTCAAAACAAGATTTTAACGCTTTGAGGAGTTCAAATAACGTGTTTTTAAGATTATTTGTATCGTATCTTTTAGTACATAACTTTTCACCAAATTTCACAAACACTAAGAAAGTTTGTGTTTCGATTTCAATACAAGATTTTAACGCTTTGAGGAGTTCAAATAACGTGTTTTTAGATCATTTGTATCGTATCTTTTAGTACATAACTTTTCACCAAATTTCACAAACACTAAGAAAGTTTGTTTTTCGATTCAAAACAAGATTTTAACGCTTTGAAGAGTTCAAATAACTTGTTTTTAGATCATTTGTATCGAATCTTTTACGGCATAACTTTTCATCAAATTTCACAAACACTAAGAAAGTTTGTGTTTCGATTTCAAAACAACATTTTAATACTTTGAGGAGTTCAAATAACGTGTTTTTAGATCATTTGTATCGTATCATTTAGTACATAACTTTTCTTCAAATTTCACAAACACTAAGAAAGTTTGTTTTTCGATTCAAAACAAGATTTTAACGCTTTGAGGAGTTCAAATAACGTGTTTTTAGATCATTTGTATCGTATCTTTTACTACATAACTTTTCACCAAATTTCACAAACACTAAGAAAGTTTGTTTATGGATTCAAAACAAGATTTTAACGCTTTGAGGAGTTCAAATAACGTATTTTTAGATCATTTGTATAGTATGTTTTACAACATAACTTTTCACCAAATTTCACTAACACTAAGAAAGTTTGTTTTTCGATTCAAAACGAACTTTTAACGCTTTGAGGAGTTCAAATAACGTGTTTTTAGATCATTTGTATCGTATCTTTTGCTACATAACTTTTCACAAAATTTCACAAACACTAAGAAAGTTTGTGTTTCGATTTCAAAACAAGATTTTAACGCTTTGAGGAGTTCAAATAACATGTTTTTAGATCATTTGTATCGTATCTTTTAGTACATAACTTTTCACCAAATTTCACAAACACTAAGAAAGTTTGTTTTTGGAATCAAAACAAGATTTTAACGCTTTGAGGAGTTCAAATAACGTGTTTTTAGATCATTTGTATCGTATCTTTTACTACATAACTTTTCACCAAATTTCACTAACACTAAGAAAGTTTGTTTTTGGATTCAAAACAAGATTTTAACGCTTTGAGGAGTTCAAATAACGTGTTTTTAGATCATTTGTATCGTATCTTTTACTACATAACTTTTCACCAAATTTCACCAACACTTAGAAAGTTTGTTTTTCGATTCAAAACAAGATTTTAACGCTTTGAGGAGTTCAAATAACGTGTTTTTAGATCATTTGTATCGTATCTTTTACTACATAACTTTTCACAAAATTTCACAAACACTAAGAAAGTTTGTTTTTGGATTCAAAACAAGATTTTAACGCTTTGAGGAGTTCAAATAACGTGTTTTTAGATCATTTGTATCGTATCTTTTACTACATAACTTTTCTCCAAATTTCACAAACACTAATAAAGTTTGTTTTCCGATTCAAAACAAGATTTTAACGCGTTGAGGAGTTCAAATAACGTGTTTTTAGATCATTTGTATCGTTTCTTTTACTACATAACTTTTCACCAAATTTCACAAACACTAAGAAAGTTTGTGTTTCGATTTCAAAACAAGATTTTAACGCTTTGAGGAGTTCAAATAACGTGTTTTTAAGATTATTTGTATCGTATCTTTTAGTACATAACTTTTCACCAAATTTCACAAACACTAAGAAAGTTTGTTTTTCGATTCAAAACAAGATTTTAACGTATTGAGGAGTTCAAATAACGTGTTTTTAGATCATTTGTATCGTATATTTTAGTACATAACTTTTCACGAAATTTCACAAACACTAAGAAAGTTTGTTTTTCGATTCAAAACAAGATTTTCACACTTTGAAGAGTTCAAATAATTTGTTTTTAGATCATTTGTATCGAATCTTTTACGGCATAACTTTTCACCAAATTTCACAAACACTAAGAAAGTTTGTGTTTCGATTTCAAAACAACATTTTAACGCTTTGAGGAGTTCAAATAACGTGTTTTTAGATCATTTGTATCGTATCTTTTAGTACATAACTTTTCACCAAATTTCACAAACACTAAGAAAGTTTGTGTTTCGATTTGAAAACAAGATTTTAACGCTTTGAGGAGTTCAAATAACGTGTTTTTAATATTATTTGTATCGTATCTTTTATTACATAACTTTTCACCAAATTTAACAAACACTAAGAAAGTTTGTTTTTCGATTCAAAACAAGATTTTAACGCTTTGAGGAGTTCAAATAACGTGTTTTTAGATCATTTGTATCGTATCTTTTAGTACATAACTTTTCACCAAATTTCACAAACACTAAGAAAGATTGTTTTTCGATTCAAAACAAGATTTTAACACTTTGAAGAGTTCAAATAACTTGTTTTTAAATCATTTGTATCGAATCTTTTACGGCATAACTTTTCACCAAATTTCACAAACACTAAGAAAGTTTGTGTTTCGATTTCAAAACAACATTTTAACGCTTTGAGGAGTTCAAATAACGTGTTTTTAGATCATTTGTATCGTATCATTTAGTACATAACTTTTCACCAAATTTCACAAACACTAAGAAAGTTTGTTTTTCGATTCAAAACAAGATTTTAACGCTTTGAGGAGTTCAAATAACGTGTTTTTAGATCATTTGTATCGTATCTTTTACTACATAATTTTTCACCAAATTTCACAAACACTAAGAAAGTTTGTTTTTGGATTCAAAACAAGATTTTAACGCTTTGAGGAGTTCAAATAACGTATTTTTAAATCATTTGTATCGTATCTTTTACTACATAACTTTTCACCAAATTTCACTAACACTAAGAAAGTTTGTTTTTCGATTCAAAACGAACTTTTAACGCTTTGAGGAGTTCAAATAACGTGTTTTTAGATCATTTGTATCGTATCTTTTACTACATAACTTTTCACAAAATTTCACAAACACTAAGAAAGTTTGTGTTTCGATTTCAAAATAAGATTTTATCGCGTTGAGGAGTTCAAACAACGTGTTTTTAGATCATTTGTATCGTATCTTTTAGTACATAACTTTTCACCAAATTTCACAAACACTAAGAAAGTTTGTTTTTGGAATCAAAACAAGATTTTAACGCTTTGAGGAGTTCAAATAACGTGTTTTTAGATCATTTGTATCGTATCTTTTACTACATAACTTTTCACCAAATTTCACAAACACGAAGAAAGTTTGTTTTTCGATTCAAAACGAACTTTTAACGCTTTGAGGAGTTCAAATAACGTGTTTTTAGATCATTTGTATCGTATCTTTTACTACATAACTTTTCACCAAATTTCTCAAACACTAATAAAGTTTGTTTTCCGATTCAAAACAAGATTTTAACGCGTTGAGGAGTTCAAATAACGTGTTTTTAGATCATTTGTATCGTTTCTTTTACTACATAACTTTTCACCAAATTTCACTAACACTAAGAAAGTTTGTTTTTCGATTCAAAACGAACTTTTAACGCTTTGAGGAGTTCAAATAACGTGTTTTTAGATCATTTGTATCGTATCTTTTACTACATAACTTTTCACAAAATTTCACAAACACTAAGTGTAGGGTTACGCACACGATTATCATAGTGTGCAGCGGAAATTAGTTCACGTGCGTAACCTAATTCTACCGGGATCACGCCCTAAAACCACCGAAAAAGGAAGAGTTTCGGAGAATTACCTCGTACAAGTTAGTA
This sequence comes from Luzula sylvatica, assembly GCA_946800325.1. Classification (NCBI taxonomy): domain Eukaryota; kingdom Viridiplantae; phylum Streptophyta; class Magnoliopsida; order Poales; family Juncaceae; genus Luzula; species Luzula sylvatica. The sequence goes on along the minus strand of OX326959.1, from coordinate 71,633,441 downwards.
CGTGTCGATTATTTCTCCAAATCCGTGAACCTTCTCCAAGAATCGCTCGTGCAATCCCTCTACTCGTGTCCACCTCGATTTCGTCCGATCGGAAATCGCCAACGCCGTTCTAGTCGCCGTCACGATTAAATCTCTCAAGATCCTTGCTCGAATCTCCCTCTAAATCTCTCAGATCTAATCTGAATTCTGTGGAAGAAGAAGAAGAGAAACGACGGCTCAAAACCCTAGAAAACTTAGGTCAAATTCCGGAATCAGAACTTTATATATATAGGAAACATGTCAGTTCGAACGCACTTAACATAGTTCGTTCGAACGAACCCAGTTCGTTCGAACGCACCTAAATGTTCGTTCGAACGAACCTACTTCTGTTTATCACGAATAAGTCCGTTCGAACGCACTGATATAGTTAGTTCGAACTAACCTTATTCTGACTGCAGAATTGCCTATTTATATAAATTCTTCCAAGTTAATTCTTAAGCCATATTTTCTTTCAAACTCCCTCTTGGATTAAGACTTAATCAACTTGGTCATATGTCCAACATATGTCGTGAGATCTAATCTCATGTGATTCCATTTTGTTTGTCCAACAAACGTATTGGTGAGCATTATCTTGAGAATCCGATATGTTACGGAATCTTGGTGTGACCGTGTAGGTTCGTCTAAGACTGGCAGTGGATATGGCAGCAATCCACAAGGTATTGCGAGCACTAGACTGCCGTTAATACCTACCCAGAATTAGCACGAAAAAGTGGAGAACACCTTTATGAAGATGCAGTACATCTTCATACCTAACTCAGATAAGTGTTACTAGTCCTCTTGTTCGCGATATCTTCCAATCAAAAGAGTCACGGTGAAGCCTAAGACTTCAAGTCATTCTCTTTTCTTTTTGATCAGATATACTCTTTCTCGATAAGAATTAGATTGATAATAACAATGCGAACTCTATTGAGTTCCATCGAGCTTGGCCAAGCATTTCATCAATCTCAATTTAATCGAGGGGCCCGAGAGATATCTCCCTCTATCCTTTTTCAAGGTTAGAAAGGAACAATTCCTATCTTGCAACCTCACGTCCTTTGCCTATGCTAAAAACAATACCCAATAGTAATCTCTGCTACACAATTACGCGTAGGGTTAATTATATCAAAGCATTATCTTTTCACATACTAGGTATCCGTGAGATCACTCAAGTATGAAGAACTAAAACACACTATCTGGATATGAGTTCGTCTCCAATGACTCTGACCATGTCACAAACTCATATAGTGGTCAGTCCAATATACGACGCCGCATATATCCATATTCTAGAATCGACGCTACCGTCCCAGATCAGTAAAACCTGATCATCTCATCTACGAATATGCCAGTGTATGTAAAAGTTTCCATTCAGTGAATGGACTACCTGGTTCAAACCTATGAACAACTTTATACACCAGGGACGTTTTAGAATTATATTCATTCCGTTTAGTGGTTTTACTATCATTCAATTGACGAATCAATATGCCAGACTATGGCCATGCAACATATTATTCTCAACTGACTCGATGCACTAAACTAGAATAAAATTCAAGGTCTATCCGATTATTATAATCGAATAACCTCACACACTTTCTTGTTATTTAAAATTTTTGAAATATGAAGGTTTAGGTCATATGAAGAATAATAATATAAATATCTGTCTCATAAACAAATACAATCCAAATAACACGCCTAGGGCATAATAAATGTTCTCCCACTTGCACTAGGCAGATCGAATCCCCTTATACAATAAGAAACATAAATAAAACACCCAATCTAACACTGCGATAGATATCCCAATCCTATCGCCCTAGCATGCTGCTCATGCTTGGCACGTGATAGTGGCTTCGTAAATGGATCGGCCACGTTATCATCAGTAGGTATCTTCATTATTCTCACGTCACCTCTCTTCGTAATCTCACGAATCAAGTGGTAACGCCGGAGTACATGCTTGGACCTGTGATGCGCTCGCGGTTCCTTGGATTGTGCTATCGCTCCGTTATTGTCACAATATACATCCATGGGACCCGAGATGCTTGGCACAACGCCAAGTTCCATCACGAACTGTCGTAGCCAGACAGCCTCCTTTGCGGCTTCCGAAGCTGCGATGTATTCCGCTTCAGTTGTAGAATCAGCCACCGTCTTCTGTTTGGAGCTTTTCCAAACAACAGCTCCGCCATTGAGCGTGAAGACGTAACCACTTTGAGATTGGAAATCGTCCGGGCAAGTTTGGAAACTAGCATCTGTATATCCTTGGATAACCAGATCTCTTTCCGCACCACCATAGACAAGAAACATATCTTTAGTATTCTTGAGATACTTAAGAATGCTCTTGACTGCGGACCAGTGAACTTCCCCGGGATCAGACTGATAGCGGGAAGTCACACTCAACGCATATGCGACATCTGGTCTAGTACATATCATGGCATACATGATCGATCCTATAGCCGAAGCGTATGGGATCCGACTCATTCGCTCACGTTCAGCGTCTGTTGAAGGACACTGATCCTTTGTGAGAGAAATGCCATGTGACATTGGCAGAAATCCTTTCTTGGATTGCTCCATGTGAAACCTAGTTATCACTTTGTCAATATATGTACTTTGACTTAGTCCGAGAAGTCTCCTCGATCTATCTCTATAGATCTTCACGCCTAAAATATAGGCGGCTTCTCCTAAGTCCTTCATTGGGATGTCATTTCCAATGAGTAAGATGTCGTCCACGTACAAGATGAGGAATACGACCGAACTCCCACTGAATTTCTTGTATACACAAGGTTCCTCGATATTTTGAATGAAACCATACTTTGCGATGACCTCATCGAATCGTATGTTCCACGCACGAGATGCTTGCTTTAATCCATAAATGGATCTCACAAGTTTGCACACTTTATTCGTATTCTTTGGATCGACAAAACCCTCGGGTTGTGTCATATACACATCCTCGGTAAGGTTCCCGTTAAGGAAAGCGGTTTTGACATCCATCTGCCATATCTCATAATCGTGATATGCAGCTATTGCTAGAAGAATGCGAATACTTTTAAACATGGCTACTGGAGAAAACGTTTCATCATAGTCTATACCATGGATTTGCTTGAAACCTTTCGCCACCAGTCTTGCTTTAAAAGTGTGTACATTACCATCCATGTCGGTTTTCTTCTTGAAAACCCATTTGCACCCAACGGTCTTAGCACCATTAGGTAGATCAATAAGATTCCAAACCTTATTATCATACATGGACTGGATCTCGGTTTTCATGGCGTCATGCCATTTCGAGGAATCCAGGCTAGACATAGCACCTTTGTAGGAAGTTGGCTCGTCATCTAGAGTCAACTCATTATCGTCATTACTAATGAGAAATCCATATCTCTCAGGTTCTTGACGATTCCTACTAGATCTACGTATAGCTTGTGTACTAGATTCTGGTTCACCATCCAATGGTAACTCAGAATCTTGTTCCAGATCAACTTGTTCACTTTGTGGTTCTCGAATTTCTTCGAGATCAATTTTACTCCCACTGGCTTGACGATCTAGGAATTCCTTCTCTAAGAAGTGTCCTCGTCGAGCCACGAAAACCTTGTTTTCGTTAGGCAAGTAAAAGTAGTATCCTTTGGTTTCTTGAGGATACCCCACAAATAAACACTTGTCTGATCTTGGCTCGAGTTTTTCCGTCAATAACCTTTTGACGTATGCCTCGCAACCCCAAATCTTTAGATAAGACAATGATGGCACCTTGCCATGCCATATCTCATATGGTGTCTTGTCAACTGATTTGGTCGGAACTTTATTCAGTATATGAGCGGCCGTTTGAAGCGCGAAACCCCAAAATGACTTTGGCAAATCCGTTCGACTCATCATCGAGCGAACCATGTCCAACAAGGTCCGATTCCTCCTCTTGGACACTCCATTCCATTGGGGTGTACCGGGTGGAGTCCATTGTGATACTATACCACAATCTCGAAGATAGTCCTCAAACTCATAGCTCAAGTATTCACCACCTCGATCCGATCGAATGGCTTTTACTTTCTTGCCCAGTTGAAGTTCTACTTCGTGTTGAAACTCTTTGAATTTCTCAAAAGTTTCACTTTTATGACGCATTAAGTATAGATATCCATATCTACTATAATCGTCAGTAAAAGTCACGAAGTAGCGATACCCATTTCTAGCCTCGACACTCATCGGTCCACATACATCAGAATGTATGAGGGCCAACACATCTTTCGATCTTTCTCCTTTCTTGGAGAAAGGTGTCTTTGTCATCTTACCCATCAAACAAGATTCGCAATTTTCTATTGACTCTAAGTCAAAAGAATCTAGCACTCCATCCTTTTGGAGTCTAGCAATGCGTTTCTCGTTTATGTGTCCGAGACGACAATGCCATGAGTATGTTTCATTAGTTTGAGTAGTATTTATGTTATAAATGGACTGATTATTGTTGTTATTATCTAAATCCAAGACATATAGACCATTTTCAACTAGAACATTACTAAAGAAAATGCCATTCTTGCAAATAAAACAATCATTAGTACCAATAACTAATTCATATCCATCCGCAATAAGTCTAGAAACAGAAATAATACTCCTACTCAAAGTAGGTACATAACAACAATTATCCAAAACTAAAATAAGTCCATTTGGCAAAGTTAAATCATACGTCCCTTCGGCTAATGCTGCTACTCTAGCTCCATTCCCGACGCGTAAATCAACTTCGCCACGAATCAATGATCTTCTACTTCTTAGGCCCTGCATATTATTACAAATATGAGTTCCACATCCAGTGTCCAACACCCATGATGATGAAGTAAAGAAATAAGATTCGATAACAAAAATACCTGATGCCGGTGTGTCCAAGGAAGCGGTCTTTTGCTTGCTCTCCCTCAGGAAGATCTCGCAATCACGCTTCCAATGCCCCTCCTTGAGGCAGTGGAAACACTTCTTGTCATCCTTGGCTTTCTTGCCCACAGACTTAGACGCAACCTTGTTGCCCTTTGCCTTCCTCTTCTTGTTTTTGTTCCCTTTGCTTGGACTCTTCCCTTCAACCACCAATACTTCCGAAGTCCTAGACTTCATGTACCGTGGTTTCATGTCAGCTTCGAATGTTCTGAGCATTCCGATAAGCTGGGGAATGGTCCTTTTCATGTCTGACATGTGGAAATGCGAAATGAACGAATCGAAACTCGGTGGCAGCGACAACATGATCAAATCAGTTTGTAACTCCACCTCGAATTTGATGCCAAGCCTATCAAGATGATCGAAATATCCTTTCATCTTGAGAAGGTGCGAGCTAACAGGCGTACCATCTTGCATCTTGCATTGCGTCGCATTGCCAAGAGCTTGGTACTTCTCCACCCTTGCTTGAACCTGAAACATCTCCCTGAGCTGTTTCATAATCTCGTATGCATCCTGTTTCTCAAACTGGATTTGATATTCAGGAGTCATAGTAGCCAACATGAGGCATGTGACATCATTCGAATCGTCCATCATGGTCGTATATTCGAATGTCTCATCCTCAGTTGCTTTATCCCCTGGCACAGGAGGGATAGGCGTCTCCAAGACATGTGCCTTTCCTTCCTGTTTCAGAACGAATCCCAGATTCCTCTGCCAGTCGAGAAAATTCTTTCCGTTCATTCGTTCCCTTTCCAAAATGGAACGCAAACTGAAGCGGTTATTACTTGGTAAAGCCATGAATTCTACAATTTTTGAAAAATAATGTAATTAATAACGTGGTCTTTCATATATTAAAATTCATTTTTAAATAACTTGAAATACCCATTATTTTATCATTTCAAATAGCCCCCACTATTGAAACGGAGATTTGATACCTTAAATCTCATAATGGACAAGATCCCTATTTAACGTATTTCTAAGGTGACTATGGCCAACCACTTAAAATTACATCACGTCGGGTAGGACGGTGTCCAATCATCTCCAAGACGATTCTTGCTTTATTCGTGAGGTCCGGTATTGAGTCCAACTCAAAACCAGAGTGTGTGTACCTCACTCCTTGCCCCAAACCCTAGCCTAGCTAGTGAATTGGTCAAGTCCAAACCACAAATGGAATATCATTCAATCAGCGAATTGACATGCCAGACTATGGCCATGCAACACGTCAATTCCTAATCAATGCATGCCTTCCTTGCTACGCATGTGTAAATCTGTGCCAGACTATGGCCATGCAACACAGATAAACAAACACTAGTTTAGAAGGTTCCATTTAGGGAGACATAAGACTTGATAATTACGTGGGAGGATTTTACTTTTTATTAAAATCATTTATTTTATTCATTCACAATAACAAATAAAATTATGGTATAGCATATAGGCCTTTTAGTTTTATGAGCAATCATAAAACCCTAAAATTCCCAACCCTAAAACCCAAGATGATTCATTGCTTCATGTGAAGATCCAATCTTCGTGTCGTGTCGTCTTCGTGTCGTCTTGCCTTGAAGGTCCTTCTTCAAAACTAAACCTATTTTATTTTATTACAACTTTGGAAGACTCACCGGTCCCCACATAATTAAATAAAATACAATTTGGAAAGCTCACCGGCCCCCACACAACACACATTACAAGCAACACAAACAATCATCCCCGTTTTAGGCTATATGCTATACCGTATCGAATTTATAAATTGGAAATTTTAAAATTATTGGGCATTTTTTGACAGAAAAAAAAATTGGTTGTCCAGAAAATTGTTCGAACGATCGCAACTCCAAGTTCGATCGAGAAACGTCAGAAAAAAAAAATTTCAACATTTTTACTCTTTTTTTTTTTTTTTTTTTTTTTTTTTTTTTTTTTTTTTTTGAACCAGAAATAGGTCCGTTCGAACGCAACTCCAAGTTCGTTCGAATAGATCAGTCCGTTCGAACCGAACACTAGGTTCGTTCGACCAGACCAGTTCGTTCGAACGCAACTCCAAGTTCGTTCGAACGAACCCTATTCTGCCAGCTTTTCTAATTTCTGAAATTCAGCCCTAAAATTCTAAAATTTCCTAAATTCGAATTAAATCATCGATTTTCGATGGTTTTAACGAGCGATTGCTCTGATACCACTGTAGGGTTACGCACACGATTATCATAGTGTGCAGCGGAAATTAGTTCACGTGCGTAACCTAATTCTACCGGGATCACGCCCTAAAACCACCGAAAAAGGAAGAGTTTCGGAGAATTACCTCGTACAAGTTAGTACGTGTCGATTATTTCTCCAAATCCGTGAACCTTCTCCAAGAATCGCTCGTGCAATCCCTCTACTCGTGTCCACCTCGATTTCGTCCGATCGGAAATCGCCAACGCCGTTCTAGTCGCCGTCACGATTAAATCTCTCAAGATCCTTGCTCGAATCTCCCTCTAAATCTCTCAGATCTAATCTGAATTCTGTGGAAGAAGAAGAAGAGAAACGACGGCTCAAAACCCTAGAAAACTTAGGTCAAATTCCGGAATCAGAACTTTATATATATAGGAAACATGTCAGTTCGAACGCACTTAACATAGTTCGTTCGAACGAACCCAGTTCGTTCGAACGCACCTAAATGTTCGTTCGAACGAACCTACTTCTGTTTATCACGAATAAGTCCGTTCGAACGCACTGATATAGTTAGTTCGAACTAACCTTATTCTGACTGCAGAATTGCCTATTTATATAAATTCTTCCAAGTTAATTCTTAAGCCATATTTTCTTTCACTAAGAAAGTTTGTGTTTCGATTTCAAAACAAGATTTTATCGCGTTGAGGAGTTCAAACAACGTGTTTTTAGATCATTTGTATCGTATCTTTTAGTACATAACTTTTCACCAAATTTCACAAACACTAAGAAAGTTTGTTTTTGGAATCAAAACAAGATTTTAACGCTTTGAGGAGTTAAAATAACGTGTTTTTAGATCATTTGTATCGTATCTTTTACTACATAACTTTTCACCAAATTTCACTAACACTAAGAAAGTTTGTTTTTGGATTCAAAACAAGATTTTAACGCTTTGAGGAATTCAAATAACGTGTTTTTAGATCATTTGTATCGTATCTTTTACTACATAACTTTTCACCAAATTTCACCAACACTTAGAAAGTTTGTTTTTCGATTCAAAACAAGATTTTCACACTTTGAAGAGTTCAAATAACTTGTTTTTAGATCATTTGTATCGAATCATTTACGGCATAACTTTTCACCAAATTTCACAAACACTAAGAAAGTTTGTGTTTCGATTTCAAAACAATCTTTCAACATTCGTAGGAGTTCAAATAACGTGTTTTGAGATGATTTGGATCGAATCTTTCACTACGTAACTTTTCACCAAATTGTACAAGCACTAAGAAAGTTTTCTTTTCAATTCATAGCAATCTTTTTACGCTTTGAGGAGTTCAAATAACGTGTTTTTACATCATTTGTATCTTATCTTTTACAACATAACTTTTCACGAAATTTTACAAACACAAAGAAGGTTTGTTTTTCGATTCAAAACAATCTTTTAACGTTATGAGGAGTTCAAATAACGTGTTTTTGAGATGGTTTGGATCAAATCTTTCAATACGTAACTTTTCACCAAATTGTACAAACACTAAGAAAGTTTGTTTTTCGATTCAAAACAATATTTTAAAATTCTGAGGAGTTCAAATAACGTGTTTTTTAGATTGTTTGGATCGAATCTTTCACTACGTAACTTTTCACCAAATTGTAAAAACACTAAGAGAGTTTGCTTTTCGATTCATAGCATTCTTTTTACGCTTTGAGAAACTTCAAATTACTTGTTTTTAGATCATTTGTATCGTATCTTTAACTACATAACTTTTCACGAAATTTTACAAACACTAAGAAAGTTTGTTTTTCGAATCAAAACAATCTTTTAACATTCTTAGGAGTTCAAATAACGTGTTTTGAGATGATTTGGATCGAATCTTTCACTTAACTTTTCACCAAATTTCACAAACACTAAGAAAGTTTGTTTTTGGATTCCAAACAAGATTTTAACGCTTTGAGGAGTTCAAATAACGTGTTTTTAGATCATTTGTATCGTATCTTTTACTAAATAACTTTTCACCAAATTTCACAAACACTAATAAAGTTTGTTTTCAGATTCAAAACAAGATTTTAACGCTTTGAGGAGTTCAAATAACGTGTTTTTAGATCATTTGTATCGTATCTTTTACTACATAACTTTTCACCAAATTTCACAAACACTATGAAAGTTTGTGTTTCGATTTCAAAACAAGATTTTAACGCATTGAGGAGTTCAAATAGCGTGTTTTTAAGATCATTTGTATCGTATCTTTTAGTACATAACTTTTCACCAAATTTCACAAACACTAAGAAATTTTGTTTTTCGATTCAAAACAAGATTTTAACGCTTTGAGGAGTTCAAATAACGTGTTTTTAGATCATTTGTATCGTATCTTTTAGTACATAACTTTTCACCAAATTTCACAAACACCAAGAAAGTTTGTTTTTCGATTCAAAACAAGATTTTAACGCTTTGAGGAGTTCAAATAACTTGTTTTTAGATAATTTGTATAGAATTTTTTACGACATAACTTTTCACCAAATTTCACAAACACTAAGAAAGTTTGTGTTTCGATTTCAAAACAACATTTTAACGCTTTGAGGAGTTCAAATAACGTGTTTTTAAATCATTTGTATCGTATCTTTTAGTACATAACTTTTCACCAAATTTCAAAAACACTAAGAAAGTTTGTTTTTCGATTCAAAACGAACTTTTAACGCTTTGAGGAGTTCAAATAACGTGTTTTTAGATCATTTGTATCGTATCTTTTAGTACATAACTTTTCACCAAATTTCACAAACACTAAGAAAGTTTGTTTTTCGATTCAAAACAAGATTTTAACGCTTTGAGGAGTTCAAATAACGTATTTTTAAATCATTTGTACCGTATCTTTTACTACATAACTTTTCACCAAATTTCACTAACACTAAGAAAGTTTGTTTTTCGATTCAAAACGAACTTTTAACGCTTTGAGGAGTTCAAATAACTTGTTTTTAGATCATTTGTATCGAATTTTTTACGACATAACTTTTCACCAAATTTCACAAACACTAAGAAAGTTTGTGTTTCGATTTCAAAACAACATTTTAACGCTTTGAGGAGTTCAAATAACGTGTTTTTAGATCATTTGTATCGTATCTTTTAGTACATAACTTTTCACCAAATTTCAAAAACACTAAGAAAGTTTGTTTTTCGATTCAAAACGAACTTTTAACGCTTTGAGGAGTTCAAATAACGTGTTTTTAGATCATTTGTATCGTATCTTTTAGTACATAACTTTTCACCAAATTTCACAAACACTAAGAAAATTTGATTTTCGATTTCAAAACATGATTTTTACGCTTTGAGGATTTCAAATAACGTGTTTTTAGATCATTTGTATCGTATCTTTTAGTACATAACTTTTCACCAAATTTCACAAACACTAAGAAAATTTGTTTTTGGAATCAAAACAAAATTTTAACGCTTTGAGGAGTTCAAATAACGTGTTTTTAGATCATTTGTATCGTATCTTTTACTACATAACTTTTCACCAAATTTCACTAACACTAAGAAAGTTTGTTTTCCGATTCAAAACAAGATTTTAACGCGTTGAGGAGTTCAAATAACGTGTTTTTAGATCATTTGTATCGTTTCTTTTACTACATAACTTTTCACCAAATTTCACAAACACTAAGAAAGTTCGTGTTTCGATTTCAAAACAAGATTTTAACGCTTTGAGGAGTTCAAATAACGTGTTTTTAAGATTATTTGTATCGTATCTTTTAGTACATAACTTTTCACCAAATTTCACAAACACTAAGAAAGTTTGTGTTTCGATTTCAATACAAGATTTTAACGCTTTGAGGAGTTCAAATAACGTGTTTTTAGATCATTTGTATCGTATCTTTTAGTACATAACTTTTCACCAAATTTCACAAACACTAAGAAAGTTTGTTTTTCGATTCAAAACAAGATTTTAACGCTTTGAAGAGTTCAAATAACTTGTTTTTAGATCATTTGTATCGAATCTTTTACGGCATAACTTTTCACCAAATTTCACAAACACTAAGAAAGTTTGTGTTTCGATTTCAAAACAACATTTTAATACTTTGAGGAGTTCAAATAACGTGTTTTTAGATCATTTGTATCGTATCATTTAGTACATAACTTTTCTTCAAATTTCACAAACACTAAGAAAGTTTGTTTTTCGATTCAAAACAAGATTTTAACGCTTTGAGGAGTTCAAATAACGTGTTTTTAGATCATTTGTATCGTATCTTTTACTACATAACTTTTCACCAAATTTCACAAACACTAAGAAAGTTTGTTTATGGATTCAAAACAAGATTTTAACGCTTTGAGGAGTTCAAATAACGTATTTTTAGATCATTTGTATAGTATGTTTTACAACATAACTTTTCACCAAATTTCACTAACACTAAGAAAGTTTGTTTTTCGATTCAAAACGAACTTTTAACGCTTTGAGGAGTTCAAATAACGTGTTTTTAGATCATTTGTATCGTATCTTTTGCTACATAACTTTTCACAAAATTTCACAAACACTAAGAAAGTTTGTGTTTCGATTTCAAAACAAGATTTTAACGCTTTGAGGAGTTCAAATAACGTGTTTTTAGATCATTTGTATCGTATCTTTTAGTACATAACTTTTCACCAAATTTCACAAACACTAAGAAAGTTTGTTTTTGGAATCAAAACAAGATTTTAACGCTTTGAGGAGTTCAAATAACGTGTTTTTAGATCATTTGTATCGTATCTTTTACTACATAACTTTTCACCAAATTTCACTAACACTAAGAAAGTTTGTTTTTGGATTCAAAACAAGATTTTAACGCTTTGAGGAGTTCAAATAACGTGTTTTTAGATCATTTGTATCGTATCTTTTACTACATAAATTTTCACCAAATTTCACCAACACTTAGAAAGTTTGTTTTTCGATTCAAAACAACCTTTTAACGCTTTGAGGAGTTCAAATAACGTGTTTTTAGATCATTTGTATCGTATCTTTTACTACATAACTTTTCACAAAATTTCACAAACACTAAGAAAGTTTGTTTTTGGATTCAAAACAAGATTTTAACGCTTTGAGGAGTTCAAATAACGTGTTTTTAGATCATTTGTATCGTATCTTTTACTACATAACTTTTCTCCAAATTTCACAAACACTAATAAAGTTTGTTTTCCGATTCAAAACAAGATTTTAACGCGTTGAGGAGTTCAAATAACGTGTTTTTAGATCATTTGTATCGTTTCTTTTACTACATAACTTTTCACCAAATTTCACAAACACTAAGAAAGTTTGTGTTTCGATTTCAAAACAAGATTTTAACGCTTTGAGGAGTTCAAATAACGTGTTTTTAAGATTATTTGTATCGTATCTTTTAGTACATAACTTTTCACCAAATTTCACAAACACTAAGAAAGTTTGTTTTTCGATTCAAAACAAGATTTTAACGTATTGAGGAGTTCAAATAACGTGTTTTTAGATCATTTGTATCGTATATTTTAGTACATAACTTTTCACGAAATTTCACAAACACTAAGAAAGTTTGTTTTTCGATTCAAAACAAGATTTTCACACTTTGAAGAGTTCAAATAATTTGTTTTTAGATCATTTGTATCGAATCTTTTACGGCATAACTTTTCACCAAATTTCACAAACACTAAGAAAGTTTGTGTTTCGATTTCAAAACAACATTTTAACGCTTTGAGGAGTTCAAATAACGTGTTTTTAGATCATTTGTATCGTATCTTTTAGTACATAACTTTTCACCAAATTTCACAAACACTAAGAAAGTTTGTGTTTCGATTTGAAAACAAGATTTTAACGCTTTGAGGAGTTCAAATAACGTGTTTTTAATATTATTTGTATCGTATCTTTTATTACATAACTTTTCACCAAATTTAACAAACACTAAGAAAGTTTGTTTTTCGATTCAAAACAAGATTTTAACGCTTTGAGGAGTTCAAATAACGTGTTTTTAGATCATTTGTATCGTATCTTTTAGTACATAACTTTTCACCAAATTTCACAAACACTAAGAAAGTTTGTTTTTCGATTCAAAACAAGATTTTAACACTTTGAAGAGTTCAAATAACTTGTTTTTAAATCATTTGTATCGAATCTTTTACGGCATAACTTTTCACCAAATTTCACAAACACTAAGAAAGTTTGTGTTTCGATTTCAAAACAACATTTTAACGCTTTGAGGAGTTCAAATAACGTGTTTTTAGATCATTTGTATCGTATCATTTAGTACATAACTTTTCACCAAATTTCACAAACACTAAGAAAGTTTGTTTTTCGATTCAAAACAAGATTTTAACGCTTTGAGGAGTTAAAATAACGTGTTTTTAGATCATTTGTATCGTATCTTTTACTACATAACTTTTCACCAAATTTCACTAACACTAAGAAAGTTTGTTTTTGGATTCAAAACAAGATTTTAACGCTTTGAGGAATTCAAATAACGTGTTTTTAGATCATTTGTATCGTATCTTTTACTACATAACTTTTCACCAAATTTCACCAACACTTAGAAAGTTTGTTTTTCGATTCAAAACAAGATTTTCACACTTTGAAGAGTTCAAATAACTTGTTTTTAGATCATTTGTATCGAATCATTTACGGCATAACTTTTCACCAAATTTCACAAACACTAAGAAAGTTTGTGTTTCGATTTCAAAACAATCTTTCAACATTCGTAGGAGTTCAAATAACGTGTTTTGAGATGATTTGGATCGAATCTTTCACTACGTAACTTTTCACCAAATTGTACAAGCACTAAGAAAGTTTTCTTTTCAATTCATAGCAATCTTTTTACGCTTTGAGGAGTTCAAATAACGTGTTTTTACATCATTTGTATCATATCTTTTACAACATAACTTTTCACGAAATTTTACAAACACAAAGAAGGTTTGTTTTTCGATTCAAAACAATCTTTTAACGTTATGAGGAGTTCAAATAACGTGTTTTTGAGATGGTTTGGATCAAATCTTTCAATACGTAACTTTTCACCAAATTGTACAAACACTAAGAAAGTTTGTTTTTCGATTCAAAACAATATTTTAAAATTCTGAGGAGTTCAAATAACGTGTTTTTTAGATTGTTTGGATCGAATCTTTCACTACGTAACTTTTCACCAAATTGTAAAAACACTAAGAGAGTTTGCTTTTCGATTCATAGCATTCTTTTTACGCTTTGAGAAACTTCAAATTACTTGTTTTTAGATCATTTGTATCGTATCTTTAACTACATAACTTTTCACGAAATTTTACAAACACTAAGAAAGTTTGTTTTTCGAATCAAAACAATCTTTTAACATTCTTAGGAGTTCAAATAACGTGTTTTGAGATGATTTGGATCGAATCTTTCACTTAACTTTTCACCAAATTTCACAAACACTAAGAAAGTTTGTTTTTGGATTCCAAACAAGATTTTAACGCTTTGAGGAGTTCAAATAACGTGTTTTTAGATCATTTGTATCGTATCTTTTACTACATAACTTTTCACCAAATTTCACAAACACTAATAAAGTTTGTTTTCAGATTCAAAACAAGATTTTAACGCTTTGAGGAGTTCAAATAACGTGTTTTTAGATCATTTGTATCGTATCTTTTACTACATAACTTTTCACCAAATTTCACAAACACTATGAAAGTTTGTGTTTCGATTTCAAAACAAGATTTTAACGCATTGAGGAGTTCAAATAGCGTGTTTTTAAGATCATTTGTATCGTATCTTTTAGTACATAACTTTTCACCAAATTTCACAAACACTAAGAAATTTTGTTTTTCGATTCAAAACAAGATTTTAACGCTTTGAGGAGTTCAAATAACGTGTTTTTAGATCATTTGTATCGTATCTTTTAGTACATAACTTTTCACCAAATTTCACAAACACCAAGAAAGTTTGTTTTTCGATTCAAAACAAGATTTTAACGCTTTGAGGAGTTCAAATAACTTGTTTTTAGATAATTTGTATCGAATTTTTTACGACATAACTTTTCACCAAATTTCACAAACACTAAGAAAGTTTGTGTTTCGATTTCAAAACAACATTTTAACGCTTTGAGGAGTTCAAATAACGTGTTTTTAGATCATTTGTATCGTATCTTTTAGTACATAACTTTTCACCAAATTTCAAAAACACTAAGAAAGTTTGTTTTTCGATTCAAAACGAACTTTTAACGCTTTGAGGAGTTCAAATAACGTGTTTTTAGATCATTTGTATCGTATCTTTTAGTACATAACTTTTCACCAAATTTCACAAACACTAAGAAAGTTTGTTTTTCGATTCAAAACAAGATTTTAACGCTTTGAGGAGTTCAAATAACGTATTTTTAAATCATTTGTACCGTATCTTTTACTACATAACTTTTCACCAAATTTCACTAACACTAAGAAAGTTTGTTTTTCGATTCAAAACGAACTTTTAACGCTTTGAGGAGTTCAAATAACTTGTTTTTAGATCATTTGTATCGAATTTTTTACGACATAACTTTTCACCAAATTTCACAAACACTAAGAAAGTTTGTGTTTCGATTTCAAAACAACATTTTAACGCTTTGAGGAGTTCAAATAACGTGTTTTTAGATCATTTGTATCGTATCTTTTAGTACATAACTTTTCACCAAATTTCAAAAACACTAAGAAAGTTTGTTTTTCGATTCAAAACGAACTTTTAACGCTTTGAGGAGTTCAAATAACGTGTTTTTAGATCATTTGTATCGTATCTTTTAGTACATAACTTTTCACCAAATTTCACAAACACTAAGAAAATTTGATTTTCGATTTCAAAACATGATTTTTACGCTTTGAGGATTTCAAATAACGTGTTTTTAGATCATTTGTATCGTATCTTTTAGTACATAACTTTTCACCAAATTTCACAAACACTAAGAAAATTTGTTTTTGGAATCAAAACAAAATTTTAACGCTTTGAGGAGTTCAAATAACGTGTTTTTAGATCATTTGTATCGTATCTTTTACTACATAACTTTTCACCAAATTTCACTAACACTAAGAAAGTTTGTTTTCCGATTCAAAACAAGATTTTAACGCGTTGAGGAGTTCAAATAACGTGTTTTTAGATCATTTGTATCGTTTCTTTTACTACATAACTTTTCACCAAATTTCACAAACACTAAGAAAGTTCGTGTTTCGATTTCAAAACAAGATTTTAACGCTTTGAGGAGTTCAAATAACGTGTTTTTAAGATTATTTGTATCGTATCTTTTAGTACATAACTTTTCACCAAATTTCACAAACACTAAGAAAGTTTGTGTTTCGATTTCAATACAAGATTTTAACGCTTTGAGGAGTTCAAATAACGTGTTTTTAGATCATTTGTATCGTATCTTTTAGTACATAACTTTTCACCAAATTTCACAAACACTAAGAAAGTTTGTTTTTCGATTCAAAACAAGATTTTAACGCTTTGAAGAGTTCAAATAACTTGTTTTTAGATCATTTGTATCGAATCTTTTACGGCATAACTTTTCACCAAATTTCACAAACACTAAGAAAGTTTGTGTTTCGATTTCAAAACAACATTTTAATACTTTGAGGAGTTCAAATAACGTGTTTTTAGATCATTTGTATCGTATCATTTAGTACATAACTTTTCTTCAAATTTCACAAACACTAAGAAAGTTTGTTTTTCGATTCAAAACAAGATTTTAACGCTTTGAGGAGTTCAAATAACGTGTTTTTAGATCATTTGTATCGTATCTTTTACTACATAACTTTTCACCAAATTTCACAAACACTAAGAAAGTTTGTTTATGGATTCAAAACAAGATTTTAACGCTTTGAGGAGTTCAAATAACGTATTTTTAGATCATTTGTATAGTATGTTTTACAACATAACTTTTCACCAAATTTCACTAACACTAAGAAAGTTTGTTTTTCGATTCAAAACGAACTTTTAACGCTTTGAGGAGTTCAAATAACGTGTTTTTAGATCATTTGTATCGTATCTTTTGCTACATAACTTTTCACAAAATTTCACAAACACTAAGAAAGTTTGTGTTTCGATTTCAAAACAAGATTTTAACGCTTTGAGGAGTTCAAATAACGTGTTTTTAGATCATTTGTATCGTATCTTTTAGTACATAACTTTTCACCAAATTTCACAAACACTAAGAAAGTTTGTTTTTGGAATCAAAACAAGATTTTAACGCTTTGAGGAGTTCAAATAACGTGTTTTTAGATCATTTGTATCGTATCTTTTACTACATAACTTTTCACCAAATTTCACTAACACTAAGAAAGTTTGTTTTTGGATTCAAAACAAGATTTTAACGCTTTGAGGAGTTCAAATAACGTGTTTTTAGATCATTTGTATCGTATCTTTTACTACATAACTTTTCACCAAATTTCACCAACACTTAGAAAGTTTGTTTTTCGATTCAAAACAAACTTTTAACGCTTTGAGGAGTTCAAATAACGTGTTTTTAGATCATTTGTATCGTATCTTTTACTACATAACTTTTCACAAAATTTCACAAACACTAAGAAAGTTTGTTTTTGGATTCAAAACAAGATTTTAACGCTTTGAGGAGTTCAAATAACGTGTTTTTAGATCATTTGTATCGTATCTTTTACTACATAACTTTTCTCCAAATTTCACAAACACTAATAAAGTTTGTTTTCCGATTCAAAACAAGATTTTAACGCGTTGAGGAGTTCAAATAACGTGTTTTTAGATCATTTGTATCGTTTCTTTTACTACATAACTTTTCACCAAATTTCACAAACACTAAGAAAGTTTGTGTTTCGATTTCAAAACAAGATTTTAACGCTTTGAGGAGTTCAAATAACGTGTTTTTAAGATTATTTGTATCGTATCTTTTAGTACATAACTTTTCACCAAATTTCACAAACACTAAGAAAGTTTGTTTTTCGATTCAAAACAAGATTTTAACGTATTGAGGAGTTCAAATAACGTGTTTTTAGATCATTTGTATCGTATATTTTAGTACATAACTTTTCACGAAATTTCACAAACACTAAGAAAGTTTGTTTTTCGATTCAAAACAAGATTTTCACACTTTGAAGAGTTCAAATAATTTGTTTTTAGATCATTTGTATCGAATCTTTTACGGCATAACTTTTCACCAAATTTCACAAACACTAAGAAAGTTTGTGTTTCGATTTCAAAACAACATTTTAACGCTTTGAGGAGTTCAAATAACGTGTTTTTAGATCATTTGTATCGTATCTTTTAGTACATAACTTTTCACCAAATTTCACAAACACTAAGAAAGTTTGTGTTTCGATTTGAAAACAAGATTTTAACGCTTTGAGGAGTTCAAATAACGTGTTTTTAATATTATTTGTATCGTATCTTTTATTACATAACTTTTCACCAAATTTAACAAACACTAAGAAAGTTTGTTTTTCGATTCAAAACAAGATTTTAACGCTTTGAGGAGTTCAAATAACGTGTTTTTAGATCATTTGTATCGTATCTTTTAGTACATAACTTTTCTCCAAATTTCACAAACACTAAGAAAGTTTGTTTTTCGATTCAAAACAAGATTTTAACACTTTGAAGAGTTCAAATAACTTGTTTTTAAATCATTTGTATCGAATCTTTTACGGCATAACTTTTCACCAAATTTCACAAACACTAAGAAAGTTTGTGTTTCGATTTCAAAACAACATTTTAACGCTTTGAGGAGTTCAAATAACGTGTTTTTAGATCATTTGTATCGTATCATTTAGTACATAACTTTTCACCAAATTTCACAAACACTAAGAAAGTTTGTTTTTCGATTCAAAACAAGATTTTAACGCTTTGAGGAGTTAAAATAACGTGTTTTTAGATCATTTGTATCGTATCTTTTACTACATAACTTTTCACCAAATTTCACTAACACTAAGAAAGTTTGTTTTTGGATTCAAAACAAGATTTTAACGCTTTGAGGAATTCAAATAACGTGTTTTTAGATCATTTGTATCGTATCTTTTACTACATAACTTTTCACCAAATTTCACCAACACTTAGAAAGTTTGTTTTTCGATTCAAAACAAGATTTTCACACTTTGAAGAGTTCAAATAACTTGTTTTTAGATCATTTGTATCGAATCATTTACGGCATAACTTTTCACCAAATTTCACAAACACTAAGAAAGTTTGTGTTTCGATTTCAAAACAATCTTTCAACATTCGTAGGAGTTCAAATAACGTGTTTTGAGATGATTTGGATCGAATCTTTCACTACGTAACTTTTCACCAAATTGTACAAGCACTAAGAAAGTTTTCTTTTCAATTCATAGCAATCTTTTTACGCTTTGAGGAGTTCAAATAACGTGTTTTTACATCATTTGTATCATATCTTTTACAACATAACTTTTCACGAAATTTTACAAACACAAAGAAGGTTTGTTTTTCGATTCAAAACAATCTTTTAACGTTATGAGGAGTTCAAATAACGTGTTTTTGAGATGGTTTGGATCAAATCTTTCAATACGTAACTTTTCACCAAATTGTACAAACACTAAGAAAGTTTGTTTTTCGATTCAAAACAATATTTTAAAATTCTGAGGAGTTCAAATAACGTGTTTTTTAGATTGTTTGGATCGAATCTTTCACTACGTAACTTTTCACCAAATTGTAAAAACACTAAGAGAGTTTGCTTTTCGATTCATAGCATTCTTTTTACGCTTTGAGAAACTTCAAATTACTTGTTTTTAGATCATTTGTATCGTATCTTTAACTACATAACTTTTCACGAAATTTTACAAACACTAAGAAAGTTTGTTTTTCGAATCAAAACAATCTTTTAACATTCTTAGGAGTTCAAATAACGTGTTTTGAGATGATTTGGATCGAATCTTTCACTTAACTTTTCACCAAATTTCACAAACACTAAGAAAGTTTGTTTTTGGATTCCAAACAAGATTTTAACGCTTTGAGGAGTTCAAATAACGTGTTTTTAGATCATTTGTATCGTATCTTTTACTACATAACTTTTCACCAAATTTCACAAACACTAATAAAGTTTGTTTTCAGATTCAAAACAAGATTTTAACGCTTTGAGGAGTTCAAATAACGTGTTTTTAGATCATTTGTATCGTATCTTTTACTACATAACTTTTCACCAAATTTCACAAACACTATGAAAGTTTGTGTTTCGATTTCAAAACAAGATTTTAACGCATTGAGGAGTTCAAATAGCGTGTTTTTAAGATCATTTGTATCGTATCTTTTAGTACATAACTTTTCACCAAATTTCACAAACACTAAGAAATTTTGTTTTTCGATTCAAAACAAGATTTTAACGCTTTGAGGAGTTCAAATAACGTGTTTTTAGATCATTTGTATCGTATCTTTTAGTACATAACTTTTCACCAAATTTCACAAACACCAAGAAAGTTTGTTTTTCGATTCAAAACAAGATTTTAACGCTTTGAGGAGTTCAAATAACTTGTTTTTAGATAATTTGTATCGAATTTTTTACGACATAACTTTTCACCAAATTTCACAAACACTAAGAAAGTTTGTGTTTCGATTTCAAAACAACATTTTAACGCTTTGAGGAGTTCAAATAACGTGTTTTTAGATCATTTGTATCGTATCTTTTAGTACATAACTTTTCACCAAATTTCAAAAACACTAAGAAAGTTTGTTTTTCGATTCAAAACGAACTTTTAACGCTTTGAGGAGTTCAAATAACGTGTTTTTAGATCATTTGTATCGTATCTTTTAGTACATAACTTTTCACCAAATTTCACAAACACTAAGAAAGTTTGTTTTTCGATTCAAAACAAGATTTTAACGCTTTGAGGAGTTCAAATAACGTATTTTTAAATCATTTGTACCGTATCTTTTACTACATAACTTTTCACCAAATTTCACTAACACTAAGAAAGTTTGTTTTTCGATTCAAAACGAACTTTTAACGCTTTGAGGAGTTCAAATAACTTGTTTTTAGATCATTTGTATCGAATTTTTTACGACATAACTTTTCACCAAATTTCACAAACACTAAGAAAGTTTGTGTTTCGATTTCAAAACAACATTTTAACGCTTTGAGGAGTTCAAATAACGTGTTTTTAGATCATTTGTATCGTATCTTTTAGTACATAACTTTTCACCAAATTTCAAAAACACTAAGAAAGTTTGTTTTTCGATTCAAAACGAACTTTTAACGCTTTGAGGAGTTCAAATAACGTGTTTTTAGATCATTTGTATCGTATCTTTTAGTACATAACTTTTCACCAAATTTCACAAACACTAAGAAAATTTGATTTTCGATTTCAAAACATGATTTTTACGCTTTGAGGATTTCAAATAACGTGTTTTTAGATCATTTGTATCGTATCTTTTAGTACATAACTTTTCACCAAATTTCACAAACACTAAGAAAATTTGTTTTTGGAATCAAAACAAAATTTTAACGCTTTGAGGAGTTCAAATAACGTGTTTTTAGATCATTTGTATCGTATCTTTTACTACATAACTTTTCACCAAATTTCACTAACACTAAGAAAGTTTGTTTTCCGATTCAAAACAAGATTTTAACGCGTTGAGGAGTTCAAATAACGTGTTTTTAGATCATTTGTATCGTTTCTTTTACTACATAACTTTTCACCAAATTTCACAAACACTAAGAAAGTTCGTGTTTCGATTTCAAAACAAGATTTTAACGCTTTGAGGAGTTCAAATAACGTGTTTTTAAGATTATTTGTATCGTATCTTTTAGTACATAACTTTTCACCAAATTTCACAAACACTAAGAAAGTTTGTGTTTCGATTTCAATACAAGATTTTAACGCTTTGAGGAGTTCAAATAACGTGTTTTTAGATCATTTGTATCGTATCTTTTAGTACATAACTTTTCACCAAATTTCACAAACACTAAGAAAGTTTGTTTTTCGATTCAAAACAAGATTTTAACGCTTTGAAGAGTTCAAATAACTTGTTTTTAGATCATTTGTATCGAATCTTTTACGGCATAACTTTTCACCAAATTTCACAAACACTAAGAAAGTTTGTGTTTCGATTTCAAAACAACATTTTAATACTTTGAGGAGTTCAAATAACGTGTTTTTAGATCATTTGTATCGTATCATTTAGTACATAACTTTTCTTCAAATTTCACAAACACTAAGAAAGTTTGTTTTTCGATTCAAAACAAGATTTTAACGCTTTGAGGAGTTCAAATAACGTGTTTTTAGATCATTTGTATCGTATCTTTTACTACATAACTTTTCACCAAATTTCACAAACACTAAGAAAGTTTGTTTATGGATTCAAAACAAGATTTTAACGCTTTGAGGAGTTCAAATAACGTATTTTTAGATCATTTGTATAGTATGTTTTACAACATAACTTTTCACCAAATTTCACTAACACTAAGAAAGTTTGTTTTTCGATTCAAAACGAACTTTTAACGCTTTGAGGAGTTCAAATAACGTGTTTTTAGATCATTTGTATCGTATCTTTTGCTACATAACTTTTCACAAAATTTCACAAACACTAAGAAAGTTTGTGTTTCGATTTCAAAACAAGATTTTAACGCTTTGAGGAGTTCAAATAACGTGTTTTTAGATCATTTGTATCGTATCTTTTAGTACATAACTTTTCACCAAATTTCACAAACACTAAGAAAGTTTGTTTTTGGAATCAAAACAAGATTTTAACGCTTTGAGGAGTTCAAATAACGTGTTTTTAGATCATTTGTATCGTATCTTTTACTACATAACTTTTCACCAAATTTCACTAACACTAAGAAAGTTTGTTTTTGGATTCAAAACAAGATTTTAACGCTTTGAGGAGTTCAAATAACGTGTTTTTAGATCATTTGTATCGTATCTTTTACTACATATCTTTTCACCAAATTTCACCAACACTTAGAAAGTTTGTTTTTCGATTCAAAACAAACTTTTAACGCTTTGAGGAGTTCAAATAACGTGTTTTTAGATCATTTGTATCGTATCTTTTACTACATAACTTTTCACAAAATTTCACAAACACTAAGAAAGTTTGTTTTTGGATTCAAAACAAGATTTTAACGCTTTGAGGAGTTCAAATAACGTGTTTTTAGATCATTTGTATCGTATCTTTTACTACATAACTTTTCTCCAAATTTCACAAACACTAATAAAGTTTGTTTTCCGATTCAAAACAAGATTTTAACGCGTTGAGGAGTTCAAATAACGTGTTTTTAGATCATTTGTATCGTTTCTTTTACTACATAACTTTTCACCAAATTTCACAAACACTAAGAAAGTTTGTGTTTCGATTTCAAAACAAGATTTTAACGCTTTGAGGAGTTCAAATAACGTGTTTTTAAGATTATTTGTATCGTATCTTTTAGTACATAACTTTTCACCAAATTTCACAAACACTAAGAAAGTTTGTTTTTCGATTCAAAACAAGATTTTAACGTATTGAGGAGTTCAAATAACGTGTTTTTAGATCATTTGTATCGTATCTTTTAGTACATAACTTTTCACCAAATTTCACAAACACTAAGAAAGTTTGTGTTTCGATTTGAAAACAAGATTTTAACGCTTTGAGGAGTTCAAATAACGTGTTTTTAATATTATTTGTATCGTATCTTTTATTACATAACTTTTCACCAAATTTAACAAACACTAAGAAAGTTTGTTTTTCGATTCAAAACAAGATTTTAACGCTTTGAGGAGTTCAAATAACGTGTTTTTAGATCATTTGTATCGTATCTTTTAGTACATAACTTTTCACCAAATTTCACAAACACTAAGAAAGTTTGTGTTTCGATTTGAAAACAAGATTTTAACGCTTTGAGGAGTTCAAATAACGTGTTTTTAATATTATTTGTATCGTATCTTTTATTACATAACTTTTCACCAAATTTAACAAACACTAAGAAAGTTTGTTTTTCGATTCAAAACAAGATTTTAACGCTTTGAGGAGTTCAAATAACGTGTTTTTAGATCATTTGTATCGTATCTTTTAGTACATAACTTTTCACCAAATTTCACAAACACTAAGAAAGTTTGTTTTTCGATTCAAAACAAGATTTTAACACTTTGAAGAGTTCAAATAACTTGTTTTTAAATCATTTGTATCGAATCTTTTACGGCATAACTTTTCACCAAATTTCACAAACACTAAGAAAGTTTGTGTTTCGATTTCAAAACAACATTTTAACGCTTTGAGGAGTTCAAATAACGTGTTTTTAGATCATTTGTATCGTATCATTTAGTACATAACTTTTCACCAAATTTCACAAACACTAAGAAAGTTTGTTTTTCGATTCAAAACAAGATTTTAACGCTTTGAGGAGTTCAAATAACGTGTTTTTAGATCATTTGTATCGTATCTTTTACTACATTATTTTTCACCAAATTTCACAAACACTAAGAAAGTTTGTTTTTGGATTCAAAACAAGATTTTAACGCTTTGAGGAGTTCAAATAACGTATTTTTAAATCATTTGTATCGTATCTTTTACTACATAACTTTTCACCAAATTTCACTAACACTAAGAAAGTTTGTTTTTCGATTCAAAACGAACTTTTAACGCTTTGAGGAGTTCAAATAACGTGTTTTTAGATCATTTGTATCGTATCTTTTACTACACAACTTTTCACAAAATTTCACAAACACTAAGAAAGTTTGTGTTTCGATTTCAAAACAAGATTTTATCGCGTTGAGGAGTTCAAACAACGTGTTTTTAGATCATTTGTATCGTATCTTTTAGTACATAACTTTTCACCAAATTTCACAAACACTAAGAAAGTTTGTTTTTGGAATCAAAACAAGATTTTAACGCTTTGAGGAGTTCAAATAACGTGTTTTTAGATCATTTGTATCGTATCTTTTACTACATAACTTTTCACCAAATTTCACAAACACGAAGAAAGTTTGTTTTTCGATTCAAAACGAACTTTTAACGCTTTGAGGAGTTCAAATAACGTGTTTTTAGATCATTTGTATCGTATCTTTTACTACATAACTTTTCACCAAATTTCTCAAACACTAATAAAGTTTGTTTTCCGATTCAAAACAAGATTTTAACGCGTTGAGGAGTTCAAATAACGTGTTTTTAGATCATTTGTATCGTTTCTTTTACTACATAACTTTTCACCAAATTTCACTAACACTAAGAAAGTTTGTTTTTCGATTCAAAACGAACTTTTAACGCTTTGAGGAGTTCAAATAACGTGTTTTTAGATCATTTGTATCGTATCTTTTACTACATAACTTTTCACAAAATTTCACAAACACTAAGAAAGTTTGTGTTTTGATTTCAAAACAAGATTTTATCGCGTTGAGGAGTTCAAACAACGTGTTTTTAGATCATTTGTATCGTATCTTTTAGTACATAACTTTTCACCAAATTTCACAAACACTAAGAAAGTTTGTTTTTGGAATCAAAACAAGATTTTAACGCTTTGAGGAGTTAAAATAACGTGTTTTTAGATCATTTGTATCGTATCTTTTACTACATAACTTTTCACCAAATTTCACTAACACTAAGAAAGTTTGTTTTTGGATTCAAAACAAGATTTTAACGCTTTGAGGAATTCAAATAACGTGTTTTTAGATCATTTGTATCGTATCTTTTACTACATAACTTTTCACCAAATTTCACCAACACTTAGAAAGTTTGTTTTTCGATTCAAAACAAGATTTTCACACTTTGAAGAGTTCAAATAACTTGTTTTTAGATCATTTGTATCGAATCATTTACGGCATAAGTTTTCACCAAATTTCACAAACACTAAGAAAGTTTGTGTTTCGATTTCAAAACAACATTTTAACGCTTTGAGGAGTTCAAATAACGTGTTTTTAGATCATTTGTATCGTATCATTTAGTACATAACTTTTCATCAAATATCAGAAACACTAAGAAAGTTTGTTTTTCGATTCAAAACAAGATTTTAACGCTCTGAGGAGTTCAAATAACGTGTTTTTAGATCATTTGTATCGTATCTTTTACTACAAAACTT
Organism: Luzula sylvatica; assembly: GCA_946800325.1. NCBI lineage: Eukaryota > Viridiplantae > Streptophyta > Magnoliopsida > Poales > Juncaceae > Luzula > Luzula sylvatica. The sequence continues at coordinate 71,607,485 of OX326959.1, read as the reverse complement.
TTCACCAAATTTCACAAACACTAAGAAAGTTTGTTTTTGGATTCAAAACAAGATTTTAACGCTTTGAGGAGTTCAAATAACGTATTTTTAGATCATTTGTATCGTCTCTTTTACTACATAACTTTTCACCAAATTTCACTAACACTAAGAAAGTTTGTTTTTCGATTCAAAACGAACTTTTATAGCTTTGAGGATTTCAAATAACGTGTTTTTGGATCATTTGTATCGTATCTTTTACTACATAACTTTTCACAAAATTTCACAAACACTAAGAAAGTTTGTGTTTCGATTTCAAAACAAGATTTTAACGCTTTGAGGAGTTCAAATAACGTGTTTTTAGATCATTTGTATGGTATCTTTTAGTACATAACTTTTCACCAAATTTCACAAACACTAAGAAAGTTTGTTTTTGGAATCAAAACACGATTTTAACGCTTTGAGGAGTTCAAATAACGTGTTTTTAGATCATTTGTATCGTATCTTTTACTACATAACTTTTCACCAAATTTCACAAACACTAAGAAAGCTTGTTTTCCGATTCAAAACAAGATTTTAACGCGTTGAGGAGTTCAAATAACGTGTTTTTAGATCATTTGTATCGTTTCTTTTACTACATAACTTTTCACCAAATTTCACAAACACTAAGAAAGTTTGTGTTTCGATTTCAAAACAAGATTTTAACGCTTTGAGGATTTCAAATAACGTGTTTTTAAGATTATTTGTATCGTATCTTTTAATACATAACTTTTCACCAAATTTCACAAACACTAAGAAAGTTTGTTTTTCGATTCAAAACAAGATTTTAACGCTTTGAGGAGTTCAAATAACGTGTTTTTAGATCATTTGTATCGTATCTTTTAGTACATAACTTTTCACCAAATTTCACAAACACTAAGAAAGTTTGTTTTTCGATTCAAAACAAGATTTTAACACTTTGAAGAGTTCAAATAACTTGTTTTTAGATCATTTGTATCAAATCTTTTACGGCATAACTTTTCACCAAATTTCACAAACACTAAGAAAGTTTGTGTTTCGATTTCAAAACAACATTTTAACGCTTTGAGGAGTTCAAATAACGTGTTTTTAGATCATTTGTATCGTATCATTTAGTACATAACTTTTCACCAAATTTCACAAACACTAAGAAAGTTTGTTTTTCGATTCAAAACAAGATTTTAACGCTTTGAGGAGTTCAAATAACGTGTTTTTAGATCATTTGTATCGTATCTTTTACTACATAACTTTTCACCAAATTTCACAAACACGAAGAAAGTGTGTTTTTCGATTCAAAACGAACTTTTAACGCTTTGGGGAGTTCAAATAACGTGTTTTTAGATCATTTGTATCGTATCTTTTACTACATAACTTTTCACCAAATTTCCCAAACACTAATAAAGTTTGTTTTCCGATTCAAAACAAGATTTTAACGCGTTGAGGAGTTCAAATAACGTGTTTTTAGATCATTTGTATCGTTTCTTTTACTACATAACTTTTCACCAAATTTCACAAACACTAAGAAAGATTGTGTTTCGATTTCAAAACAAGATTTTAACGCTTTGAGGAGTTCAAATAACGTGTTTTTAAGATTATTTGTATCGTATCTTTTAGTACATAACTTTTCACCAAATTTAACAAACACTAAGAAAGTTTGTTTTTCGATTCAAAACAAGATTTTAACGCTTTGAGGAGTTCAAATAACGTGTTTTTAGATCATTTGTATCGTATCTTTTAGTACATAACTTTTCACCAAATTTCACAAACACTAAGAAAGTTTGTTTTTCGATTCAAAACAAGATTTTAACACTTTGAAGAGTTCAAATAACTTGTTTTTAAATCATTTGTATCGAATCTTTTACGGCATAACTTTTCACCAAATTTCACAAACACTAAGAAAGTTTGTGTTTCGATTTCAAAACAACATTTTAACGCTTTGAGGAGTTCAAATAACGTGTTTTTAGATCATTTGTATCGTATCATTTAGTACTTAACTTTTCACCAAATTCCACAAACACTAAGAAAGTTTGTTTTTCGATTCAAAACAAGATTTTAACGCTTTGAGGAGTTCAAATAACGTGTTTTTAGATCATTTGTATCGTATCTTTTACTACATAATTTTTCACCAAATTTCACAAACACTAAGAAAGTTTGTTTTTGGATTCAAAACAAGATTTTAATGCTTTGAGGAGTTCAAATAACGTATTTTTAAATCATTTGTATCGTATCTTTTAGTACATAACTTTTCACCAAATTTCACAAACACTGAGTAAGTTTGTTTTTCGATTCAAAACGAACTTTTAACGCTTTGAGGAGTTCAAATAACGTGTTTTTAGATCATTTGAATCGTATCTTTTACTACATAACTTTTCACAAAATATCACAAACACTAAGAAAGTTTGTGTTTCGATTTCAAAACAAGATTTTAACGCTTTGAGGAGTTCAAATAACGTGATTTTAGATCATTTGTATCGTATCATTTAGTACATAACTTTTCACCAAATTTCACAAACACTAAGAAAGTTTGTTTTTCTATTCAAAACAAGATTTTAACGCTTTGAGGAGTTCAAATAATGTGTTTTTAGATCATTTGTATCGTATCTTTTACTACATAACTTTTCACCAAATTTCACAAACACTAAGAAAGTTTGTTTTTGGATTAAAAACAAGATTTTAACTCTTTGAGGAGTTCAAATAACGTATTTTTAAATCATTTGTATCGTATCTTTTACTACATAACTTTTCACCAAATTTCACTAACACTAAGAAAGTTTGTTTTTCGATTCAAAACAAGATTTTAACGCTTTGAAGAGTTCAAATAACGTGTTTTTAGATCATTTGTATCGTATCTTTTACTACATAACTTTTCACCAAATTTCACAAACATTAAGAAAGTTTGTTTTTGGATTCAAAACAAGATTTTAACGCTTTGAGGAGTTCAAATAACGTATTTTTAAATCATTTGTATCGTATCTTTTACTACATAACTTTTCACCAAATTTCACTAACACTAAGAAAGTTTTTTTTCGATTCAAAACGAACTTTTAACGCTTTGAGGAGTTCAAATAACGTGTTTTTAGATCATTTGTATCGTATCTTTTGCTACATAACTTATCACAAAATTTCACAAACACTAAGAAAGTTTGTGTTTCGATTTCAAAACAAGATTTTATCGCGTTGAGGAGTTCAAACAACGTGTTTTTAGATCATTTGTATCGTATCTTTTAGTACATAACTTTTCACCAAATTTCACAAACACTAAGAAAGTTTGTTTTTGGAATCAAAACAAGATTTTAACGCTTTGAGGAGTTCAAATAACGTGTTTTTAGATCATTTGTATCGTATCTTTTACTACATAACTTTTCACCAAATTTCACTAACACTAAGAAAGTTTGTTTTTGGATTCAAAACAAGATTTTAACGCTTTGAGGAGTTCAAATAACGTGTTTTTAGATCATTTGTATCGTATCTTTTACTACATAACTTTTCACCAAATTTCACCAACAGTTAGAAAGTTTGTTTTTCGATTCAAAACGAACTTTTAACGCTTTGAGGAGTTCAAATAACGTGTTTTTAGATCATTTGTATCGTATCTTTTACTACATACCTTTTCACCAAATTTCACAAACACTAAGAAAGTTTGTGTTTCGATTTCAAAACAAGATTTTAATGCTTTGAGGAGTTCAAATAACGTGTTTTTAGATAATTTGTATCGTATCTTTTAGTACATAACTTTTCACCAAATTTCACAAAGACTAAGAAAGTTTGTTTTTCGATTCAAAACAAGATTTTAACGCTTTGAGGAGTTCAAATAACGTGTTTTTAGATCATTTGTATCGTATCTTTTACTACATAACTTTTCATCAAATTTCACAAACACTAAGAAAGTTTGTTTTTGGATTCAAAACAAGATTTTAACCCTTTGAGGAGTTCAAATAACGTATTTTTAAATCATTTGTATCGTATCTTTTACTACATAACTTTTCACCAAATTTCACTAACACTAAGAAAGTTTGTTTTTCGATTCAAAACGAACTTTTAACGCTTTGAGGAGTTCAAATAACGTGTTTTTAGATCATTTGTATCGTATCTTTTACTACATAACTTTTCACAAAATTTCACAAACACTAAGAAAGTTTGTGTTTCGATTTCAAAACAAGATTGTATCGCGTTGAGGAGTTCAAACAGCGTGTTTTTAGATCATTTGTATCGTATCTAAGTACATAACTTTTCACCAAATTTCACAAACACTAAGAAAGTTTGTTTTTGGAATCAAAACAAGATTTTAACGTTTTGAGGAGTTCAAATAACGTGTTTTTAGATCATTTGTATCGTATCTTTTTTACTACATAACTTTTCACCAAATTTTACAAGCACTAAGAAAGTTTGTTTTTCGATTCAAAATAAGATTTTAACGCTTTGAGGAGTTCAAATAACTTGTTTTTAGATCATTTGCATCGTATCTTTTTTACTACATAACTTTTCACCAAATTTTACAAGCACTAAGAAAGTTTGTTTTTCGATTCAAAATAAGATTTTAACGCTTTGAGGAGTTCAAATAACTTGTTTTTAGATCATTTGTATCGTATCTTTTACGGCATAACTTTTCACCAAATTTCACAAACACTAAGAAAGTTTGTGTTTCAATTTCAAAACAAGATTTTAACGCTTTGAGGAGTTCAAATAACGTGTTTTTAGATCACTTGAATCGTATCTTTTAGTACATAACTTTTCACCAAATTTCACAAACACAAAGAAAGTTTGTTTTTCGATTCAAAACAAGATTTTAACGCTTTGAGGAATTCAAAAACATGTTTTTAGATCATTTGCATCGTATCTTTTTTACTACATAACTTTTCACCAAATTTTACAAACACTAAGAAAGTTTGTTTTTCGATTCAAAACAAGATTTTAACGCTTTGAGGAGTTCAAATAACGTGTTTTTAGATCATTTGTATCGTATCTTTTACTACATAACTTTTCACCAAATTTCACAAACACTAAGAAAGTTTGTTTTTGGATTCAAAACAAGATTTTAACGCTTTGAGGAGTTCATATAACGTGTTTTTAGATCATTTGTATCGTATCTTTTACGACATAACTTTTCACCAAATTTCACAAACACTAAGAAAGTTTGTTTTTCGATTCAAAACGAACTTTTAACGCTTTGAGGAGTTCAAATAACATGTTTTTAGATCATTTGTATCGTATCTTTTACCACATAACTTTTCACCAAATTTCACAAACACTAAGAAAGTTTGTGTTTCAATTTCAAAACAAGATTTTAACGCTTTGAGGAGTTCAAATAACGTGTTTTTAGATCATTTGTATCGTATCTTTTACTACATAACTTTTCACCAAATTTCACAAACACTAAGAAAGTTTGTTTTTGGAATCAAAACAAGATTTTAACGCTTTGAGGAGTTCAAATAACGTGTTTTTAGATCATTTGAATCGTATCTTTTAGTACATAACTTTTCACCAAATTTCACAAACACAAAGAAAGTTTGTTTTTCGATTCAAAACAAGATTTTAACGCTTTGAGGAGTTCAAAAACATGTTTTTAGATCATTTGCATCGTATCTTTTTTACTACATAACTTTTCACCAAATTTTACAAACACTAAGAAAGTTTGTTTTTCGATTCAAAACAAGATTTTAACGCTTTGAGGAGTTCAAATAACGTGTTTTTAGATCATTTGTATCGTATCTTTTACTACATAACTTTTCACCAAATTTCACAAACACTAAGAAAGTTTGTTTTTGGATTCAAAACAAGATTTTAACGCTTTGAGGAGTTCAAATAACGTGTTTTTAGATCATTTGTATCGTATCTTTTACGACATAACTTTTCACCAAATTTCACAAACACTAAGAAAGTTTGTTTTTCGATTCAAAACGAACTTTTAACGCTTTGAGGAGTTCAAATAACATGTTTTTAGATCATTTGTATCGTATATTTTACCACATAACTTTTCACCAAATTTCACAAACACTAAGAAAGTTTGTGTTTCAATTTCAAAACAAGATTTTAACGCTTTGAGGAGTTCAAATAACGTGTTTTTAGATCATTTGTATCGTATCTTTTACTACATAACTTTTCACCAAATTTCACACACACTAAGAAAGTTTGTGTTTCGATTTCAAAACAAGATTTTAACGCTTTGAGGAGTTCAAATAACGTGTTTTTAAGATCATTTGTATCGTATCTTTTAGTACATAACTTTTCACCAAATTTCACAAACACTAAGAAAGTTTGTTTTTCGATTCAAAACAGGATTTTAACGCTTTGAGGAGTTCAAATAACGTGTTTTTAGATCATTTGTATCGTATCTTTTACTACATAAGTTTTCACCAAATTTTACAAACACTAAGAAAGTTTGTTTTTCTATTCAAAACAAGATTTTAACGCTTTGGGGAGTTCAAATAACGTGTTTTTAGATCATTTGTATCGTATCTTTTACTACATAACTTTTCACCAAATTTCACAAACACTAAGAAAGTTTGTGTTTCGATTTCAAAACAAGATTTTAACGTTTTGAGGAGTTCAAATAATGTGTTTTTAAGATCATTTGTATCGTATCTTTTAGTAGATAACTTTTCACCAAATTTCACAAACACTAAGAAATTTTGTTTTTCGATTCAAAACAAGATTTTAACGCTTTGAGGAGTTCAAATAACGTGTTTTTAGATCATTTGTATCGTATCTTTTAGTACATAACTTTTCACCAAATTTCACAAACACTAAGAAAGTTTGTTTTTCGATTCAAAACAAGATTTTAACGTTTTGAGGAGTACAAATAACTTGTTTTTAGATCATTTATATCGTATCTTTTACGACATATCTTTTCACCAAATTTCACAAACACTAGGAATGTTTGTGTTTCGATTTCAATACATGATTTTAATGCATTGAGGAGTTCATATAACATGTTTTGAGATCATTTGCATCGTATGTTTTACTACATAACTTTTCACCAAATTTCACAAACACTAAGAAAGTTTGTTTTTCGGTTCAAAACAATATTTTAACGCTTTGATGAGTTCAAATAACGTGTTTTTAGATCATTTGTATCGTATCTTTTAGTACATAACTTTTAACCAAATTTCACAAACACTAAGAAAGTTTGTTTTTCGATTCAAAACAAGATTTTAACGCTTTGAGCATTTCAAATAACGTGTTTTTAGATCATTTGTATCGTATCATTTAGTACATAACTTTTCACCAAATTTCACAAACACTAAGAAAGTTTGTTTTTCGATTCAAAACAAGATTTTAACGCTTTGAGAAGTTCAAAAACATCTTTTTAGACCATTTGGATCGTATCTTTTTTACTACATAACTTTTCACCAAATTTTGCAAACACTAAGAAAGTTTGTTTTTCGATTCAAAACAAGATTTTAACGCTTTGAGGAGTTCAAATAACGTGTTTTTAGATCATTTGTATCGTATCTTTTACTACATAACTATTCACTAATAAAGTTTGTTTTCCGATACAAAACAATATTTTAACGCTTTGAGGAATTCAAATAACGTGTTCTTAGATCATTTGTATCGTATCTTTTACTACATAACTTTTCACCAAATTTCACAAACACTAAGAAAGTTTGTGTTTCGATTTCAAAACAAGATTTTAACGCTTTGAGGAGTTCAAATAACGTGTTTTTAAGATCATTTGTATCGTATCTTTTAGTACATAACTTTTCACCAAATTTCACAAACACTAAGAAAGTTTGTTTTTCGATTCAAAACCAGATTTTAACGCTTTGAGGAGTTCAAATAACGTGTTTTTAGATCATTTGTATCGTATCTTTTACTACATAACTTTTCACCAAATTTCACAAACACTAATAAAGTTTGTTTTCCGATACAAAACAATATTTTAACGCTTTGAGGAATTCAAATAACGTGTTCTTAGATCATTTGTATCGTATCTTTTACTACATAACTTTTCACCAAATTTCACAAACACTAAGAAAGTTTGTGTTTCGATTTCAAAACAAGATTTTAACGCTTTGAGGAGTTCAAATAACGTGTTTTTAAGATCATTTGTATCGTATCTTTTAGTAGATAACTTTTCACCAAATTTCACAAACACTAAGAAAGTTTGTTTTTCGATTCAAAACAAGATTTTAACGCTTTGAGGAGTTCAAATAACTTGTTTTTAGATCATTTGTATCGTATCTTTTACGGCATAACTTTTCACCAAATTTCACAAACACTAAGAAAGTTTGTGTTTCAATTTCAAAAACAAGATTTTAACGCTTTGAGGAGTTCAAATAACGTGTTTTTAGATCATTTGTATCGTATCTTTTACTACATAACTTTTCACCAAATTTCACAAACACTAAGAAAGTTTGTGTTTCGATTTCAAAACAAGATTTTAACGCTTTGAGGAGTTCAAATAACGTGTTTTTAAGATCATTTGTATCGTATCTTTTACTACATAACTTTTCACCAAATTTCACAAACACTAAGAAAGTTTGTGTTTCGATTTCAAAACAAGATTTTAACGCTTTGAGGAGTTCAAATAACGTGTTTTTAGATCATTTGTATCGTATCTTTTAATACATAACTTTTCACCAAATTTCACAAACACTAAGAAAGTTTGTGTTTCAATTTCAAAACAAGATTTTAATGCTTTGAGGAGTTCAAATAACGTGTTTTTAAGATCATTTGTATCGTATCTTTTAGTAGATAACTTTTCACCAAATTTCACAAACACTAAGAAAGTTTGTTTTTCGATTCAAAACAAGATTTTAACGCTTTGAGGAGTTCAAATAACTTGTTTTTAGATCAATTGTATCGTATCTTTTACGGCATAACTTTTCACCAAATTTCACAAACACTAAGAAAGTTTGTGTTTCAATTTGAAAACAAGATTTTAACGCTTTGAGGAGTTCAAATAACGTGTTTTTAGATCATTTGTATCGTTTCTTTTACTACATAACTTTTCACCAAATTTCACAAGCACTAATAAAGTTTGTTTTCAGATACAAAACAAGATTTTAACGCTTTGAGGAATTCAAATAACGTGTTTTTAGATCATTTGTATCGTATCTTTTACTACATTACTTTTCACCAAATTTCACAAACACTAAGAAAGTTTGTGTTTCGATTTCAAAACAAGATTTTAACGCTTTGATGAGTTCAAATAACGTGTTTTTAAGATCATTTGTATCGTATCTTTTAGTACATAACTTTTCACCAAATTTCACAAACACTAAGAAAGTTTGTTTTTCGATTCAAAACAAGATTTTAACGCTTTGAGGAGTTCAAATAACGTGTTTTTAGATCATTTTTATCGTATCTTTTACTACATAAGTTTTCACCAAATTTTACAAACACTAAGAAAGTTTGTTTTTCTATTCAAAATAAGATTTTAACGTTTTGGGGAGTTCAAATAACGTGTTTTTAGATCATTTGTATCGTATCTTTTACTACATAACTTTTCACCAAATTTCACAAACACTAAGAAAGTTTGTGTTTCGATTTCAAAACAAGATTTTAACGCTCTGATGAGTTCAAATAACGTGTTTTTAGATCATTTGTATCGTATCTTTTAGTACATAACTTTTCACCAAATTTCACAAACACTAAGAAAGTTTGTTTTTCGATTCAAAACAAGATTTTAACGCTTTGAGGAGTTCAAATAACTTGTTTTTAGATCATTTGTATCGTATCTTTTACGGCATAACTTTTCACCAAATTTCACAAACACTAAGAAAGTTTGTGTTTCAATTTCAAAACAAGATTTTAACGCTTTGAGGAGTTCAAATAACGTGTTTTTAGATCATTTGTATCGTATCTTTTACTACATAACTTTTCACCAAATTTCACAAACACTAAGAAAGTTTGTTTTTGGAATCAAAACAAGATTTTAACGCTTTGAGGAGTTCAAATAACGTGTTTTTAGATCATTTGAATCGTATCTTTTAGTACATAACTTTTCACCAAATTTCACAAACACAAAGAAAGTTTGTTTTTCGATTCAAAACAAGATTTTAACGCTTTGAGGAGTTCAAAAACATGTTTTTAGATCATTTGCATCGTATCTTTTTTACTACATAACTTTTCACCAAATTTTACAAACACTAAGAAAGTTTGTTTTTCGATTCAAAACAAGATTTTAACGCTTTGAGGAGTTCAAATAACGTGTTTTTAGATCATTTGTATCGTATCTTTTACTACATAACTTTTCACCAAATTTCACAAACACTAAGAAAGTTTGTTTTTGGATTCAAAACAAGATTTTAACGCTTTGAGGAGTTCAAATAACGTGTTTTTAGATCATTTGTATCGTATCTTTTACGACATAACTTTTCACCAAATTTCACAAACACTAAGAAAGTTTGTTTTTCGATTCAAAACGAACTTTTAACGCTTTGAGGAGTTCAAATAACATGTTTTTAGATCATTTGTATCGTATATTTTACCACATAACTTTTCACCAAATTTCACAAACACTAAGAAAGTTTGTGTTTCAATTTCAAAACAAGATTTTAACGCTTTGAGGAGTTCAAATAACGTGTTTTTAGATCATTTGTATCGTATCTTTTACTACATAACTTTTCACCAAATTTCACACACACTAAGAAAGTTTGTGTTTCGATTTCAAAACAAGATTTTAACGCTTTGAGGAGTTCAAATAACGTGTTTTTAAGATCATTTGTATCGTATCTTTTAGTACATAACTTTTCACCAAATTTCACAAACACTAAGAAAGTTTGTTTTTCGATTCAAAACAGGATTTTAACGCTTTGAGGAGTTCAAATAACGTGTTTTTAGATCATTTGTATCGTATCTTTTACTACATAAGTTTTCACCAAATTTTACAAACACTAAGAAAGTTTGTTTTTCTATTCAAAACAAGATTTTAACGCTTTGGGGAGTTCAAATAACGTGTTTTTAGATCATTTGTATCGTATCTTTTACTACATAACTTTTCACCAAATTTCACAAACACTAAGAAAGTTTGTGTTTCGATTTCAAAACAAGATTTTAACGTTTTGAGGAGTTCAAATAATGTGTTTTTAAGATCATTTGTATCGTATCTTTTAGTAGATAACTTTTCACCAAATTTCACAAACACTAAGAAATTTTGTTTTTCGATTCAAAACAAGATTTTAACGCTTTGAGGAGTTCAAATAACGTGTTTTTAGATCATTTGTATCGTATCTTTTAGTACATAACTTTTCACCAAATTTCACAAACACTAAGAAAGTTTGTTTTTCGATTCAAAACAAGATTTTAACGTTTTGAGGAGTACAAATAACTTGTTTTTAGATCATTTATATCGTATCTTTTACGACATATCTTTTCACCAAATTTCACAAACACTAGGAATGTTTGTGTTTCGATTTCAATACATGATTTTAATGCATTGAGGAGTTCATATAACATGTTTTGAGATCATTTGCATCGTATGTTTTACTACATAACTTTTCACCAAATTTCACAAACACTAAGAAAGTTTGTTTTTCGGTTCAAAACAATATTTTAACGCTTTGATGAGTTCAAATAACGTGTTTTTAGATCATTTGTATCGTATCTTTTAGTACATAACTTTTAACCAAATTTCACAAACACTAAGAAAGTTTGTTTTTCGATTCAAAACAAGATTTTAACGCTTTGAGCATTTCAAATAACGTGTTTTTAGATCATTTGTATCGTATCATTTAGTACATAACTTTTCACCAAATTTCACAAACACTAAGAAAGTTTGTTTTTCGATTCAAAACAAGATTTTAACGCTTTGAGAAGTTCAAAAACATCTTTTTAGACCATTTGGATCGTATCTTTTTTACTACATAACTTTTCACCAAATTTTGCAAACACTAAGAAAGTTTGTTTTTCGATTCAAAACAAGATTTTAACGCTTTGAGGAGTTCAAATAACGTGTTTTTAGATCATTTGTATCGTATCTTTTACTACATAACTATTCACTAATAAAGTTTGTTTTCCGATACAAAACAATATTTTAACGCTTTGAGGAATTCAAATAACGTGTTCTTAGATCATTTGTATCGTATCTTTTACTACATAACTTTTCACCAAATTTCACAAACACTAAGAAAGTTTGTGTTTCGATTTCAAAACAAGATTTTAACGCTTTGAGGAGTTCAAATAACGTGTTTTTAAGATCATTTGTATCGTATCTTTTAGTACATAACTTTTCACCAAATTTCACAAACACTAAGAAAGTTTGTTTTTCGATTCAAAACCAGATTTTAACGCTTTGAGGAGTTCAAATAACGTGTTTTTAGATCATTTGTATCGTATCTTTTACTACATAACTTTTCACCAAATTTCACAAACACTAATAAAGTTTGTTTTCCGATACAAAACAATATTTTAACGCTTTGAGGAATTCAAATAACGTGTTCTTAGATCATTTGTATCGTATCTTTTACTACATAACTTTTCACCAAATTTCACAAACACTAAGAAAGTTTGTGTTTCGATTTCAAAACAAGATTTTAACGCTTTGAGGAGTTCAAATAACGTGTTTTTAAGATCATTTGTATCGTATCTTTTAGTAGATAACTTTTCACCAAATTTCACAAACACTAAGAAAGTTTGTTTTTCGATTCAAAACAAGATTTTAACGCTTTGAGGAGTTCAAATAACTTGTTTTTAGATCATTTGTATCGTATCTTTTACGGCATAACTTTTCACCAAATTTCACAAACACTAAGAAAGTTTGTGTTTCAATTTCAAAAACAAGATTTTAACGCTTTGAGGAGTTCAAATAACGTGTTTTTAGATCATTTGTATCGTATCTTTTACTACATAACTTTTCACCAAATTTCACAAACACTAAGAAAGTTTGTGTTTCGATTTCAAAACAAGATTTTAACGCTTTGAGGAGTTCAAATAACGTGTTTTTAAGATCATTTGTATCGTATCTTTTACTACATAACTTTTCACCAAATTTCACAAACACTAAGAAAGTTTGTGTTTCGATTTCAAAACAAGATTTTAACGCTTTGAGGAGTTCAAATAACGTGTTTTTAGATCATTTGTATCGTATCTTTTAATACATAACTTTTCACCAAATTTCACAAACACTAAGAAAGTTTGTGTTTCAATTTCAAAACAAGATTTTAATGCTTTGAGGAGTTCAAATAACGTGTTTTTAAGATCATTTGTATCGTATCTTTTAGTAGATAACTTTTCACCAAATTTCACAAACACTAAGAAAGTTTGTTTTTCGATTCAAAACAAGATTTTAACGCTTTGAGGAGTTCAAATAACTTGTTTTTAGATCAATTGTATCGTATCTTTTACGGCATAACTTTTCACCAAATTTCACAAACACTAAGAAAGTTTGTGTTTCAATTTGAAAACAAGATTTTAACGCTTTGAGGAGTTCAAATAACGTGTTTTTAGATCATTTGTATCGTTTCTTTTACTACATAACTTTTCACCAAATTTCACAAGCACTAATAAAGTTTGTTTTCAGATACAAAACAAGATTTTAACGCTTTGAGGAATTCAAATAACGTGTTTTTAGATCATTTGTATCGTATCTTTTACTACATTACTTTTCACCAAATTTCACAAACACTAAGAAAGTTTGTGTTTCGATTTCAAAACAAGATTTTAACGCTTTGATGAGTTCAAATAACGTGTTTTTAAGATCATTTGTATCGTATCTTTTAGTACATAACTTTTCACCAAATTTCACAAACACAAAGAAAGTTTGTTTTTCGATTCAAAACAAGATTTTAACGCTTTGAGGAGTTCAAAAACATGTTTTTAGATCATTTGCATCGTATGTTTTTTACAACATAACTTTTCACCAAATTTTACAAACACTAAGAAAGTTTGTTTTTCGATTCAAAACAAGATTTTAACGCTTTGAGGAGTTCAAATAACGTGTTTTTAGATCATTTGTATCGTATCTTTTACTACATAACTTTTCACCAAATTTCACAAACACTAAGAAAGTTTGTTTTTGGATTCAAAACAAGATTTTAACGCTTTGAGGAGTTCATATAACGTGTTGTTAGATCATTTGTATCGTATCTTTTACGACATAACTTTTCACCAAATTTCACAAACACTAAGAAAGTTTGTTTTTCGATTCAAAACGAACTTTTAACGCTTTGAGGAGTTCAAATAACATGTTTTTAGATCATTTGTATCGTATCTTTTACCACATAACTTTTCACCAAATTTCACAAACACTAAGAAAGTTCGTGTTTCAATTTCAAAACAAGATTTTAACGCTTTGAGGAGTTCAAATAACTTGTTTTTAGATCATTTGTATCGTATCTTTTACTACATAACTTTTCACCAAATTTCACAAACACTAATAAAGATTGTTTTCCGATTCAAAACAAGATTTTAACCCCTTGAGGAATTCAAATAACGTGTTCTTAGATCATTTGTATCGTATCTTTTACTACATAACTTTTCACCAAATTTCACACACACTAAGAAAGTTTGTGTTTCGATTTCGAAACAAGATTTTAACGCTTTGAGGAGTTCAAATAACGTGTTTTTAAGATCATTTGTATCGTATCTTTTAGTACATAACTTTTCACCAAATTTCACAATCACTAAGAAAGTTTGTTTTTCGATTCAAAACAAGATTTTAACGCTTTGAGGAGTTCAAATAACGTGTTTTTAGATCATTTGTATCGTATCTTTTACTACATAAGTTTTCACCAAATTTTACAAACACTAAGAAAGTTTGTTTTTCTATTCAAAACAAGATTTTAACGCTTTGGGGAGTTCAAATAACGTGTTTTTGGATCATTTGTGTCATATCTTTTACTACATAACTTTTCACCAAATTTCACAAACACTAAGAAAGTTTGTGTTTCGATTTCCAAACAAGATTTTAACGCTTTGAGGAGTTCAAATAACGTGTTTTTAAGATCATTTGTATCGTATCTTTTAGTAGATAACTTTTCACCAAATTTCACAAACACTAAGAAATTTTGTTTTTCGATTCAAAACAAGATTTTAACGCTTTGAGGAGTTCAAATAACGTGTTTTTAGATCATTTGTATCGTATCTTTTACTACATAACTTTTCACCAAATTTCACAAACACTAAGAAAGTTTGTTTTTGGATTCAAAACAAGATTTTAACGCTTTGAGGAGTTCATATAACGTGTTTTTAGATCATTTGTATCGTATCTTTTACGACATAACTTTTCACCAAATTTCACAAACACTAAGAAAGTTTGTTTTTCGATTCAAAACGAACTTTTAACGCTTTGAGGAGTTCAAATAACA
This sequence comes from Luzula sylvatica, assembly GCA_946800325.1. Lineage (NCBI taxonomy): Eukaryota > Viridiplantae > Streptophyta > Magnoliopsida > Poales > Juncaceae > Luzula > Luzula sylvatica. Next base: position 71,592,240 of record OX326959.1, on the reverse strand, counting down.
TGTTTTTAGATCATTTGTATCGTATCTTTTACCACATAACTTTTCACCAAATTTCACAAACACTAAGAAAGTTTGTGTTTCAATTTCAAAACAAGATTTTAACGCTTTGAGGAGTTCAAATAACGTGTTTTTAGATCATTTGTATCGTATCTTTTACTACATAACTTTTCACCAAATTTCACAAACACTAAGAAAGTTTGTTTTTGGAATCAAAACAAGATTTTAACGCTTTGAGGAGTTCAAATAACGTGTTTTTAGATCATTTGAATCGTATCTTTTAGTACATAACTTTTCACCAAATTTCACAAACACAAAGAAAGTTTGTTTTTCGATTCAAAACAAGATTTTAACGCTTTGAGGAGTTCAAAAACATGTTTTTAGATCATTTGCATCGTATCTTTTTTACTACATAACTTTTCACCAAATTTTACAAACACTAAGAAAGTTTGTTTTTCGATTCAAAACAAGATTTTAACGCTTTGAGGAGTTCAAATAACGTGTTTTTAGATCATTTGTATCGTATCTTTTACTACATAACTTTTCACCAAATTTCACAAACACTAAGAAAGTTTGTTTTTGGATTCAAAACAAGATTTTAACGCTTTGAGGAGTTCAAATAACGTGTTTTTAGATCATTTGTATCGTATCTTTTACGACATAACTTTTCACCAAATTTCACAAACACTAAGAAAGTTTGTTTTTCGATTCAAAACGAACTTTTAACGCTTTGAGGAGTTCAAATAACATGTTTTTAGATCATTTGTATCGTATCTTTTACCACATAACTTTTCACCAAATTTCACAAACACTAAGAAAGTTTGTGTTTCAATTTCAAAACAAGATTTTAACGCTTTGAGGAGTTCAAATAACGTGTTTTTAGATCATTTGTATCGTATCTTTTACTACATAACTTTTCACCAAATTTCACAAACACTAATAAAGTTTGTTTTCCGATTCAAAACAAGATTTTAACGCTTTGAGGAATTCAAATAACGTGTTCTTAGATCATTTGTATCGTATCTTTTACTACATAACTTTTCACCAAATTTCACACACACTAAGAAAGTTTGTGTTTCGATTTCATAACAAGATTTTAACGCTTTGAGGAGTTCAAATAACGTGTTTTTAAGATCATTTGTATCGTATCTTTTAGTACATAACTTTTCACCAAATTTCACAAACACTAAGAAAGTTTGTTTTCGATTCAAAACAGGATTTTAACGCTTTGAGGAGTTCAAATAACGTGTTTTTAGATCATTTGTATCGTATCTTTTACTACATAAGTTTTCACCAAATTTTACAAACACTAAGAAAGTTTGTTTTTCTATTCAAAACAAGATTTTAACGCTTTGGGGAGTTCAAATAACGTGTTTTTAGATCATTTGTATCGTATCTTTTACTACATAACTTTTCACCAAATTTCACAAACACTAAGAAAGTTTGTGTTTCGATTTCAAAACAAGATTTTAACGTTTTGAGGAGTTCAAATAACGTGTTTTTAAGATCATTTGTATCGTATCTTTTAGTAGATAACTTTTCACCAAATTTCACAAACACTAAGAAATTTTGTTTTTCGATTCAAAACAAGATTTTAACGCTTTGAGGAGTTCAAATAACGTGTTTTTAGATCATTTGTATCGTATCTTTTAGTACATAACTTTTCACCAAATTTCACAAACACTAAGAAAGTTTGTTTTTCGATTCAAAACAAGATTTTAACGTTTTGAGGAGTTCAAATAACTTGTTTTTAGATCATTTGTATCGTATCTTTTACGACATATCTTTTCACCAAATTTCACAAACACTAGGAATGTTTGTGTTTCGATTTCAATACATGATTTTAATGCATTGAGGAGTTCATATAACATGTTTTTAGATCATTTGCATCGTATGTTTTACTACATAACTTTTCACCAAATTTCACAAACACTAAGAAAGTTTGTTTTTCGGTTCAAAACAATATTTTAACGCTTTGATGAGTTCAAATAACGTGTTTTTAGATCATTTTTATCGTATCTTTTAGTACATAACTTTTAACCAAATTTCACAAACACTAAGAAAGTTTGTTTTTCGATTCAAAACAAGATTTTAACGCTTTGAGCATTTCAAATAACGTGTTTTTAGATCATTTGTATCGTATCATTTAGTACATAACTTTTCACCAAATTTCACAAACACTAAGAAAGTTTGTTTTTCGATTCAAAAAAAGATTTTAACGCTTTGAGGAGTTCAAAAACATCTTTTTAGACCATTTGCATCGTATCTTTTTTACTACATAACTTTTCACCAAATTTTGCAAACACTAAGAAAGTTTGTTTTTCGATTCAAAACAAGATTTTAACGCTTTGAGGAGTTCAAATAACGTGTTTTTAGATCATTTGTATCGTATCTTTTACTACATAACGTTTCACCAAATTTCACAAACACTAAGAAAGTTTGTGTTTCGATTTCAAAACAAGATTTTAACGCTTTGAGGAGTTCAAATAACGTGTTTTTAAGATCATTTGTATCGTATCTTTTACTACATAACTTTTCACCAAATTTCACAAACACTAAGAAAGTTTGTGTTTCGATTTCAAAACAAGATTTTAACGCTTTGAGGAGTTCAAATAACGTGTTTTTAGATCATTTGTATCGTATCTTTTACTACATAACTTTTCACCAAATTTCACAAACACTAAGAAAGTTTGTGTTTCAATTTCAAAACAAGATTTTAACGCTTTGAGGAGTTCAAATAACGTGTTTTTAAGATCATTTGTATCGTATCTTTTAGTAGATAACTTTTCACCAAATTTCACAAACACTAAGAAATTTTGTTTTTCGATTCAAAACAAGATTTTAACGCTTTGAGGAGTTCAAATAACGTGTTTTTAGATCATTTGTATCGTATCTTTTAGTACATAACTTTTCACCAAATTTCACAAACACTAAGAAAGTTTGTTTTTCGATTCAAAACAAGATTTTAACGTTTTGAGGAGTTCAAATAACTTGTTTTTAGATCATTTGTATCGTATCTTTTACGACATATCTTTTCACCAAATTTCACAAACACTAATAAAGTTTGTTTTCAGATACAAAACAAGATTTTAACGCTTTGAGGAATTCAAATAACGTGTTTTTAGATCATTTGTATCGTATCTTTTACTACATTACTTTTCACCAAATTTCACAAACACTAAGAAAGTTTGTGTTTCGATTTCAAAACAAGATTTTAACGCTTTGATGAGTTCAAATAACGTGTTTTTAAGATCATTTGTATCGTATCTTTTAGTACATAACTTTTCACCAAATTTCACAAACACTAAGAAAGTTTGTTTTTCGATTCAAAACAAGATTTTAACGCTTTGAGGAGTTCAAATAACGTGTTTTTAGATCATTTTTATCGTATCTTTTACTACATAAGTTTTCACCAAATTTTACAAACACTAAGAAAGTTTGTTTTTCTATTCAAAACAAGATTTTAACGTTTTGGGGAGTTCAAATAACGTGTTTTTAGATCATTTGTATCGTATCTTTTACTACATAACTTTTCACCAAATTTCACAAACACTAAGAAAGTTTGTGTTTCGATTTCAAAACAAGATTTTAACGCTCTGATGAGTTCAAATAACGTGTTTTTAGATCATTTGTATCGTATCTTTTAGTACATAACTTTTCACCAAATTTCACAAACACTAAGAAAGTTTGTTTTTCGATTCAAAACAAGATTTTAACGCTTTGAGGAGTTCAAATAACTTGTTTTTAGATCATTTGTATCGTATCTTTTACGGCATAACTTTTCACCAAATTTCACAAACACTAAGAAAGTTTGTGTTTCAATTTCAAAACAAGATTTTAACGCTTTGAGGAGTTCAAATAACGTGTTTTTAGATCATTTGAATCGTATCTTTTAGTACATAACTTTTCACCAAATTTCACAAACACAAAGAAAGTTTGTTTTTCGATTCAAAACAAGATTTTAACGCTTTGAGGAGTTCAAAAACATGTTTTTAGATCATTTGCATCGTATGTTTTTTACAACATAACTTTTCACCAAATTTTACAAACACTAAGAAAGTTTGTTTTTCCATTCAAAACAAGATTTTGACGCTTTGAGGAGTTCAAATAACGTGTTTTTAGATCATTTGTATCGTATCTTTTACTACATAACTTTTCACCAAATTTCACAAACACTAAGAAAGTTTGTTTTTGGATTCAAAACAAGATTTTAACGCTTTGAGGAGTTCATATAACGTGTTTTTAGATCATTTGTATCGTATCTTTTACGACATAACTTTTCACCAAATTTCACAAACACTAAGAAAGTTTGTTTTTCGATTCAAAACGAACTTTTAACGCTTTGAGGAGTTCAAATAACATGTTTTTAGATCATTTGTATCGTATCTTTTACCACATAACTTTTCACCAAATTTCACAAACACTAAGAAAGTTCGTGTTTCAATTTCAAAACAAGATTTTAACGCTTTGAGGAGTTCAAATAACGTGTTTTTAGATCATTTGTATCGTATCTTTTACTACATAACTTTTCACCAAATTTCACAAAGACTAATAAAGATTGTTTTCCGATTCAAAACAAGATTTTAACCCCTTGAGGAATTCAAATAACGTGTTCTTAGATCATTTGTATCGTATCTTTTACTACATAACTTTTCACCAAATTTCACACACACTAAGAAAGTTTGTGTTTCGATTTCGAAACAAGATTTTAACGCTTTGAGGAGTTCAAATAACGTGTTTTTAAGATCATTTGTATCGTATCTTTTAGTACATAACTTTTCACCAAATTTCACAAACACTAAGAAAGTTTGTTTTTCGATTCAAAACAAGATTTTAACGCTTTGAGGAGTTCAAATAACGTGTTTTTAGATCATTTGTATCGTATCTTTTACTACATAAGTTTTCACCAAATTTTACAAACACTAAGAAAGTTTGTTTTTCTATTCAAAACAAGATTTTAACGCTTTGGGGAGTTCAAATAACGTGTTTTTAGATCATTTGTATCATATCTTTTACTACATAACTTTTCACCAAATTTCACAAACACTAAGAAAGTTTGTGTTTCGATTTCAAAACAAGATTTTAACGCTTTGAGGAGTTCAAATAACGTGTTTTTAAGATCATTTGTATCGTATCGTTTAGTAGATAACTTTTCACCAAATTTCACAAACACTAAGAAATTTTGTTTTTCGATTCAAAACAAGATTTTAACGCTTTGAGGAGTTCAAATAACGTGTTTTTAGATCATTTGTATCGTATCTTTTACTACATAACTTTTCACCAAATTTCACAAACACTAAGAAAGTTTGTTTTTGGATTCAAAACAAGATTTTAACGCTTTGAGGATTTCATATAACGTGTTTTTAGATCATTTGTATCGTATCTTTTACGACATAACTTTTCACCAAATTTCACAAACACTAAGAAAGTTTGTTTTTCGATTCAAAACGAACTTTTAACGCTTTGAGGAGTTCAAATAACATGTTTTTAGATCATTTGTATCGTATCTTTTACCACATAACTTTTCACCAAATTTCACAAACACTAAGAAAGTTTGTGTTTCAATTTCAAAACAAGATTTTAACGCTTTGAGGAGTTCAAATAACGTGTTTTTAGATCATTTGTATCGTATCTTTTACTACATAACTTTTCACCAAATTTCACAAACACTAAGAAAGTTTGTTTTTGGAATCAAAACAAGATTTTAACGCTTTGAGGAGTTCAAATAACGTGTTTTTAAGATCATTTGTATCGTATCTTTTACTACATAACTTTTCACCAAATTTCACAAACACTAAGAAAGTTTGTGTTTCGATTTCAAAACAAGATTTTAACGCTTTGAGGAGTTCAAATAACGTGTTTTTAGATCATTTGTATCGTATCTTTTACTACATAACTTTTCACCAAATTTCACAAACACTAAGAAAGTTTGTGTTTCAATTTCAAAACAAGATTTTAACGCTTTGAGGAGTTCAAATAACGTGTTTTTAAGATCATTTGTATCGTATCTTTTAGTAGATAACTTTTCACCAAATTTCACAAACACTAAGAAATTTTGTTTTTCGATTCAAAACAAGATTTTAACGCTTTGAGGAGTTCAAATAACGTGTTTTTAGATCATTTGTATCGTATCTTTTAGTACATAACTTTTCACCAAATTTCACAAACACTAAGAAAGTTTGTTTTTCGATTCAAAACAAGATTTTAACGTTTTGAGGTGTTCAAATAACTTGTTTTTAGATCATTTGTATCGTATCTTTTACGACATATCTTTTCACCAAATTTCACAAACACTAATAAAGTTTGTTTTCAGATACAAAACAAGATTTTAACGCTTTGAGGAATTCAAATAACGTGTTTTTAGATCATTTGTATCGTATCTTTTACTACATTACTTTTCACCAAATTTCACAAACACTAAGAAAGTTTGTGTTTCGATTTCAAAACAAGATTTTAACGCTTTGATGAGTTCAAATAACGTGTTTTTAAGATCATTTGTATCGTATCTTTTAGTACATAACTTTTCACCAAATTTCACAAACACTAAGAAAGTTTGTTTTTCGATTCAAAACAAGATTTTAACGCTTTGAGGAGTTCAAATAACGTGTTTTTAGATCATTTTTATCGTATCTTTTACTACATAAGTTTTCACCAAATTTTACAAACACTAAGAAAGTTTGTTTTTCTATTCAAAACAAGATTTTAACGTTTTGGGGAGTTCAAATAACGTGTTTTTAGATCATTTGTATCGTATCTTTTACTACATAACTTTTCACCAAATTTCACAAACACTAAGAAAGTTTGTGTTTCGATTTCAAAACAAGATTTTAACGCTCTGATGAGTTCAAATAACGTGTTTTTAGATCATTTGTATCGTATCTTTTAGTACATAACTTTTCACCAAATTTCACAAACACTAAGAAAGTTTGTTTTTCGATTCAAAACAAGATTTTAACGCTTTGAGGAGTTCAAATAACTTGTTTTTAGATCATTTGTATCGTATCTTTTACGGCATAACTTTTCACCAAATTTCACAAACACTAAGAAAGTTTGTGTTTCAATTTCAAAACAAGATTTTAACGCTTTGAGGAGTTCAAATAACGTGTTTTTAGATCATTTGAATCGTATCTTTTAGTACATAACTTTTCACCAAATTTCACAAACACAAAGAAAGTTTGTTTTTCGATTCAAAACAAGATTTTAACGCTTTGAGGAGTTCAAAAACATGTTTTTAGATCATTTGCATCGTATGTTTTTTACAACATAACTTTTCACAAAATTTTACAAACACTAAGAAAGTTTGTTTTTCCATTCAAAACAAGATTTTGACGCTTTGAGGAGTTCAAATAACGTGTTTTTAGATCATTTGTATCGTATCTTTTACTACATAACTTTTCACCAAATTTCACAAACACTAAGAAAGTTTGTTTTTGGATTCAAAACAAGATTTTAACGCTTTGAGGAGTTCATATAACGTGTTTTTAGATCATTTGTATCGTATCTTTTACGACATAACTTTTCACCAAATTTCACAAACACTAAGAAAGTTTGTTTTTCGATTCAAAACGAACTTTTAACGCTTTGAGGAGTTCAAATAACATGTTTTTAGATCATTTGTATCGTATCTTTTACCACATAACTTTTCACCAAATTTCACAAACACTAAGAAAGTTCGTGTTTCAATTTCAAAACAAGATTTTAACGCTTTGAGGAGTTCAAATAACGTGTTTTTAGATCATTTGTATCGTATCTTTTACTACATAACTTTTCACCAAATTTCACAAACACTAATAAAGATTGTTTTCCGATTCAAAACAAGATTTTAACCCCTTGAGGAATTCAAATAACGTGTTCTTAGATCATTTGTATCGTATCTTTTACTACATAACTTTTCACCAAATTTCACACACACTAAGAAAGTTTGTGTTTCGATTTCGAAACAAGATTTTAACGCTTTGAGGAGTTCAAATAACGTGTTTTTAAGATCATTTGTATCGTATCTTTTAGTACATAACTTTTCACCAAATTTCACAAACACTAAGAAAGTTTGTTTTTCGATTCAAAACAAGATTTTAACGCTTTGAGGAGTTCAAATAACGTGTTTTTAGATCATTTGTATCGTATCTTTTACTACATAAGTTTTCACCAAATTTTACAAACACTAAGAAAGTTTGTTTTTCTATTCAAAACAAGATTTTAACGCTTTGGGGAGTTCAAATAACGTGTTTTTAGATCATTTGTATCATATCTTTTACTACATAACTTTTCACCAAATTTCACAAACACTAAGAAAGTTTGTGTTTCGATTTCAAAACAAGATTTTAACGCTTTGAGGAGTTCAAATAACGTGTTTTTAAGATCATTTGTATCGTATCTTTTAGTAGATAACTTTTCACCAAATTTCACAAACACTAAGAAATTTTGTTTTTCGATTCAAAACAAGATTTTAACGCTTTGAGGAGTTCAAATAACGTGTTTTTAGATCATTTGTATCGTATCTTTTACTACATAACTTTTCACCAAATTTCACAAACACTAAGAAAGTTTGTTTTTGGATTCAAAACAAGATTTTAACGCTTTGAGGATTTCATATAACGTGTTTTTAGATCATTTGTATCGTATCTTTTACGACATAACTTTTCACCAAATTTCACAAACACTAAGAAAGTTTGTTTTTCGATTCAAAACGAACTTTTAACGCTTTGAGGAGTTCAAATAACATGTTTTTAGATCATTTGTATCGTATCTTTTACCACATAACTTTTCACCAAATTTCACAAACACTAAGAAAGTTTGTGTTTCAATTTCAAAACAAGATTTTAACGCTTTGAGGAGTTCAAATAACGTGTTTTTAGATCATTTGTATCGTATCTTTTACTACATAACTTTTCACCAAATTTCACAAACACTAAGAAAGTTTGTTTTTGGAATCAAAACAAGATTTTAACGCTTTGAGGAGTTCAAATAACGTGTTTTTAGATCATTTGAATCGTATCTTTTAGTACATAACTTTTCACCAAATTTCACAAACACAAAGAAAGTTTGTTTTTCGATTCAAAACAAGATTTTAACGCTTTGAGGAGTTCAAAAACATGTTTTTAGATCATTTGCATCGTATCTTTTTTACTACATAACTTTTCACCAAATTTTACAAACACTAAGAAAGTTTGTTTTTCGATCCAAAACAAGATTTTAACGCTTTGAGGAGTTCAAATAACGTGTTTTTAGATCATTTGTATCGTATCTTTTACTACATAACTTTTCACCAAATTTCACAAACACTAAGAAAGTTTGTTTTTGGATTCAAAACAAGATTTTAACGCTTTGAGGAGTTCAAATAACGTGTTTTTAGATCATTTGTATCGTATCTTTTACGACATAACTTTTCACCAAATTTCACAAACACTAAGAAAGTTTGTTTTTCGATTCAAAACGAACTTTTAACGCTTTGAGGAGTTCAAATAACATGTTTTTAGATCATTTGTATCGTATCTTTTACCACATAACTTTTCACCAAATTTCACAAACACTAAGAAAGTTTGTGTTTCAATTTCAAAACACGATTTTAACGCTTTGAGGAGTTCAAATAACGTGTTTTTAGATCATTTGTATCGTATCTTTTACTACATAACTTTTCACCAAATTTCACAAACACTAATAAAGTTTGTTTTCCGATTCAAAACAAGATTTTAACGCTTTGAGGAATTCAAATAACGTGTTCTTAGATCATTTGTATCGTATCTTTTACTACATAACTTTTCACCAAATTTCACACACACTAAGAAAGTTTGTGTTTCGATTTCATAACAAGATTTTAACGCTTTGAGGAGTTCAAATAACGTGTTTTTAAGATCATTTGTATCGTATCTTTTAGTACATAACTTTTAACCAAATTTCACAAACAAGAAAGTTTGTTTTTCGATTCAAAACAGGATTTTAACGCTTTGAGGAGTTCAAATAACGTGTTTTTAGATCATTTGTATCGTATCTTTTACTACATAAGTTTTCACCAAATTTTACAAACACTAAGAAAGTTTGTTTTTCTATTCAAAACAAGATTTTAACGCTTTGGGGAGTTCAAATAACGTGTTTTTAGATCATTTGTATCGTATCTTTTACTACATAACTTTTCACCAAATTTCACAAACAGTAAGAAAGTTTGTGTTTCGATTTCAAAACAAGATTTTAACGTTTTGAGGAGTTCAAATAATGTGTTTTTAAGATCATTTGTATCGTATCTTTTAGTAGATAACTTTTCACCAAATTTCACAAACACTAAGAAATTTTGTTTTTCGATTCAAAACAAGATTTTAACGCTTTGAGGAGTTCAAATAACGTGTTTTTAGATCATTTGTATCGTATCTTTTAGTACATAACTTTTCACCAAATTTCACAAACACTAAGAAAGTTTGTTTTTCGATTCAAAACAAGATTTTAACGTTTTGAGGAGTTCAAATAACTTGTTTTTAGATCATTTGTATCGTATCTTTTACGACATATATTTTCACCAAATTTCACAAACACTAGGAATGTTTGTGTTTCGATTTCAATACATGATTTTAATGCATTGAGGAGTTCATATAACATGTTTTTAGATCATTTGCATCGTATGTTTTACTACATAACTTTTCACCAAATTTCACAAACACTAAGAAAGTTTGTTTTTCGGTTCAAAACAATATTTTAACGCTTTGATGAGTTCAAATAACGTGTTTTTAGATCATTTGTATCGTACCTTTTAGTACATAACTTTTAACCAAATTTCACAAACACTAAGAAATTTTGTTTTTCGATTCAAAACAAGATTTTAACGCTTTGAGCATTTCAAATAACGTGTTTTTAGATCATTTGTATCGTATCATTTAGTACATAACTTTTCACCAAATTTCACAAACACTAAGAAAGTCTGTTTTTCGATTCAAAACAAGATTTTAACGCTTTGAGGAGTTCAAATAACGTGTTTTTAGATCATTTGTATCGTATCTTTTACTACATAACTTTTCACCAAATTTCACAAACACTAAGAAAGTTTGTTTTTGGATTCAAAACAAGATTTTAACGCTTTGAGGAGTTCATATAACGTGTTTTTAGATCATTTGTATCGTATCTTTTACGACATAACTTTTCACCAAATTTCACAAACACTAAGAAAGTTTGTTTTTCGATTCAAAACGAACTTTTAACGCTTTGAGGAGTTCAAATAACATGTTTTTAGATCATTTGTATCGTATCTTTTACCACATAACTTTTCACCAAATTTCACAAACACTAAGAAAGTTTGTGTTTCAATTTCAAAACAAGATTTTAACGCTTTGAGGAGTTCAAATAACGTGTTTTTAGATCATTTGTATCGTATCTTTTACTACATAACTTTTCACCAAATTTCACAAACACTAAGAAAGTTTGTTTTTGGAATCAAAACAAGATTTTAACGCTTTGAGGAGTTCAAATAACGTGTTTTTAGATCATTTGAATCGTATCTTTTAGTACATAACTTTTCACCAAATTTCACAAACACAAAGAAAGTTTGTTTTTCGATTCAAAACAAGATTTTAACGCTTTGAGGAGTTCAAAAACATGTTTTTAGATCATTTGCATCGTATCTTTTTTACTACATAACTTTTCACCAAATTTTACAAACACTAAGAAAGTTTGTTTTTCGATCCAAAACAAGATTTTAACGCTTTGAGGAGTTCAAATAACGTGTTTTTAGATCATTTGTATCGTATCTTTTACTACATAACTTTTCACCAAATTTCACAAACACTAAGAAAGTTTGTTTTTGGATTCAAAACAAGATTTTAACGCTTTGAGGAGTTCAAATAACGTGTTTTTAGATCATTTGTATCGTATCTTTTACGACATAACTTTTCACCAAATTTCACAAACACTAAGAAAGTTTGTTTTTCGATTCAAAACGAACTTTTAACGCTTTGAGGAGTTCAAATAACATGTTTTTAGATCATTTGTATCGTATCTTTTACCACATAACTTTTCACCAAATTTCACAAACACTAAGAAAGTTTGTGTTTCAATTTCAAAACACGATTTTAACGCTTTGAGGAGTTCAAATAACGTGTTTTTAGATCATTTGTATCGTATCTTTTACTACATAACTTTTCACCAAATTTCACAAACACTAATAAAGTTTGTTTTCCGATTCAAAACAAGATTTTAACGCTTTGAGGAATTCAAATAACGTGTTCTTAGATCATTTGTATCGTATCTTTTACTACATAACTTTTCACCAAATTTCACACACACTAAGAAAGTTTGTGTTTCGATTTCATAACAAGATTTTAACGCTTTGAGGAGTTCAAATAACGTGTTTTTAAGATCATTTGTATCGTATCTTTTAGTACATAACTTTTAACCAAATTTCACAAACAAGAAAGTTTGTTTTTCGATTCAAAACAGGATTTTAACGCTTTGAGGAGTTCAAATAACGTGTTTTTAGATCATTTGTATCGTATCTTTTACTACATAAGTTTTCACCAAATTTTACAAACACTAAGAAAGTTTGTTTTTCTATTCAAAACAAGATTTTAACGCTTTGGGGAGTTCAAATAACGTGTTTTTAGATCATTTGTATCGTATCTTTTACTACATAACTTTTCACCAAATTTCACAAACAGTAAGAAAGTTTGTGTTTCGATTTCAAAACAAGATTTTAACGTTTTGAGGAGTTCAAATAATGTGTTTTTAAGATCATTTGTATCGTATCTTTTAGTAGATAACTTTTCACCAAATTTCACAAACACTAAGAAATTTTGTTTTTCGATTCAAAACAAGATTTTAACGCTTTGAGGAGTTCAAATAACGTGTTTTTAGATCATTTGTATCGTATCTTTTAGTACATAACTTTTCACCAAATTTCACAAACACTAAGAAAGTTTGTTTTTCGATTCAAAACAAGATTTTAACGTTTTGAGGAGTTCAAATAACTTGTTTTTAGATCATTTGTATCGTATCTTTTACGACATATATTTTCACCAAATTTCACAAACACTAGGAATGTTTGTGTTTCGATTTCAATACATGATTTTAATGCATTGAGGAGTTCATATAACATGTTTTTAGATCATTTGCATCGTATGTTTTACTACATAACTTTTCACCAAATTTCACAAACACTAAGAAAGTTTGTTTTTCGGTTCAAAACAATATTTTAACGCTTTGATGAGTTCAAATAACGTGTTTTTAGATCATTTGTATCGTACCTTTTAGTACATAACTTTTAACCAAATTTCACAAACACTAAGAAATTTTGTTTTTCGATTCAAAACAAGATTTTAACGCTTTGAGCATTTCAAATAACGTGTTTTTAGATCATTTGTATCGTATCATTTAGTACATAACTTTTCACCAAATTTCACAAACACTAAGAAAGTCTGTTTTTCGATTCAAAACAAGATTTTAACGCTTTGAGGAGTTCAAATAACGTGTTTTTAGATCATTTGTATCGTATCTTTTACTACATAACTTTTCACCAAATTTCACAAACACTAAGAAAGTTTGTTTTTGGATTCAAAACAAGATTTTAACGCTTTGAGGAGTTCATATAACGTGTTTTTAGATCATTTGTATCGTATCTTTTACGACATAACTTTTCACCAAATTTCACAAACACTAAGAAAGTTTGTTTTTCGATTCAAAACGAACTTTTAACGCTTTGAGGAGTTCAAATAACATGTTTTTAGATCATTTGTATCGTATCTTTTACCACATAACTTTTCACCAAATTTCACAAACACTAAGAAAGTTTGTGTTTCAATTTCAAAACAAGATTTTAACGCTTTGAGGAGTTCAAATAACGTGTTTTTAGATCATTTGTATCGTATCTTTTACTACATAACTTTTCACCAAATTTCACAAACACTAAGAAAGTTTGTTTTTGGAATCAAAACAAGATTTTAACGCTTTGAGGAGTTCAAATAACGTGTTTTTAGATCATTTGAATCGTATCTTTTAGTACATAACTTTTCACCAAATTTCACAAACACAAAGAAAGTTTGTTTTTCGATTCAAAACAAGATTTTAACGCTTTGAGGAGTTCAAAAACATGTTTTTAGATCATTTGCATCGTATCTTTTTTACTACATAACTTTTCACCAAATTTTACAAACACTAAGTAAGTTTGTTTTTCGATTCAAAACAAGATTTTAACGCTTTAAGGAGTTCAAATAACGTGTTTTTAGATCATTTGTATCGTATCTTTTACTACATAACTTTTCACCAAATTTCACAAACACTAAGAAAGTTTGTTTTTGGATTCAAAACAAGATTTTAACGCTTTGAGGAGTTCAAATAACGTGTTTTTAGATCATTTGTATCGTATCTTTTACGACATAACTTTTCACCAAATTTCACAAACACTAAGAAAGTTTGTTTTTCGATTCAAAACGAACTTTTAACGCTTTGAGGAGTTCAAATAACATGTTTTTAGATCATTTGTATCGTATCTTTTACCACATAACTTTTCACCAAATTTCACAAACACTAAGAAAGTTTGTGTTTCAATTTCAAAACACGATTTTAACGCTTTGAGGAGTTCAAATAACGTGTTTTTAGATCATTTGTATCGTATCTTTTACTACATAACTTTTCACCAAATTTCACAAACACTAATAAAGTTTGTTTTCCGATTCAAAACAAGATTTTAACGCTTTGAGGAATTCAAATAACGTGTTCTTAGATCATTTGTATCGTATCTTTTACTACATAACTTTTCACCAAATTTCACACACACTAAGAAAGTTTGTGTTTCGATTTCATAACAAGATTTTAACGCTTTGAGGAGTTCAAATAACGTGTTTTTAAGATCATTTGTATCGTATCTTTTAGTACATAACTTTTCACTAAATTTCACAAACACTAAGAAAGTTTGTTTTTCGATTCAAAACAGGATTTTAACGCTTTGAGGAGTTCAAATAACGTGTTTTTAGATCATTTGTATCGTATCTTTTACTACATAAGTTTTCACCAAATTTTACAAACACTAAGAAAGTTTGTTTTTCTATTCAAAACAAGATTTTAACGCTTTGGGGAGTTCAAATAACGTGTTTTTAGATCATTTGTATCGTATCTTTTACTACATAACTTTTCACCAAATTTCACAAACACTAAGAAAGTTTGTGTTTCGATTTCAAAACAAGATTTTAACGTTTTGAGGAGTTCAAATAATGTGTTTTTAAGATCATTTGTATCGTATCTTTTAGTAGATAACTTTTCACCAAATTTCACAAACACTAAGAAATTTTGTTTTTCGATTCAAAACAAGATTTTAACGCTTTGAGGAGTTCAAATAACGTGTTTTTAGATCATTTGTATCGTATCTTTTAGTACATAACTTTTCACCAAATTTCACAAACACTAAGAAAGTTTGTTTTTCGATTCAAAACAAGATTTTAACGTTTTGAGGAGTTCAAATAACTTGTTTTTAGATCATTTGTATCGTATCTTTTACGACATATCTTTTCACCAAATTTCACAAACACTAGGAATGTTTGTGTTTCGATTTCAATACATGATTTTAATGCATTGAGGAGTTCATATAACATGTTTTTAGATCATTTGCATCGTATGTTTTACTACATAACTTTTCACCAAATTTCACAAACACTAAGAAAGTTTGTTTTTCGGTTCAAAACAATATTTTAACGCTTTGATGAGTTCAAATAACGTGTTTTTAGATCATTTGTATCGTACCTTTTAGTACATAACTTTTAACCAAATTTCACAAACACTAAGAAAGTTTGTTTTTCGATTCAAAACAAGATTTTAACGCTTTGAGCATTTCAAATAACGTGTTTTTAGATCATTTGTATCGTATCATTTAGTACATAACTTTTCACCAAATTTCACAAACACTAAGAAAGTTTGTTTTTCGATTCAAAACAAGATTTTAACGCTTTGAGGAGTTCAAAAACATCTTTTTAGACCATTTGCATCGTATCTTTTTTACTACATAACTTTTCACCAAATTTTGCAAACACTAAGAAAGTTTGTTTTTCGATTCAAAACAAGATTTTAACGCTTTGAGGAGTTCAAATAACGTGTTTTTAGATCATTTGTATCGTATCTTTTGCTACATAACTTTTCACCAAATTTCACAAACACTAATAAAGTTTGTTTTCCGATACAAAACAATATTTTAACGCTTTGAGGAATTCAAATAACGTGTTCTTAGATCATTTGTATCGTATCTTTTACTACATAACTTTTCACCAAATTTCACAAACACTAAGAAAGTTTGTGTTTCGATTTCAAAACAAGATTTTAACGCTTTGAGGAGTTCAAATAACGTGTTTTTAAGATCATTTGTATCGTATCTTTTCGTACATAACTTTTCACCAAATTTCACAAACACTAAGAAAGTTTGTTTTTCGATTCAAAACAAGATTTTAACGCTTTGAGGAGTTCAAATAACGTGTTTTTAGATCATTTGTATCGTATCTTTTACTACATAACTTTTCACCAAATTTCACAAACACTAATAAAGATTGTTTTCCGATACAAAACAATATTTTAACGCTTTGAGGAATTCAAATAACGTGTTCTTAGATCATTTGTATCGTATCTTTTACTACATAACTTTTCACCAAATTTCACAAACACTAAGAAAGTTTGTGTTTCGATTTCAAAACAAGATTTTAACGCTTTGAGGAGTTCAAATAACGTGTTTTTAAGATCATTTGTATCGTATCTTTTAGTAGATAACTTTTCACCAAATTTCACAAACACTAAGAAAGTTTGTTTTTCGATTCAAAACAAGATTTTAACGCTTTGAGGAGTTCAAATAACTTGTTTTTAGATCATTTGTATCGTATCTTTTACGGCATAACTTTTCACCAAATTTCACAAACACTAAGAAAGTTTGTGTTTCAATTTCAAAAACAAGATTTTAACGCTTTGAGGAGTTCAAATAACGTGTTTTTAGATCATTTGTATCGTATCTTTTACTACAAAACTTTTCACCAAATTTCACAAACACTAAGAAAGTTTGTGTTTCGATTTCAAAACAAGATTTTAACGCTTTGAGGAGTTCAAATAACGTGTTTTTATGATCATTTGTATCGTATCTTTTACTACATAACTTTTCACCAAATTTCACAAACACTAAGAAAGTTTGTGTTTCGATTTCAAAACAAGATTTTAACGCTTTGAGGAGTTCAAATAACGTGTTTTTAGATCATTTGTATCGTATCTTTTACTACATAACTTTTCACCAAATTTCACAAACACTAAGAAAGTTTGTGTTTCGATTTCAAAACAAGATTTTAACGCTTTGAGGAGTTCAAATAACGTGTTTTTAAGATCATTTGTATCGTATCTTTTAGTAGATAACTTTTCACCAAATTTCACAAACACTAAGAAAGTTTGTTTTTCGATTCAAAACAAGATTTTAACGCTTTGAGGAGTTCAAATAACTTGTTTTTAGATCATTTGTATCGTATCTTTTACGGCATAACTTTTCACCAAATTTCACAAACACTAAGAAAGTTTGTGTTTCAATTTCAAAACAAGATATTAACGCTTTGAGGAGTTCAAATAACGTGTTTTTAGATCATTTGTATCGTATCTTTTACTACATAACTTTTCACCAAATTTCACAAGCACTAATAAAGTTTGTTTTCAGATACAAAACAAGATTTTAACGCTTTGAGGAATTCAAATAACGTGTTTTTAGATCATTTGTATCGTATCTTTTACTACATTACTTTTCACCAAATTTCACAAACACTAAGAAAGTTTGTGTTTTGATTTCAAAACAAGATTTTAACGCTTTGATGAGTTCAAATAACGTGTTTTTAAGATCATTTGTATCGTATCTTTTAGTACATAACTTTTCACCAAATTTCACAAACACTAAGAAAGTTTGTTTTTCGATTCAAAACAAGATTTTAACGCTTTGAGGAGTTCAAATAACGTGTTTTTAGATCATTTTTATCGTATCTTTTACTACATAAGTTTTCACCAAATTTTACAAACACTAAGAAAGTTTGTTTTTCTATTCAAAACAATATTTTAACGCTTTGAGGAGTTCAAATAACATGTTTTTAGATCATTTGTATCGTATCTTTTACCACATAACTTTTCACCAAATTTCACAAACACTAAGAAAGTTTGTGTTTCAATTTCAAAACAAGATTTTAACGCTTTGAGGAGTTCAAATAACGTGTTTTTAGATCATTTGTATCGTATCTTTTACTACATAACTTTTCACCAAATTTCACAAACACTAAGAAAGTTTGTTTTTGGAATCAAAACAAGATTTTAACGCTTTGAGGAGTTCAAATAACGTGTTTTTAAGATCATTTGTATCGTATCTTTTACTACATAACTTTTCACCAAATTTCACAAACACTAAGAAAGTTTGTGTTTCGATTTCAAAACAAGATTTTAACGCTTTGAGGAGTTCAAATAACGTGTTTTTAGATCATTTGTATCGTATCTTTTACTACATAACTTTTCACCAAATTTCACAAACACTAAGAAAGTTTGTGTTTCAATTTCAAAACAAGATTTTAACGCTTTGAGGAGTTCAAATAACGTGTTTTTAAGATCATTTGTATCGTATCTTTTAGTAGATAACTTTTCACCAAATTTCACAAACACTAAGAAATTTTGTTTTTCGATTCAAAACAAGATTTTAACGCTTTGAGGAGTTCAAATAACGTGTTTTTAGATCATTTGTATCGTATCTTTTAGTACATAACTTTTCACCAAATTTCACAAACACTAAGAAAGTTTGTTTTTCGATTCAAAACAAGATTTTAACGTTTTGAGGTGTTCAAATAACTTGTTTTTAGATCATTTGTATCGTATCTTTTACGACATATCTTTTCACCAAATTTCACAAACACTAATAAAGTTTGTTTTCAGATACAAAACAAGATTTTAACGCTTTGAGGAATTCAAATAACGTGTTTTTAGATCATTTGTATCGTATCTTTTACTACATTACTTTTCACCAAATTTCACAAACACTAAGAAAGTTTGTGTTTCGATTTCAAAACAAGATTTTAACGCTTTGATGAGTTCAAATAACGTGTTTTTAAGATCATTTGTATCGTATCTTTTAGTACATAACTTTTCACCAAATTTCACAAACACTAAGAAAGTTTGTTTTTCGATTCAAAACAAGATTTTAACGCTTTGAGGAGTTCAAATAACGTGTTTTTAGATCATTTTTATCGTATCTTTTACTACATAAGTTTTCACCAAATTTTACAAACAATAAGAAAGTTTGTTTTTCTATTCAAAACAAGATTTTAACGTTTTGGGGAGTTCAAATAACGTGTTTTTAGATCATTTGTATCGTATCTTTTACTACATAACTTTTCACCAAATTTCACAAACACTAAGAAAGTTTGTGTTTCGATTTCAAAACAAGATTTTAACGCTCTGATGAGTTCAAATAACGTGTTTTTAGATCATTTGTATCGTATCTTTTAGTACATAACTTTTCACCAAATTTCACAAACACTAAGAAAGTTTGTTTTTCGATTCAAAACAAGATTTTAACGCTTTGAGGAGTTCAAATAACTTGTTTTTAGATCATTTGTATCGTATCTTTTACGGCATAACTTTTCACCAAATTTCACAAACACTAAGAAAGTTTGTGTTTCAATTTCAAAACAAGATTTTAACGCTTTGAGGAGTTCAAATAACGTGTTTTTAGATCATTTGAATCGTATCTTTTAGTACATAACTTTTCACCAAATTTCACAAACACAAAGAAAGTTTGTTTTTCGATTCAAAACAAGATTTTAACGCTTTGAGGAGTTCAAAAACATGTTTTTAGATCATTTGCATCGTATGTTTTTTACAACATAACTTTTCACAAAATTTTACAAACACTAAGAAAGTTTGTTTTTCCATTCAAAACAAGATTTTGACGCTTTGAGGAGTTCAAATAACGTGTTTTTAGATCATTTGTATCGTATCTTTTACTACATAACTTTTCACCAAATTTCACAAACACTAAGAAAGTTTGTTTTTGGATTCAAAACAAGATTTTAACGCTTTGAGGAGTTCATATAACGTGTTTTTAGATCATTTGTATCGTATCTTTTACGACATAACTTTTCACCAAATTTCACAAACACTAAGAAAGTTTGTTTTTCGATTCAAAACGAACTTTTAACGCTTTGAGGAGTTCAAATAACATGTTTTTAGATCATTTGTATCGTATCTTTTACCACATAACTTTTCACCAAATTTCACAAACACTAAGAAAGTTCGTGTTTCAATTTCAAAACAAGATTTTAACGCTTTGAGGAGTTCAAATAACGTGTTTTTAGATCATTTGTATCGTATCTTTTACTACATAACTTTTCACCAAATTTCACAAACACTAATAAAGATTGTTTTCCGATTCAAAACAAGATTTTAACCCCTTGAGGAATTCAAATAACGTGTTCTTAGATCATTTGTATCGTATCTTTTACTACATAACTTTTCACCAAATTTCACACACACTAAGAAAGTTTGTGTTTCGATTTCGAAACAAGATTTTAACGCTTTGAGGAGTTCAAATAACGTGTTTTTAAGATCATTTGTATCGTATCTTTTAGTACATAACTTTTCACCAAATTTCACAAACACTAAGAAAGTTTGTTTTTCGATTCAAAACAAGATTTTAACGCTTTGAGGAGTTCAAATAACGTGTTTTTAGATCATTTGTATCGTATCTTTTACTACATAAGTTTTCACCAAATTTTACAAACACTAAGAAAGTTTGTTTTTCTATTCAAAACAAGATTTTAACGCTTTGGGGAGTTCAAATAACGTGTTTTTAGATCATTTGTATCATATCTTTTACTACATAACTTTTCACCAAATTTCACAAACACTAAGAAAGTTTGTGTTTCGATTTCAAAACAAGATTTTAACGCTTTGAGGAGTTCAAATAACGTGTTTTTAAGATCATTTGTATCGTATCTTTTAGTAGATAACTTTTCACCAAATTTCACAAACACTAAGAAATTTTGTTTTTCGATTCAAAACAAGATTTTAACGCTTTGAGGAGTTCAAATAACGTGTTTTTAGATCATTTGTATCGTATCTTTTACTACATAACTTTTCACCAAATTTCACAAACACTAAGAAAGTTTGTTTTTGGATTCAAAACAAGATTTTAACGCTTTGAGGATTTCATATAACGTGTTTTTAGATCATTTGTATCGTATCTTTTACGACATAACTTTTCACCAAATTTCACAAACACTAAGAAAGTTTGTTTTTCGATTCAAAACGAACTTTTAACGCTTTGAGGAGTTCAAATAACATGTTTTTAGATCATTTGTATCGTATCTTTTACCACATAACTTTTCACCAAATTTCACAAACACTAAGAAAGTTTGTGTTTCAATTTCAAAACAAGATTTTAACGCTTTGAGGAGTTCAAATAACGTGTTTTTAGATCATTTGTATCGTATCTTTTACTACATAACTTTTCACCAAATTTCACAAACACTAAGAAAGTTTGTTTTTGGAATCAAAACAAGATTTTAACGCTTTGAGGAGTTCAAATAACGTGTTTTTAGATCATTTGAATCGTATCTTTTAGTACATAACTTTTCACCAAATTTCACAAACACAAAGAAAGTTTGTTTTTCGATTCAAAACAAGATTTTAACGCTTTGAGGAGTTCAAAAACATGTTTTTAGATCATTTGCATCGTATCTTTTTTACTACATAACTTTTCACCAAATTTTACAAACACTAAGAAAGTTTGTTTTTCGATCCAAAACAAGATTTTAACGCTTTGAGGAGTTCAAATAACGTGTTTTTAGATCATTTGTATCGTATCTTTTACTACATAACTTTTCACCAAATTTCACAAACACTAAGAAAGTTTGTTTTTGGATTCAAAACAAGATTTTAACGCTTTGAGGAGTTCAAATAACGTGTTTTTAGATCATTTGTATCGTATCTTTTACTACATAACTTTTCACCAAATTTCACAAACACTAAGAAAGTTTGTTTTTGGATTCAAAACAAGATTTTAACGCTTTGAGGAGTTCAAATAACGTGTTTTTAGATCATTTGTATCGTATCTTTTAGTACATAACTTTTAACCAAATTTCACAAACACTAAGAAAGTTTGTTTTTCGATTCAAAACAGGATTTTAACGCTTTGAGGAGTTCAAATAACGTGTTTTTAGATCATTTGTATCGTATCTTTTACTACATAAGTTTTCACCAAATTTTACAAACACTAAGAAAGTTTGTTTTTCTATTCAAAACAAGATTTTAACGCTTTGGGGAGTTCAAATAACGTGTTTTTAGATCATTTGTATCGTATCTTTTACTACATAACTTTTCACCAAATTTCACAAACAGTAAGAAAGTTTGTGTTTCGATTTCAAAACAAGATTTTAACGTTTTGAGGAGTTCAAATAATGTGTTTTTAAGATCATTTGTATCGTATCTTTTAGTAGATAACTTTTCACCAAATTTCACAAACACTAAGAAATTTTGTTTTTCGATTCAAAACAAGATTTTAACGCTTTGAGGAGTTCAAATAACGTGTTTTTAGATCATTTGTATCGTATCTTTTAGTACATAACTTTTCACCAAATTTCACAAACACTAAGAAAGTTTGTTTTTCGATTCAAAACAAGATTTTAACGTTTTGAGGAGTTCAAATAACTTGTTTTTAGATCATTTGTATCGTATCTTTTACGACATATATTTTCACCAAATTTCACAAACACTAGGAATGTTTGTGTTTCGATTTCAATACATGATTTTAATGCATTGAGGAGTTCATATAACATGTTTTTAGATCATTTGCATCGTATGTTTTACTACATAACTTTTCACCAAATTTCACAAACACTAAGAAAGTTTGTTTTTCGGTTCAAAACAATATTTTAACGCTTTGATGAGTTCAAATAACGTGTTTTTAGATCATTTGTATCGTACCTTTTAGTACATAACTTTTAACCAAATTTCACAAACACTAAGAAATTTTGTTTTTCGATTCAAAACAAGATTTTAACGCTTTGAGCATTTCAAATAACGTGTTTTTAGATCATTTGTATCGTATCATTTAGTACATAACTTTTCACCAAATTTCACAAACACTAAGAAAGTTTGTTTTTCGATTCAAAACAAGATTTTAACGCTTTGAGGAGTTCAAATAACGTGTTTTTAGATCATTTGTATCGTATCTTTTACTACATAACTTTTCACCAAATTTCACAAACACTAAGAAAGTTTGTTTTTGGATTCAAAACAAGATTTTAACGCTTTGAGGAGTTCATATAACGTGTTTTTAGATCATTTGTATCGTATCTTTTACGACATAACTTTTCACCAAATTTCACAAACACTAAGAAAGTTTGTTTTTCGATTCAAAACGAACTTTTAACGCTTTGAGGAGTTCAAATAACATGTTTTTAGATCATTTGTATCGTATCTTTTACCACATAACTTTTCACCAAATTTCACAAACACTAAGAAAGTTTGTGTTTCAATTTCAAAACAAGATTTTAACGCTTTGAGGAGTTCAAATAACGTGTTTTTAGATCATTTGTATCGTATCTTTTACTACATAACTTTTCACCAAATTTCACAAACACTAAGAAAGTTTGTTTTTGGAATCAAAACAAGATTTTAACGCTTTGAGGAGTTCAAATAACGTGTTTTTAGATCATTTGAATCGTATCTTTTAGTACATAACTTTTCACCAAATTTCACAAACACAAAGAAAGTTTGTTTTTCGATTCAAAACAAGATTTTAACGCTTTGAGGAGTTCAAAAACATGTTTTTAGATCATTTGCATCGTATCTTTTTTACTACATAACTTTTCACCAAATTTTACAAACACTAAGTAAGTTTGTTTTTCGATTCAAAACAAGATTTTAACGCTTTAAGGAGTTCAAATAACGTGTTTTTAGATCATTTGTATCGTATCTTTTACTACATAACTTTTCACCAAATTTCACAAACACTAAGAAAGTTTGTTTTGGGATTCAAAACAAGATTTTAACGCTTTGAGGAGTTCAAATAACGTGTTTTTAGATCATTTGTATCGTATCTTTTACGACATAACTTTTCACCAAATTTCACAAACACTAAGAAAGTTTGTTTTTCGATTCAAAACGAACTTTTAACGCTTTGAGGAGTTCAAATAACATGTTTTTAGATCATTTGTATCGTATCTTTTACCACATAACTTTTCACCAAATTTCACAAACACTAAGAAAGTTTGTGTTTCAATTTCAAAACACGATTTTAACGCTTTGAGGAGTTCAAATAACGTGTTTTTAGATCATTTGTATCGTATCTTTTACTACATAACTTTTCACCAAATTTCACAAACACTAATAAAGTTTGTTTTCCGATTCAAAACAAGATTTTAACGCTTTGAGGAATTCAAATAACGTGTTCTTAGATCATTTGTATCGTATCTTTTACTACATAACTTTTCACCAAATTTCACACACACTAAGAAAGTTTGTGTTTCGATTTCATAACAAGATTTTAACGCTTTGAGGAGTTCAAATAACGTGTTTTTAAGATCATTTGTATCGTATCTTTTAGTACATAACTTTTCACCAAATTTCACAAACACTAAGAAAGTTTGTTTTTCGATTCAAAACAGGATTTTAACGCTTTGAGGAGTTCAAATAACGTGTTTTTAGATCATTTGTATCGTATCTTTTACTACATAAGTTTTCACCAAATTTTACAAACACTAAGAAAGTTTGTTTTTCTATTCAAAACAAGATTTTAACGCTTTGGGGAGTTCAAATAACGTGTTTTTAGATCATTTGTATCGTATCTTTTACTACATAACTTTTCACCAAATTTCACAAACACTAAGAAAGTTTGTGTTTCGATTTCAAAACAAGATTTTAACGTTTTGAGGAGTTCAAATAATGTGTTTTTAAGATCATTTGTATCGTATCTTTTAGTAGATAACTTTTCACCAAATTTCACAAACACTAAGAAATTTTGTTTTTCGATTCAAAACAAGATTTTAACGCTTTGAGGAGTTCAAATAACGTGTTTTTAGATCATTTGTATCGTATCTTTTAGTACATAACTTTTCACCAAATTTCACAAACACTAAGAAAGTTTGTTTTTCGATTCAAAACAAGATTTTAACGTTTTGAGGAGTTCAAATAACTTGTTTTTAGATCATTTGTATCGTATCTTTTACGACATATCTTTTCACCAAATTTCACAAACACTAGGAATGTTTGTGTTTCGATTTCAATACATGATTTTAATGCATTGAGGAGTTCATATAACATGTTTTTAGATCATTTGCATCGTATGTTTTACTACATAACTTTTCACCAAATTTCACAAACACTAAGAAAGTTTGTTTTTCGGTTCAAAACAATATTTTAACGCTTTGATGAGTTCAAATAACGTGTTTTTAGATCATTTGTATCGTACCTTTTAGTACATAACTTTTAACCAAATTTCACAAACACTAAGAAAGTTTGTTTTTCGATTCAAAACAAGATTTTAACGCTTTGAGCATTTCAAATAACGTGTTTTTAGATCATTTGTATCGTATCATTTAGTACATAACTTTTCACCAAATTTCACAAACACTAAGAAAGTTTGTTTTTCGATTCAAAACAAGATTTTAACGCTTTGAGGAGTTCAAAAACATCTTTTTAGACCATTTGCATCGTATCTTTTTTACTACATAACTTTTCACCAAATTTTGCAAACACTAAGAAAGTTTGTTTTTCGATTCAAAACAAGATTTTAACGCTTTGAGGAGTTCAAATAACGTGTTTTTAGATCATTTGTATCGTATCTTTTGCTACATAACTTTTCACCAAATTTCACAAACACTAATAAAGTTTGTTTTCCGATACAAAACAATATTTTAACGCTTTGAGGAATTCAAATAACGTGTTCTTAGATCATTTGTATCGTATCTTTTACTACATAACTTTTCACCAAATTTCACAAACACTAAGAAAGTTTGTGTTTCGATTTCAAAACAAGATTTTAACGCTTTGAGGAGTTCAAATAACGTGTTTTTAAGATCATTTGTATCGTATCTTTTCGTACATAACTTTTCACCAAATTTCACAAACACTAAGAAAGTTTGTTTTTCGATTCAAAACAAGATTTTAACGCTTTGAGGAGTTCAAATAACGTGTTTTTAGATCATTTGTATCGTATCTTTTACTACATAACTTTTCACCAAATTTCACAAACACTAATAAAGATTGTTTTCCGATACAAAACAATATTTTAACGCTTTGAGGAATTCAAATAACGTGTTCTTAGATCATTTGTATCGTATCTTTTACTACATAACTTTTCACCAAATTTCACAAACACTAAGAAAGTTTGTGTTTCGATTTCAAAACAAGATTTTAACGCTTTGAGGAGTTCAAATAACGTGTTTTTAAGATCATTTGTATTGTATCTTTTAGTAGATAACTTTTCACCAAATTTCACAAACACTAAGAAAGTTTGTTTTTCGATTCAAAACAAGATTTTAACGCTTTGAGGAGTTCAAATAACTTGTTTTTAGATCATTTGTATCGTATCTTTTACGGCATAACTTTTCACCAAATTTCACAAACACTAAGAAAGTTTGTGTTTCAATTTCAAAAACAAGATTTTAACGCTTTGAGGAGTTCAAATAACGTGTTTTTAGATCATTTGTATCGTATCTTTTACTACATAACTTTTCACCAAATTTCACAAACACTAAGAAAGTTTGTGTTTCGATTTCAAAACAAGATTTTAACGCTTTGAGGAGTTCAAATAACGTGTTTTTATGATCATTTGTATCGTATCTTTTACTACATAACTTTTCACCAAATTTCACAAACACTAAGAAAGTTTGTGTTTCGATTTCAAAACAAGATTTTAACGCTTTGAGGAGTTCAAATAACGTGTTTTTAGATCATTTGTATCGTATCTTTTACTACATAACTTTTCACCAAATTTCACAAACACTAAGAAAGTTTGTGTTTCGATTTGAAAACAAGATTTTAACGCTTTGAGGAGTTCAAATAACGTGTTTTTAAGATCATTTGTATCGTATCTTTTAGTAGATAACTTTTCACCAAATTTCACAAACACTAAGAAAGTTTGTTTTTCGATTCAAAACAAGATTTTAACGCTTTGAGGAGTTCAAATAACTTGTTTTTAGATCATTTGTATCGTATCTTTTACGGCATAACTTTTCACCAAATTTCACAAACACTAAGAAAGTTTGTGTTTCAATTTCAAAACAAGATATTAACGCTTTGAGGAGTTCAAATAACGTGTTTTTAGATCATTTGTATCGTATCTTTTACTACATAACTTTTCACCAAATTTCACAAGCACTAATAAAGTTTGTTTTCAGATACAAAACAAGATTTTAACGCTTTGAGGAATTCAAATAACGTGTTTTTAGATCATTTGTATCGTATCTTTTACTACATTACTTTTCACCAAATTTCACAAACACTAAGAAAGTTTGTGTTTTGATTTCAAAACAAGATTTTAACGCTTTGATGAGTTCAAATAACGTGTTTTTAAGATCATTTGTATCGTATCTTTTAGTACATAACTTTTCACCAAATTTCACAAACACTAAGAAAGTTTGTTTTTCGATTCAAAACAAGATTTTAACGCTTTGAGGAGTTCAAATAACGTGTTTTTAGATCATTTTTATCGTATCTTTTACTACATAAGTTTTCACCAAATTTTACAAACACTAAGAAAGTTTGTTTTTCTATTCAAAACAATATTTTAACGCTTTGAGGAATTCAAATAACGTGTTCTTAGATCATTTGTATCGTATCTTTTACAACATAACTTTTCACCAAATTTCACAAACACTAAGAAAGTTTGTGTTTCGATTTCAAAACAAGATTTTAACGCTTTGAGGAGTTCAAATAACGTGTTTTTAAGATCATTTGTATCGTATCTTTTAGTAGATAACTTTTCACCAAATTTCACAAACACTAAGAAAGTTTGTTTTTCGATTCAAAACAAGATTTTAACGCTTTGAGGAGTTCAAATAACTTGTTTTTAGATCATTTGTATCGTATCTTTTACGGCATAACTTTTCACCAAATTTCACAAACACTAAGAAAGTTTGTGTTTCAATTTCAAAACAAGATTTTAACGCTTTGAGGAGTTCAAATAACGTGTTTTTAAATCATTTGAATCGTATCTTTTAGTACATAACTTTTCACCAAATTTCACAAACACAAAGAAAGTTTGTTTTTCGATTCAAAACAAGATTTTAACGCTTTGAGGAGTTCAAAAACATGTTTTTAGATCATTTGCATCGTATCTTTTTTACAACATAACTTTTCACCAAATTTTACAAACACTAAGAAAGTTTGTTTTTCGATTCAAAACAAGATTTTAACGCTTTGAGGAGTTCAAATAACGTGTTTTTAGATCATTTGTATCGTATCTTTTACTACATAACTTTTCACCAAATTTCACAAACACTAAGAAAGTTTGTTTTTGGATTCAAAACAAGATTTTAACGCTTTGAGGAGTTCATATAACATGTTTTTAGATCATTTGTATCGTATCTTTTACGACATAACTTTTCACCAAATTTCACAAACACTAAGAAAGTTTGTTTTTTGATTCAAAACGAACTTTTAACGCTTTGAGGAGTTCAAATAACATGTTTTTAGATCATTTGTATCGTATCTTTTACCACATAACTTTTCACCAAATTTCACAAACACTAAGAAAGTTCGTGTTTCAATTTCAAAACAAGATTTTAACGCTTTGAGGAGTTCAAATAACGTGTTTTTAGATCATTTGTATCGTATCTTTTACTACATAACTTTTCACCAAATTTCACAAACACGAAGAAAGTTTGTTTTTCGATTCAAAACGAACTTTTAACGCTTTGAGGAGTTCAAATAACGTGTTTTTAGATCATTTGTATCGTATCTTTTACTACATAACTTTTCACCAAATTTCTCAAACACTAATAAAGTTTGTTTTCCGATTCAAAACAAGATTTTAACGCGTTGAGGAGTTCAAATAACGTGTTTTTAGATCATTTGTATCGTATCTTTTACGACATAAATTTTCACCAAATTTCACAAACACTAAGAAAGTTTGTTTTTCGATTCAAAACGAACTTTTAACGCTTTGAGGAGTTCAAATAACATGTTTTTAGATCATTTGTATCGTATCTTTTACCACATAACTTTTCACCAAATTTCACAAACACTAAGAAAGTTCGTGTTTCAATTTCAAAACAAGATTTTAACGCTTTGAGGAGTTCAAATAACGTGTTTTTAGATCATTTGTATCGTATCTTTTACTACATAACTTTTCACCAAATTTCACAAACACTAATAAAGATTGTTTTCCGATTCAAAACAAGATTTTAACCCCTTGAGGAATTCAAATAACGTGTTCTTAGATCATTTGTATCGTATCTTTTACTACATAACTTTTCACCAAATTTCACACACACTAAGAAAGTTTGTGTTTCGATTTCGAAACAAGATTTTAACGCTTTGAGGAGTTCAAATAACGTGTTTTTAAGATCATTTGTATCGTATCTTTTAGTACATAACTTTTCACCAAATTTCACAAACACTAAGAAAGTTTGTTTTTCGATTCAAAACAAGATTTTAACGCTTTGAGGAGTTCAAATAACGTGTTTTTAGATCATTTGTATCGTATCTTTTACTACATAAGTTTTCACCAAATTTTACAAACACTAAGAAAGTTTGTTTTTCTATTCAAAACAAGATTTTAACGCTTCGGGGAGTTCAAATAACGTGTTTTTAGATCATTTGTATCATATCTTTTACTACATAACTTTTCACCAAATTTCACAAACACTAAGAAAGTTTGTGTTTCGATTTCAAAACAAGATTTTAACGGTTTGAGGAGTTCAAATAACGTGTTTTTAAGATCATTTGTATCGTATCTTTTAGTAGATAACTTTTCACCAAATTTCACAAACACTAAGAAATTTTGTTTTTCGATTCAAAACAAGATTTTAACGCTTTGAGGAGTTCAAATAACGTGTTTTTAGATCATTTGTATCGTATCTTTTACTACATAACTTTTCACCAAATTTCACAAACACTAAGAAAGTTTGTTTTTGGATTCAAAACAAGATTTTAACGCTTTGAGGAGTTCATATAACGTGTTTTTAGATCATTTGTATCGTATCTTTTACGACATAACTTTTCACCAAATTTCACAAACACTAAGAAAGTTTGTTTTTCGATTCAAAACGAACTTTTAACGCTTTGAGGAGTTCAAATAACATGTTTTTAGATCATTTGTATCGTATCTTTTACCACATAACTTTTCACCAAATTTCACAAACACTAAGAAAGTTTGTGTTTCAATTTCAAAACAAGATTTTAACGCTTTGAGGAGTTCAAATAACGTGTTTTTAGATCATTTGTATCGTATCTTTTACTACATAACTTTTCACCAAATTTCACAAACACTAAGAAAGTTTGTTTTTGGAATCAAAACAAGATTTTAACGCTTTGAGGAGTTCAAATAACGTGTTTTTAGATCATTTGAATCGTATCTTTTAGTACATAACTTTTCACCAAATTTCACAAACACAAAGAAAGTTTGTTTTTCGATTCAAAACAAGATTTTAACGCTTTGAGGAGTTCAAAAACATGTTTTTAGATCATTTGCATCGTATCTTTTTTACAACATAACTTTTCACCAAATTTTACAAACACTAAGAAAGTTTGTTTTTCGATTCAAAACAAGATTTTAACGCTTTGAGGAGTTCAAATAACGTGTTTTTAGATCATTTGTATCGTATCTTTTACTACATAACTTTTCACCAAATTTCACAAACACTAAGAAAGTTTGTTTTTGGATTCAAAACAAGATTTTAACGCTTTGAGGAGTTCATATAACGTGTTTTTAGATTATTTGTATCGTATCTTTTACGACATAACTTTTCACCAAATTTCACAAACACTAAGAAAGTTTGTTTTTTGATTCAAAACGAACTTTTAACGCTTTGAGGAGTTCAAATAACATGTTTTTAGATCATTTGTATCGTATCTTTTACCACATAACTTTTCACCAAATTTCACAAACACTAAGAAAGTTCGTGTTTCAATTTCAAAACAAGATTTTAACGCTTTGAGGAGTTCAAATAACGTGTTTTTAGATCATTTGTATCGTATCTTTTACTACATAACTTTTCACCAAATTTCACAAACACGAAGAAAGTTTGTTTTTCGATTCAAAACGAACTTTTAACGCTTTGAGGAGTTCAAATAACATGTTTTTAGATCATTTGTATCGTATCTTTTACCACATAACTTTTCACCAAATTTCACAAACACTAAGAAAGTTCGTGTTTCAATTTCAAAACAAGATTTTAACGCTTTGAGGAGTTCAAATAACGTGTTTTTAGATCATTTGTATCGTATCTTTTACTACATAACTTTTCACCAAATTTCACAAACACTAATAAAGATTGTTTTCCGATTCAAAACAAGATTTTAACCCCTTGAGGAATTCAAATAACGTGTTCTTAGATCATTTGTATCGTATCTTTTACTACATAACTTTTCACCAAATTTCACACACACTAAGAAAGTTTGTGTTTCGATTTCGAAACAAGATTTTAACGCTTTGAGGAGTTCAAATAACGTGTTTTTAAGATCATTTGTATCGTATCTTTTAGTACATAACTTTTCACCAAATTTCACAAACACTAAGAAAGTTTGTTTTTCGATTCAAAACAAGATTTTAACGCTTTGAGGAGTTCAAATAACGTGTTTTTAGATCATTTGTATCGTATCTTTTACTACATAAGTTTTCACCAAATTTTACAAACACTAAGAAAGTTTGTTTTTCTATTCAAAACAAGATTTTAACGCTTCGGGGAGTTCAAATAACGTGTTTTTAGATCATTTGTATCATATCTTTTACTACATAACTTTTCACCAAATTTCACAAACACTAAGAAAGTTTGTGTTTCGATTTCAAAACAAGATTTTAACGGTTTGAGGAGTTCAAATAACGTGTTTTTAAGATCATTTGTATCGTATCTTTTAGTAGATAACTTTTCACCAAATTTCACAAACACTAAGAAATTTTGTTTTTCGATTCAAAACAAGATTTTAACGCTTTGAGGAGTTCAAATAACGTGTTTTTAGATCATTTGTATCGTATCTTTTACTACATAACTTTTCACCAAATTTCACAAACACTAAGAAAGTTTGTTTTTGGATTCAAAACAAGATTTTAACGCTTTGAGGAGTTCATATAACGTGTTTTTAGATCATTTGTATCGTATCTTTTACGACATAACTTTTCACCAAATTTCACAAACACTAAGAAAGTTTGTTTTTCGATTCAAAACGAACTTTTAACGCTTTGAGGAGTTCAAATAACATGTTTTTAGATCATTTGTATCGTATCTTTTACCACATAACTTTTCACCAAATTTCACAAACACTAAGAAAGTTTGTGTTTCAATTTCAAAACAAGATTTTAACGCTTTGAGGAGTTCAAATAACGTGTTTTTAGATCATTTGTATCGTATCTTTTACTACATAACTTTGCACCAAATTTCACAAACACTAAGAAAGTTTGTTTTTGGAATCAAAACAAGATTTTAACGCTTTGAGGAGTTCAAATAACGTGTTTTTAGATCATTTGAATCGTATCTTTTAGTACATAACTTTTCACCAAATTTCACAAACACAAAGAAAGTTTGTTTTTCGATTCAAAACAAGATTTTAACGCTTTGAGGAGTTCAAAAACATGTTTTTAGATCATTTGCATCGTATCTTTTTTACAACATAACTTTTCACCAAATTTTACAAACACTAAGAAAGTTTGTTTTTCGATTGAAAACAAGATTTTAACGCTTTGAGGAGTTCAAATAACGTGTTTTTAGATCATTTGTATCGTATCTTTTACTACATAACTTTTCACCAAATTTCACAAACACTAAGAAAGTTTGTTTTTGGATTCAAAACAAGATTTTAACGCTTTGAGGAGTTCATATAACGTGTTTTTAGATTATTTGTATCGTATCTTTTACGACATAACTTTTCACCAAATTTCACAAACACTAAGAAAGTTTGTTTTTTGATTCAAAACGAACTTTTAACGCTTTGAGGAGTTCAAATAACATGTTTTTAGATCATTTGTATCGTATCTTTTACCACATAACTTTTCACCAAATTTCACAAACACTAAGAAAGTTCGTGTTTCAATTTCAAAACAAGATTTTAACGCTTTGAGGAGTTCAAATAACGTGTTTTTAGATCATTTGTATCGTATCTTTTACTACATAACTTTTCACCAAATTTCACAAACACGAAGAAAGTTTGTTTTTCGATTCAAAACGAACTTTTAACGCTTTGAGGAGTTCAAATAACGTGTTTTTAGATCATTTGTATCGTATCTTTTACTACATAACTTTTCACCAAATTTCTCAAACACTAATAAAGTTTGTTTTCCGATTAAAAACAAGATTTTAACGCTTCGGGGAGTTCAAATAACGTGTTTTTAGATCATTTGTATCGTATCTTTTACGACATAACTTTTCACCAAATTTCACAAACACTAAGAAAGTTTGTTTTTCGATTCAAAACGAACTTTTAACGCTTTGAGGAGTTCAAATAACATGTTTTTAGATCATTTGTATCGTATCTTTTACCACATAACTTTTCACCAAATTTCACAAACACTAAGAAAGTTTGTGTTTCAATTTCAAAACAAGATTTTAACGCTTTGAGGAGTTCAAATAACGTGTTTTTAGATCATTTGTATCGTATCTTTTACTACATAACTTTTCACCAAATTTCACAAACACTAATAAAGTTTGTTTTCCGATTCAAAACAAGATTTTAACGCTTTGAGGAATTCAAATAACGTGTTCTTAGATCATTTGTATCGTATCTTTTACTACATAACTTTTCACCAAATTTCACACACACTAAGAAAGTTTGTGTTTCGATTTCATAACAAGATTTTAACGCTTTGAGGAGTTCAAATAACGTGTTTTTAAGATCATTTGTATCGTATCTTTTAGTACATAACTTTTCACCAAATTTCACAAACACTAAGAAAGTTTGTTTTTCGATTCAAAACAGGATTTTAACGCTTTGAGGAGTTCAAATAACGTGTTTTTAGATCATTTGTATCGTATCTTTTACTACATAAGTTTTCACCAAATTTTACAAACACTAAGAAAGTTTGTTTTTCGATTTCAAAACAAGATTTTAACGTTTTGAGGAGTTCAAATAATGTGTTTTTAAGATCATTTGTATCGTATCTTTTAGTAGATAACTTTTCACCAAATTTCACAAACACTAAGAAATTTTGTTTTTCGATTCAAAACAAGATTTTAACGCTTTGAGGAGTTCAAATAACGTGTTTTTAGATCATTTGTATCGTATCTTTTAGTACATAACTTTTCACCAAATTTCACAAACACTAAGAAAGTTTGTTTTTCGATTCAAAACAAGATTTTAACGTTTTGAGGAGTTCAAATAACTTGTTTTTAGATAATTTGTATCGTATCTTTTACGACATATCTTTTCACCAAATTTCACAAACACTAGGAATGTTTGTGTTTCGATTTCAATACATGATTTTAATGCATTGAGGAGTTCATATAACATGTTTTTAGATCATTTGCATCGTATGTTTTACTACATAACTTTTCACCAAATTTCACAAACACTAAGAAAGTTTGTTTTTCGGTTCAAAACAATATTTTAACGCTTTGATGAGTTCAAATAACGTGTTTTTAGATCATTTGTATCGTACTTTTTAGTACATAACTTTTAACCAAATTTCACAAACACTAAGAAAGTTTGTTTTTCGATTCAAAACAAGATTTTAACGCTTTGAGCATTTCAAATAACGTGTTTTTAGATCATTTGTATCGTATCATTTAGTACATAACTTTTCACCAAATTTCACAAACACTAAGAAAGTTTGTTTTTCGATTCAAAACAAGATTTTAACGCTTTGAGGAGTTCAAAAACATCTTTTTAGACCATTTGCATCGTATCTTTTTTACTACATAACTTTTCACCAAATTTTGCAAACACTAAGAAAGTTTGTTTTTCGATTCAAAACAAGATTTTAACGCTTTGAGGAGTTCAAATAACGTGTTTTTAGATCATTTGTATCGTATCTTTTACTACATAACTTTTCACCAAATTTCACAAACACTAATAAAGTTTGTTTTCCGATACAAAACAATATTTTAACGCTTTGAGGAATTCAAATAACGTGTTCTTAGATCATTTGTATCGTATCTTTTACTACATAACTTTTCACCAAATTTCACAAACACTAAGAAAGTTTGTGTTTCGATTTCAAAACAAGATTTTAACGCTTTGAGGAGTTCAAATAACGTGTTTTTAAGATCATTTGTATCGTATCTTTTAGTACATAACTTTTCACCAAATTTCACAAACACTAAGAAAGTTTGTTTTTCGATTCAAAACAAGATTTTAACGCTTTGAGGAGTTCAAATAACGTGTTTTTAGATCATTTGTATCGTATCTTTTACTACATAACTTTTCACCAAATTTCACAAACACTAATAAAGTTTGTTTTCCGATACAAAACAATATTTTAACGCTTTGAGGAATTCAAATAACGTGTTCTTAGATCATTTGTATCGTATCTTTTACTACATAACTTTTCACCAAATTTCACAAACACTAAGAAAGTTTGTGTTTCGATTTCAAAACAAGATTTTAACGCTTTGAGGAGTTCAAATAACGTGTTTTTAAGATCATTTGTATCGTATCTTTTAGTAGATAACTTTTCACCAAATTTCACAAACACTAAGAAAGTTTGTTTTTCGATTCAAAACAAGATTTTAACGCTTTGAGGAGTTCAAATAACTTGTTTTTAGATCATTTGTATCGTATCTTTTACGGCATAACTTTTCACCAAATTTCACAAACACTAAGAAAGTTTGTGTTTCAATTTCAAAAACAAGATTTTAACGCTTTGAGGAGTTCAAATAACGTGTTTTTAGATCATTTGTATCGTATCTTTTACTACATAACTTTTCACCAAATTTCACAAACACTAAGAAAGTTTGTGTTTCGATTTCAAAACAAGATTTTAACGCTTTGAGGAGTTCAAATAACGTGTTTTTATGATCATTTGTATCGTATCTTTTACTACATAACTTTTCACCAAATTTCACAAACACTAAGAAAGTTTGTGTTTCGATTTCAAAACAAGATTTTAACGCTTTGAGGAGTTCAAATAACGTGTTTTTAGATCATTTGTATCGTATCTTTTACTACATAACTTTTCACCAAATTTCACAAACACTAAGAAAGTTTGTGTTTCAATTTCAAAACAAGATTTTAACGCTTTGAGGAGTTCAAATAACGTGTTTTTAAGATCATTTGTATCGTATCTTTTAGTAGATAACTTTTCACCAAATTTCACAAACACTAAGAAATTTTGTTTTTCGATTCAAAACAAGATTTTAACGCTTTGAGGAGTTCAAATAACTTGTTTTTAGATCATTTGTATCGTATCTTTTACGGCATAACTTTTCACCAAATTTCACAAACACTAAGAAAGTTTGTGTTTCAATTTCAAAACAAGATTTTAACGCTTTGAGGAGTTCAAATAACGTGTTTTTAGATCATTTGTGTCGTATCTTTTACTACATAACTTTTCACCAAATTTCACAAGCACTAATAAAGTTTGTTTTCAGATACAAAACAAGATTTTAACGCTTTGAGGAATTCAAATAACGTGTTTTTAGATCATTTGTATCGTATCTTTTACTACATTACTTTTCACCAAATTTCACAAACACTAAGAAAGTTTGTGTTTCGATTCAAAACAAGATTTTAACGCTTTGAGGAGTTCAAATAACTTGTTTTTAGATCATTTGTATCGTATCTTTTACGGCATAACTTTTCACCAAATATCACAAACACTAAGAAAGTTTGTGTTTCAATTTCAAAAACAAGATTTTAACGCTTTGAGGAGTTCAAATAACGTGTTTTTAGATCATTTGTATCGTATCTTTTACTACATAACTTTTCACCAAATTTCACAAACACTAAGAAAGTTTGTGTTTCGATTTCAAAACAATATTTTAACGCTTTGAGGAGTTCAAATAACGTGTTTTTATGATCATTTGTATCGTATCTTTTACTACATAACTTTTCACCAAATTTCACAAACACTAAGAAAGTTTGTGTTTCGATTTCAAAACAAGATTTTAACGCTTTGAGGAGTTCAAATAACGTGTTTTTAGATCATTTGTATCGTATCTTTTACTACATAACTTTTCACCAAATTTCACAAACACTAAGAAAGTTTGTGTTTCAATTTCAAAACAAGATTTTAACGCTTTGAGGAGTTCAAATAACGTGTTTTTAAGATCATTTGTATCGTATCTTTTAGTAGATAACTTTTCACCAAATTTCACAAACACTAAGAAATTTTGTTTTTCGATTCAAAACAAGATTTTAACGCTTTGAGGAGTTCAAATAACTTGTTTTTAGATCATTTGTATCGTATCTTTTACGGCATAACTTTTCACCAAATTTCACAAACACTAAGAAAGTTTGTGTTTCAATTTCAAAACAAGATTTTAACGCTTTGAGGAGTTCAAATAACGTGTTTTTAGATCATTTGTATCGTATCTTTTACTACATAACTTTTCACCAAATTTCACAAGCACTAATAAAGTTTGTTTTCAGATACAAAACAAGATTTTAACGCTTTGAGGAATTCAAATAACGTGTTTTTAGATCATTTGTATCGTATCTTTTACTACATTACTTTTCACCAAATTTCACAAACACTAAGAAAGTTTGTGTTTTGATTTCAAAACAAGATTTTAACGCTTTGATGAGTTCAAATAACGTGTTTTTAAGATCATTTGTATCGTATCTTTTAGTACATAACTTTTCACCAAATTTCACAAACACTAAGAAAGTTTGTTTTTCGATTCAAAACAAGATTTTAACGCTTTGAGGAGTTCAAATAACGTGTTTTTAGATCATTTTTATCGTATCTTTTACTACATAAGTTTTCACCAAATTTTACAAACACTAAGAAAGTTTGTTTTTCTATTCAAAACAATATTTTAACGCTTTGAGGAATTCAAATAACGTGTTTTTAGATCATTTGTATCGTATCTTTTACTACATAACTTTTCACCAAATTTCACAAACACTAAGAAAGTTTGTGTTTCGATTTCAAAACAAGATTTTAACGCTTTGAGGAGTTCAAATAACGTGTTTTTAAGATCATTTGTATCGTATCTTTTAGTAGATAACTTTTCACCAAATTTCACAAACACTAAGAAAGTTTGTTTTTCGATTCAAAACAAGATTTTAACGCTTTGAGGAGTTCAAATAACTTGTTTTTAGATCATTTGTATCGTATCTTTTACGGCATAACTTTTCACCAAATTTCACAAACACTAAGAAAGTTTGTGTTTCAATTTCAAAACAAGATTTTAACGCTTTGAGGAGTTCAAATAACGTGTTTTTAGATCATTTGAATCGTATCTTTTAGTACATAACTTTTCACCAAATTTCACAAACACAAAGAAAGTTTGTTTTTCGATTCAAAACAAGATTTTAACGCTTTGAGGAGTTCAAAAACATGTTTTTAGATCATTTGCATCGTATCTTTTTTACAACATAACTTTTCACCAAATTTTACAAACACTAAGAAAGTTTGTTTTTCGATTCAAAACAAGATTTTAACGCTTTGAGGAGTTCAAATAACGTGTTTTTAGATCATTTCTATCGTATCTTTTACTACATAACTTTTCACCAAATTTCACAAACACTAAGAAAGTTTGTTTTTGGATTCAAAACAAGATTTTAACGCTTTGAGGAGTTCATATAACGTGTTTTTAGATCATTTGTATCGTATCTTTTACGACATAACTTTTCACCAAATTTCACAAACACTAAGAAAGTTTGTTTTTTGATTCAAAACGAACTTTTAACGCTTTGAGGAGTTCAAATAACATGTTTTTAGATCATTTATATCGTATCTTTTACGACATAACTTTTCACCAAATTTCACAAACACTAAGAAAGTTCGTGTTTCAATTTCAAAACAAGATTTTAACGCTTTGAGGAGTTCAAATAACGTGTTTTTAGATCATTTGTATCGTATCTTTTACTACATAACTTTTCACCAAATTTCACAAACACTAATAAAGATTGTTTTCCGATTCAAAACAAGATTTTAACCCCTTGAGGAATTCAAATAACGTGTTCTTAGATCATTTGTATCGTATCTTTTACTACATAACTTTTCACCAAATTTCACACACACTAAGAAAGTTTGTGTTTCGATTTCGAAACAAGATTTTAACGCTTTGAGGAGTTCAAATAACGTGTTTTTAAGATCATTTGTATCGTATCTTTTAGTACATAACTTTTCACCAAATTTCACAAACACTAAGAAAGTTTGTTTTTCGATTCAAAACAAGATTTTAACGCTTTGAGGAGTTCAAATAACGTGTTTTTAGATCATTTTTATCGTATCTTTTACTACATAAGTTTTCACCAAATTTTACAAACACTAAGAAAGTTTGTTTTTCTATTCAAAACAAGATTTTAACGTTTTGGGGAGTTCAAATAACGTGTTTTTAGATCATTTGTATCGTATCTTTTACTACATAACTTTTCACCAAATTTCACAAACACTAAGAAAGTTTGTGTTTCGATTTCAAAACAAGATTTTAACGCTTTGATGAGTTCAAATAACGTGTTTTTAGATCATTTGTATCGTATCTTTTAGTACATAACTTTTCACCAAATTTCACAAACACTAAGAAAGTTTGTTTTTCGATTCAAAACAAGATTTTAACGCTTTGAGGAGTTCAAATAACTTGTTTTTAGATCATTTGTATCGTATCTTTTACGGCATAAGTTTTCACCAAATTTCACAAACACTAAGAAAGTTTGTGTTTCAATTTCAAAACAAGATTTTAACGCTTTGAGGAGTTCAAATAACGTGTTTTTAGATCATTTGTATCGTATCTTTTACTACATAACTTTTCACCAAATTTCACAAGCACTAATAAAGTTTGTTTTCAGATACAAAACAAGATTTTAACGCTTTGAGGAATTCAAATAACGTGTTTTTAGATCATTTGTATCGTATCTTTTACTACATTACTTTTTACCAAATTTCACAAACACTAAGAAAGTTTGTGTTTCGATTTCAAAACAAGACTTTAACGCTTTGATGAGTTCAAATAACGTGTTTTTAAGATCATTTGTATCGTATCTTTTAGTACATAACTTTTCACCAAATTTCACAAACACTAAGAAAGTTTGTTTTTCGATTCAAAACAAGATTTTAACGCTTTGAGGAGTTCAAATAACGTGTTTTTAGATCATTTTTATCGTATCTTTTACTACATAAGTTTTCACCAAATTTTACAAACACTAAGAAAGTTTGTTTTTCTATTCAAAACAATATTTTAACGCTTTGAGGAATTCAAATAACGTGTTCTTAGATCATTTGTATCGTATCTTTTACTACATAACTTTTCACCAAATTTCACAAACACTAAGAAAGTTTGTGTTTCGATTTCAAAACAAGATTTTAACGCTTTGAGGAGTTCAAATAACGTGTTTTTAAGATCATTTGTATCGTATCTTTTAGTAGATAACTTTTCACCAAATTTCACAAACACTAAGAAAGTTTGTTTTTCGATTCAAAACAAGATTTTAACGCTTTGAGGAGTTCAAATAACTTGTTTTTAGATCATTTGTATCGTATCTTTTACGGCATAACTTTTCACCAAATTTCACAAACACTAAGAAAGTTTGTGTTTCAATTTCAAAACAAGATTTTAACGCTTTGAGGAGTTCAAATAACGTGTTTTTAGATCATTTGAATCGTATCTTTTAGTACATAACTTTTCACCAAATTTCACAAACACAAAGAAAGTTTGTTTTTCGATTCAAAACAAGATTTTAACGCTTTGAGGAGTTCAAAAACATGTTTTTAGATCATTTGCATCGTATCTTTTTTACAACATAACTTTTCACCAAATTTTACAAACACTAAGAAAGTTTGTTTTTCGATTCAAAACAAGATTTTAACGCTTTGAGGAGTTCAAATAACGTGTTTTTAGATCATTTGTATCGTATCTTTTACTACATAACTTTTCACCAAATTTCACAAACACTAAGAAAGTTTGTTTTTGGATTCAAAACAAGATTTTAACGCTTTGAGGAGTTCATATAACGTGTTTTTAGATCATTTGTATCGTATCTTTTACGACATAACTTTTCACCAAATTTCACAAACACTAAGAAAGTTTGTTTTTTGATTCAAAACGAACTTTTAACGCTTTGAGGAGTTCAAATAACATGTTTTTAGATCATTTATATCGTATCTTTTACGACATAACTTTTCACCAAATTTCACAAACACTAAGAAAGTTCGTGTTTCAATTTCAAAACAAGATTTTAACGCTTTGAGGAGTTCAAATAACGTGTTTTTAGATCATTTGTATCGTATCTTTTACTACATAACTTTTCACCAAATTTCACAAACACTAATAAAGATTGTTTTCCGATTCAAAACAAGATTTTAACCCCTTGAGGAATTCAAATAACGTGTTCTTAGATCATTTGTATCGTATCTTTTACTACA
The DNA here is from genome assembly GCA_946800325.1 of Luzula sylvatica. Classification (NCBI taxonomy): domain Eukaryota; kingdom Viridiplantae; phylum Streptophyta; class Magnoliopsida; order Poales; family Juncaceae; genus Luzula; species Luzula sylvatica. The sequence goes on along the minus strand of OX326959.1, from coordinate 71,550,608 downwards.
TAACTTTTCACCAAATTTCACACACACTAAGAAAGTTTGTGTTTCGATTTCGAAACAAGATTTTAACGCTTTGAGGAGTTCAAATAACGTGTTTTTAAGATCATTTGTATCGTATCTTTTAGTACATAACTTTTCACCAAATTTCACAAACACTAAGAAAGTTTGTTTTTCGATTCAAAACAAGATTTTAACGCTTTGAGGAGTTCAAATAACGTGTTTTTAGATCATTTTTATCGTATCTTTTACTACATAAGTTTTCACCAAATTTTACAAACACTAAGAAAGTTTGTTTTTCTATTCAAAACAAGATTTTAACGTTTTGGGGAGTTCAAATAACGTGTTTTTAGATCATTTGTATCGTATCTTTTACTACATAACTTTTCACCAAATTTCACAAACACTAAGAAAGTTTGTGTTTCGATTTCAAAACAAGATTTTAACGCTTTGATGAGTTCAAATAACGTGTTTTTAGATCATTTGTATCGTATCTTTTAGTACATAACTTTTCACCAAATTTCACAAACACTAAGAAAGTTTGTTTTTCGATTCAAAACAAGATTTTAACGCTTTGAGGAGTTCAAATAACTTGTTTTTAGATCATTTGTATCGTATCTTTTACGGCATAAGTTTTCACCAAATTTCACAAACACTAAGAAAGTTTGTGTTTCAATTTCAAAACAAGATTTTAACGCTTTGAGGAGTTCAAATAACGTGTTTTTAGATCATTTGTATCGTATCTTTTACTACATAACTTTTCACCAAATTTCACAAGCACTAATAAAGTTTGTTTTCAGATACAAAACAAGATTTTAACGCTTTGAGGAATTCAAATAACGTGTTTTTAGATCATTTGTATCGTATCTTTTACTACATTACTTTTTACCAAATTTCACAAACACTAAGAAAGTTTGTGTTTCGATTTCAAAACAAGACTTTAACGCTTTGATGAGTTCAAATAACGTGTTTTTAAGATCATTTGTATCGTATCTTTTAGTACATAACTTTTCACCAAATTTCACAAACACTAAGAAAGTTTGTTTTTCGATTCAAAACAAGATTTTAACGCTTTGAGGAGTTCAAATAACGTGTTTTTAGATCATTTTTATCGTATCTTTTACTACATAAGTTTTCACCAAATTTTACAAACACTAAGAAAGTTTGTTTTTCTATTCAAAACAATATTTTAACGCTTTGAGGAATTCAAATAACGTGTTCTTAGATCATTTGTATCGTATCTTTTACTACATAACTTTTCACCAAATTTCACAAACACTAAGAAAGTTTGTGTTTCGATTTCAAAACAAGATTTTAACGCTTTGAGGAGTTCAAATAACGTGTTTTTAAGATCATTTGTATCGTATCTTTTAGTAGATAACTTTTCACCAAATTTCACAAACACTAAGAAAGTTTGTTTTTCGATTCAAAACAAGATTTTAACGCTTTGAGGAGTTCAAATAACTTGTTTTTAGATCATTTGTATCGTATCTTTTACGGCATAACTTTTCACCAAATTTCACAAACACTAAGAAAGTTTGTGTTTCAATTTCAAAACAAGATTTTAACGCTTTGAGGAGTTCAAATAACGTGTTTTTAGATCATTTGAATCGTATCTTTTAGTACATAACTTTTCACCAAATTTCACAAACACAAAGAAAGTTTGTTTTTCGATTCAAAACAAGATTTTAACGCTTTGAGGAGTTCAAAAACATGTTTTTAGATCATTTGCATCGTATCTTTTTTACAACATAACTTTTCACCAAATTTTACAAACACTAAGAAAGTTTGTTTTTCGATTCAAAACAAGATTTTAACGCTTTGAGGAGTTCAAATAACGTGTTTTTAGATCATTTGTATCGTATCTTTTACTACATAACTTTTCACCAAATTTCACAAACACTAAGAAAGTTTGTTTTTGGATTCAAAACAAGATTTTAACGCTTTGAGGAGTTCATATAACGTGTTTTTAGATCATTTGTATCGTATCTTTTACGACATAACTTTTCACCAAATTTCACAAACACTAAGAAAGTTTGTTTTTTGATTCAAAACGAACTTTTAACGCTTTGAGGAGTTCAAATAACATGTTTTTAGATCATTTGTATCGTATCTTTTACCACATAACTTTTCACCAAATTTCACAAACACTAAGAAAGTTCGTGTTTCAATTTCAAAACAAGATTTTAACGCTTTGAGGAGTTCAAATAACGTGTTTTTAGATCATTTGTATCGTATCTTTTACTACATAACTTTTCACCAAATTTCACAAACACTAATAAAGATTGTTTTCCGATTCAAAACAAGATTTTAACCCCTTGAGGAATTCAAATAACGTGTTCTTAGATCATTTGTATCGTATCTTTTACTACATAACTTTTCACCAAATTTCACACACACTAAGAAAGTTTGTGTTTCGATTTCGAAACAAGATTTTAACGCTTTGAGGAGTTCAAATAACGTGTTTTTAAGATCATTTGTATCGTATCTTTTAGTACATAACTTTTCACCAAATTTCACAAACACTAAGAAAGTTTGTTTTTCGATTCAAAACAAGATTTTAACGCTTTGAGGAGTTCAAATAACGTGTTTTTAGATCATTTTTATCGTATCTTTTACTACATAAGTTTTCACCAAATTTTACAAACACTAAGAAAGTTTGTTTTTCTATTCAAAACAAGATTTTAACGTTTTGGGGAGTTCAAATAACGTGTTTTTAGATCATTTGTATCGTATCTTTTACTACATAACTTTTCACCAAATTTCACAAACACTAAGAAAGTTTGTGTTTCGATTTCAAAACAAGATTTTAACGCTTTGATGAGTTCAAATAACGTGTTTTTAGATCATTTGTATCGTATCTTTTAGTACATAACTTTTCACCAAATTTCACAAACACTAAGAAAGTTTGTTTTTCGATTCAAAACAAGATTTTAACGCTTTGAGGAGTTCAAATAACTTGTTTTTAGATCATTTGTATCGTATCTTTTACGGCATAAGTTTTCACCAAATTTCACAAACACTAAGAAAGTTTGTGTTTCAATTTCAAAACAAGATTTTAACGCTTTGAGGAGTTCAAATAACGTGTTTTTAGATCATTTGTATCGTATCTTTTACTACATAACTTTTCACCAAATTTCACAAGCACTAATAAAGTTTGTTTTCAGATACAAAACAAGATTTTAACGCTTTGAGGAATTCAAATAACGTGTTTTTAGATCATTTGTATCGTATCTTTTACTACATTACTTTTTACCAAATTTCACAAACACTAAGAAAGTTTGTGTTTCGATTTCAAAACAAGATTTTAACGCTTTGATGAGTTCAAATAACGTGTTTTTAAGATCATTTGTATCGTATCTTTTAGTACATAACTTTTCACCAAATTTCACAAACACTAAGAAAGTTTGTTTTTCGATTCAAAACAAGATTTTAACGCTTTGAGGAGTTCAAATAACGTGTTTTTAGATCATTTTTATCGTATCTTTTACTACATAAGTTTTCACCAAATTCTACAAACACTAAGAAAGTTTGTTTTTCTATTCAAAACAATATTTTAACGCTTTGAGGAATTCAAATAACGTGTTCTTAGATCATTTGTATCGTATCTTTTACTACATAACTTTTCACCAAATTTCACAAACACTAAGAAAGTTTGTGTTTCGATTTCAAAACAAGATTTTAACGCTTTGAGGAGTTCAAATAACGTGTTTTTAAGATCATTTGTATCGTATCTTTTAGTAGATAACTTTTCACCAAATTTCACAAACACTAAGAAAGTTTGTTTTTCGATTCAAAACAAGATTTTAACGCTTTGAGGAGTTCAAATAACTTGTTTTTAGATCATTTGTATCGTATCTTTTACGGCATAACTTTTCACCAAATTTCACAAACACTAAGAAAGTTTGTGTTTCAATTTCAAAACAAGATTTTAACGCTTTGAGGAGTTCAAATAACGTGTTTTTAGATCATTTGAATCGTATCTTTTCACAAACTTTTCACCAAATTTCACAAACACAAAGAAAGTTTGTTTTTCGATTCAAAACAAGATTTTAACGCTTTGAGGAGTTCAAAAACATGTTTTTAGATCATTTGCATCGTATCTTTTTTACAACATAACTTTTCACCAAATTTTACAAACTTAAGAAAGTTTGTTTTTCGATTCAAAACAAGATTTTAACGCTTTGAGGAGTTCAAATAACGTGTTTTTAGATCATTTGTATCGTATCTTTTACTACATAACTTTTCACCAAATTTCACAAACACTAAGAAAGTTTGTTTTTGGATTCAAAACAAGATTTTAACGCTTTGAGGAGTTCATATAACGTGTTTTTAGATCATTTGTATCGTATCTTTTACGACATAACTTTTCACCAAATTTCACAAACACTAAGAAAGTTTGTTTTTCGATTCAAAACGAACTTTTAACGCTTTGAGGAGTTCAAATAACATGTTTTTAGATCATTTGTATCGTATCTTTTACCACATAACTTTTCACCAAATTTCACAAACACTAAGAAAGTTCGTGTTTCAATTTCAAAACAAGATTTTAACGCTTTGAGGAGTTCAAATAACGTGTTTTTAGATCATTTGTATCGTATCTTTTACTACATAACTTTTCACCAAATTTCACAAACACTAATAAAGATTGTTTTCCGATTCAAAACAAGATTTTAACCCCTTGAGGAATTCAAATAACGTGTTCTTAGATCATTTGTATCGTATCTTTTACTACATAACTTTTCAGCAAATTTCACACACACTAAGAAAGTTTGTGTTTCGATTTCGAAACAAGATTTTAACGCTTTGAGGAGTTCAAATAACGTGTTTTTAAGATCATTTGTATCATATCTTTTAGTACATAACTTTTCACCAAATTTCACGAACACTAAGAAAGTTTGTTTTTCGATTCAAAACAAGATTTTAACGCTTTGAGGTGTTCAAATAACGTGTTTTTAGATCATTTTTATCGTATCTTTTACTACATAAGTTTTCACCAAATTTTACAAACACTAAGAAAGTTTGTTTTTCTATTAAAAACAAGATTTTAACGTTTTGGGGAGTTCAAATAACGTGTTTTTAGATCATTTGTATCGTATCTTTTACTACATAACTTTTCACCAAATTTCACAAACACTAAGAAAGTTTGTGTTTCGATTTCAAAACAAGATTTTAACGCTTTGATGAGTTCAAATAACGTGTTTTTAGATCATTTGTATCGTATCTTTTAGTACATAACTTTTCACCAAATTTCACAAACACTAAGAAAGTTTGTTTTTCGATTCAAAACAAGATTTTAACGCTTTGAGGAGTTCAAATAACTTGTTTTTAGATCATTTGTATCGTATCTTTTACGGCATAACTTTTCACCAAATTTCACAAACACTAAGAAAGTTTGTGTTTCAATTTCAAAACAAGATTTTAACGCTTTGAGGAGTTCAAATAACGTGTTTTTAGATCATTTGAATCGTATCTTTTAGTACATAACTTTTCACCAAATTTCACAAACACAAAGAAAGTTTGTTTTTCAATTCAAAACAAGATTTTAACGCTTTGAGGAGTTCAAAAACATGTTTTTAGATCATTTGCATCGTATCTTTTTTACAACATAACTTTTCACCAAATTTTACAAACACTAAGAAAGTTTGTTTTTCGATTCAAAACAAGATTTTAACGCTTTGAGGAGTTCAAATAACGTGTTTTTAGATCATTTGTATCGTATCTTTTACTACATAACTTTTCACCAAATTTCACAAACACTAAGAAAGTTTGTTTTTGGATTCAAAACAAGATTTTAACGCTTTGAGGAGTTCATATAACGTGTTTTTAGATCATTTGTATCGTATCTTTTACGACATAACTTTTCACCAAATTTCACAAACACTAAGAAAGTTTGTTTTTCGATTCAAAACGAACTTTTAACGCTTTGAGGATTTCAAATAACATGTTTTTAGATCATTTGTATCGTATCTTTTACCACATAACTTTTCACCAAATTTCACAAACACTAAGAAAGTTCGTGTTTCAATTTCAAAACAAGATTTTAACGCTTTGAGGAGTTCAAATAACGTGTTTTTAGATCATTTGTATCGTATCTTTTACTACATAACTTTTCACCAAATTTCACAAACACTAATAAAGATTGTTTTCCGATTCAAAACAAGATTTTAACCCCTTGAGGAATTCAAATAACGTGTTCTTAGATCATTTGTATCGTATCTTTTACTACATAACTTTTCCCCAAATTTCACACACACTAAGAAAGTTTGTGTTTCGATTTCGAAACAAGATTTTAACGCTTTGAGGAGTTCAAATAACGTGTTTTTAAGATCATTTGTATCGTATCTTTTAGTACATAAATTTTCACCAAATTTCACAAACACTAAGAAAGTTTGTTTTTCGATTCAAAACAAGATTTTAACGCTTTGAGGAGTTCAAATAATGTGTTTTTAGATCATTTGTATCGTATCTTTTACTACATAAGTTTTCACCAAATTTTACAAACACTAAGAAAGTTTGTTTTTCTATTCAAAACAAGATTTTAACGCTTTGGGGAGTTCAAATAACGTGTTTTTAGATCATTTGTATCATATCTTTTACTACATAACTTTTCACCAAATTTCACAAACACTAAGAAAGTTTGTGTTTCGATTTCAAAACAAGATTTTAACGCTTTGAGGAGTTCAAATAACGTGTTTTTAAGATCATTTGTATCGTATCTTTTAGTAGATAACTTTTCACCAAATTTCACAAACACTAAGAAATTTTGTTTTTCGATTCAAAACAAGATTTTAACGCTTTGAGGAGTTCAAATAACGTGTTTTTAGATCATTTGTATCGTATCTTTTACTACATGACTTTTCACCAAATTTCACAAACACTAAGAAAGTTTGTTTTTGGATTCAAAACAAGATTTTAACGCTTTGAGGAGTTCATATAACGTGTTTTTAGATCATTTGTATCGTATCTTTTACGACATAACTTTTCACCAAATTTCACAAACACTAAGAAAGTTTGTTTTTCGATTCAAAACGAACTTTTAACGCTTTGAGGAGTTCAAATAACATGTTTTTAGATCATTTGTATCGTATCTTTTACCACATAACTTTTCACCAAATTTCACAAACACTAAGAAAGTTTGTGTTTCAATTTCAAAACAAGATTTTAACGCTTTGAGGAGTTCAAATAACGTGTTTTTAGATCATTTGTATCGTATCTTTTACTACATAACTTTTCACCAAATTTCACAAACACTAAGAAAGTTTGTTTTTGGAATCAAAACAAGATTTTAACGCTTTGAGGAGTTCAAATAACGTGTTTTTAGATCATTTGAATCGTATCTTTTAGTACATAACTTTTCACCAAATTTCAAAAACACAAAGAAAGTTTGTTTTTCGATTCAAAACAAGATTTTAACGCTTTGAGGAGTTCAAAAACATGTTTTTAGATCATTTGCATCGTATCTTTTTTACTACATAACTTTTCACCAAATTTTACAAACACTAAGAAAGTTTGTTTTTCGATTCAAAACAAGATTTTAACGCTTTGAGGAGTTCAAATAACGTGTTTTTAGATCATTTGTATCGTATCTTTTACTACATAACTTTTTGACCAAATTTCACAAACACTAAGAAAGTTTGTTTTTGGATTCAAAACAAGATTTTAACGCTTTGAGGAGTTCAAATAACGTGTTTTTAGATCATTTGTATCGTATCTTTTACTACATAACTTTTCACCAAATTTCACAAGCACTAATAAAGTTTGTTTTCAGATACAAAACAAGATTTTAACGCTTTGAGGAATTAAAATAACGTGTTTTTAGATCATTTGTATCGTATCTTTTACTACATTACTTTTTACCAAATTTCACAAACACCAAGAAAGTTTGTGTTTCGATTTCAAAACAAGATTTTAACGCTTTGATGAGTTCAAATAACGTGTTTTTAAGATCATTTGTATCGTATCTTTTAGTACATAACTTTTCACCAAATTTCACAAACACTAAGAAAGTTTGTTTTTCGATTCAAAACAAGATTTTAACGCTTTGAGGAGTTCAAATAACGTGTTTTTAGATCATTTTTATCGTATCTTTTACTACATAAGTTTTCACCAAATTTTACAAACACTAAGAAAGTTTGTTTTTCTATTCAAAACAATATTTTAACGCTTTGAGGAATTCAAATAACGTGTTCTTAGATCATTTGTATCGTATCTTTTACTACATAACTTTTCACCAAATTTCACAAACACTAAGAAAGTTTGTGTTTCTATTTCAAAACAAGATTTTAACGCTTTGAGGAGTTCAAATAACGTGTTTTTAAGATCATTTGTATCGTATCTTTTAGTAGATAACTTTTCACCAAATTTCACAAACACTAAGAAAGTTTGTTTTTCGATTCAAAACAAGATTTTAACGCTTTGAGGAGTTCAAATAACTTGTTTTTAGATCATTTGTATCGTATCTTTTACGGCATAACTTTTCACCAAATTTCACAAACACTAAGAAAGTTTGTGTTTCAATTTCAAAACAAGATTTTAACGTTTTGAGGAGTTCAAATAACGTGTTTTTAAGATCATTTGTATCGTATCTTTTAGTACATAACTTTTCACCAAATTTCACAAACACTAAGAAAGTTTGTTTTTGGAATCAAAACAAGATTTTAACGCTTTGAGGAGTTCAAATAACGTGTTTTTAGATCATTTGAATCGTATCTTTTAGTACATAACTTTTCACCAAATTTCAAAAACACAAAGAAAGTTTGTTTTTCGATTCAAAACAAGATTTTAACGCTTTGAGGAGTTCAAAAACATGTTTTTAGATCATTTGCATCGTATCTTTTTTACTACATAACTTTTCACCAAATTTTACAAACACTAAGAAAGTTTGTTTTTCGATTCAAAACAAGATTTTAACGCTTTGAGGAGTTCAAATAACGTGTTTTTAGATCATTTGTATCGTATCTTTTACTACATAACTTTTTGACCAAATTTCACAAACACTAAGAAAGTTTGTTTTTGGATTCAAAACAAGATTTTAACGCTTTGAGGAATTCAAATAACGTGTTTTTAGATCATTTGTATCGTATCTTTTACTACATAACTTTTTGACCAAATTTCACAAACACTAAGAAAGTTTGTTTTTGGATTCAAAACAAGATTTTAACGCTTTGAGGAATTCAAATAACGTGTTTTTAGATCATTTGTATCGTTTCTTTTACTACATAACTTTTCACCAAATTTCACAAGCACTAATAAAGTTTGTTTTCAGATACAAAACAAGATTTTAACGCTTTGAGGAATTCAAATAACGTGTTTTTAGATCATTTGTATCGTATCTTTTACGACATAACTTTTCACCAAATTTCACAAACACTAAGAAAGTTTGTTTTTCGATTCAAAACGAACTTTTAACGCTTTGAGGAGTTCAAATAACATGTTTTTAGATCATTTGTATCGTATCTTTTACCACATAACTTTTCACCAAATTTCACAAACACTAAGAAAGTTTGTGTTTCAATTTCAAAACAAGATTTTAACGCTTTGAGGAGTTCAAATAACGTGTTTTTAGATCATTTGTATCGTATCTTTTACTACATAACTTTTCACCAAATTTCACAAACACTAATAAAGTTTGTTTTCCGATTCAAAACAAGATTTTAACGCTTTGAGGAATTCAAATAACGTGTTCTTAGATCATTTGTATCGTATCTTTTACTACATAACTTTTCACCAAATTTCACACACACTAAGAAAGTTTGTGTTTCGATTTCATAACAAGATTTTAACGCTTTGAGGAGTTCAAATAACGTGTTTTTAAGATCATTTGTATCGTATCTTTTAGTACATAACTTTTCACCAAATTTCACGAACACTAAGAAAGTTTGTTTTTCGATTCAAAACAGGATTTTAACGCTTTGAGGAGTTCAAATAACGTGTTTTTAGATCATTTGTATCGTATCTTTTACTACATAAGTTTTCACCAAATTTTACAAACACTAAGAAAGTTTGTTTTTCTATTCAAAACAAGATTTTAACGCGTTGGGGAGTTCAAATAACGTGTTTTTAGATCATTTGTATCGTATCTTTTACTACATAACTTTTCACCAAATTTCACAAACACTAAGAAAGTTTGTGTTTCGATTTCAAAACAAGATTTTAACGTTTTGAGGAGTTCAAATAATGTGTTTTTAAGATCATTTGTATCGTATCTTTTAGTAGATAACTTTTCACCAAATTTCACAAACACTAAGAAATTTTGTTTTTCGATTCAAAACAAGATTTTAACGCTTTGAGGAGTTCAAATAACGTGTTTTTAGATCATTTGTATCGTATCTTTTAGTACATAACTTTTCACCAAATTTCACAAACACTAAGAAAGTTTGTTTTTCGATTCAAAACAAGATTTTAACGTTTTGAGGAATTCAAATAACTTGTTTTTAGATCATTTGTATCGTATCTTTTACGACATATCTTTTCACCAAATTTCACAAACACTAGGAATGTTTGTGTTTCGATTTCAATACATGATTTTAATGCATTGAGGAGTTCATATAACATGTTTTTAGATCATTTGCATCGTATGTTTTACTACATAACTTTTCACCAAATTTCACAAACACTAAGAAAGTTTGTTTTTCGGTTCAAAACAATATTTTAACGCTTTGATGAGTTCAAATAACGTGTTTTTAGATCATTTGTATCGTATCTTTTAGTACATAACTTTTAACCAAATTTCACAAACACTAAGAAAGTTTGTTTTTCGATTCAAAACAAGATTTTAACGCTTTGAGCATTTCAAATAATGTGTTTTTAGATCATTTGTATCGTATCATTTAGTACATAACTTTTCACCAAATTTCACAAACACTAAGAAAGTTTGTTTTTCGATTCAAAACAAGATTTTAACGCTTTGAGGAGTTCAAAAACATCTTTTTAGACCATTTGCATCGTATCTTTTTTACTACATAACTTTTCACCAAATTTTGCAAACACTAAGAAAGTTTGTTTTTCGATTCAAAACAAGATTTTAACGCTTTGAGGAGTTCAAATAACGTGTTTTTAGATCATTTGTATCGTATCTTTTACTACATAACTTTTCACCAAATTTCACAAACACTAATAAAGTTTGTTTTCCGATACAAAACAATATTTTAACGCTTTGAGGAATTCAAATAACGTGTTCTTAGATCATTTGTATCGTATCTTTTACTACATAACTTTTCACCAAATTTCACAAACACTAAGAAAGTTTGTGTTTCGATTTCAAAACAAGATTTTAACGCTTTGAGGAGTTCAAATAACGTGTTTTTAAGATCATTTGTATCGTATCTTTTAGTACATAACTTTTCACCAAATTTCACAAACACTAAGAAAGTTTGTTTTTCGATTCAAAACAAGATTTTAACGCTTTGAGGAGTTCAAATAACGTGTTTTTAGATCATTTGTATCGTATCTTTTACTACATAACTTTTCACCAAATTTCACAAACACTAATAAAGTTTGTTTTCCGATACAAAACAATATTTTAACGCTTTGAGGAATTCAAATAACGTGTTCTTAGATCATTTGTATCGTATCTTTTACTACATAACTTTTCACCAAATTTCACAAACACTAAGAAAGTTTGTGTTTCGATTTCAAAACAAGATTTTAACGCTTTGAGGAGTTCAAATAACGTGTTTTTAAGATCATTTGTATCGTATCTTTTAGTAGATAACTTTTCACCAAATTTCACGAACACTAAGAAAGTTTGTTTTTCGATTCAAAACAGGATTTTAACGCTTTGAGGAGTTCAAATAACGTGTTTTTAGATCATTTGTATCGTATCTTTTACTACATAAGTTTTCACCAAATTTTACAAACACTAAGAAAGTTTGTTTTCCGATTCAAAACAAGATTTTAACGCTTTGAGGAATTCAAATAACGTGTTCTTAGATCATTTGTATCGTATCTTTTACTACATAACTTTTCACCAAATTTCACACACACTAAGAAAGTTTGTGTTTCGATTTCATAACAAGATTTTAACGCTTTGAGGAGTTCAAATAACGTGTTTTTAAGATCATTTGTATCGTATCTTTTAGTACATAACTTTTCACCAAATTTCACGAACACTAAGAAAGTTTGTTTTTCGATTCAAAACAGGATTTTAACGCTTTGAGGAGTTCAAATAACGTGTTTTTAGATCATTTGTATCGTATCTTTTACTACATAAGTTTTCACCAAATTTTACAAACACTAAGAAAGTTTGTTTTTCTATTCAAAACAAGATTTTAACGCTTTGGGGAGTTCAAATAACGTGTTTTTAGATCATTTGTATCGTATCTTTTACTACATAACTTTTCACCAAATTTCACAAACACTAAGAAAGTTTGTGTTTCGATTTCAAAACAAGATTTTAACGTTTTGAGGAGTTCAAATAATGTGTTTTTAAGATCATTTGTATCGTATCTTTTAGTAGATAACTTTTCACCAAATTTCACAAACACTAAGAAATTTTGTTTTTCGATTCAAAACAAGATTTTAACGCTTTGAGGAGTTCAAATAACGTGTTTTTAGATCATTTGTATCGTATCTTTTAGTACATAACTTTTCACCAAATTTCACAAACACTAAGAAAGTTTGTTTTTCGATTCAAAACAAGATTTTAACGTTTTGAGGAATTCAAATAACTTGTTTTTAGATCATTTGTATCGTATCTTTTACGACATATCTTTTCACCAAATTTCACAAACACTAGGAATGTTTGTGTTTCGATTTCAATACATGATTTTAATGCATTGAGGAGTTCATATAACATGTTTTTAGATCATTTGCATCGTATGTTTTACTACATAACTTTTCACCAAATTTCACAAACACTAAGAAAGTTTGTTTTTCGGTTCAAAACAATATTTTAACGCTTTGATGAGTTCAAATAACGTGTTTTTAGATCATTTGTATCGTATCTTTTAGTACATAACTTTTAACCAAATTTCACAAACACTAAGAAAGTTTGTTTTTCGATTCAAAACAAGATTTTAACGCTTTGAGCATTTCAAATAATGTGTTTTTAGATCATTTGTATCGTATCATTTAGTACATAACTTTTCACCAAATTTCACAAACACTAAGAAAGTTTGTTTTTCGATTCAAAACAAGATTTTAACGCTTTGAGGAGTTCAAAAACATCTTTTTAGACCATTTGCATCGTATCTTTTTTACTACATAACTTTTCACCAAATTTTGCAAACACTAAGAAAGTTTGTTTTTCGATTCAAAACAAGATTTTAACGCTTTGAGGAGTTCAAATAACGTGTTTTTAGATCATTTGTATCGTATCTTTTACTACATAACTTTTCACCAAATTTCACAAACACTAATAAAGTTTGTTTTCCGATACAAAACAATATTTTAACGCTTTGAGGAATTCAAATAACGTGTTCTTAGATCATTTGTATCGTATCTTTTACTACATAACTTTTCACCAAATTTCACAAACACTAAGAAAGTTTGTGTTTCGATTTCAAAACAAGATTTTAACGCTTTGAGGAGTTCAAATAACGTGTTTTTAAGATCATTTGTATCGTATCTTTTAGTACATAACTTTTCACCAAATTTCACAAACACTAAGAAAGTTTGTTTTTCGATTCAAAACAAGATTTTAACGCTTTGAGGAGTTCAAATAACGTGTTTTTAGATCATTTGTATCGTATCTTTTACTACATAACTTTTCACCAAATTTCACAAACACTAATAAAGTTTGTTTTCCGATACAAAACAATATTTTAACGCTTTGAGGAATTCAAATAACGTGTTCTTAGATCATTTGTATCGTATCTTTTACTACATAACTTTTCACCAAATTTCACAAACACTAAGAAAGTTTGTGTTTCGATTTCAAAACAAGATTTTAACGCTTTGAGGAGTTCAAATAACGTGTTTTTAAGATCATTTGTATCGTATCTTTTAGTAGATAACTTTTCACCAAATTTCACGAACACTAAGAAAGTTTGTTTTTCGATTCAAAACAGGATTTTAACGCTTTGAGGAGTTCAAATAACGTGTTTTTAGATCATTTGTATCGTATCTTTTACTACATAAGTTTTCACCAAATTTTACAAACACTAAGAAAGTTTGTTTTCCGATTCAAAACAAGATTTTAACGCTTTGAGGAATTGAAATAACGTGTTCTTAGATCATTTGTATCGTATCTTTTACTACATAACTTTTCACCAAATTTCACACACACTAAGAAAGTTTGTGTTTCGATTTCATAACAAGATTTTAACGCTTTGAGGAGTTCAAATAACGTGTTTTTAAGATCATTTGTATCGTATCTTTTAGTACATAACTTTTCACCAAATTTCACGAACACTAAGAAAGTTTGTTTTTCGATTCAAAACAGGATTTTAACGCTTTGAGGAGTTCAAATAACGTGTTTTTAGATCATTTGTATCGTATCTTTTACTACATAAGTTTTCACCAAATTTTACAAACACTAAGAAAGTTTGTTTTTCTATTCAAAACAAGATTTTAACGCTTTGGGGAGTTCAAATAACGTGTTTTTAGATCATTTGTATCGTATCTTTTACTACATAACTTTTCACCAAATTTCACAAACACTAAGAAAGTTTGTGTTTCGATTTCAAAACAAGATTTTAACGTTTTGAGGAGTTCAAATAATGTGTTTTTAAGATCATTTGTATCGTATCTTTTAGTAGATAACTTTTCACCAAATTTCACAAACACTAAGAAATTTTGTTTTTCGATTCAAAACAAGATTTTAACGCTTTGAGGAGTTCAAATAACGTGTTTTTAGATCATTTGTATCGTATCTTTTAGTACATAACTTTTCACCAAATTTCACAAACACTAAGAAAGTTTGTTTTTCGATTCAAAACAAGATTTTAACGTTTTGAGGAATTCAAATAACTTGTTTTTAGATCATTTGTATCGTATCTTTTACGACATATCTTTTCACCAAATTTCACAAACACTAGGAATGTTTGTGTTTCGATTTCAATACATGATTTTAATGCATTGAGGAGTTCATATAACATGTTTTTAGATCATTTGCATCGTATGTTTTACTACATAACTTTTCACCAAATTTCACAAACACTAAGAAAGTTTGTTTTTCGGTTCAAAACAATATTTTAACGCTTTGATGAGTTCAAATAACGTGTTTTTAGATCATTTGTATCGTATCTTTTAGTACATAACTTTTAACCAAATTTCACAAACACTAAGAAAGTTTGTTTTTCGATTCAAAACAAGATTTTAACGCTTTGAGCATTTCAAATAATGTGTTTTTAGATCATTTGTATCGTATCATTTAGTACATAACTTTTCACCAAATTTCACAAACACTAAGAAAGTTTGTTTTTCGATTCAAAACAAGATTTTAACGCTTTGAGGAGTTCAAAAACATCTTTTTAGACCATTTGCATCGTATCTTTTTTACTACATAACTTTTCACCAAATTTTGCAAACACTAAGAAAGTTTGTTTTTCGATTCAAAACAAGATTTTAACGCTTTGAGGAGTTCAAATAACGTGTTTTTAGATCATTTGTATCGTATCTTTTACTACATAACTTTTCACCAAATTTCACAAACACTAATAAAGTTTGTTTTCCGATACAAAACAATATTTTAACGCTTTGAGGAATTCAAATAACGTGTTCTTAGATCATTTGTATCGTATCTTTTACTACATAACTTTTCACCAAATTTCACAAACACTAAGAAAGTTTGTGTTTCGATTTCAAAACAAGATTTTAACGCTTTGAGGAGTTCAAATAACGTGTTTTTAAGATCATTTGTATCGTATCTTTTAGTACATAACTTTTCACCAAATTTCACAAACACTAAGAAAGTTTGTTTTTCGATTCAAAACAAGATTTTAACGCTTTGAGGAGTTCAAATAACGTGTTTTTAGATCATTTGTATCGTATCTTTTACTACATAACTTTTCACCAAATTTCACAAACACTAATAAAGTTTGTTTTCCGATACAAAACAATATTTTAACGCTTTGAGGAATTCAAATAACGTGTTCTTAGATCATTTGTATCGTATCTTTTACTACATAACTTTTCACCAAATTTCACAAACACTAAGAAAGTTTGTGTTTCGATTTCATAACAAGATTTTAACGCTTTGAGGAGTTCAAATAACGTGTTTTTAAGATCATTTGTATCGTATCTTTTAGTAGATAACTTTTCACCAAATTTCACAAACACTAAGAAAGTTTGTTTTTCGATTCAAAACAAGATTTTAATGCTTTGAGGAGTTCAAATAACTTGTTTTTAGATCATTTGTATCGTATCTTTTACGGCATAACTTTTCACCAAATTTCACAAACACTAAGAAAGTTTGTGTTTCGATTTCAAAACAAGATTTTAACGCTTTGAGGAGTTCAAATAACGTGTTTTTAAGATCATTTGTATCGTATCTTTTACTACATAACTTTTCACCAAATTTCACAAACACTAAGAAAGTTTGTGTTTCGATTTCAAAACAAGATTTTAACGCTTTGAGGAGTTCAAATAACGTGTTTTTAGATCATTTGTATCGTATCTTTTACTACATAACTTTTCACCAAATTTCACAAACACTAAGAAAGTTTGTGTTTCAATTTCAAAACAAGATTTTAACGCTTTGAGGAGTTCAAATAACGTGTTTTTAAGATTATTTGTATCGTATCTTTTAGTAGATAACTTTTCACCAAATTTCACAAACACTAAGAAAGTTTGTTTTTCGATTCAAAACAAAATTTTAACGCTTTGAGGAGTTCAAATAACTTGTTTTTAGATCATTTGTATCGTATCTTTTACGGCATAACTTTTCACCAAATTTCACAAACACTAAGAAAGTTTGTGTTTCAATTTCAAAACAAGATTTTAACGCTTTGAGGAGTTCAAATAACGTGTTTTTAGATCATTTGTATCGTATCTTTTACTACATAACTTTTCACCAAATTTCACAAGCACTAATAAAGTTTGTTTTCAGATACAAAACAAGATTTTAACGCTTTGAGGAATTCAAATAACGTGTTTTTAGATCATTTGTATCGTATCTTTTACTACATTACTTTTCACCAAATTTCACAAACACTAAGAAAGTTTGTGTTTCGATTTCAAAACAAGATTTTAACGCTTTGATGAGTTCAAATAACGTGTTTTTAAGATCATTTGTATCGTATCTTTTAGTACATAACTTTTCACCAAATTTCACAAACACTAAGAAAGTTTGTTTTTCGATTCAAAACAAGATTATAACGCTTTGAGGAGTTCAAATAACGTGTTTTTAGATCATTTTTATCGTATCTTTTACTACATAAGTTTTCACCAAATTTTACAAACACTAAGAAAGTTTGTTTTTCTATTCAAAACAAGATTTTAACGTTTTGGGGAGTTCAAATAACGTGTTTTTAGATCATTTGTATCGTATCTTTTACTACATAACTTTTCACCAAATTTCACAAACACTAAGAAAGTTTGTGTTTCGATTTCAAAACAAGATTTTAACGCTTTGATGAGTTCAAATAACGTGTTTTTAGATCATTTGTATCGTATCTTTTAGTACATAACTTTTCACCAAATTTCACAAACACTAAGAAAGTTTGTTTTTCGATTCAAAACAAGATTTTAACGCTTTGAGGAGTTCAAATAACTTGTTTTTAGATCATTTGTATCGTATCTTTTACGGCATAACTTTTCACCAAATTTCACAAACACTAAGAAAGTTTGTGTTTCAATTTCAAAACAAGATTTTAACGCTTTGAGCATTTCAAATAACGTGTTTTAGATCATTTGTATCGTATCTTTTATTACATAACTTTTCACCAAATTTCACAAACACTAAGAAAGTTTGTTTTTCGATTCAAAACAGGATTTTAACGCTTTGAGGAGTTCAAATAACGTGTTTTTAGATCATTTGTATCGTATCATTTAGTACATAACTTTTCACCAAATTTCACAAACACTAAGAAAGTTTGTTTTCGATTCAAAACAAGATTTTAACGCTTTGAGGAGTTCAAAAACATGTTCTTAGACCATTTGCATCGTATCTTTTTACTACATAACTTTTCACCAAATTTTACAAACACTAAGAAAGTTTGTTTTTCGATTCAAAACAAGATTTTAACGCTTTGAGGAGTTCAAATAACGTGTTTTTAGATCATTTGTATCGTATCTTTTACTACATAACTTTTCACCAAATTTCACAAACACTAAGAAAGTTTGTTTTTCGATTCAAAACAAGATTTTAACGCTTTGAGGAGTTCAAAAACATCTTTTTAGACCATTTGCATCGTATCTTTTTTACTACATAACTTTTCACCAAATTTTGCAAACACTAAGAAAGTTTGTGTTTCAATTTCAAAACAAGATTTTAACGCTTTGAGGAGTTCAAATAACGTGTTTTTAGATCATTTGTATCGTATCTTTTACTACATAACTTTTCACCAAATTTCACAAGCACTAATAAAGTTTGTTTTCCGATACAAAACAAGATTTTAACGCTTTGAGGAATTCAAATAACGTGTTTTTAGATCATTTGTATCGTATCTTTTACTACATTACTTTTTACCAAATTTCACAAACACTAAGAAAGTTTGTGTTTCGATTTCAAAACAAGATTTTAACGCTTTGATGAGTTCAAATAACGTGTTTTTAAGATCATTTGTATCGTATCTTTTAGTACATAACTTTTCACCAAATTTCACAAACACTAAGAAAGTTTGCTTTTCGATTCAAAACAAGATTTTAACGCTTTGAGGAGTTCAAATAACGTGTTTTTAGATCATTTGTATCGTATCTTTTACTACATAACTTTTCACCAAATTTCACAAACACTAATAAAGTTTGTTTTCCGATACAAAACAATATTTTAACGCTTTGAGGAATTCAAATAACGTGTTCTTAGATCATTTGTATCGTATCTTTTACTACATAACTTTTCACCAAATTTCACAAACACTAAGAAAGTTTGTGTTTCGATTTCAAAACAAGATTTTAACGCTTTGAGGAGTTCAAATAACGTGTTTTTAAGATCATTTGTATCGTATCTTTTAGTAGATAACTTTTCACCAAATTTCACAAACACTAAGAAAGTTTGTTTTTCGATTCAAAACAAGATTTTAACGCTTTGAGGAGTTCAAATAACTTGTTTTTAGATCATTTGTATCGTATCTTTTACGGCATAACTTTTCACCAAATTTCACAAACACTAAGAAAGTTTGTGTTTCAATTTCAAAAACAAGATTTTAACGCTTTGAGGAGTTCAAATAACGTGTTTTTAGATCATTTGTATCGTATCTTTTACTACATAACTTTTCACCAAATTTCACAAACACTAAGAAAGTTTGTGTTTCGATTTCAAAACAAGATTTTAACGCTTTGAGGAGTTCAAATAACGTGTTTTTAAGATCATTTGTATCGTATCTTTTACTACATAACTTTTCACCAAATTTCACAAACACTAAGAAAGTTTGTGTTTCGATTTCAAAACAAGATTTTAACGCTTTGAGGAGTTCAAATAACGTGTTTTTAGATCATTTGTATCGTATCTTTTACTACATAACTTTTCACCAAATTTCACAAACACTAAGAAAGTTTGTGTTTCAATTTCAAAACAAGATTTTAACGCTTTGAGGAGTTCAAATAACGTGTTTTTAAGATCATTTGTATCGTATCTTTTAGTAGATAACTTTTCACCAAATTTCATAAACACTAAGAAAGTTTGTTTTTCGATTCAAAACAAGATTTTAACGCTTTGAGGAGTTCAAATAACTTGTTTTTAGATCATTTGTATCGTATCTTTTACGGCATAACTTTTCACCAAATTTCACAAACACTAAGAAAGTTTGTGTTTCAATTTCAAAACAAGATTTTAACGCTTTGAAGAGTTCAAATAACGTGTTTTTAGATCATTTGTATCGTATCTTTTACTACATAACTTTTCACCAAATTTCACAAGCACTAATAAAGTTTGTTTTCAGATACAAAACAAGATTTTAACGCTTTGAGGAATTCAAATAACGTGTTTTTAGATCATTTGTATCGTATCTTTTACTACATTACTTTTCACCAAATTTCACAAACACTAAGAAAGTTTGTGTTTCGATTTCAAAACAAGATTTTAACGCTTTGATGAGTTCAAATAACGTGTTTTTAAGATCATTTGTATCGTATCTTTTAGTACATAACTTTTCACCAAATTTCACAAACACTAAGAAAGTTTGTTTTTGGAATCAAAACAAGATTTTAACGCTTTGAGGAGTTCAAATAACGTGTTTTTAGATCATTTGAATCGTATCTTTTAGTACATAACTTTTCACCAAATTTCAAAAACACAAAGAAAGTTTGTTTTTCGATTCAAAACAAGATTTTAACGCTTTGAGGAGTTCAAAAACATGTTTTTAGATCATTTGCATCGTATCTTTTTTACTACATAACTTTTCACCAAATTTTACAAACACTAAGAAAGTTTGTTTTTCGATTCAAAACAAGATTTTAACGCTTTGAGGAGTTCAAATAACGTGTTTTTAGATCATTTGTATCGTATCTTTTACTACATAACTTTTTGACCAAATTTCACAAACACTAAGAAAGTTTGTTTTTGGATTCAAAACAAGATTTTAACGCTTTGAGGAATTCAAATAACGTGTTTTTAGATCATTTGTATCGTATCTTTTACTACATAACTTTTTGACCAAATTTCACAAACACTAAGAAAGTTTGTTTTTGGATTCAAAACAAGATTTTAACGCTTTGAGGAATTCAAATAACGTGTTTTTAGATCATTTGTATCGTTTCTTTTACTACATAACTTTTCACCAAATTTCACAAGCACTAATAAAGTTTGTTTTCAGATACAAAACAAGATTTTAACGCTTTGAGGAATTCAAATAACGTGTTTTTAGATCATTTGTATCGTATCTTTTACGACATAACTTTTCACCAAATTTCACAAACACTAAGAAAGTTTGTTTTTCGATTCAAAACGAACTTTTAACGCTTTGAGGAGTTCAAATAACATGTTTTTAGATCATTTGTATCGTATCTTTTACCACATAACTTTTCACCAAATTTCACAAACACTAAGAAAGTTTGTGTTTCAATTTCAAAACAAGATTTTAACGCTTTGAGGAGTTCAAATAACGTGTTTTTAGATCATTTGTATCGTATCTTTTACTACATAACTTTTCACCAAATTTCACAAACACTAATAAAGTTTGTTTTCCGATTCAAAACAAGATTTTAACGCTTTGAGGAATTCAAATAACGTGTTCTTAGATCATTTGTATCGTATCTTTTACTACATAACTTTTCACCAAATTTCACACACACTAAGAAAGTTTGTGTTTCGATTTCATAACAAGATTTTAACGCTTTGAGGAGTTCAAATAACGTGTTTTTAAGATCATTTGTATCGTATCTTTTAGTACATAACTTTTCACCAAATTTCACGAACACTAAGAAAGTTTGTTTTTCGATTCAAAACAGGATTTTAACGCTTTGAGGAGTTCAAATAACGTGTTTTTAGATCATTTGTATCGTATCTTTTACTACATAAGTTTTCACCAAATTTTACAAACACTAAGAAAGTTTGTTTTTCTATTCAAAACAAGATTTTAACGCTTTGGGGAGTTCAAATAACGTGTTTTTAGATCATTTGTATCGTATCTTTTACTACATAACTTTTCACCAAATTTCACAAACACTAAGAAAGTTTGTGTTTCGATTTCAAAACAAGATTTTAACGTTTTGAGGAGTTCAAATAATGTGTTTTTAAGATCATTTGTATCGTATCTTTTAGTAGATAACTTTTCACCAAATTTCACAAACACTAAGAAATTTTGTTTTTCGATTCAAAACAAGATTTTAACGCTTTGAGGAGTTCAAATAACGTGTTTTTAGATCATTTGTATCGTATCTTTTAGTACATAACTTTTCACCAAATTTCACAAACACTAAGAAAGTTTGTTTTTCGATTCAAAACAAGATTTTAACGTTTTGAGGAATTCAAATAACTTGTTTTTAGATCATTTGTATCGTATCTTTTACGACATATCTTTTCACCAAATTTCACAAACACTAGGAATGTTTGTGTTTCGATTTCAATACATGATTTTAATGCATTGAGGAGTTCATATAACATGTTTTTAGATCATTTGCATCGTATGTTTTACTACATAACTTTTCACCAAATTTCACAAACACTAAGAAAGTTTGTTTTTCGGTTCAAAACAATATTTTAACGCTTTGATGAGTTCAAAT
Source organism: Luzula sylvatica (assembly GCA_946800325.1). Lineage (NCBI taxonomy): Eukaryota > Viridiplantae > Streptophyta > Magnoliopsida > Poales > Juncaceae > Luzula > Luzula sylvatica. The sequence continues at coordinate 71,528,348 of OX326959.1, read as the reverse complement.
AACGTGTTTTTAGATCATTTGTATCGTATCTTTTTGTACATAACTTTTAACCAAATTTCACAAACACTAAGAAAGTTTGTTTTTCGATTCAAAACAAGATTTTAACGCTTTGAGCATTTCAAATAATGTGTTTTTAGATCATTTGTATCGTATCATTTAGTACATAACTTTTCACCAAATTTCACAAACACTAAGAAAGTTTGTTTTTCGATTCAAAACAAGATTTTAACGCTTTGAGGAGTTCAAAAACATCTTTTTAGACCATTTGCATCGTATCTTTTTTACTACATAACTTTTCACCAAATTTTGCAAACACTAAGAAAGTTTGTTTTTCGATTCAAAACAAGATTTTAACGCTTTGAGGAGTTCAAATAACGTGTTTTTAGATCATTTGTATCGTATCTTTTACTACATAACTTTTCACCAAATTTCACAAACACTAATAAAGTTTGTTTTCCGATACAAAACAATATTTTAACGCTTTGAGGAATTCAAATAACGTGTTCTTAGATCATTTGTATCGTATCTTTTACTACATAACTTTTCACCAAATTTCACAAACACTAAGAAAGTTTGTGTTTCGATTTCAAAACAAGATTTTAACGCTTTGAGGAGTTCAAATAACGTGTTTTTAAGATCATTTGTATCGTATCTTTTAGTACATAACTTTTCACCAAATTTCACAAACACTAAGAAAGTTTGTTTTTCGATTCAAAACAAGATTTTAACGCTTTGAGGAGTTCAAATAACGTGTTTTTAGATCATTTGTATCGTATCTTTTACTACATAACTTTTCACCAAATTTCACAAACACTAATAAAGTTTGTTTTCCGATACAAAACAATATTTTAACGCTTTGAGGAATTCAAATAACGTGTTCTTAGATCATTTGTATCGTATCTTTTACTACATAACTTTTCACCAAATTTCACAAACACTAAGAAAGTTTGTGTTTCGATTTCAAAACAAGATTTTAACGCTTTGAGGAGTTCAAATAACGTGTTTTTAAGATCATTTGTATCGTATCTTTTAGTAGATAACTTTTCACCAAATTTCACAAACACTAAGAAAGTTTGTTTTTCGATTCAAAACAAGATTTTAATGCTTTGAGGAGTTCAAATAACTTGTTTTTAGATCATTTGTATCGTATCTTTTACGGCATAACTTTTCACCAAATTTCACAAACACTAAGAAAGTTTGTGTTTCGATTTCAAAACAAGATTTTAACGCTTTGAGGAGTTCAAATAACGTGTTTTTAAGATCATTTGTATCGTATCTTTTACTACATAACTTTTCACCAAATTTCACAAACACTAAGAAAGTTTGTGTTTCGATTTCAAAACAAGATTTTAACGCTTTGAGGAGTTCAAATAACGTGTTTTTAGATCATTTGTATCGTATCTTTTACTACATAACTTTTCACCAAATTTCACAAACACTAAGAAAGTTTGTGTTTCAATTTCAAAACAAGATTTTAACGCTTTGAGGAGTTCAAATAACGTGTTTTTAAGATTATTTGTATCGTATCTTTTAGTAGATAACTTTTCACCAAATTTCACAAACACTAAGAAAGTTTGTTTTTCGATTCAAAACAAAATTTTAACGCTTTGAGGAGTTCAAATAACTTGTTTTTAGATCATTTGTATCGTATCTTTTACGGCATAACTTTTCACCAAATTTCACAAACACTAAGAAAGTTTGTGTTTCAATTTCAAAACAAGATTTTAACGCTTTGAGGAGTTCAAATAACGTGTTTTTAGATCATTTGTATCGTATCTTTTACTACATAACTTTTCACCAAATTTCACAAGCACTAATAAAGTTTGTTTTCAGATACAAAACAAGATTTTAACGCTTTGAGGAATTCAAATAACGTGTTTTTAGATCATTTGTATCGTATCTTTTACTACATTACTTTTCACCAAATTTCACAAACACTAAGAAAGTTTGTGTTTCGATTTCAAAACAAGATTTTAACGCTTTGATGAGTTCAAATAACGTGTTTTTAAGATCATTTGTATCGTATCTTTTAGTACATAACTTTTCACCCAATTTCACAAACACTAAGAAAGTTTGTTTTTCGATTCAAAACAAGATTATAACGCTTTGAGGAGTTCAAATAACGTGTTTTTAGATCATTTTTATCGTATCTTTTACTACATAAGTTTTCACCAAATTTTACAAACACTAAGAAAGTTTGTTTTTCTATTCAAAACAAGATTTTAACGTTTTGGGGAGTTCAAATAACGTGTTTTTAGATCATTTGTATCGTATCTTTTACTACATAACTTTTCACCAAATTTCACAAACACTAAGAAAGTTTGTGTTTCGATTTCAAAACAAGATTTTAACGCTTTGATGAGTTCAAATAACGTGTTTTTAGATCATTTGTATCGTATCTTTTAGTACATAACTTTTCACCAAATTTCACAAACACTAAGAAAGTTTGTTTTTCGATTCAAAACAAGATTTTAACGCTTTGAGGAGTTCAAATAACTTGTTTTTAGATCATTTGTATCGTATCTTTTACGGCATAACTTTTCACCAAATTTCACAAACACTAAGAAAGTTTGTGTTTCAATTTCAAAACAAGATTTTAACGCTTTGAGCATTTCAAATAACGTGTTTTAGATCATTTGTATCGTATCTTTTATTACATAACTTTTCACCAAATTTCACAAACACTAAGAAAGTTTGTTTTTCGATTCAAAACAGGATTTTAACGCTTTGAGGAGTTCAAATAACGTGTTTTTAGATCATTTGTATCGTATCATTTAGTACATATCTTTTCACCAAATTTCACAAACACTAAGAAAGTTTGTTTTCGATTCAAAACAAGATTTTAACGCTTTGAGGAGTTCAAAAACATGTTCTTAGACCATTTGCATCGTATCTTTTTACTACATAACTTTTCACCAAATTTTACAAACACTAAGAAAGTTTGTTTTTCGATTCAAAACAAGATTTTAACGCTTTGAGGAGTTCAAATAACGTGTTTTTAGATCATTTGTATCGTATCTTTTACTACATAACTTTTCACCAAATTTCACAAACACTAAGAAAGTTTGTTTTTCGATTCAAAACAAGATTTTAACGCTTTGAGGAGTTCAAAAACATCTTTTTAGACCATTTGCATCGTATCTTTTTTACTACATAACTTTTCACCAAATTTTGCAAACACTAAGAAAGTTTGTGTTTCAATTTCAAAACAAGATTTTAACGCTTTGAGGAGTTCAAATAACGTGTTTTTAGATCATTTGTATCGTATCTTTTACTACATAACTTTTCACCAAATTTCACAAGCACTAATAAAGTTTGTTTTCCGATACAAAACAAGATTTTAACGCTTTGAGGAATTCAAATAACGTGTTTTTAGATCATTTGTATCGTATCTTTTACTACATTACTTTTTACCAAATTTCACAAACACTAAGAAAGTTTGTGTTTCGATTTCAAAACAAGATTTTAACGCTTTGATGAGTTCAAATAACGTGTTTTTAAGATCATTTGTATCGTATCTTTTAGTACATAACTTTTCACCAAATTTCACAAACACTAAGAAAGTTTGTTTTTCGATTCAAAACAAGATTTTAACGCTTTGAGGAGTTCAAATAACGTGTTTTTAGATCATTTGTATCGTATCTTTTACTACATAACTTTTCACCAAATTTCACAAACACTAATAAAGTTTGTTTTCCGATACAAAACAATATTTTAACGCTTTGAGGAATTCAAATAACGTGTTCTTAGATCATTTGTATCGTATCTTTTACTACATAACTTTTCACCAAATTTCACAAACACTAAGAAAGTTTGTGTTTCGATTTCAAAACAAGATTTTAACGCTTTGAGGAGTTCAAATAACGTGTTTTTAAGATCATTTGTATCGTATCTTTTAGTAGATAACTTTTCACCAAATTTCACAAACACTAAGAAAGTTTGTTTTTCGATTCAAAACAAGATTTTAACGCTTTGAGGAGTTCAAATAACTTGTTTTTAGATCATTTGTATCGTATCTTTTACGGCATAACTTTTCACCAAATTTCACAAACACTAAGAAAGTTTGTGTTTCAATTTCAAAAACAAGATTTTAACGCTTTGAGGAGTTCAAATAACGTGTTTTTAGATCATTTGTATCGTATCTTTTACTACATAACTTTTCACCAAATTTCACAAACACTAAGAAAGTTTGTGTTTCGATTTCAAAACAAGATTTTAACGCTTTGAGGAGTTCAAATAACGTGTTTTTAAGATCATTTGTATCGTATCTTTTACTACATAACTTTTCACCAAATTTCACAAACACTAAGAAAGTATGTGTTTCGATTTCAAAACAAGATTTTAACGCTTTGAGGAGTTCAAATAACGTGTTTTTAGATCATTTGTATCGTATCTTTTACTACATAACTTTTCACCAAATTTCACAAACACTAAGAAAGTTTGTGTTTCAATTTCAAAACAAGATTTTAACGCTTTGAGGAATTCAAATAACGTGTTTTTAAGATCATTTGTATCGTATCTTTTAGTAGATAACTTTTCACCAAATTTCACAAACACTAAGAAAGTTTGTTTTTCGATTCAAAACAAGATTTTAACGCTTTGAGGAGTTCAAATAACTTGTTTTTAGATCATTTGTATCGTATCTTTTACGGCATAACTTTTCACCAAATTTCACAAACACTAAGAAAGTTTGTGTTTCAATTTCAAAACAAGATTTTAACGCTTTGAAGAGTTCAAATAACGTGTTTTTAGATCATTTGTATCGTATCTTTTACTACATAACTTTTCACCAAATTTCACAAGCACTAATAAAGTTTGTTTTCAGATACAAAACAAGATTTTAACGCTTTGAGGAATTCAAATAACGTGTTTTTAGATCATTTGTATCGTATCTTTTACTACATTACTTTTCACCAAATTTCACAAACACTAAGAAAGTTTGTGTTTCGATTTCAAAACAAGATTTTAACGCTTTGATGAGTTCAAATAACGTGTTTTTAAGATCATTTGTATCGTATCTTTTAGTACATAACTTTTCACCAAATTTCACAAACACTAAGAAAGTTTGTTTTTCGATTCAAAACAAGATTTTAACGCTTTGAGGAGTTCAAATAACGTGTTTTTAGATCATTTTTATCGTATCTTTTACTACATAAGTTTTCACCAAATTTTACAAACACTAAGAAAGTTTGTTTTTCTATTCAAAACAAGATTTTAACGTTTTGGGGAGTTCAAATAACGTGTTTTTAGATCATTTGTATCGTATCTTTTACTACATAACTTTTCACCAAATTTCACAAACACTAAGAAAGTTTATGTTTCGATTTCAAAACAAGATTTTAACGCTTTGATGAGTTCAAATAACGTGTTTTTAGATCATTTGTATCGTATCTTTTAGTACATAACTTTTCACCAAATTTCACAAACACTAAGAAAGTTTGTTTTTCGATTCAAAACAAGATTTTAACGCTTTGAGGAGTTCAAATAACGTGTTCTTAGATCATTTGTATCGTATCTTTTACTACATAACTTTTCACCAAATTTCACAAACACTAAGAAAGTTTGTGTTTCGATTTCAAAACAAGATTTTAACGCTTTGAGGAGTTCAAATAACGTGTTTTTAAGATCATTTGTATCGTATCTTTTAGTAGATAACTTTTCACCAAATTTCACAAACACTAAGAAAGTTTGTTTTTCGATTCAAAACAAGATTTTAACGCTTTGAGGAGTTCAAATAACTTGTTTTTAGATCATTTGTATCGTATCTTTTACGGCATAACTTTTCACCAAATTTCACAAACACTAAGAAAGTTTGTGTTTCAATTTCAAAAACAAGATTTTAACGCTTTGAGGAGTTCAAATAACGTGTTTTTAGATCATTTGTATCGTATCTTTTACTACATAACTTTTCACCAAATTTCACAAACACTAAGAAAGTTTGTGTTTCGATTTCAAAACAAGATTTTAACGCTTTGAGGAGTTCAAATAACGTGTTTTTAAGATCATTTGTATCGTATCTTTTACTACATAACTTTTCACCAAATTTCACAAACACTAAGAAAGTATGTGTTTCGATTTCAAAACAAGATTTTAACGCTTTGAGGAGTTCAAATAACGTGTTTTTAGATCATTTGTATCGTATCTTTTACTACATAACTTTTCACCAAATTTCACAAACACTAAGAAAGTTTGTGTTTCAATTTCAAAACAAGATTTTAACGCTTTGAGGAGTTCAAATAACGTGTTTTTAAGATCATTTGTATCGTATCTTTTAGTAGATAACTTTTCACCAAATTTCACAAACACTAAGAAAGTTTGTTTTTCGATTCAAAACAAGATTTTAACGCTTTGAGGAGTTCAAATAACTTGTTTTTAGATCATTTGTATCGTATCTTTTACGGCATAACTTTTCACCAAATTTCACAAACACTAAGAAAGTTTGTGTTTCAATTTCAAAACAAGATTTTAACGCTTTGAAGAGTTCAAATAACGTGTTTTTAGATCATTTGTATCGTATCTTTTACTACATAACTTTTCACCAAATTTCACAAGCACTAATAAAGTTTGTTTTCAGATACAAAACAAGATTTTAACGCTTTGAGGAATTCAAATAACGTGTTTTTAGATAATTTGTATCGTATCTTTTACTACATTACTTTTCACCAAATTTCACAAACACTAAGAAAGTTTGTGTTTCGATTTCAAAACAAGATTTTAACGCTTTGATGAGTTCAAATAACGTGTTTTTAAGATCATTTGTATCGTATCTTTTAGTACATAACTTTTCACCAAATTTCACAAACACTAAGAAAGTTTGTTTTTCGATTCAAAACAAGATTTTAACGCTTTGAGGAGTTCAAATAACGTGTTTTTAGATCATTTTTATCGTATCTTTTACTACATAAGTTTTCACCAAATTTTACAAACACTAAGAAAGTTTGTTTTTCTATTCAAAACAAGATTTTAACGTTTTGGGGAGTTCAAATAACGTGTTTTTAGATCATTTGTATCGTATCTTTTACTACATAACTTTTCACCAAATTTCACAAACACTAAGAAAGTTTGTGTTTCGATTTCAAAACAAGATTTTAACGCTTTGATGAGTTCAAATAACGTGTTTTTAGATCATTTGTATCGTATCTTTTAGTACATAACTTTTCACCAAATTTCACAAACACTAAGAAAGTTTGTTTTTCGATTCAAAACAAGATTTTAACGCTTTGAGGAGTTCAAATAACTTGTTTTTAGATCATTTGTATCGTATCTTTTACGGCATAACTTTTCACCAAATTTCACAAACACTAAGAAAGTTTGTGTTTCAATTTCAAAACAAGATTTTAACGCTTTGAGCATTTCAAATAACTTGTTTTAGATCATTTGTATCGTATCTTTTATTACATAACTTTTCACCAAATTTCACAAACACTAAGAAAGTTTGTTTTTCGATTCAAAACAGGATTTTAACGCTTTGAGGAGTTCAAATAACGTGTTTTTAGATCATTTGTATCGTATCATTTAGTACATAACTTTTCACCAAATTTCACAAACACTAAGAAAGTTTGTTTTCGATTCAAAACAAGATTTTAACGCTTTGAGGAGTTCAAAAACATGTTCTTAGACCATTTGCATCATATCTTTTTACTACATAACTTTTCACCAAATTTTACAAACACTAAGAAAGTTTGTTTTTCGATTCAAAACAAGATTTTAACGCTTTGAGGAGTTCAAATAACGTGTTTTTAGATCATTTGTATCGTATCTTTTACTACATAACTTTTCACCAAATTTCACAAACACTAAGAAAGTTTGTTTTTCGATTCAAAACAAGATTTTAACGCTTTGAGGAGTTCAAAAACATCTTTTTAGACCATTTGCATCGTATCTTTTTTACTACATAACTTTTCACCAAATTTTGCAAACACTAAGAAAGTTTGTGTTTCAATTTCAAAACAAGATTTTAACGCTTTGAGGAGTTCAAATAACGTGTTTTTAGATCATTTGTATCGTATCTTTTACTACATAACTTTTCACCAAATTTCACAAGCACTAATAAAGTTTGTTTTCCGATACAAAACAAGATTTTAACGCTTTGAGGAATTCAAATAACGTGTTTTTAGATCATTTGTATCGTATCTTTTACTACATTACTTTTTACCAAATTTCACAAACACTAAGAAAGTTTGTGTTTCGATTTCAAAACAAGATTTTAACGCTTTGATGAGTTCAAATAACGTGTTTTTAAGATCATTTGTATCGTATCTTTTAGTACATAACTTTTCACCAAATTTCACAAACACTAAGAAAGTTTGTTTTTCGATTCAAAACAAGATTTTAACGCTTTGAGGAGTTCAAATAACGTGTTTTTAGATCATTTGTATCGTATCTTTTACTACATAACTTTTCACCAAATTTCACAAACACTAATAAAGTTTGTTTTCCGATACAAAACAATATTTTAACGCTTTGAGGAATTCAAATAACGTGTTCTTAGATCATTTGTATCGTATCTTTTACTACATAACTTTTCACCAAATTTCACAAACACTAAGAAAGTTTGTGTTTCGATTTCAAAACAAGATTTTAACGCTTTGAGGAGTTCAAATAACGTGTTTTTAAGATCATTTGTATCGTATCTTTTAGTAGATAACTTTTCACCAAATTTCACAAACACTAAGAAAGTTTGTTTTTCGATTCAAAACAAGATTTTAACGCTTTGAGGAGTTCAAATAACTTGTTTTTAGATCATTTGTATCGTATCTTTTACGGCATAACTTTTCACCAAATTTCACAAACACTAAGAAAGTTTGTGTTTCAATTTCAAAAACAAGATTTTAACGCTTTGAGGAGTTCAAATAACGTGTTTTTAGATCATTTGTATCGTATCTTTTACTACATAACTTTTCACCAAATTTCACAAACACTAAGAAAGTTTGTGTTTCGATTTCAAAACAAGATTTTAACGCTTTGAGGAGTTCAAATAACGTGTTTTTAAGATCATTTGTATCGTATCTTTTACTACATAACTTTTCACCAAATTTCACAAACACTAAGAAAGTTTGTGTTTCGATTTCAAAACAAGATTTTAACGCTTTGAGGAGTTCAAATAACGTGTTTTTAGATCATTTGTATCGTATCTTTTACTACATAACTTTTCACCAAATTTCACAAACACTAAGAAAGTTTGTGTTTCAATTTCAAAACAAGATTTTAACGCTTTGAGGAGTTCAAATAACGTGTTTTTAAGATCATTTGTATCGTATCTTTTAGTAGATAACTTTTCACCAAATTTCACAAACACTAAGAAAGTTTGTTTTTCGATTCAAAACAAAATTTTAACGCTTTGAGGAGTTCAAATAACTTGTTTTTAGATCATTTGTATCGTATCTTTTACGGCATAACTTTTCACCAAATTTCACAAACACTAAGAAAGTTTGTGTTTCAATTTCAAAACAAGATTTTAACGCTTTGAAGAGTTCAAATAACGTGTTTTTAGATCATTTGTATCGTATCTTTTACTACATAACTTTTCACCAAATTTCACAAGCACTAATAAAGTTTGTTTTCAGATACAAAACAAGATTTTAACGCTTTGAGGAATTCAAATAACGTGTTTTTAGATCATTTGTATCGTATCTTTTACTACATTACTTTTCACCAAATTTCACAAACACTAAGAAAGTTTGTGTTTCGATTTCAAAACAAGATTTTAACGCTTTGATGAGTTCAAATAACGTGTTTTTAAGATCATTTGTATCGTATCTTTTAGTACATAACTTTTCACCAAATTTCACAAACACTAAGAAAGTTTGTTTTTCGATTCAAAACAAGATTTTAACGCTTTGAGGAGTTCAAATAACGTGTTTTTAGATCATTTTTATCGTATCTTTTACTACATAAGTTTTCACCAAATTTTACAAACACTAAGAAAGTTTGTTTTTCTATTCAAAACAAGATTTTAACGTTTTGGGGAGTTCAAATAACGTGTTTTTAGATCATTTGTATCGTATCTTTTACTACATAACTTTTCACCAAATTTCACAAACACTAAGAAAGTTTATGTTTCGATTTCAAAACAAGATTTTAACGCTTTGATGAGTTCAAATAACGTGTTTTTAGATCATTTGTATCGTATCTTTTAGTACATAACTTTTCACCAAATTTCACAAACACTAAGAAAGTTTGTTTTTCGATTCAAAACAAGATTTTAACGCTTTGAGGAGTTCAAATAACTTGTTTTTAGATCATTTGTATCGTATCTTTTACGGCATAACTTTTCACCAAATTTCACAAACACTAAGAAAGTTTGTGTTTCAATTTCAAAACAAGATTTTAACGCTTTGAGCATTTCAAATAACTTGTTTTAGATCATTTGTATCGTATCTTTTATTACATAACTTTTCACCAAATTTCACAAACACTAAGAAAGTTTGTTTTTCGATTCAAAACAGGATTTTAACGCTTTGAGGAGTTCAAATAACGTGTTTTTAGATCATTTGTATCGTATCATTTAGTACATAACTTTTCACCAAATTTCACAAACACTAAGAAAGTTTGTTTTCGATTCAAAACAAGATTTTAACGCTTTGAGGAGTTCAAAAACATGTTCTTAGACCATTTGCATCGTATCTTTTTACTACATAACTTTTCACCAAATTTTACAAACACTAAGAAAGTTTGTTTTTCGATTCAAAACAAGATTTTAACGCTTTGAGGAGTTCAAATAACGTGTTTTTAGATCATTTGTATCGTATCTTTTACTACATAACTTTTCACCAAATTTCACAAACACTAAGAAAGTTTGTTTTTCGATTCAAAACAAGATTTTAACGCTTTGAGGAGTTCAAAAACATCTTTTTAGACCATTTGCATCGTATCTTTTTTACTACATAACTTTTCACCAAATTTTGCAAACACTAAGAAAGTTTGTGTTTCAATTTCAAAACAAGATTTTAACGCTTTGAGGAGTTCAAATAACGTGTTTTTAGATCATTTGTATCGTATCTTTTACTACATAACTTTTCACCAAATTTCACAAGCACTAATAAAGTTTGTTTTCCGATACAAAACAAGATTTTAACGCTTTGAGGAATTCAAATAACGTGTTTTTAGATCATTTGTATCGTATCTTTTACTACATTACTTTTTACCAAATTTCACAAACACTAAGAAAGTTTGTGTTTCGATTTCAAAACAAGATTTTAACGCTTTGATGAGTTCAAATAACGTGTTTTTAAGATCATTTGTATCGTATCTTTTAGTACATAACTTTTCACCAAATTTCACAAACACTAAGAAAGTTTGTTTTTCGATTCAAAACAAGATTTTAACGCTTTGAGGAGTTCAAATAACGTGTTTTTAGATCATTTGTATCGTATCTTTTACTACATAACTTTTCACCAAATTTCACAAACACTAATAAAGTTTGTTTTCCGATACAAAACAATATTTTAACGCTTTGAGGAATTCAAATAACGTGTTCTTAGATCATTTGTATCGTATCTTTTACTACATAACTTTTCACCAAATTTCACAAACACTAAGAAAGTTTGTGTTTCGATTTCAAAACAAGATTTTAACGCTTTGAGGAGTTCAAATAACGTGTTTTTAAGATCATTTGTATCGTATCTTTTAGTAGATAACTTTTCACCAAATTTCACAAACACTAAGAAAGTTTGTTTTTCGATTCAAAACAAGATTTTAACGCTTTGAGGAGTTCAAATAACTTGTTTTTAGATCATTTGTATCGTATCTTTTACGGCATAACTTTTCACCAAATTTCACAAACACTAAGAAAGTTTGTGTTTCAATTTCAAAAACAAGATTTTAACGCTTTGAGGAGTTCAAATAACGTGTTTTTAGATCATTTGTATCGTATCTTTTACTACATAACTTTTCACCAAATTTCACAAACACTAAGAAAGTTTGTGTTTCGATTTCAAAACAAGATTTTAACGCTTTGAGGAGTTCAAATAACGTGTTTTTAAGATCATTTGTATCGTATCTTTTACTACATAACTTTTCACCAAATTTCACAAACACTAAGAAAGTTTGTGTTTCGATTTCAAAACAAGATTTTAACGCTTTGAGGAGTTCAAATAACGTGTTTTTAGATCATTTGTATCGTATCTTTTACTACATAACTTTTCACCAAATTTCACAAACACTAAGAAAGTTTGTGTTTCAATTTCAAAACAAGATTTTAACGCTTTGAGGAGTTCAAATAACGTGTTTTTAAGATCATTTGTATCGTATCTTTTAGTAGATAACTTTTCACCAAATTTCACAAACACTAAGAAAGTTTGTTTTTCGATTCAAAACAAAATTTTAACGCTTTGAGGAGTTCAAATAACTTGTTTTTAGATCATTTGTATCGTATCTTTTACGGCATAACTTTTCACCAAATTTCACAAACACTAAGAAAGTTTGTGTTTCAATTTCAAAACAAGATTTTAACGCTTTGAGGAGTTCAAATAACGTGTTTTTAGATCATTTGTATCGTATCTTTTACTACATAACTTTTCACCAAATTTCACAAGCACTAATAAAGTTTGTTTTCAGATACAAAACAAGATTTTAACGCTTTGAGGAATTCAAATAACGTGTTTTTAGATCATTTGTATCGTATCTTTTACTACATTACTTTTCACCAAATTTCACAAACACTAAGAAAGTTTGTGTTTCGATTTCAAAACAAGATTTTAACGCTTTGATGAGTTCAAATAACGTGTTTTTAAGATCATTTGTATCGTATCTTTTAGTACATAACTTTTCACCCAATTTCACAAACACTAAGAAAGTTTGTTTTTCGATTCAAAACAAGATTATAACGCTTTGAGGAGTTCAAATAACGTGTTTTTAGATCATTTTTATCGTATCTTTTACTACATAAGTTTTCACCAAATTTTACAAACACTAAGAAAGTTTGTTTTTCTATTCAAAACAAGATTTTAACGTTTTGGGGAGTTCAAATAACGTGTTTTTAGATCATTTGTATCGTATCTTTTACTACATAACTTTTCACCAAATTTCACAAACACTAAGAAAGTTTGTGTTTCGATTTCAAAACAAGATTTTAACGCTTTGATGAGTTCAAATAACGTGTTTTTAGATCATTTGTATCGTATCTTTTAGTACATAACTTTTCACCAAATTTCACAAACACTAAGAAAGTTTGTTTTTCGATTCAAAACAAGATTTTAACGCTTTGAGGAGTTCAAATAACTTGTTTTTAGATCATTTGTATCGTATCTTTTACGGCATAACTTTTCACCAAATTTCACAAACACTAAGAAAGTTTGTGTTTCAATTTCAAAACAAGATTTTAACGCTTTGAGCATTTCAAATAACGTGTTTTAGATCATTTGTATCGTATCTTTTATTACATAACTTTTCACCAAATTTCACAAACACTAAGAAAGTTTGTTTTTCGATTCAAAACAGGATTTTAACGCTTTGAGGAGTTCAAATAACGTGTTTTTAGATCATTTGTATCGTATCATTTAGTACATAACTTTTCACCAAATTTCACAAACACTAAGAAAGTTTGTTTTCGATTCAAAACAAGATTTTAACGCTTTGAGGAGTTCAAAAACATGTTCTTAGACCATTTGCATCGTATCTTTTTACTACATAACTTTTCACCAAATTTTACAAACACTAAGAAAGTTTGTTTTTCGATTCAAAACAAGATTTTAACGCTTTGAGGAGTTCAAATAACGTGTTTTTAGATCATTTGTATCGTATCTTTTACTACATAACTTTTCACCAAATTTCACAAACACTAAGAAAGTTTGTTTTTCGATTCAAAACAAGATTTTAACGCTTTGAGGAGTTCAAAAACATCTTTTTAGACCATTTGCATCGTATCTTTTTTACTACATAACTTTTCACCAAATTTTGCAAACACTAAGAAAGTTTGTGTTTCAATTTCAAAACAAGATTTTAACGCTTTGAGGAGTTCAAATAACGTGTTTTTAGATCATTTGTATCGTATCTTTTACTACATAACTTTTCACCAAATTTCACAAGCACTAATAAAGTTTGTTTTCCGATACAAAACAAGATTTTAACGCTTTGAGGAATTCAAATAACGTGTTTTTAGATCATTTGTATCGTATCTTTTACTACATTACTTTTTACCAAATTTCACAAACACTAAGAAAGTTTGTGTTTCGATTTCAAAACAAGATTTTAACGCTTTGATGAGTTCAAATAACGTGTTTTTAAGATCATTTGTATCGTATCTTTTAGTACATAACTTTTCACCAAATTTCACAAACACTAAGAAAGTTTGTTTTTCGATTCAAAACAAGATTTTAACGCTTTGAGGAGTTCAAATAACGTGTTTTTAGATCATTTGTATCGTATCTTTTACTACATAACTTTTCACCAAATTTCACAAACACTAATAAAGTTTGTTTTCCGATACAAAACAATATTTTAACGCTTTGAGGAATTCAAATAACGTGTTCTTAGATCATTTGTATCGTATCTTTTACTACATAACTTTTCACCAAATTTCACAAACACTAAGAAAGTTTGTGTTTCGATTTCAAAACAAGATTTTAACGCTTTGAGGAGTTCAAATAACGTGTTTTTAAGATCATTTGTATCGTATCTTTTAGTAGATAACTTTTCACCAAATTTCACAAACACTAAGAAAGTTTGTTTTTCGATTCAAAACAAGATTTTAACGCTTTGAGGAGTTCAAATAACTTGTTTTTAGATCATTTGTATCGTATCTTTTACGGCATAACTTTTCACCAAATTTCACAAACACTAAGAAAGTTTGTGTTTCAATTTCAAAAACAAGATTTTAACGCTTTGAGGAGTTCAAATAACGTGTTTTTAGATCATTTGTATCGTATCTTTTACTACATAACTTTTCACCAAATTTCACAAACACTAAGAAAGTTTGTGTTTCGATTTCAAAACAAGATTTTAACGCTTTGAGGAGTTCAAATAACGTGTTTTTAAGATCATTTGTATCGTATCTTTTACTACATAACTTTTCACCAAATTTCACAAACACTAAGAAAGTTTGTGTTTCGATTTCAAAACAAGATTTTAACGCTTTGAGGAGTTCAAATAACGTGTTTTTAGATCATTTGTATCGTATCTTTTACTACATAACTTTTCACCAAATTTCACAAACACTAAGAAAGTTTGTGTTTCAATTTCAAAACAAGATTTTAACGCTTTGAGGAGTTCAAATAACGTGTTTTTAAGATCATTTGTATCGTATCTTTTAGTAGATAACTTTTCACCAAATTTCACAAACACTAAGAAAGTTTGTTTTTCGATTCAAAACAAAATTTTAACGCTTTGAGGAGTTCAAATAACTTGTTTTTAGATCATTTGTATCGTATCTTTTACGGCATAACTTTTCACCAAATTTCACAAACACTAAGAAAGTTTGTGTTTCAATTTCAAAACAAGATTTTAACGCTTTGAAGAGTTCAAATAACGTGTTTTTAGATCATTTGTATCGTATCTTTTACTACATAACTTTTCACCAAATTTCACAAGCACTAATAAAGTTTGTTTTCAGATACAAAACAAGATTTTAACGCTTTGAGGAATTCAAATAACGTGTTTTTAGATCATTTGTATCGTATCTTTTACTACATTACTTTTCACCAAATTTCACAAACACTAAGAAAGTTTGTGTTTCGATTTCAAAACAAGATTTTAACGCTTTGATGAGTTCAAATAACGTGTTTTTAAGATCATTTGTATCGTATCTTTTAGTACATAACTTTTCACCAAATTTCACAAACACTAAGAAAGTTTGTTTTTCGATTCAAAACAAGATTTTAACGCTTTGAGGAGTTCAAATAACGTGTTTTTAGATCATTTTTATCGTATCTTTTACTACATAAGTTTTCACCAAATTTTACAAACACTAAGAAAGTTTGTTTTTCTATTCAAAACAAGATTTTAACGTTTTGGGGAGTTCAAATAACGTGTTTTTAGATCATTTGTATCGTATCTTTTACTACATAACTTTTCACCAAATTTCACAAACACTAAGAAAGTTTATGTTTCGATTTCAAAACAAGATTTTAACGCTTTGATGAGTTCAAATAACGTGTTTTTAGATCATTTGTATCGTATCTTTTAGTACATAACTTTTCACCAAATTTCACAAACACTAAGAAAGTTTGTTTTTCGATTCAAAACAAGATTTTAACGCTTTGAGGAGTTCAAATAACTTGTTTTTAGATCATTTGTATCGTATCTTTTACGGCATAACTTTTCACCAAATTTCACAAACACTAAGAAAGTTTGTGTTTCAATTTCAAAACAAGATTTTAACGTTTTGAGCATTTCAAATAACGTGTTTTAGATCATTTGTATCGTATCATTTAGTACATAACTTTTCACCAAATTTCACAAACACTAAGAAAGTTTGTTTTTCGATTCAAAACAGGATTTTAACGCTTTGAGGAATTCAAATAACGTGTTTTTAGATCATTTGTATCGTATCATTTAGTACATAACTTTTCACCAAATTTCACAAACACTAAGAAAGTTTGTTTTCGATTCAAAACAAGATTTTAACGCTTTGAGGAGTTCAAAAACATGTTCTTAGACCATTTGCATCGTATCTTTTTACTACATAACTTTTCACCAAATTTTACAAACACTAAGAAAGTTTGTTTTTCGATTCAAAACAAGATTTTAACGCTTTGAGGAGTTCAAATAACGTGTTTTTAGATCATTTGTATCGTATCTTTTACTACATAACTTTTCACCAAATTTCACAAACACTAAGAAAGTTTGTTTTTCGATTCAAAACAAGATTTTAACGCTTTGAGGAGTTCAAAAACATCTTTTTAGACCATTTGCATCGTATCTTTTTTACTACATAACTTTTCACCAAATTTTGCAAACACTAAGAAAGTTTGTGTTTCAATTTCAAAACAAGATTTTAACGCTTTGAGGAGTTCAAATAACGTGTTTTTAGATCATTTGTATCGTATCTTTTACTACATAACTTTTCACCAAATTTCACAAGCACTAATAAAGTTTGTTTTCCGATACAAAACAAGATTTTAACGCTTTGAGGAATTCAAATAACGTGTTTTTAGATCATTTGTATCGTATCTTTTACTACATTACTTTTTACCAAATTTCACAAACACTAAGAAAGTTTGTGTTTCGATTTCAAAACAAGATTTTAACGCTTTGATGAGTTCAAATAACGTGTTTTTAAGATCATTTGTATCGTATCTTTTAGTACATAACTTTTCACCAAATTTCACAAACACTAAGAAAGTTTGTTTTTCGATTCAAAACAAGATTTTAACGCTTTGAGGAGTTCAAATAACGTGTTTTTAGATCATTTGTATCGTATCTTTTACTACATAACTTTTCACCAAATTTCACAAACACTAATAAAGTTTGTTTTCCGATACAAAACAATATTTTAACGCTTTGAGGAATTCAAATAACGTGTTCTTAGATCATTTGTATCGTATCTTTTACTACATAACTTTTCACCAAATTTCACAAACACTAAGAAAGTTTGTGTTTCGATTTCAAAACAAGATTTTAACGCTTTGAGGAGTTCAAATAACGTGTTTTTAAGATCATTTGTATCGTATCTTTTAGTAGATAACTTTTCACCAAATTTCACAAACACTAAGAAAGTTTGTTTTTCGATTCAAAACAAGATTTTAACGCTTTGAGGAGTTCAAATAACTTGTTTTTAGATCATTTGTATCGTATCTTTTACGGCATAACTTTTCACCAAATTTCACAAACACTAAGAAAGTTTGTGTTTCAATTTCAAAAACAAGATTTTAACGCTTTGAGGAGTTCAAATAACGTGTTTTTAGATCATTTGTATCGTATCTTTTACTACATAACTTTTCACCAAATTTCACAAACACTAAGAAAGTTTGTGTTTCGATTTCAAAACAAGATTTTAACGCTTTGAGGAGTTCAAATAACGTGTTTTTAAGATCATTTGTATCGTATCTTTTACTACATAACTTTTCACCAAATTTCACAAACACTAAGAAAGTATGTGTTTCGATTTCAAAACAAGATTTTAACGCTTTGAGGAGTTCAAATAACGTGTTTTTAGATCATTTGTATCGTATCTTTTACTACATAACTTTTCACCAAATTTCACAAACACTAAGAAAGTTTGTGTTTCAATTTCAAAACAAGATTTTAACGCTTTGAGGAGTTCAAATAACGTGTTTTTAAGATCATTTGTATCGTATCTTTTAGTAGATAACTTTTCACCAAATTTCACAAACACTAAGAAAGTTTGTTTTTCGATTCAAAACAAGATTTTAACGCTTTGAGGAGTTCAAATAACTTGTTTTTAGATCATTTGTATCGTATCTTTTACGGCATAACTTTTCACCAAATTTCACAAACACTAAGAAAGTTTGTGTTTCAATTTCAAAACAAGATTTTAACGCTTTGAAGAGTTCAAATAACGTGTTTTTAGATCATTTGTATCGTATCTTTTACTACATAACTTTTCACCAAATTTCACAAGCACTAATAAAGTTTGTTTTCAGATACAAAACAAGATTTTAACGCTTTGAGGAATTCAAATAACGTGTTTTTAGATCATTTGTATCGTATCTTTTACTACATTACTTTTCACCAAATTTCACAAACACTAAGAAAGTTTGTGTTTCGATTTCAAAACAAGATTTTAACGCTTTGATGAGTTCAAATAACGTGTTTTTAAGATCATTTGTATCGTATCTTTTAGTACATAACTTTTCACCAAATTTCACAAACACTAAGAAAGTTTGTTTTTCGATTCAAAACAAGATTTTAACGCTTTGAGGAGTTCAAATAACGTGTTTTTAGATCATTTTTATCGTATCTTTTACTACATAAGTTTTCACCAAATTTTACAAACACTAAGAAAGTTTGTTTTTCTATTCAAAACAAGATTTTAACGTTTTGGGGAGTTCAAATAACGTGTTTTTAGATCATTTGTATCGTATCTTTTACTACATAACTTTTCACCAAATTTCACAAACACTAAGAAAGTTTATGTTTCGATTTCAAAACAAGATTTTAACGCTTTGATGAGTTCAAATAACGTGTTTTTAGATCATTTGTATCGTATCTTTTAGTACATAACTTTTCACCAAATTTCACAAACACTAAGAAAGTTTGTTTTTCGATTCAAAACAAGATTTTAACGCTTTGAGGAGTTCAAATAACTTGTTTTTAGATCATTTGTATCGTATCTTTTACGGCATAACTTTTCACCAAATTTCACAAACACTAAGAAAGTTTGTGTTTCAATTTCAAAACAAGATTTTAACGTTTTGAGCATTTCAAATAACGTGTTTTAGATCATTTGTATCGTATCATTTAGTACATAACTTTTCACCAAATTTCACAAACACTAAGAAAGTTTGTTTTTCGATTCAAAACAGGATTTTAACGCTTTGAGGAATTCAAATAACGTGTTTTTAGATCATTTGTATCGTATCATTTAGTACATAACTTTTCACCAAATTTCACAAACACTAAGAAAGTTTGTTTTCGATTCAAAACAAGATTTTAACGCTTTGAGGAGTTCAAAAACATGTTCTTAGACCATTTGCATCGTATCTTTTTACTACATAACTTTTCACCAAATTTTACAAACACTAAGAAAGTTTGTTTTTCGATTCAAAACAAGATTTTAACGCTTTGAGGAGTTCAAATAACGTGTTTTTAGATCATTTGTATCGTATCTTTTACTACATAACTTTTCACCAAATTTCACAAACACTAAGAAAGTTTGTTTTTCGATTCAAAACAAGATTTTAACGCTTTGAGGAGTTCAAAAACATCTTTTTAGACCATTTGCATCGTATCTTTTTTACTACATAACTTTTCACCAAATTTTGCAAACACTAAGAAAGTTTGTGTTTCAATTTCAAAACAAGATTTTAACGCTTTGAGGAGTTCAAATAACGTGTTTTTAGATCATTTGTATCGTATCTTTTACTACATAACTTTTCACCAAATTTCACAAGCACTAATAAAGTTTGTTTTCCGATACAAAACAAGATTTTAACGCTTTGAGGAATTCAAATAACGTGTTTTTAGATCATTTGTATCGTATCTTTTACTACATTACTTTTTACCAAATTTCACAAACACTAAGAAAGTTTGTGTTTCGATTTCAAAACAAGATTTTAACGCTTTGATGAGTTCAAATAACGTGTTTTTAAGATCATTTGTATCGTATCTTTTAGTACATAACTTTTCACCAAATTTCACAAACACTAAGAAAGTTTGTTTTTCGATTCAAAACAAGATTTTAACGCTTTGAGGAGTTCAAATAACGTGTTTTTAGATCATTTGTATCGTATCTTTTACTACATAACTTTTCACCAAATTTCACAAACACTAATAAAGTTTGTTTTCCGATACAAAACAATATTTTAACGCTTTGAGGAATTCAAATAACGTGTTCTTAGATCATTTGTATCGTATCTTTTACTACATAACTTTTCACCAAATTTCACAAACACTAAGAAAGTTTGTGTTTCGATTTCAAAACAAGATTTTAACGCTTTGAGGAGTTCAAATAACGTGTTTTTAAGATCATTTGTATCGTATCTTTTAGTAGATAACTTTTCACCAAATTTCACAAACACTAAGAAAGTTTGTTTTTCGATTCAAAACAAGATTTTAACGCTTTGAGGAGTTCAAATAACTTGTTTTTAGATCATTTGTATCGTATCTTTTACGGCATAACTTTTCACCAAATTTCACAAACACTAAGAAAGTTTGTGTTTCAATTTCAAAAACAAGATTTTAACGCTTTGAGGAGTTCAAATAACGTGTTTTTAGATCATTTGTATCGTATCTTTTACTACATAACTTTTCACCAAATTTCACAAACACTAAGAAAGTTTGTGTTTCGATTTCAAAACAAGATTTTAACGCTTTGAGGAGTTCAAATAACGTGTTTTTAAGATCATTTGTATCGTATCTTTTACTACATAACTTTTCACCAAATTTCACAAACACTAAGAAAGTATGTGTTTCGATTTCAAAACAAGATTTTAACGCTTTGAGGAGTTCAAATAACGTGTTTTTAGATCATTTGTATCGTATCTTTTACTACATAACTTTTCACCAAATTTCACAAACACTAAGAAAGTTTGTGTTTCAATTTCAAAACAAGATTTTAACGCTTTGAGGAGTTCAAATAACGTGTTTTTAAGATCATTTGTATCGTATCTTTTAGTAGATAACTTTTCACCAAATTTCACAAACACTAAGAAAGTTTGTTTTTCGATTCAAAACAAGATTTTAACGCTTTGAGGAGTTCAAATAACTTGTTTTTAGATCATTTGTATCGTATCTTTTACGGCATAACTTTTCACCAAATTTCACAAACACTAAGAAAGTTTGTGTTTCAATTTCAAAACAAGATTTTAACGCTTTGAAGAGTTCAAATAACGTGTTTTTAGATCATTTGTATCGTATCTTTTACTACATAACTTTTCACCAAATTTCACAAGCACTAATAAAGTTTGTTTTCAGATACAAAACAAGATTTTAACGCTTTGAGGAATTCAAATAACGTGTTTTTAGATAATTTGTATCGTATCTTTTACTACATTACTTTTCACCAAATTTCACAAACACTAAGAAAGTTTGTGTTTCGATTTCAAAACAAGATTTTAACGCTTTGATGAGTTCAAATAACGTGTTTTTAAGATCATTTGTATCGTATCTTTTAGTACATAACTTTTCACCAAATTTCACAAACACTAAGAAAGTTTGTTTTTCGATTCAAAACAAGATTTTAACGCTTTGAGGAGTTCAAATAACGTGTTTTTAGATCATTTTTATCGTATCTTTTACTACATAAGTTTTCACCAAATTTTACAAACACTAAGAAAGTTTGTTTTTCTATTCAAAACAAGATTTTAACGTTTTGGGGAGTTCAAATAACGTGTTTTTAGATCATTTGTATCGTATCTTTTACTACATAACTTTTCACCAAATTTCACAAACACTAAGAAAGTTTGTGTTTCGATTTCAAAACAAGATTTTAACGCTTTGATGAGTTCAAATAACGTGTTTTTAGATCATTTGTATCGTATCTTTTAGTACATAACTTTTCACCAAATTTCACAAACACTAAGAAAGTTTGTTTTTCGATTCAAAACAAGATTTTAACGCTTTGAGGAGTTCAAATAACTTGTTTTTAGATCATTTGTATCGTATCTTTTACGGCATAACTTTTCACCAAATTTCACAAACACTAAGAAAGTTTGTGTTTCAATTTCAAAACAAGATTTTAACGCTTTGAGCATTTCAAATAACTTGTTTTAGATCATTTGTATCGTATCTTTTATTACATAACTTTTCACCAAATTTCACAAACACTAAGAAAGTTTGTTTTTCGATTCAAAACAGGATTTTAACGCTTTGAGGAGTTCAAATAACGTGTTTTTAGATCATTTGTATCGTATCATTTAGTACATAACTTTTCACCAAATTTCACAAACACTAAGAAAGTTTGTTTTCGATTCAAAACAAGATTTTAACGCTTTGAGGAGTTCAAAAACATGTTCTTAGACCATTTGCATCGTATCTTTTTACTACATAACTTTTCACCAAATTTTACAAACACTAAGAAAGTTTGTTTTTCGATTCAAAACAAGATTTTAACGCTTTGAGGAGTTCAAATAACGTGTTTTTAGATCATTTGTATCGTATCTTTTACTACATAACTTTTCACCAAATTTCACAAACACTAAGAAAGTTTGTTTTTCGATTCAAAACAAGATTTTAACGCTTTGAGGAGTTCAAAAACATCTTTTTAGACCATTTGCATCGTATCTTTTTTACTACATAACTTTTCACCAAATTTTGCAAACACTAAGAAAGTTTGTGTTTCAATTTCAAAACAAGATTTTAACGCTTTGAGGAGTTCAAATAACGTGTTTTTAGATCATTTGTATCGTATCTTTTACTACATAACTTTTCACCAAATTTCACAAGCACTAATAAAGTTTGTTTTCCGATACAAAACAAGATTTTAACGCTTTGAGGAATTCAAATAACGTGTTTTTAGATCATTTGTATCGTATCTTTTACTACATTACTTTTTACCAAATTTCACAAACACTAAGAAAGTTTGTGTTTCGATTTCAAAACAAGATTTTAACGCTTTGATGAGTTCAAATAACGTGTTTTTAAGATCATTTGTATCGTATCTTTTAGTACATAACTTTTCACCAAATTTCACAAACACTAAGAAAGTTTGTTTTTCGATTCAAAACAAGATTTTAACGCTTTGAGGAGTTCAAATAACGTGTTTTTAGATCATTTGTATCGTATCTTTTACTACATAACTTTTCACCAAATTTCACAAACACTAATAAAGTTTGTTTTCCGATACAAAACAATATTTTAACGCTTTGAGGAATTCAAATAACGTGTTCTTAGATCATTTGTATCGTATCTTTTACTACATAACTTTTCACCAAATTTCACAAACACTAAGAAAGTTTGTGTTTCGATTTCAAAACAAGATTTTAACGCTTTGAGGAGTTCAAATAACGTGTTTTTAAGATCATTTGTATCGTATCTTTTAGTAGATAACTTTTCACCAAATTTCACAAACACTAAGAAAGTTTGTTTTTCGATTCAAAACAAGATTTTAACGCTTTGAGGAGTTCAAATAACTTGTTTTTAGATCATTTGTATCGTATCTTTTACGGCATAACTTTTCACCAAATTTCACAAACACTAAGAAAGTTTGTGTTTCAATTTCAAAAACAAGATTTTAACGCTTTGAGGAGTTCAAATAACGTGTTTTTAGATCATTTGTATCGTATCTTTTACTACATAACTTTTCACCAAATTTCACAAACACTAAGAAAGTTTGTGTTTCGATTTCAAAACAAGATTTTAACGCTTTGAGGAGTTCAAATAACGTGTTTTTAAGATCATTTGTATCGTATCTTTTACTACATAACTTTTCACCAAATTTCACAAACACTAAGAAAGTTTGTGTTTCGATTTCAAAACAAGATTTTAACGCTTTGAGGAGTTCAAATAACGTGTTTTTAGATCATTTGTATCGTATCTTTTACTACATAACTTTTCACCAAATTTCACAAACACTAAGAAAGTTTGTGTTTCAATTTCAAAACAAGATTTTAACGCTTTGAGGAGTTCAAATAACGTGTTTTTAAGATCATTTGTATCGTATCTTTTAGTAGATAACTTTTCACCAAATTTCACAAACACTAAGAAAGTTTGTTTTTCGATTCAAAACAAAATTTTAACGCTTTGAGGAGTTCAAATAACTTGTTTTTAGATCATTTGTATCGTATCTTTTACGGCATAACTTTTCACCAAATTTCACAAACACTAAGAAAGTTTGTGTTTCAATTTCAAAACAAGATTTTAACGCTTTGAAGAGTTCAAATAACGTGTTTTTAGATCATTTGTATCGTATCTTTTACTACATAACTTTTCACCAAATTTCACAAGCACTAATAAAGTTTGTTTTCAGATACAAAACAAGATTTTAACGCTTTGAGGAATTCAAATAACGTGTTTTTAGATCATTTGTATCGTATCTTTTACTACATTACTTTTCACCAAATTTCACAAACACTAAGAAAGTTTGTGTTTCGATTTCAAAACAAGATTTTAACGCTTTGATGAGTTCAAATAACGTGTTTTTAAGATCATTTGTATCGTATCTTTTAGTACATAACTTTTCACCAAATTTCACAAACACTAAGAAAGTTTGTTTTTCGATTCAAAACAAGATTTTAACGCTTTGAGGAGTTCAAATAACGTGTTTTTAGATCATTTTTATCGTATCTTTTACTACATAAGTTTTCACCAAATTTTACAAACACTAAGAAAGTTTGTTTTTCTATTCAAAACAAGATTTTAACGTTTTGGGGAGTTCAAATAACGTGTTTTTAGATCATTTGTATCGTATCTTTTACTACATAACTTTTCACCAAATTTCACAAACACTAAGAAAGTTTATGTTTCGATTTCAAAACAAGATTTTAACGCTTTGATGAGTTCAAATAACGTGTTTTTAGATCATTTGTATCGTATCTTTTAGTACATAACTTTTCACCAAATTTCACAAACACTAAGAAAGTTTGTTTTTCGATTCAAAACAAGATTTTAACGCTTTGAGGAGTTCAAATAACTTGTTTTTAGATCATTTGTATCGTATCTTTTACGGCATAACTTTTCACCAAATTTCACAAACACTAAGAAAGTTTGTGTTTCAATTTCAAAACAAGATTTTAACGTTTTGAGCATTTCAAATAACGTGTTTTAGATCATTTGTATCGTATCATTTAGTACATAACTTTTCACCAAATTTCACAAACACTAAGAAAGTTTGTTTTTCGATTCAAAACAGGATTTTAACGCTTTGAGGAATTCAAATAACGTGTTTTTAGATCATTTGTATCGTATCATTTAGTACATATCTTTTCACCAAATTTCACAAACACTAAGAAAGTTTGTTTTCGATTCAAAACAAGATTTTAACGCTTTGAGGAGTTCAAAAACATGTTCTTAGACCATTTGCATCGTATCTTTTTACTACATAACTTTTCACCAAATTTTACAAACACTAAGAAAGTTTGTTTTTCGATTCAAAACAAGATTTTAACGCTTTGAGGAGTTCAAATAACGTGTTTTTAGATCATTTGTATCGTATCTTTTACTACATAACTTTTCACCAAATTTCACAAACACTAAGAAAGTTTGTTTTTCGATTCAAAACAAGATTTTAACGCTTTGAGGAGTTCAAAAACATCTTTTTAGACCATTTGCATCGTATCTTTTTTACTACATAACTTTTCACCAAATTTTGCAAACACTAAGAAAGTTTGTGTTTCAATTTCAAAACAAGATTTTAACGCTTTGAGGAGTTCAAATAACGTGTTTTTAGATCATTTGTATCGTATCTTTTACTACATAACTTTTCACCAAATTTCACAAGCACTAATAAAGTTTGTTTTCCGATACAAAACAAGATTTTAACGCTTTGAGGAATTCAAATAACGTGTTTTTAGATCATTTGTATCGTATCTTTTACTACATTACTTTTTACCAAATTTCACAAACACTAAGAAAGTTTGTGTTTCGATTTCAAAACAAGATTTTAACGCTTTGATGAGTTCAAATAACGTGTTTTTAAGATCATTTGTATCGTATCTTTTAGTACATAACTTTTCACCAAATTTCACAAACACTAAGAAAGTTTGTTTTTCGATTCAAAACAAGATTTTAACGCTTTGAGGAGTTCAAATAACGTGTTTTTAGATCATTTGTATCGTATCTTTTACTACATAACTTTTCACCAAATTTCACAAACACTAATAAAGTTTGTTTTCCGATACAAAACAATATTTTAACGCTTTGAGGAATTCAAATAACGTGTTCTTAGATCATTTGTATCGTATCTTTTACTACATAACTTTTCACCAAATTTCACAAACACTAAGAAAGTTTGTGTTTCGATTTCAAAACAAGATTTTAACGCTTTGAGGAGTTCAAATAACGTGTTTTTAAGATCATTTGTATCGTATCTTTTAGTAGATAACTTTTCACCAAATTTCACAAACACTAAGAAAGTTTGTTTTTCGATTCAAAACAAGATTTTAACGCTTTGAGGAGTTCAAATAACTTGTTTTTAGATCATTTGTATCGTATCTTTTACGGCATAACTTTTCACCAAATTTCACAAACACTAAGAAAGTTTGTGTTTCAATTTCAAAAACAAGATTTTAACGCTTTGAGGAGTTCAAATAACGTGTTTTTAGATCATTTGTATCGTATCTTTTACTACATAACTTTTCACCAAATTTCACAAACACTAAGAAAGTTTGTGTTTCGATTTCAAAACAAGATTTTAACGCTTTGAGGAGTTCAAATAACGTGTTTTTAAGATCATTTGTATCGTATCTTTTACTACATAACTTTTCACCAAATTTCACAAACACTAAGAAAGTATGTGTTTCGATTTCAAAACAAGATTTTAACGCTTTGAGGAGTTCAAATAACGTGTTTTTAGATCATTTGTATCGTATCTTTTACTACATAACTTTTCACCAAATTTCACAAACACTAAGAAAGTTTGTGTTTCAATTTCAAAACAAGATTTTAACGCTTTGAGGAATTCAAATAACGTGTTTTTAAGATCATTTGTATCGTATCTTTTAGTAGATAACTTTTCACCAAATTTCACAAACACTAAGAAAGTTTGTTTTTCGATTCAAAACAAGATTTTAACGCTTTGAGGAGTTCAAATAACTTGTTTTTAGATCATTTGTATCGTATCTTTTACGGCATAACTTTTCACCAAATTTCACAAACACTAAGAAAGTTTGTGTTTCAATTTCAAAACAAGATTTTAACGCTTTGAAGAGTTCAAATAACGTGTTTTTAGATCATTTGTATCGTATCTTTTACTACATAACTTTTCACCAAATTTCACAAGCACTAATAAAGTTTGTTTTCAGATACAAAACAAGATTTTAACGCTTTGAGGAATTCAAATAACGTGTTTTTAGATCATTTGTATCGTATCTTTTACTACATTACTTTTCACCAAATTTCACAAACACTAAGAAAGTTTGTGTTTCGATTTCAAAACAAGATTTTAACGCTTTGATGAGTTCAAATAACGTGTTTTTAAGATCATTTGTATCGTATCTTTTAGTACATAACTTTTCACCAAATTTCACAAACACTAAGAAAGTTTGTTTTTCGATTCAAAACAAGATTTTAACGCTTTGAGGAGTTCAAATAACGTGTTTTTAGATCATTTTTATCGTATCTTTTACTACATAAGTTTTCACCAAATTTTACAAACACTAAGAAAGTTTGTTTTTCTATTCAAAACAAGATTTTAACGTTTTGGGGAGTTCAAATAACGTGTTTTTAGATCATTTGTATCGTATCTTTTACTACATAACTTTTCACCAAATTTCACAAACACTAAGAAAGTTTATGTTTCGATTTCAAAACAAGATTTTAACGCTTTGATGAGTTCAAATAACGTGTTTTTAGATCATTTGTATCGTATCTTTTAGTACATAACTTTTCACCAAATTTCACAAACACTAAGAAAGTTTGTTTTTCGATTCAAAACAAGATTTTAACGCTTTGAGGAGTTCAAATAACTTGTTTTTAGATCATTTGTATCGTATCTTTTACGGCATAACTTTTCACCAAATTTCACAAACACTAAGAAAGTTTGTGTTTCAATTTCAAAACAAGATTTTAACGTTTTGAGCATTTCAAATAACGTGTTTTAGATCATTTGTATCGTATCATTTAGTACATAACTTTTCACCAAATTTCACAAACACTAAGAAAGTTTGTTTTTCGATTCAAAACAGGATTTTAACGCTTTGAGGAATTCAAATAACGTGTTTTTAGATCATTTGTATCGTATCATTTAGTACATATCTTTTCACCAAATTTCACAAACACTAAGAAAGTTTGTTTTCGATTCAAAACAAGATTTTAACGCTTTGAGGAGTTCAAAAACATGTTCTTAGACCATTTGCATCGTATCTTTTTACTACATAACTTTTCACCAAATTTTACAAACACTAAGAAAGTTTGTTTTTCGATTCAAAACAAGATTTTAACGCTTTGAGGAGTTCAAATAACGTGTTTTTAGATCATTTGTATCGTATCTTTTACTACATAACTTTTCACCAAATTTCACAAACACTAAGAAAGTTTGTTTTTCGATTCAAAACAAGATTTTAACGCTTTGAGGAGTTCAAAAACATCTTTTTAGACCATTTGCATCGTATCTTTTTTACTACATAACTTTTCACCAAATTTTGCAAACACTAAGAAAGTTTGTGTTTCAATTTCAAAACAAGATTTTAACGCTTTGAGGAGTTCAAATAACGTGTTTTTAGATCATTTGTATCGTATCTTTTACTACATAACTTTTCACCAAATTTCACAAGCACTAATAAAGTTTGTTTTCCGATACAAAACAAGATTTTAACGCTTTGAGGAATTCAAATAACGTGTTTTTAGATCATTTGTATCGTATCTTTTACTACATTACTTTTTACCAAATTTCACAAACACTAAGAAAGTTTGTGTTTCGATTTCAAAACAAGATTTTAACGCTTTGATGAGTTCAAATAACGTGTTTTTAAGATCATTTGTATCGTATCTTTTAGTACATAACTTTTCACCAAATTTCACAAACACTAAGAAAGTTTGTTTTTCGATTCAAAACAAGATTTTAACGCTTTGAGGAGTTCAAATAACGTGTTTTTAGATCATTTGTATCGTATCTTTTACTACATAACTTTTCACCAAATTTCACAAACACTAATAAAGTTTGTTTTCCGATACAAAACAATATTTTAACGCTTTGAGGAATTCAAATAACGTGTTCTTAGATCATTTGTATCGTATCTTTTACTACATAACTTTTCACCAAATTTCACAAACACTAAGAAAGTTTGTGTTTCGATTTCAAAACAAGATTTTAACGCTTTGAGGAGTTCAAATAACGTGTTTTTAAGATCATTTGTATCGTATCTTTTAGTAGATAACTTTTCACCAAATTTCACAAACACTAAGAAAGTTTGTTTTTCGATTCAAAACAAGATTTTAACGCTTTGAGGAGTTCAAATAACTTGTTTTTAGATCATTTGTATCGTATCTTTTACGGCATAACTTTTCACCAAATTTCACAAACACTAAGAAAGTTTGTGTTTCAATTTCAAAAACAAGATTTTAACGCTTTGAGGAGTTCAAATAACGTGTTTTTAGATCATTTGTATCGTATCTTTTACTACATAACTTTTCACCAAATTTCACAAACACTAAGAAAGTTTGTGTTTCGATTTCAAAACAAGATTTTAACGCTTTGAGGAGTTCAAATAACGTGTTTTTAAGATCATTTGTATCGTATCTTTTACTACATAACTTTTCACCAAATTTCACAAACACTAAGAAAGTATGTGTTTCGATTTCAAAACAAGATTTTAACGCTTTGAGGAGTTCAAATAACGTGTTTTTAGATCATTTGTATCGTATCTTTTACTACATAACTTTTCACCAAATTTCACAAACACTAAGAAAGTTTGTGTTTCAATTTCAAAACAAGATTTTAACGCTTTGAGGAGTTCAAATAACGTGTTTTTAAGATCATTTGTATCGTATCTTTTAGTAGATAACTTTTCACCAAATTTCACAAACACTAAGAAAGTTTGTTTTTCGATTCAAAACAAGATTTTAACGCTTTGAGGAGTTCAAATAACTTGTTTTTAGATCATTTGTATCGTATCTTTTACGGCATAACTTTTCACCAAATTTCACAAACACTAAGAAAGTTTGTGTTTCAATTTCAAAACAAGATTTTAACGCTTTGAAGAGTTCAAATAACGTGTTTTTAGATCATTTGTATCGTATCTTTTACTACATAACTTTTCACCAAATTTCACAAGCACTAATAAAGTTTGTTTTCAGATACAAAACAAGATTTTAACGCTTTGAGGAATTCAAATAACGTGTTTTTAGATCATTTGTATCGTATCTTTTACTACATTACTTTTCACCAAATTTCACAAACACTAAGAAAGTTTGTGTTTCGATTTCAAAACAAGATTTTAACGCTTTGATGAGTTCAAATAACGTGTTTTTAAGATCATTTGTATCGTATCTTTTAGTACATAACTTTTCACCAAATTTCACAAACACTAAGAAAGTTTGTTTTTCGATTCAAAACAAGATTTTAACGCTTTGAGGAGTTCAAATAACGTGTTTTTAGATCATTTTTATCGTATCTTTTACTACATAAGTTTTCACCAAATTTTACAAACACTAAGAAAGTTTGTTTTTCTATTCAAAACAAGATTTTAACGTTTTGGGGAGTTCAAATAACGTGTTTTTAGATCATTTGTATCGTATCTTTTACTACATAACTTTTCACCAAATTTCACAAACACTAAGAAAGTTTATGTTTCGATTTCAAAACAAGATTTTAACGCTTTGATGAGTTCAAATAACGTGTTTTTAGATCATTTGTATCGTATCTTTTAGTACATAACTTTTCACCAAATTTCACAAACACTAAGAAAGTTTGTTTTTCGATTCAAAACAAGATTTTAACGCTTTGAGGAGTTCAAATAACTTGTTTTTAGATCATTTGTATCGTATCTTTTACGGCATAACTTTTCACCAAATTTCACAAACACTAAGAAAGTTTGTGTTTCAATTTCAAAACAAGATTTTAACGTTTTGAGCATTTCAAATAACGTGTTTTAGATCATTTGTATCGTATCATTTAGTACATAACTTTTCACCAAATTTCACAAACACTAAGAAAGTTTGTTTTTCGATTCAAAACAGGATTTTAACGCTTTGAGGAATTCAAATAACGTGTTTTTAGATCATTTGTATCGTATCATTTAGTACATAACTTTTCACCAAATTTCACAAACACTAAGAAAGTTTGTTTTCGATTCAAAACAAGATTTTAACGCTTTGAGGAGTTCAAAAACATGTTCTTAGACCATTTGCATCGTATCTTTTTACTACATAACTTTTCACCAAATTTTACAAACACTAAGAAAGTTTGTTTTTCGATTCAAAACAAGATTTTAACGCTTTGAGGAGTTCAAATAACGTGTTTTTAGATCATTTGTATCGTATCTTTTACTACATAACTTTTCACCAAATTTCACAAACACTAAGAAAGTTTGTTTTTCGATTCAAAACAAGATTTTAACGCTTTGAGGAGTTCAAAAACATCTTTTTAGACCATTTGCATCGTATCTTTTTTACTACATAACTTTTCACCAAATTTTGCAAACACTAAGAAAGTTTGTGTTTCAATTTCAAAACAAGATTTTAACGCTTTGAGGAGTTCAAATAACGTGTTTTTAGATCATTTGTATCGTATCTTTTACTACATAACTTTTCACCAAATTTCACAAGCACTAATAAAGTTTGTTTTCCGATACAAAACAAGATTTTAACGCTTTGAGGAATTCAAATAACGTGTTTTTAGATCATTTGTATCGTATCTTTTACTACATTACTTTTTACCAAATTTCACAAACACTAAGAAAGTTTGTGTTTCGATTTCAAAACAAGATTTTAACGCTTTGATGAGTTCAAATAACGTGTTTTTAAGATCATTTGTATCGTATCTTTTAGTACATAACTTTTCACCAAATTTCACAAACACTAAGAAAGTTTGTTTTTCGATTCAAAACAAGATTTTAACGCTTTGAGGAGTTCAAATAACGTGTTTTTAGATCATTTGTATCGTATCTTTTACTACATAACTTTTCACCAAATTTCACAAACACTAATAAAGTTTGTTTTCCGATACAAAACAATATTTTAACGCTTTGAGGAATTCAAATAACGTGTTCTTAGATCATTTGTATCGTATCTTTTACTACATAACTTTTCACCAAATTTCACAAACACTAAGAAAGTTTGTGTTTCGATTTCAAAACAAGATTTTAACGCTTTGAGGAGTTCAAATAACGTGTTTTTAAGATCATTTGTATCGTATCTTTTAGTAGATAACTTTTCACCAAATTTCACAAACACTAAGAAAGTTTGTTTTTCGATTCAAAACAAGATTTTAACGCTTTGAGGAGTTCAAATAACTTGTTTTTAGATCATTTGTATCGTATCTTTTACGGCATAACTTTTCACCAAATTTCACAAACACTAAGAAAGTTTGTGTTTCAATTTCAAAAACAAGATTTTAACGCTTTGAGGAGTTCAAATAACGTGTTTTTAGATCATTTGTATCGTATCTTTTACTACATAACTTTTCACCAAATTTCACAAACACTAAGAAAGTTTGTGTTTCGATTTCAAAACAAGATTTTAACGCTTTGAGGAGTTCAAATAACGTGTTTTTAAGATCATTTGTATCGTATCTTTTACTACATAACTTTTCACCAAATTTCACAAACACTAAGAAAGTATGTGTTTCGATTTCAAAACAAGATTTTAACGCTTTGAGGAGTTCAAATAACGTGTTTTTAGATCATTTGTATCGTATCTTTTACTACATAACTTTTCACCAAATTTCACAAACACTAAGAAAGTTTGTGTTTCAATTTCAAAACAAGATTTTAACGCTTTGAGGAGTTCAAATAACGTGTTTTTAAGATCATTTGTATCGTATCTTTTAGTAGATAACTTTTCACCAAATTTCACAAACACTAAGAAAGTTTGTTTTTCGATTCAAAACAAGATTTTAACGCTTTGAGGAGTTCAAATAACTTGTTTTTAGATCATTTGTATCGTATCTTTTACGGCATAACTTTTCACCAAATTTCACAAACACTAAGAAAGTTTGTGTTTCAATTTCAAAACAAGATTTTAACGCTTTGAAGAGTTCAAATAACGTGTTTTTAGATCATTTGTATCGTATCTTTTACTACATAACTTTTCACCAAATTTCACAAGCACTAATAAAGTTTGTTTTCAGATACAAAACAAGATTTTAACGCTTTGAGGAATTCAAATAACGTGTTTTTAGATCATTTGTATCGTATCTTTTACTACATTACTTTTCACCAAATTTCACAAACACTAAGAAAGTTTGTGTTTCGATTTCAAAACAAGATTTTAACGCTTTGATGAGTTCAAATAACGTGTTTTTAAGATCATTTGTATCGTATCTTTTAGTACATAACTTTTCACCAAATTTCACAAACACTAAGAAAGTTTGTTTTTCGATTCAAAACAAGATTTTAACGCTTTGAGGAGTTCAAATAACGTGTTTTTAGATCATTTTTATCGTATCTTTTACTACATAAGTTTTCACCAAATTTTACAAACACTAAGAAAGTTTGTTTTTCTATTCAAAACAAGATTTTAACGTTTTGGGGAGTTCAAATAACGTGTTTTTAGATCATTTGTATCGTATCTTTTACTACATAACTTTTCACCAAATTTCACAAACACTAAGAAAGTTTATGTTTCGATTTCAAAACAAGATTTTAACGCTTTGATGAGTTCAAATAACGTGTTTTTAGATCATTTGTATCGTATCTTTTAGTACATAACTTTTCACCAAATTTCACAAACACTAAGAAAGTTTGTTTTTCGATTCAAAACAAGATTTTAACGCTTTGAGGAGTTCAAATAACTTGTTTTTAGATCATTTGTATCGTATCTTTTACGGCATAACTTTTCACCAAATTTCACAAACACTAAGAAAGTTTGTGTTTCAATTTCAAAACAAGATTTTAACGTTTTG
Source organism: Luzula sylvatica (assembly GCA_946800325.1). Lineage (NCBI taxonomy): Eukaryota > Viridiplantae > Streptophyta > Magnoliopsida > Poales > Juncaceae > Luzula > Luzula sylvatica. The sequence goes on along the minus strand of OX326959.1, from coordinate 71,494,072 downwards.
AGCATTTCAAATAACGTGTTTTAGATCATTTGTATCGTATCATTTAGTACATAACTTTTCACCAAATTTCACAAACACTAAGAAAGTTTGTTTTTCGATTCAAAACAGGATTTTAACGCTTTGAGGAATTCAAATAACGTGTTTTTAGATCATTTGTATCGTATCATTTAGTACATAACTTTTCACCAAATTTCACAAACACTAAGAAAGTTTGTTTTTCGATTCAAAACAAGATTTTAACGCTTTGAGGAGTTCAAAAACATGTTCTTAGACCATTTGCATCGTATCTTTTTACTACATAACTTTTCACCAAATTTTACAAACACTAAGAAAGTTTGTTTTTCGATTCAAAACAAGATTTTAACGCTTTGAGGAGTTCAAATAACGTGTTTTTAGATCATTTGTATCGTATCTTTTACTACATAACTTTTCACCAAATTTCACAAACACTAAGAAAGTTTGTTTTTGGATTCAAAACAAGATTTTAACGCTTTGAAGAGTTCAAATAACGTGTTTTTAGATCATTTGTATCGTATCTTTTACTACATAACTTTTCACCAAATTTCACAAACACTAAGAAAGTTTGTTTTTCGATTCAAAACGAACTTTTAACGCTTTGAGGAGTTCAAATAACATGTTTTTAGATCATTTGTATCGTATCTTTTACCACATAACTTTTCACCAAATTTCACAGACACTAAGAAAGTTTGTGTTTCAATTTCAAAACAAGATTTTAACGCTTTGAGAAGTTCAAATAACGTGTTTTTAGATCAATTGTATCGTATCTTTTACTACATAACTTTTCACCAAATTTCACAAACACTAATAAAGATTGTTTTGCGATTCAAAACAAGATTTTAACCCCTTGAGGAATTCAAATAACGTGTTCTTAGATCATTTGTATCGTATCTTTTACTACATAACTTTTCACCAAATTTCACACACACTAAGAAAGTTTGTGTTTCGATTTCGAAACAAGATTTTAACGCTTTGAGGAGTTCAAATAACGTGTTTTTAAGATCATTTGTATCGTATCTTTTAGTACATAACTTTTCACCAAATTTCACAAACACTAAGAAAGTTTGTTTTTCGATTCAAAACAAGATTTTAACGCTTTGAGGAGTTCAAATAACGTGTTTTTAGATCATTTGTATCGTATCTTTTACTACATAAGTTTTCACCAAAATTTACAAACACTAAGAAAGTTTGTTTTTCTATTCAAAACAAGATTTTAACGCTTTGGGGAGTTCAAATAACGTGTTTTTAGATCATTTGTATCGTATCTTTTACTACATAACTTTTCACCAAATTTCACAAACACTAAGAAAGTTTGTTTTTCGATTCAAAACAAGATTTTAACGCTTTGAGGAGTTCAAAAACATCTTTTTAGACCATTTGCATCGTATCTTTTTTACTACATAACTTTTCACCAAATTTTGCAAACACTAAGAAAGTTTGTGTTTCAATTTCAAAACAAGATTTTAACGCTTTGAGGAGTTCAAATAACGTGTTTTTAGATCATTTGTATCGTATCTTTTACTACATAACTTTTCACCAAATTTCACAAGCACTAATAAAGTTTGTTTTCCGATACAAAACAAGATTTTAACGCTTTGAGGAATTCAAATAACGTGTTTTTAGATCATTTGTATCGTATCTTTTACTACATTACTTTTTACCAAATTTCACAAACACTAAGAAAGTTTGTGTTTCGATTTCAAAACAAGATTTTAACGCTTTGATGAGTTCAAATAACGTGTTTTTAAGATCATTTGTATCGTATCTTTTAGTACATAACTTTTCACCAAATTTCACAAACACTAAGAAAGTTTGTTTTTCGATTCAAAACAAGATTTTAACGCTTTGAGGAGTTCAAATAACGTGTTTTTAGATCATTTGTATCGTATCTTTTACTACATAACTTTTCACCAAATTTCACAAACACTAATAAAGTTTGTTTTCCGATACAAAACAATATTTTAACGCTTTGAGGAATTCAAATAACGTGTTCTTAGATCATTTGTATCGTATCTTTTACTACATAACTTTTCACCAAATTTCACAAACACTAAGAAAGTTTGTGTTTCGATTTCAAAACAAGATTTTAACGCTTTGAGGAGTTCAAATAACGTGTTTTTAAGATCATTTGTATCGTATCTTTTAGTAGATAACTTTTCACCAAATTTCACAAACACTAAGAAAGTTTGTTTTTCGATTCAAAACAAGATTTTAACGCTTTGAGGAGTTCAAATAACTTGTTTTTAGATCATTTGTATCGTATCTTTTACGGCATAACTTTTCACCAAATTTCACAAACACTAAGAAAGTTTGTGTTTCAATTTCAAAAACAAGATTTTAACGCTTTGAGGAGTTCAAATAACGTGTTTTTAGATCATTTGTATCGTATCTTTTACTACATAACTTTTCACCAAATTTCACAAACACTAAGAAAGTTTGTGTTTCGATTTCAAAACAAGATTTTAACGCTTTGAGGAGTTCAAATAACGTGTTTTTAAGATCATTTGTATCGTATCTTTTACTACATAACTTTTCACCAAATTTCACAAACACTAAGAAAGTTTGTGTTTCGATTTCAAAACAAGATTTTAACGCTTTGAGGAGTTCAAATAACGTGTTTTTAGATCATTTGTATCGTATCTTTTACTACATAACTTTTCACCAAATTTCACAAACACTAAGAAAGTTTGTGTTTCAATTTCAAAACAAGATTTTAACGCTTTGAGGAGTTCAAATAACGTGTTTTTAAGATCATTTGTATCGTATCTTTTAGTAGATAACTTTTCACCAAATTTCACAAACACTAAGAAAGTTTGTTTTTCGATTCAAAACAAGATTTTAACGCTTTGAGGAGTTCAAATAACTTGTTTTTAGATCATTTGTATCGTATCTTTTACGGCATAACTTTTCACCAAATTTCACAAACACTAAGAAAGTTTGTGTTTCAATTTCAAAACAAGATTTTAACGCTTTGAAGAGTTCAAATAACGTGTTTTTAGATCATTTGTATCGTATCTTTTACTACATAACTTTTCACCAAATTTCACAAGCACTAATAAAGTTTGTTTTCAGATACAAAACAAGATTTTAACGCTTTGAGGAATTCAAATAACGTGTTTTAGATCATTTGTATCGTATCATTTAGTACATAACTTTTCACCAAATTTCACAAACACTAAGAAAGTTTGTTTTTCGATTCAAAACAGGATTTTAACGCTTTGAGGAATTCAAATAACGTGTTTTTAGATCATTTGTATCGTATCATTTAGTACATAACTTTTCACCAAATTTCACAAACACTAAGAAAGTTTGTTTTTCGATTCAAAACAAGATTTTAACGCTTTGAGGAGTTCAAAAACATGTTCTTAGACCATTTGCATCGTATCTTTTTACTACATAACTTTTCACCAAATTTTACAAACACTAAGAAAGTTTGTTTTTCGATTCAAAACAAGATTTTAACGCTTTGAGGAGTTCAAATAACGTGTTTTTAGATCATTTGTATCGTATCTTTTACTACATAACTTTTCACCAAATTTCACAAACACTAAGAAAGTTTGTTTTTGGATTCAAAACAAGATTTTAACGCTTTGAAGAGATCAAATAACGTGTTTTTAGATCATTTGTATCGTATCTTTTACTACATAACTTTTCACCAAATTTCACAAGCACTAATAAAGTTTGTTTTCAGATACAAAACAAGATTTTAACGCTTTGAGGAATTCAAATAACGTGTTTTAGATCATTTGTATCGTATCATTTAGTACATAACTTTTCACCAAATTTCACAAACACTAAGAAAGTTTGTTTTTCGATTCAAAACAGGATTTTAACGCTTTGAGGAATTCAAATAACGTGTTTTTAGATCATTTGTATCGTATCATTTAGTACATAACTTTTCACCAAATTTCACAAACACTAAGAAAGTTTGTTTTTCGATTCAAAACAAGATTTTAACGCTTTGAGGAGTTCAAAAACATGTTCTTAGACCATTTGCATCGTATCTTTTTACTACATAACTTTTCACCAAATTTTACAAACACTAAGAAAGTTTGTTTTTCGATTCAAAACAAGATTTTAACGCTTTGAGGAGTTCAAATAACGTGTTTTTAGATCATTTGTATCGTATCTTTTACTACATAACTTTTCACCAAATTCCACAAACACTAAGAAAGTTTGTTTTTGGATTCAAAACAAGATTTTAACGCTTTGAAGAGTTCAAATAACGTGTTTTTAGATCATTTGTATCGTATCTTTTACTACATAACTTTTCACCAAATTTCACAAACACTAAGAAAGTTTGTTTTTCGATTCAAAACGAACTTTTAACGCTTTGAGGAGTTCAAATAACATGTTTTTAGATCATTTGTATCGTATCTTTTACCACATAACTTTTCACCAAATTTCACAGACACTAAGAAAGTTTGTGTTTCAATTTCAAAACAAGATTTTAACGCTTTGAGGAGTTCAAATAACGTGTTTTTAGATCAATTGTATCGTATCTTTTACTACATAACTTTTCACCAAATTTCACAAACACTAATAAAGATTGTTTTGCGATTCAAAACAAGATTTTAACCCCTTGAGGAATTCAAATAACGTGTTCTTAGATCATTTGTATCGTATCTTTTACTACATAACTTTTCACCAAATTTCACACACACTAAGAAAGTTTGTGTTTCGATTTCGAAACAAGATTTTAACGCTTTGAGGAGTTCAAATAACGTGTTTTTAAGATCATTTGTATCGTATCTTTTAGTACATAACTTTTCACCAAATTTCACAAACACTAAGAAAGTTTGTTTTTCGATTCAAAACAAGATTTTAACGCTTTGAGGAGTTCAAATAACGTGTTTTTAGATCATTTGTATCGTATCTTTTACTACATAAGTTTTCACCAAAATTTACAAACACTAAGAAAGTTTGTTTTTCTATTCAAAACAAGATTTTAACGCTTTGGGGAGTTCAAATAACGTGTTTTTAGATCATTTGTATCGTATCTTTTACTACATAACTTTTCACCAAATTTCACAAACACTAAGAAAGTTTGTTTTTGGATTCAAAACAAGATTTTAACGCTTTGAAGAGTTCAAATAACGTGTTTTTAGATCATTTGTATCGTATCTTTTACTACATAACTTTTCACCAAATTTCACAAACACTAAGAAAGTTTGTTTTGGATTCAAAGCAAGATTTTAACGCTTTGAGGAGTTCAAATAACTTGTTTTTAGATCATTTGTATCGTATCTTTTACGGCATAACTTTTCACCAAATTTCACAAACACTAAGAAAGTTTGTTTTTCGGTTCAAAACAAGATTTTAACGCTTTGATGAGTTCAAATAACGTGTTTTTAGATCATTTGTATCGTATCTTTTAGTACATAACTTTTAACCAAATTTCCCAAACACTAAGAAAGTTTGTTTTTCGATTCAAAACAAGATTTTAACGCTTTGAGCATTTCAAATAACGTGTTTTTAGATCATTTGTATCGTATCATTTAGTACATAACTTTTCACCAAATTTCACAAACACTAAGAAATTTTGTTTTTCGATTCAAACAAGATTTTAACGCTTTGATGAGTTCAAATAACGTGTTTTTAAGATCATTTGTATCGTATCTTTTAGTACATAACTTTTCACCAAATTTCACAAACACTAAGAAAGTTTGTTTTTCGATTCAAAACAAGATTTTAATGCTTTGAGGAGTTCAAATAACGTGTTCTTAGATCATTTGTATCGTATCTTTTACTACATAAGTTTTCACCAAATTTTACAAACACTAAGAAAGTTTGTTTTTCTATTCAAAACAAGATTTTAACCCTTTGGGGAGTTCAAATAACGTGTTTTTAGATCATTTGTATCGTATCTTTTACTACATAACTTTTCACCAAATTTCACAAACACTAAGAAAGTTTGTGTTTCGATTTCAAAACAAGATTTTAACGTTTTGAGGAGTTCAAATAACGTGTTTTTAAGATCATTTGTATCGTATCTTTTAGTACATAACTTTTCACCAAATTTCACAAAAACTAAGAAAGTTTGTTTTTCGATTCAAAACAAGATTTTAACGCTTTGAGGAGTTCAAATAACTTGTTTTTAGATCATTTGTAACTTTTTTTTTACGACATAACTTTTCACCAAATTTCACAAACACTAAGAATGTTTGTGTTTCGATTTCAATACATGATTTTAATGCATTGAGGAGTTCATATAACGTGTTTTTAGATCATTTGCATCGTATATTTTACTACATAACGTTTCACCAAATTTCACAAACACTAAGAAAGTTTGTTTTTCGGTTCAAAACAAGATTTTAACGCTTTGAGGAGTTCAAATAACGTGTTTTTAGATCATTTGTATCGTATCTTTTAGTACATAACTTTTAACCAAATTTCACAGACACTAAGAAAGTTTGTTTTTCGATTCAAAACAAGATTTTAACGCTTTGAGTATTTCAAATAACGTGTTTTAGATCATTTGTATCGTATCTTTTATTACATAACTTTTCACCAAATTTCACAAACACTAAGAAAGTTTGTTTTTCGATTCAAAACAGGATTTTAACGCTTTGAGGAGTTCAAATAACGTGTTTTTAGATCATTTGTATCGTATCATTTAGTACATAACTTTTCACCAAATTTCACAAACACTAAGAAAGTTTGTTTTTCGATTCAAAACAAGATTTTAACGCTTTGAGGAGTTCAAAAACATGTTTTTAGACCATTTGCATCGTATCTTTTTTACTACATAACTTTTCACCAAATTTTACAAACACTAAGAAAGTTTGTTTTTCGATTCAAAACAAGATTTTAACGCTTTGAGGAGTTCAAATAACGTGTTTTTAGATCATTTGTATCGTATCTTTTACTACATAACTTTTCACCAAATTTCACAAACACAAAGAAAGTTTGTTTTTGGATTCAAAACAAGATTTTAACGCTTTGAAGAGTTCAAATAACGTGTTTTTAGATCATTTGTATCGTATCTTTTACTACATAACTTTTCACCAAATTTCACAAACACTAAGAAAGTTTGTTTTGGATTCAAAGCAAGATTTTAACGCTTTGAGGAGTTCAAATAACTTGTTTTTAGATCATTTGTATCGTATCTTTTACGGCATAACTTTTCACTAAATTTCACACACACTAAGAAAGTTTGTGTTTCGATTTCAAAACAACATTTTAACGCTTTGAGGAGTTGAAATAACGTGTTTTAGATCATTTGTATCGTATCTTTTATTACATAACTTTTCACCAAATTTCACAAACACTAAGAAAGTTTGTTTTTCGATTCGAAACAGGATTTTAACGCTTTGAGGAGTTCAAATAACGTGTATTTAGATCATTTGTATCGTATCATTTAGTACATAACTTTTCACCAAATTTCACAAACACTAAGAAAGTTTGTTTTTCGATTCAAAACAAGATTTTAACGCTTTGAGGAGTTCAAAAACATGTTTTTAGACCATTTGCATCGTATCTTTTTTACTACATAACTTTTCACCAAATTTTACAAACACTAAGAAAGTTTGTTTTTCGATTCAAAACAAGATTTTAACGCTTTGAGGAGTTCAAATAACGTGTTTTTAGATCATTTGTATCGTATCATTTAGTACATAACTTTTCACCAAATTTCACAAACACTAAGAAAGTTTGTTTTTCGATTCAAAACAAGATTTTAACGCTTTGAGGAGTTCAAAAACATGTTTTTAGACCATTTGCATCGTATCTTTTTTACTACATAACTTTTCACCAAATTTTACAAACACTAAGAAAGTTTGTTTTTCTATTCAAAACAAGATTTTAACGCTTTGGGGAGTTCAAATAACGTGTTTTTAGATCATTTGTATCGTATCTTTTACTACATAACTTTTCACCAAATTTCACAAACACTAAGAAAGTTTGTTTTTCGATTCAAAACGAACTTTTAACGCTTTGAGGAGTTCAAATAACGTGTTTTTAGATCATTTGTATCGTATCTTTTACTACATAAATTTTCGCCAAATTTCACAAACACTAAGTAAGTTTGTGTTTCAATTTCAAAACAAGATTTTAACGCTTTGAGGAGTTCAAATAACGTGTTTTTAGATCATTTGAATCGTATCTTTTAGTACATAACTTTTCACCAAATTTGACAAACACAAAGAAAGTTTGTTTTTCGATTCAAAACAAGATTTTAACGCTTTGAGGAGTTCAAAAACATGTTTTTAGATCATTTGCATCGTATCTTTTTTACTACATAACTTTTCACCAAATTTTACAAGCACTAAGAAAGTTTGTTTTTCGATTCAAAATAAGATTTTAACACTTTGAGGAGTTCAAATAACGTGTTTATAGATCATTTGTATCGTATCTTTTACTACATAACTTTTCACCAAATTTCACAAACACTAAGAAAGTTTGTTTTTGGATTCAAAACAAGATTTTAACGCTTTGAGGAGTTCAAATAACGTGTTTTTAGATTATTTGTATCGTATCTTTTACGACATAACTTTTCACCAAATTTCACAAACACTAAGAAAGTTTGTTTTTTGATTCAAAACGAACTTTTAACGCTTTGAGAAGTTCAAATTACATGTTTTTAGATCATTTGTATCGTATCTTTTACCACATAACTTTTCACCAAATTTCACAAACACTAAGAAAGTTTGTGTTTCAATTTCAAAACAAGATTTTAACGCTTTGATGAGTTCAAATATCGTGTTTTTAGATCATTTGTATCGTATCTTTTACTACATAACTTTTCACCAAATTTCACAAACACTAATAAAGTTTGTTTTCCGATTCAAAACAAGATTTTAACGCTTTGAGGAATTCAAATAACGTGTTCTTAGATCATTTGTATCGTATCTTTTACTACATAACTTTTCACCAAATTTCACACACACTAAGAAAGTTTGTGTTTCGATTTCAAAACAAGATTTTAACTCTTTGAGAAGTTCAAATAACGTGTTTTTAAGATCATTTGTATCGTATCTTTTAGTACATAACTTTTCACCAAATTTCACAAACACTAAGAAAGTTTGTTTTTCGATTCAAAACAAGATTTTAACGCTTTGAGGAGTTCAAATAACGTGTTTTTAGATCATTTGTATCGTATCTTTTAGTACATAACTTTTCACCAAATTTTACAAACACTAAGAAAGTTTGTTTTTCTATTCAAAACAAGATTTTAACGCTTTGGGGAGTTCAAATAACGTGTTTTTAGATCATTTGTATCGTATCTTTGACTACATAACTTTTCACCAAATTTCACAAACACTAAGAAAGTTTGTGTTTCGATTTCAAAACAAGATTTTAACGCTTTGAGGAGTTCAAATAACGTGTTTTTAAGATCATTTGTATCGTATCTTTTAGTAGATAACTTTTCACCAAATTTCACAAACACTAAGAAATTTTGTTTTTCGATTCAAAACAAGATTTTAACGCTTTGAGGAGTTAAAATAACGTGTTTTTAGATCATTTGTATCGTATCTTTTAGTACATAACTTTTCACCAAATTTCACAAACACTAAGAAAGTTTGTTTTTCGATTCAAAACAAGATTTTAACGCTTTGAGGAGTTCAAATAACTTGTTTTTAGATCATTTGTATCGTATCTTTTACAACATAACTTTTCACCAAATTTCACAAACACTAAGAATGTTTGTGTTTCGATTTCAATACATGATTTTAATGCATTGAGGAGTTCATATAACGTGTTTTTAGATCATTTGCATCGTATGTTTTACTACATAACTTTTCACTAAATTTCACAAACACTAAGAAAGTTTGTTTTTCGATTCAAAACAAGATTTTAACGCTTTGATGAGTTCAAATAACGTGTTTTTAGATCATTTGTATCGTATCTTTTAGTACATAACTTTTAACCAAATTTCACAAACACTAAGAAAGTTTGTTTTTCGATTCAAAACAAGATTTTAACGTTTTGAGCATTTCAAATAACGTGTTTTTAGATCATTTGTATCGTATCATTTAGTACATAACTTTTCACCAAATTTCACAAACACTAAGAAATTTTGTTTTTCGATGCAAAACAAGATTTTAACGCTTTGATGAGTTCAAATAACGTGTTTTTAAGATCATTTGTATCGTATCTTTTAGTACATAACTTTTCACCAAATTTCACAAACACTAAGAAAGTTTGTTTTTCGATTCAAAACAAGATTTTAACGCTTTGAGGAGTTCAAATAACGTGTTCTTAGATCATTTGTATCGTATCTTTTACTACATAAGTTTTCACCAAATTTTACAAACACTAAGAAAGTTTGTTTTTCTATTCAAAACAAGATTTTAACGCTTTGGGGAGTTCAAATAACGTGTTTTTAGATCATTTGTATCGTATCTTTTACTACATAACTTTTCACCAAATTTCACAAACACTAAGAAAGTTTGTGTTTCGATTTCAAAACAAGATTTTAACGCTTTGAGGAGTTCAAATAACGTGTTTTAGATCATTTGTATCGTATCATTTAGTACATAACTTTTCACCAAATTTCACAAACACTAAGAAAGTTTGTTTTTCGATTCAAAACAGGATTTTAACGCTTTGAGGAATTCAAATAACGTGTTTTTAGATCATTTGTATCGTATCATTTAGTACATAACTTTTCACCAAATTTCACAAACACTAAGAAAGTTTGTTTTTCGATTCAAAACAGGATTTTAACGCTTTGAGGAATTCAAATAACGTGTTTTTAGATCATTTGTATCGTATCATTTAGTACATAACTTTTCACCAAATTTCACAAACACTAAGAAAGTTTGTTTTTCGATTCAAAACAAGATTTTAACGCTTTGAGGAGTTCAAAAACATGTTCTTAGACCATTTGCATCGTATCTTTTTACTACATAACTTTTCACCAAATTTTACAAACACTAAGAAAGTTTGTTTTTCGATTCAAAACAAGATTTTAACGCTTTGAGGAGTTCAAATAACGTGTTTTTAGATCATTTGTATCGTATCTTTTACTACATAACTTTTCACCAAATTCCACAAACACTAAGAAAGTTTGTTTTTGGATTCAAAACAAGATTTTAACGCTTTGAAGAGTTCAAATAACGTGTTTTTAGATCATTTGTATCGTATCTTTTACTACATAACTTTTCACCAAATTTCACAAACACTAAGAAAGTTTGTTTTTCGATTCAAAACGAACTTTTAACGCTTTGAGGAGTTCAAATAACATGTTTTTAGATCATTTGTATCGTATCTTTTACCACATAACTTTTCACCAAATTTCACAGACACTAAGAAAGTTTGTGTTTCAATTTCAAAACAAGATTTTAACGCTTTGAGGAGTTCAAATAACGTGTTTTTAGATCAATTGTATCGTATCTTTTACTACATAACTTTTCACCAAATTTCACAAACACTAATAAAGATTGTTTTGCGATTCAAAACAAGATTTTAACCCCTTGAGGAATTCAAATAACGTGTTCTTAGATCATTTGTATCGTATCTTTTACTACATAACTTTTCACCAAATTTCACACACACTAAGAAAGTTTGTGTTTCGATTTCGAAACAAGATTTTAACGCTTTGAGGAGTTCAAATAACGTGTTTTTAAGATCATTTGTATCGTATCTTTTAGTACATAACTTTTCACCAAATTTCACAAACACTAAGAAAGTTTGTTTTTCGATTCAAAACAAGATTTTAACGCTTTGAGGAGTTCAAATAACGTGTTTTTAGATCATTTGTATCGTATCTTTTACTACATAAGTTTTCACCAAAATTTACAAACACTAAGAAAGTTTGTTTTTCTATTCAAAACAAGATTTTAACGCTTTGGGGAGTTCAAATAACGTGTTTTTAGATCATTTGTATCGTATCTTTTACTACATAACTTTTCACCAAATTTCACAAACACTAAGAAAGTTTGTTTTTGGATTCAAAACAAGATTTTAACGCTTTGAAGAGTTCAAATAACGTGTTTTTAGATCATTTGTATCGTATCTTTTACTACATAACTTTTCACCAAATTTCACAAACACTAAGAAAGTTTGTTTTTCGATTCAAAACAGGATTTTAACGCTTTGAGGAATTCAAATAACGTGTTTTTAGATCATTTGTATCGTATCATTTAGTACATAACTTTTCACCAAATTTCACAAACACTAAGAAAGTTTGTTTTTCGATTCAAAACAAGATTTTAACGCTTTGAGGAGTTCAAAAACATGTTCTTAGACCATTTGCATCGTATCTTTTTACTACATAACTTTTCACCAAATTTTACAAACACTAAGAAAGTTTGTTTTTCGATTCAAAACAAGATTTTAACGCTTTGAGGAGTTCAAATAACGTGTTTTTAGATCATTTGTATCGTATCTTTTACTACATAACTTTTCACCAAATTTCACAAACACTAAGAAAGTTTGTTTTTGGATTCAAAACAAGATTTTAACGCTTTGAAGAGTTCAAATAACGTGTTTTTAGATCATTTGTATCGTATCTTTTACTACATAACTTTTCACCAAATTTCACAAACACTAAGAAAGTTTGTTTTTCGATTCAAAACGAACTTTTAACGCTTTGAGGAGTTCAAATAACATGTTTTTAGATCATTTGTATCGTATCTTTTACCACATAACTTTTCACCAAATTTCACAGACACTAAGAAAGTTTGTGTTTCAATTTCAAAACAAGATTTTAACGCTTTGAGGAGTTCAAATAACGTGTTTTTAGATCAATTGTATCGTATCTTTTACTACATAACTTTTCACCAAATTTCACAAACACTAATAAAGATTGTTTTGCGATTCAAAACAAGATTTTAACCCCTTGAGGAATTCAAATAACGTGTTCTTAGATCATTTGTATCGTATCTTTTACTACATAACTTTTCACCAAATTTCACACACACTAAGAAAGTTTGTGTTTCGATTTCGAAACAAGATTTTAACGCTTTGAGGAGTTCAAATAACGTGTTTTTAAGATCATTTGTATCGTATCTTTTAGTACATAACTTTTCACCAAATTTCACAAACACTAAGAAAGTTTGTTTTTCGATTCAAAACAAGATTTTAACGCTTTGAGGAGTTCAAATAACGTGTTTTTAGATCATTTGTATCGTATCTTTTACTACATAAGTTTTCACCAAAATTTACAAACACTAAGAAAGTTTGTTTTTCTATTCAAAACAAGATTTTAACGCTTTGGGGAGTTCAAATAACGTGTTTTTAGATCATTTGTATCGTATCTTTTACTACATAACTTTTCACCAAATTTCACAAACACTAAGAAAGTTTGTTTTTGGATTCAAAACAAGATTTTAACGCTTTGAAGAGTTCAAATAACGTGTTTTTAGATCATTTGTATCGTATCTTTTACTACATAACTTTTCACCAAATTTCACAAACACTAAGAAAGTTTGTTTTGGATTCAAAGCAAGATTTTAACGCTTTGAGGAGTTCAAATAACTTGTTTTTAGATCATTTGTATCGTATCTTTTACGGCATAACTTTTCACCAAATTTCACAAACACTAAGAAAGTTTGTTTTTCGGTTCAAAACAAGATTTTAACGCTTTGATGAGTTCAAATAACGTGTTTTTAGATCATTTGTATCGTATCTTTTAGTACATAACTTTTAACCAAATTTCCCAAACACTAAGAAAGTTTGTTTTTCGATTCAAAACAAGATTTTAACGCTTTGAGCATTTCAAATAACGTGTTTTTAGATCATTTGTATCGTATCATTTAGTACATAACTTTTCACCAAATTTCACAAACACTAAGAAATTTTGTTTTTCGATTCAAACAAGATTTTAACGCTTTGATGAGTTCAAATAACGTGTTTTTAAGATCATTTGTATCGTATCTTTTAGTACATAACTTTTCACCAAATTTCACAAACACTAAGAAAGTTTGTTTTTCGATTCAAAACAAGATTTTAATGCTTTGAGGAGTTCAAATAACGTGTTCTTAGATCATTTGTATCGTATCTTTTACTACATAAGTTTTCACCAAATTTTACAAACACTAAGAAAGTTTGTTTTTCTATTCAAAACAAGATTTTAACCCTTTGGGGAGTTCAAATAACGTGTTTTTAGATCATTTGTATCGTATCTTTTACTACATAACTTTTCACCAAATTTCACAAACACTAAGAAAGTTTGTGTTTCGATTTCAAAACAAGATTTTAACGTTTTGAGGAGTTCAAATAACGTGTTTTTAAGATCATTTGTATCGTATCTTTTAGTACATAACTTTTCACCAAATTTCACAAAAACTAAGAAAGTTTGTTTTTCGATTCAAAACAAGATTTTAACGCTTTGAGGAGTTCAAATAACTTGTTTTTAGATCATTTGTAACTTTTTTTTTACGACATAACTTTTCACCAAATTTCACAAACACTAAGAATGTTTGTGTTTCGATTTCAATACATGATTTTAATGCATTGAGGAGTTCATATAACGTGTTTTTAGATCATTTGCATCGTATATTTTACTACATAACGTTTCACCAAATTTCACAAACACTAAGAAAGTTTGTTTTTCGGTTCAAAACAAGATTTTAACGCTTTGAGGAGTTCAAATAACGTGTTTTTAGATCATTTGTATCGTATCTTTTAGTACATAACTTTTAACCAAATTTCACAGACACTAAGAAAGTTTGTTTTTCGATTCAAAACAAGATTTTAACGCTTTGAGTATTTCAAATAACGTGTTTTAGATCATTTGTATCGTATCTTTTATTACATAACTTTTCACCAAATTTCACAAACACTAAGAAAGTTTGTTTTTCGATTCAAAACAGGATTTTAACGCTTTGAGGAGTTCAAATAACGTGTTTTTAGATCATTTGTATCGTATCATTTAGTACATAACTTTTCACCAAATTTCACAAACACTAAGAAAGTTTGTTTTTCGATTCAAAACAAGATTTTAACGCTTTGAGGAGTTCAAAAACATGTTTTTAGACCATTTGCATCGTATCTTTTTTACTACATAACTTTTCACCAAATTTTACAAACACTAAGAAAGTTTGTTTTTCGATTCAAAACAAGATTTTAACGCTTTGAGGAGTTCAAATAACGTGTTTTTAGATCATTTGTATCGTATCTTTTACTACATAACTTTTCACCAAATTTCACAAACACAAAGAAAGTTTGTTTTTGGATTCAAAACAAGATTTTAACGCTTTGAAGAGTTCAAATAACGTGTTTTTAGATCATTTGTATCGTATCTTTTACTACATAACTTTTCACCAAATTTCACAAACACTAAGAAAGTTTGTTTTGGATTCAAAGCAAGATTTTAACGCTTTGAGGAGTTCAAATAACTTGTTTTTAGATCATTTGTATCGTATCTTTTACGGCATAACTTTTCACTAAATTTCACACACACTAAGAAAGTTTGTGTTTCGATTTCAAAACAACATTTTAACGCTTTGAGGAGTTGAAATAACGTGTTTTAGATCATTTGTATCGTATCTTTTATTACATAACTTTTCACCAAATTTCACAAACACTAAGAAAGTTTGTTTTTCGATTCGAAACAGGATTTTAACGCTTTGAGGAGTTCAAATAACGTGTATTTAGATCATTTGTATCGTATCATTTAGTACATAACTTTTCACCAAATTTCACAAACACTAAGAAAGTTTGTTTTTCGATTCAAAACAAGATTTTAACGCTTTGAGGAGTTCAAAAACATGTTTTTAGACCATTTGCATCGTATCTTTTTTACTACATAACTTTTCACCAAATTTTACAAACACTAAGAAAGTTTGTTTTTCGATTCAAAACAAGATTTTAACGCTTTGAGGAGTTCAAATAACGTGTTTTTAGATCATTTGTATCGTATCATTTAGTACATAACTTTTCACCAAATTTCACAAACACTAAGAAAGTTTGTTTTTCGATTCAAAACAAGATTTTAACGCTTTGAGGAGTTCAAAAACATGTTTTTAGACCATTTGCATCGTATCTTTTTTACTACATAACTTTTCACCAAATTTTACAAACACTAAGAAAGTTTGTTTTTCTATTCAAAACAAGATTTTAACGCTTTGGGGAGTTCAAATAACGTGTTTTTAGATCATTTGTATCGTATCTTTTACTACATAACTTTTCACCAAATTTCACAAACACTAAGAAAGTTTGTTTTTCGATTCAAAACGAACTTTTAACGCTTTGAGGAGTTCAAATAACGTGTTTTTAGATCATTTGTATCGTATCTTTTACTACATAAATTTTCGCCAAATTTCACAAACACTAAGTAAGTTTGTGTTTCAATTTCAAAACAAGATTTTAACGCTTTGAGGAGTTCAAATAACGTGTTTTTAGATCATTTGAATCGTATCTTTTAGTACATAACTTTTCACCAAATTTGACAAACACAAAGAAAGTTTGTTTTTCGATTCAAAACAAGATTTTAACGCTTTGAGGAGTTCAAAAACATGTTTTTAGATCATTTGCATCGTATCTTTTTTACTACATAACTTTTCACCAAATTTTACAAGCACTAAGAAAGTTTGTTTTTCGATTCAAAATAAGATTTTAACACTTTGAGGAGTTCAAATAACGTGTTTATAGATCATTTGTATCGTATCTTTTACTACATAACTTTTCACCAAATTTCACAAACACTAAGAAAGTTTGTTTTTGGATTCAAAACAAGATTTTAACGCTTTGAGGAGTTCAAATAACGTGTTTTTAGATTATTTGTATCGTATCTTTTACGACATAACTTTTCACCAAATTTCACAAACACTAAGAAAGTTTGTTTTTTGATTCAAAACGAACTTTTAACGCTTTGAGAAGTTCAAATTACATGTTTTTAGATCATTTGTATCGTATCTTTTACCACATAACTTTTCACCAAATTTCACAAACACTAAGAAAGTTTGTGTTTCAATTTCAAAACAAGATTTTAACGCTTTGATGAGTTCAAATATCGTGTTTTTAGATCATTTGTATCGTATCTTTTACTACATAACTTTTCACCAAATTTCACAAACACTAATAAAGTTTGTTTTCCGATTCAAAACAAGATTTTAACGCTTTGAGGAATTCAAATAACGTGTTCTTAGATCATTTGTATCGTATCTTTTACTACATAACTTTTCACCAAATTTCACACACACTAAGAAAGTTTGTGTTTCGATTTCAAAACAAGATTTTAACTCTTTGAGAAGTTCAAATAACGTGTTTTTAAGATCATTTGTATCGTATCTTTTAGTACATAACTTTTCACCAAATTTCACAAACACTAAGAAAGTTTGTTTTTCGATTCAAAACAAGATTTTAACGCTTTGAGGAGTTCAAATAACGTGTTTTTAGATCATTTGTATCGTATCTTTTAGTACATAACTTTTCACCAAATTTTACAAACACTAAGAAAGTTTGTTTTTCTATTCAAAACAAGATTTTAACGCTTTGGGGAGTTCAAATAACGTGTTTTTAGATCATTTGTATCGTATCTTTGACTACATAACTTTTCACCAAATTTCACAAACACTAAGAAAGTTTGTGTTTCGATTTCAAAACAAGATTTTAACGCTTTGAGGAGTTCAAATAACGTGTTTTTAAGATCATTTGTATCGTATCTTTTAGTAGATAACTTTTCACCAAATTTCACAAACACTAAGAAATTTTGTTTTTCGATTCAAAACAAGATTTTAACGCTTTGAGGAGTTAAAATAACGTGTTTTTAGATCATTTGTATCGTATCTTTTAGTACATAACTTTTCACCAAATTTCACAAACACTAAGAAAGTTTGTTTTTCGATTCAAAACAAGATTTTAACGCTTTGAGGAGTTCAAATAACTTGTTTTTAGATCATTTGTATCGTATCTTTTACAACATAACTTTTCACCAAATTTCACAAACACTAAGAATGTTTGTGTTTCGATTTCAATACATGATTTTAATGCATTGAGGAGTTCATATAACGTGTTTTTAGATCATTTGCATCGTATGTTTTACTACATAACTTTTCACTAAATTTCACAAACACTAAGAAAGTTTGTTTTTCGATTCAAAACAAGATTTTAACGCTTTGATGAGTTCAAATAACGTGTTTTTAGATCATTTGTATCGTATCTTTTAGTACATAACTTTTAACCAAATTTCACAAACACTAAGAAAGTTTGTTTTTCGATTCAAAACAAGATTTTAACGTTTTGAGCATTTCAAATAACGTGTTTTTAGATCATTTGTATCGTATCATTTAGTACATAACTTTTCACCAAATTTCACAAACACTAAGAAATTTTGTTTTTCGATGCAAAACAAGATTTTAACGCTTTGATGAGTTCAAATAACGTGTTTTTAAGATCATTTGTATCGTATCTTTTAGTACATAACTTTTCACCAAATTTCACAAACACTAAGAAAGTTTGTTTTTCGATTCAAAACAAGATTTTAACGCTTTGAGGAGTTCAAATAACGTGTTCTTAGATCATTTGTATCGTATCTTTTACTACATAAGTTTTCACCAAATTTTACAAACACTAAGAAAGTTTGTTTTTCTATTCAAAACAAGATTTTAACGCTTTGGGGAGTTCAAATAACGTGTTTTTAGATCATTTGTATCGTATCTTTTACTACATAACTTTTCACCAAATTTCACAAACACTAAGAAAGTTTGTGTTTCGATTTCAAAACAAGATTTTAACGCTTTGAGGAGTTCAAATAACGTGTTTTTAAGATCATTTGTATCGTATCTTTTAGTAGATAACTTTTCACCAAATTTCACAAACACTAAGAAAGTTTGTTTTTCGATTCAAAACAAGATTTTAACGCTTTGAGGAGTTCAAATAACGTGTTTTTAGATCATTTGTATCGTATCTTTTAGTACATAACTTTTCACCAAATTTCACAAACACTAAGAAAGTTTGTTTTTCGATTCAAAACAAGATTTTAACGCTTTGAGGAGTTCAAATAACTTGTTTTTAGATCATTTGTAACTTTTCTTTTACGACATAACTTTTCACCAAATTTCACAAACACTAAGAATGTTTGTGTTTCGATTTCAATACTTGATTTTAATGCATTGAGGAGTTCATATAACGTGTTTTTAGATCATTTGCATCGTATGTTTTACTACATAACGTTTCACCAAATTTCACAAACACTAAGAAAGTTTGTTTTTCGGTTCAAAACAAGATTTTAACGCTTTGAGGAGTTCAAATAACGTGTTTTTAGATCATTTGTATCGTATCTTTTAGTACATAACTTTTAACCAAATTTCACAAACACTAAGAAAGTTTGTTTTTCGATTCAAAACAAGATTTTAACGATTTGAGCATTTCAAATAACGTGTTTTAGATCATTTGTATCGTATCTTTTATTACATAACTTTTCACCAAATTTCACAAACACTAAGAAAGTTTGTTTTTCGATTCAAAACAAGATTTTAACGCTTTGAGGAGTTCAAAAACATGTTTTTAGACCATTTGCATCGTATCTTTTTTACTACATAACTTTTCCCCAAATTTTACAAACACTAAGAAAGTTTGTTTTTCGATTCAAAACAAGATTTTAACGCTTTGAGGAGTTCAAATAACGTGTTTTTAGATCATTTGTATCGTATCTTTTAGTACATAACTTTTCACCAAATTTCACAAACACTAAGAAAGTTTGTTTTTCGATTCAAAACAAGATTTTAATGCTTTGAGGAGTTCAAAAACATGTTTTTAGACCATTTGCATCGTATCTTTTTTACTACATAACTTTTCACCAAATTTTACAAACACTAAGAAAGTTTGTTTTTCGATTCAAAACAAGATTTTAACGCTTTGAGGAGTTCAAATAACGTGTTTTTGGATCATTTGTATCGTATCTTTTACTACATAACTTTTCACCAAATTTCACAAACACTAAGAAAGTTTGTTTTTGGATTCAAAACAAGATTTTAACGCTTTGAAGAGTTCAAATAACGTGTTTTTAGATCATTTGTATCGTATCTTTTACTACATAACTTTTCACCAAATTTCACAAACACTAAGAAAGTTTGTTTTGGATTCAAAACAAGATTTTAACGCTTTGAGGAGTTCAAATAACTTGTTTTTAGATCATTTGTATCGTATCTTTTACGGCATAACTTTTCACCAAATTTCACACACACTAAGAAAGTTTGTGTTTCGATTTCAAAACAACATTTTAACGCTTTGAGGAGTTGAAATAACGTGTTTTTAGATCATTTGTATCGTATCTTTTAGTACATAACTTTTCACCAAATTTCACAAACACTAAAAAGTTTGTTTTTCGATTCAAAACAAGATTTTAACGCTTTGAGGAGTTCAAATAACATGTTTTTAGATCATTCGTATCGTAACTTTTACTACATAACTTTTCACCAAATTTTACAAACACTAAGAAAGTTTGTTTTTCGATTCAAAACAAGATTTTAACGCTTTGAGGAGTTCAAATAACGTGTTTTTAGATCATTTGTATCTTATCTTTTACTACATGACTTTTTACCAAATTTCACAAACACTAAGAAAGTTTGTTTTTCGATTCAAAACAAGATTTTAACGCTTTGAGGAGTTCAAATAACTTGTTTTTAGATCATTTGTATCGTATCTTTTACGACATAACTTTTCACCAAATTTCACAAACACTAAGAATGTTTGTGTTTCGATTTCAATACATGATTTTAATGCATTGAGGAGTTCATATAACGTGTTTTTAGATCATTTGCATCGTATGTTTTACTACATAACTTTTCACAAAATTTCACAAACACTAAGAAAGTTTGTTTTTCGGTTCAAAACAAGATTTTAACGCTTTGATGAGTTCAAATAACGTGTTTTTAGATCATTTGTATCGTATCTTTTAGTACATAACTTTTAACCAAATTTCAGAAACACTAAGAAAGTTTGTTTTTCGATTCAAAACAAGATTTTAACGTTTTGAGCATTTCAAATAACGTGTTTTTAGATCATTTGAATCGTATCATTTAGTACATAACTTTTCACCAAATTTCACAAACACTAAGAAATTTTGTTTTTCGATTCAAAACAAGATTTTAACGCTTTGATGAGTTCAAATAACGTGTTTTTAAGATCATTTGTATCGTATCTTTTAGTACATAACTTTTCACCAAATTTCACAAACACTAAGAAAGTTTGTTTTTCGATTCAAAACAAGATTTTAACACTTTGAGGAGTTCAAATAACGTGTTCTTAGATCATTTGTATCGTATCTTTAACTACATAAGTTTTCACCAAATTTTACAAACACTAAGAAAGTTTGTTTTTCTATTCAAAACAAGATTTTAACGCTTTGGGGAGTTCAAATAACGTGTTTTTAGATCATTTGTATCGTATCTTTTACTACATAACTTTTCACCAAATTTCACAAACACTAAGAAAGTTTGTGTTTCGATTTCAAAACAAGATTTTAACGCTTTGAGGAGCTCAAATAACGTGTTTTTAAGATCATTTGTATCGTATCTTTTAGTAGATAACTTTTCACCAAATTTCACAAACACTAAGAAAGTTTGTGTTTCGATTCAAAACAAGATTTTAACGCTTTGAGGAGTTCAAATAACGTGTTTTTAGATCATTTGTATCGTATCTTTTAGTACATAACTTTTCACCAAATTTCACAAACACTAAGAAAGTTTGTTTTTCGATTCAAAACAAGATTTTAACGCTTTGAGGAGTTCAAATAACTTGTTTTTAGATCATTTGTAACTTTTCTTTTACGACATAACTTTTCACCAAATTTCACAAACACCAAGAATGTTTGTGTTTCGATTTCAATACATGATTTTAATGCATTGAGGAGTTCATATAACGTGTTTTTAGATCATTTGCATCGTATGTTTTACTACATAACGTTTCACCAAATTTCACAAACACTAAGAAAGTTTGTTTTTCGGTTCAAAACAAGATTTTAACGCTTTGAGGAGTTCAAATAACGTGTTTTTAGATCATTTGTATCGTATCTTTTAGTACATAACTTTTAACCAAATTTCACAAACACTAAGAAAGTTTGTTTTTCGATTCAAAACAAGATTTTAACGCTTTGAGCATTTCAAATAACGTGTTTTAGATCATTTGTATCGTATCTTTTATTACATAACTTTTCACCAAATTTCACAAACACTAAGAAAGTTTGTTTTTCGATTCAAAACAAGATTTTAACGCTTTGAGGAGTTCAAAAACATGTTTTTAGACCATTTGCATCGTATCTTTTTTACTACATAACTTTTCCCCAAATTTTACAAACACTAAGAAAGTTTGTTTTTCGATTCAATACAAGATTTTAATGCTTTGAGGAGTTCAAATAACGTGTTTTTAGATCATTTGTATCTTATCTTTTAGTACATAACTTTTCACCAAAATTCACAAACACTAAGAAAGTTTGTTTTTCGATTCAAAACAAGATTTTAACGCTTTGAGGAGTTCAAAAACATGTTTTTAGACCATTTGCATCGTATCTTTTTTACTACAAAACTTTTCACCAAATTTTACAAACACTAAGAAAGTTTGTTTTTCGATTCAAAACAAGATTTTAACGCTTTGAGGAGTTCAAATAACGTGTTTTTAGATCATTTGTATCGTATCTTTTACTACATAACTTTTCACCAAATTTCACAAACACTAAGAAAGTTTGTTTTTGGATTCAAAACAAGATTTTAACGCTTTGAAGTGTTCAAATAACGTGTTTTTAGATCATTTGTATCGTATCTTTTACTACATAACTTTTCACCAAATTTCACAAACACTAAGAAAGTTTGTTTTGGATTCAAAACAAGATTTTAACGCTTTGAGGAGTTCAAATAACGTGTTTTTAGATCATTTGTATCGTATCTTTTACTACATGACTTTTCACCAAATTTCACAAACACTAAGAAAGTTTGTTTTTCGATTCAAAACAAGATTTTAACGCTTTGAGGAGTTCAAATAACTTGTTTTTAGATCATTTGTATCGTATCTTTTACGACATAACTTTTCATCAAATTTCACAAACACTAAGAATGTTTGTGTTTCGATTTCAATACATGATTTTAATGCATTGAGGAGTTCATATAACGTGTTTTTAGATCATTTGCATCGTATGTTTTACTACACAACGTTTCACCAAATTTCACAAACACTAAGAAAGTTTGTTTTTCGGTTCAAAACAAGATTTTAACGCTTTGAGGAGTTCAAATAACGTGTTTTTAGATCATTTGTATCGTATCTTTTAGTACATAACTTTTAACCAAATTTCACAAACACTAAGAAAGTTTGTTTTTCGATTCAAAACAAGATTTTAACGCTTTGAGCATTTCAAATAACGTGTTTTTAGATCATTTGTAACATATCTTTTATTACATAACTTTTCACCAAATTTCACAAACACTAAGAAAGTTTGTTTTTCGATTCAAAACAGGATTTTAACGCTTTGAGGAGTTCAAATAACGTGTTTTTAGATCATTTGTATCGTATCTTTTAGTACATAACTTTTCACCAAATTTCACAAACACTAAGAAAGTTTGTTTTTCGATTCAAAACAAGATTTTAACGCTTTGAGGAGTTCAAATAACGTGTTTTTAGATCATTTGTATCGTATCTTTTTTACTACATAACTTTTCACCAAATTTTACAAACACTAAGAAAGTTTGTTTTTCGATTCAAAACAAGATTTTAACGCTTTGAGGAGTTCAAATAACGTGTTTTTAGATCATTTGTATCGTATCTTTTACTACATAACTTTTCACCAAATTTCTCAAACACTAAGAAAGTTTGTTTTTGGATTCAAAACAAGATTTTAACGCTTAGAGGAGTTCAAATAACTTGTTTTTAGATCATTTGTATCGTATCTTTTACGGCATAACTTTTCACCAAATTTCACAAACACTAAGAAAGTTTGTGTTTCAATTTCAAAACAAGATTTTAACGCTTTGAGGAGTTCAAATAACGTGTTTTTAGATCATTTGTATCGTATCTTTTACTACATAACTTTTCACCAAATTTCACAAACACTAAGAAAGTTTGTTTTTGGATTCAAAACAAGATTTTAACGCTTTGAAGAGTTCAAATAACGTGTTTTTTGATCATTTGTATCGTATCTTTTACTACATAACTTTTCACCAAATTTCACAAACACTAATAAAGTTTGTTTTCCGATACAAAACAAGATTTTAACGCTTTGAGGAATTCAAATAACATATTTTTAGATCATTTGTATCGTATCTTTTACAACATAATTTTTCACCAAATTTCACAAACACTAAGAAAGTTTGTGTTTCAATTTCAAAACAAGATTTTAACGCTTTGATGAGTTCAAATAACGTGTTTTTAAGATCATTTATATCGTATCTTTTAGTACATAACTTTTCACCAAATTTCACAAACACTAAGAAAGTTTGTTTTTCGATTCAAAACAAGATTTTAACGCTTTGAGGAGTTCAAATAACGTGTTTTTAGATCATTTGTATCGTTTCTTTTACTACATAAGTTTTCACCAAATTTTACAAACACTAAGAAAGTTTGTTTTTCTATTCAAAACAAGATTTTAACGCTTTGGGGAGTTCAAATAACGTGTTTTTAGATCATTTGTATCGTATCTTTTACTACATAACTTGTCACCAAATTTCACAAACACTAAGAAAGTCTGTGTTTCGATTTCAAAACAAGATTTTAACGCTTTGAGGAGTTCAAATAACGTGTTTTTAAGATCATTTGTATCGTATCTTTTAGTAGATAACTTTTCACCAAATTTCACAAACACTAAGAAAGTTTGTTTTTCGATTCAAAACAAGATTTTAACGCTTTGAGGAGTTCAAATAACGTGTTTTTAGATCATTTGTATCGTATCTTTTAGTACATAACTTTTCACCAAATTTCACAAACACTAAGAAAGTTTGTTTTTCGATTCAAAACAAGATTTTAACGCTTTGAGGAGTTCAAATAACTTGTTTTTAGATCATTTGTATCGTATCTTTTACGACATAACTTTTCACCAAATTTCACAAACACTAAGAATGTTTGTGTTTCGATTTCAATACATGATTTTAATGCATTGAGGAGTTCATATAACGTGTTTTTAGATCATTTGCATCGTATGTTTTACTACATAACGTTTCACCAAATTTCACAAACACTAAGAAAGTTTGTTTTTCGGTTCAAAACAAGATTTTAACGCTTTGAGGAGTTCAAATAACGTGTTTTTAGATCATTTGTATCGTATCTTTTAGTACATAACTTTTAACCAAATTTCACAAACACTAAGAAAGTTTGTTTTTCGATTCAAAACAAGATTTTAACGCTTTGAGCATTTCAAATAACGTGTTTTTAGATCATTTGTATCGTATCTTTTATTACATAACTTTTCACCAAATTTCACAAACAGTAAGAAAGTTTGTTTTTCGATTCAAAACAGGATTTTAACGCTTTGAGGAGTTCAAATAACGTGTTTTTAGATCATTTGT
Organism: Luzula sylvatica; assembly: GCA_946800325.1. Taxonomy (NCBI): domain Eukaryota; kingdom Viridiplantae; phylum Streptophyta; class Magnoliopsida; order Poales; family Juncaceae; genus Luzula; species Luzula sylvatica. Next base: position 71,468,678 of record OX326959.1, on the reverse strand, counting down.
ATCGTATCATTTAGTACATAACTTTTCACCAAATTTCACAAACACTAAGAAAGTTTGTTTTTCGATTGAAAACAAGATTTTAACGCTTTGAGGAGTTCAAAAACATGTTTTTGGACCATTTGCGTCGTATCTTTTTTACTACATAACTTTTCACCAAATTTTACAAACACTAAGAAAGTTTGTTTTTCCATTCAAAACAAGATTTTAACGCTTTGAAGAGTTCAAATAACGTGTTTTTAGATCATTTGTATCATATCTTTTACTACATAACTTTTCACCAAATTTCACAAACACTAAGAAAGTTTGTTTTGGATTCAAAACAAGATTTTAACGCTTTGAGGAGTTCAAATAACTTGTTTTTAGATCATTTGTATCGTATCTTTTACGGCATAACTTTTCACCAAATTTCACACACACTAAGAAAGTTTGTGTTTCGATTTCAAAACAACATTTTAACGATTTGAGGAGTTGAAATAACGTGTTTTTAGATCATTTGTATCGTATCTTTTAGTACATAACTTTTCACCAAATTTCACAAAATCAAAAAGTTTGTTTTTCGATTCAAAACAAGATTTTAACGCTTTGAGGAGTTCAAATAACATGTTTTTAGATCATTTGTATCGTAACTTTTACTACATAACTTTTCACCAAATTTTACAAACACTAAGAAAGTTTGTTTTTCGATTCAAAACAAGATTTTAACGCTTTGAGGAGTTCAAATAATGTGTTTTTAGATCATTTGTATCGTATCTTTTACTACATGACTTTTCACCAAATTTCACAAACACTAAGAAAGTTTGTGTTTCGATTCAAAACAGGATTTTAACGCTTTGAGGAGTTCAAATAACGTGTTTTTAGATCATTTGTATCGTATCATTTAGTACATAACTTTTCACCAAATTTCACAAACACTAAGAAAGTTTGTTTTTCGATTCAAAACAAGATTTTAACGCTTTGAGGAGTTCAAAAACATGTTTTTAGACCATTTGCATCGTATCTTTTTTACTACATAACTTTTCACCAAATTTTACAAACACTAAGAAAGTTTGTTTTTCGATTCAAAACAAGATTTTAACGCTTTGAGATGTTCAAATAACGTGTTTTTAGATCATTTGTATCGTATTTTTTACTACATAACTTTTCACCAAATTTCACAAACACTAAGAAAGTTTGTTTTTGGATTCAAAACAAGATTTTAACGCTTAGAGGAGTTCAAATAACTTGTTTTTAGATCATTTGTATCGTATCTTTTACGGCATAACTTTTCACCAAATTTCACAAACACTAAGAAAGTTTGTGTTTCAATTTCAAAACAAGATTTTAACGCTTTGAGGAGTTCAAATAACGTGTTTTTAGATCATTTGTATCGTATCTTTTACTACATAACTTTTCACCAAATTTCACAAACACTAAGAAAGTTTGTTTTTGGATTCAAAACAAGATTTTAACGCTTTGAAGAGTTCAAATAACGTGTTTTTTGATCATTTGTATCGTATCTTTTACTACATAACTTTTCACCAAATTTCACAAACACAAAGAAAGTTTGTTTTTCGATTCAAAACAAGATTTTAACGCTTTGAGGAGTTCAAAAACATGTTTTTAGATCATTTGCATCGTATCTTTTTTACTACATAACTTTTCACCAAATTTTACAAACACAAAGAAAGTTTGTTTTTCGATTCAAAACAAGATTTTAACGCTTTGAGGAGTTCAAAAACATGTTTTTAGATCATTTGCATCGTATCTTTTTTACAACATAACTTTTCACCAAATTTTACAAACACTAAGAAAGTTTGTTTCGGATTCAAAACAAGATTTTAACGCTTTGAGGAGTTCAAATAACTTGTTTTTAGATCATTTGTATCGTATCTTTTACGGCATAACTTTTCACCAAATTTCAGACACACTAAGAAAGTTTGTGTTTCGATTTCAAAACAACATTTTAACGCTTTGAGGAGTTCAAATAACGTGTTTTTAGATCATTTGTATCGTATCTTTTAGTACATAACTTTTCACCAAATTTTACAAACACTAAGAAAGTTTGTTTTTCGATTCAAAACAAGATTTTAACGCTTTGAAGAGTTCAAATAACGTGTTTTTAGATCATTTGTATCGTATCTTTTACTACATGACTTTTCACCAAATTTCACAAACACTAAGAAAGTTTGTGTTTCGATTTCAAAACAAGATTTTAACGCTTTGAGGAGTTCAAATAACGTGTTTTTAGATCATTTGTTTCGTATCTTTTAGTACATAACTTTTCACCAAATTTCACAAACACTAAGAAAGTTTGTTTTTCGATTCAAAACAAGATTTTAACGCTTTGAGCAGTTCAAATAACTTGTATTTAGAACATTTGTATCGTATCTTTTACGACATAACTTTTCACCAAATTTCACAAACACTAAGAAAGTTTGTGTTTCGATTTCAAAACAAGATTTTAACGCTTTGAGGAGTTCAAATAACGTGTTTTTAGATCATTTGTATCGTATCTTTTACTACATAACTTTTCACCAAATTTCACAAACACTGAGAAAGTTTGTTTTTCGATTCAAAACAAGATTTTAACGCTTTGAGGAGTTCAAATAACGTGTTTTTAGATCATTTGAATCGTATCATTTAGTACATAACTTTTCACCAAATTTCACAAACACTATAAATGTTTGTTTTTCGATTCAAAACAAGATTTTAACGATTTGAGGAGTTCAAAAACATGTTTTTTGATCATTTGCATCGAATCTTTTTTACTACATAACTTTTCACCAAATTTCACAAACACTAAGAAAGTTTGTGTTTCGATTTCAAAACAAGATTTTAACGCTTTGAAGAGTTCAAATAACGTGTTTTTAGATCATTTGTATCGTATCTTTTACTACATAACTTTACACCAAATTTCACAAACACTAAGAAAGTTTGTTTTTGGAATCAAAACAAGATTTTAACGCTTTGAGGAGTTCAAATAACGTGTTTTTAGATCATTTGAATCGTATCATTTAGTACATAACTTTTCACCAAATTTCACAAACACTATGAAAGTTTGTTTTTCGATTCAAAACAAGATTTTAACGATTTGAGGAGTTCAAAAACATGTTTTTAGATCATTTGCATCGTATCTTTTTTACTACATAACTTTTCACCAAATTTTACAAACACTAAGAAAGTTTGTTTTTCGATTCAAAACAAGATTTTAACGCTTTGAGGAGTTCAAATAACATGTTTTTAGATCATTTGTATCGTATATTTTACTACATAACTTTTCACCAAATTTCACAAACACTAAGAAAGTTTGTTTTTGGATTCAAAACAAGATTTTAACGCTTTGAGGAGTTCAAATAACGTGTTTTTAGATCATTTGTATCGTATCTTTTACTACATAACTTTTCACCAAATTTCACAAACACAAAGAAAGTTTGTTTTTCGATTCAAAACAAGATTTTAACGCTTTGAGGAGTTCAAAAACATGTTTTTAGATCATTTGCATCGTATCTTTTTTACTACATAACTTTTCACCAAATTTTACAAACACTAAGAAAGTTTGTTTTTCGATTCAAAACAAGATTTTAACGCTTTGAGGAGTTCAAATAACGTGTTTTTAGATCATTTGTATCGTATCTTTTACTACATAACTTTTCACCAAATTTCACAAACACTAAGAAATTTTGTTTTTGGATTCAAAACAATATTTTAACGCTTTGAGGAGTTCAAATAACGTGTTTTTAGATCATTTGTATCGTATCTTTTACGACATAACTTTTCACCAAATTTCACAAACACTAAGAAAGTTTGTTTTTCGATTCAAAACGAACTTTTAACGCTTTGAGGAGTTCAAATAACATGTTTTTAGATCATTTGTATCGTATCTTTTACCACATAACTTTTCACCAAATTTCACAAACACTAAGAAAGTTTGTGTTTCAATTTCAAAACAAGATTTTAACACTTTGAGGAGTTCAAATAACGTGTTTTTAGATCATTTGTATCGTATCTTTTACTACATAACTTTTCACCAAATTTCACAAACACTAATAAAGTTTGTTTTCCGATTCAAAACAAGATTTTAACGCTTTGAGGAATTCAAATAACGTGTTCTTAGATCATTTGTATCGTATCTTTTACTACATAACTTTTCACCAAATTTCACACACACTAAGAAAGTTTGTGTTTCGATTTCAAAACAAGATTTTAACGCTTTGAGGAGTTCAAATAACGTGTTTTTAAGATCATTTGTATCGTATCTTTTAGTACATAACTTTTCACCAAATTTCACAAACACTAAGAAAGTTTGTTTTTCGATTCAAAACAAGATTTTAACTCTTTGAGGAGTTCAAATAACGTGTTTTTAGATCATTTGTATCGTATCTTTTACTACATAAGTTTTCACCAAATTTTACAAACACTAAGAAAGTTTGTTTTTCTATTCAAAACAAGATTTTAACGCTTTGGGGAGTTCAAATAACGTGTTTTTAGATCATTTGTATCGTATCTTTTACTACATAACTTTTCACCAAATTTCACAAACACTAAGAAAGTTTCTGTTTCGATTTCAAAACAAGATTTTAACGCTTTGAGGAGTTCAAATAACGTGTTTTTAAGATCATTTGTATCGTATCTTTTAGTAGATAACTTTTCACCAAATTTCACAAACACTAAGAAATTTTGTTTTTCGATTCAAAACAAGATTTTAACGCTTTGAGGAGTTCAAATAACGTGTTTTTAGATCATTTGTATCGTATCTTTTAGTACATAACTTTTTCACCAAATTTCACAAACACCAAGAAAGTTTGTTTTTCGATTCAAAACAAGATTTTAACGCTTTGAGGAGTTCAAATAACTTGTTTTTAGATCATTTGTATCGTATCTTTTACGACATATCTTTTCACCAAATTTCACAAACACTAAGAATGTTTGTGTTTCGATTTCAATACATGATTTTAATGCATTGAGGAGTTCATATAACATGTTTTTAGATCATTTGCATCGTATGTTTTACTACATAACTTTTCACCAAATTTCACAAACACTAAGAAAGTTTGTTTTTCGGTTCAAAACAAGATTTTAACGCTTTGATGAGTTCAAATAACATGTTTTTAGATCATTTGTATCGTATCTTTTAGTACATAACTTTTAACCAAATTTCACAAACACTAAGAAAGTTTGTTTTTCGATTCAAAACAAGATTTTAACGCTTTGAGAATTTCAAATAACGTGTTTTTAGATCATTTGTATCGTATCATTTAGTACATAACTTTTCACCAAATTTCACAAACACTAAGAAAGTTTGTTTTTCGATTCAAAACAAGATTTTAACGCTTTGAGGAGTTCAAAAACATCTTTTTAGACCATTTGCATCGTATCTTTTTTACTACATAACTTTTCACCAAATTTTACAAACACTAAGAAAGTTTGTTTTTCGATTCAAAACAAGATTTTAACGCTTTGAGGAGATCAAATAACGTGTTTTTAGATCATTTGTATCGTATCTTTTACTACATAACTTTTCACCAAATTTCACAAACACTAATAAAGTTTGTTTTCCGATTCAAAACAATATTTTAACGCTTTGAGGATTCAAATAACGTGTTCTTAGATCATTTGTATCGTATCTTTTACTACATAACTTTTCACCAAATTTCACAAACACAAAGAAAGTTTGTGTTTCGATTTCAAAACAAGATTTTAACGCTTTGAGGAGTTCAAATAACGTGTTTTTAAGATCATTTGTATCGTATCTTTTAGTACATAACTTTTCAACAAATTTCACAAACACTAAGAAAGTTTGTTTTTCGATTCAAAACAAGATTTTAACGCTTTGAGGAGTTCAAATAACGTGTTTTTAGATCATTTGTATCGTATCTTTTACTACATAAGTTTTCACCAAATTTTACAAACACTAAGAAAGTTTGTTTTTCGATTCAAAACAAGATTTTAACGCTTTGAGAAATAACGTGTTTTTAGATCATTTGTATCGTATCTTTTACTGCATGACTTTTCACCAAATTTCACAAACACTAAGAAAGTTTGTGTTTCGATTTCAAAACAAGATTTTAACGCTTTGAGGAGTTCAAATAACGTGTTTTTAGATCATTTGTATCGTATCTTTTAGTACATAACTTTTCACCAAATTTCACAAACACTAAGAAAGTTTGTTTTTCGATTCAAAACAAGATTTTAACGCTTTGAGCAGTTCAAATAACTTGTATTTAGAACATTTGTATCGTATCTTTTACGACATAACTTTTCACCAAATTTCACAAACACTAAGAAAGTTTGTGTTTCGATTTCAAAACAAGATTTTAACGCTTTGAGGAGTTCAAATAACGTATTTTTAGATCATTTGTATCTTATCTTTTACGACATAACTTTTCACCAAATTTCACAAACACTAAGAAAGTTTGTTTTTCGATTCAAAACGAACTTTTAACGCTTTGAGGAGTTCAAATAACATGTTTTTAGATCATTTGTATCGTATCTTTTACCACATAACTTTTCACCAAATTTCACAAACACTAAGAAAGTTTGTGTTTCAATTTCAAAACAAGATTTTAACACTTTGAGGAGTTCAAATAACGTGTTTTTAGATCATTTGTATCGTATCTTTTAGTACATAACTTTTCACCAAATTTCACAAACACTAAGAAAGTTTGTTTTTCGATTCAAAACAAGATTTTAACGCTTTGTGGAGTTCAAATAACTTGTTTTTAGATCATTTGTATCGTATCTTTAACGACATAACTTTTCACCAAATTTCACAAACACTAAGAAAGTTTGTGTTTCGATTTCAATACATGATTTTAATGCATTGAGGAGTTCATATAACGTGTTTTTAGATCATTTGAATCGTATGTTTTACTACATAACTTTTCACCAAATTTCACAAACACTAAGAAAGTTTGTTTTTCGGTTCAAAACAAGATTTTAACGCTTTGAGGAGTTCAAAATAACGTGTTTTTAGATCATTTGTATCGTATCTTTTAGTACATAACTTTTAACCAAATTTCACAAACACTAAGAAAGTTTGTTTTTCGATTCAAAACAGGATTTTAACGCTTTGAGGAGTTCAAATAACGTGTTTTTAGATCATTTGTATCGTATCATTTAGTACATAATTTTTCACCAAATTTCACAAACACTAAGAAAGTTTGTTTTTCGATTCAAAACAAGATTTTAACGCTTTGAGGAGTTCAAAAACATGTTTTTAGACCATTTGCATCGTATCTTTTTTACTACATAACTTTTCACCAAATTTTACAAACACTAAGAAAGTTTGTTTTTCGATTCAAAACAAGATTTTAACGCTTTGAGGAGTTCAAATAACGTGTTTTTAGATCATTTGTATCGTATCTTTTACTACATAACTTTTCACCAAATTTCACAAACACTAAGAAAGTTTGTTTTTGGATTCAAAACAAGATTTTAACGCTTTGAGGAGTTCAAATAACGTGTTTTTAGATCATTTGAATCGTATCTTTTAGTACATAACTTTTCACCAAATTTCACAAACACGAAGAAAGTTTGTTTTTCGATTCAAAACAAGATTTTAACGCTTTGAGTAGTTCAAAAACATGTTTTTAGATCATTTGCATCGTATCTTTTTTACTACATAACTTTTCACCAAATTTTACAAACACTAAGAAAGTTTGTTTTTCGATTCAAAACAAGATTTTAACGCTTTGAGGAGTTCAAATAACGTGTTTTTAGATCATTTGTATCGTATCTTTTACTACATAACTTTTCACCAAATTTCACAAACACTAATAAAGTTTGTTTTCCGATTCAAAACAATATTTTAACGCTTTGAGGAATTCAAATAACGTGTTCTTAGATCATTTGTATCGTATCTTTTACTACATAACTTTTCACCAAATTTCACAAACACTAAGAAAGTTTGTGTTTCGATTTCAAAACAAGATTTTAACGCTTTGAGGAGTTCAAATAACGTGTTTTTAAGATCATTTGTATCGTATCTTTTAGTACATAACTTTTCACCAAATTTCACAAAAACTAAGAAAGTTTGTTTTTCGATTCAAAACAAGATTTTAACGCTTTGAGGAGTTCAAATAACGTGTTTTTAGATCATTTGTATCGTATCTTTTACTACATAAGTTTGCACCAAATTTTACAAACACTAAGAAAGTTTGTTTTTCTATTCAAAACAAGATTTTAACGCTTTGGGGAGTTCAAATAACGTGTTTTTAGATCATTTGTATCGTATCTTTTACTACATAACTTTTCACCAAATTTCACAAACACTAAGAAAGTTTGTGTTTCGATTTCAAAACAAGATTTTAACGCTTTGAGGAGTTCAAATAACGTGTTTTTAAGATCATTTGTATCGTATCTTTTAGTAGATAACTTTTCACCAAATTTCACAAACACTAAGAAAGTTTGTTTTTCGATTCAAAACAAGATTTTAACGCTTTGAGGAGTTCAAATAACGTGTTTTTAGATCATTTGTATCGTATCTTTTTTACTACATAACTTTTCACCAAATTTTACAAACACTAAGAAAGTTTGTTTTTCGATTCAAAACAAGATTTTAACGCTTTGAGGAGTTCAAATAACGTGTTTTTAGATCATTTGTATCGTATCTTTTACTACATAACTTTTCACCAAATTTCACAAACACTAAGAAAGTTTGTTTTTGGATTCAAAACAAGATTTTAACGCATTGAGGAGTTCAAATAACGTGTTTTTAGATCATTTGAATCGTATCTTTTTAGTACATAACTTTTCACCAAATTTCACAAACACGAAGAAAGTTTGTTTTTCGATTCAAAACAAGATTTTAACGCTTTGAGGAGTTCAAAAACACGTTTTTAGATCATTTGCATCGTATCTTTTTTACTACATAACTTTTCACCAAATTTTACAAACACTAAGAAAGTTTGTTTTTCGATTCAAAACAAGATTTTAACGCTTTGAGGAGTACAAATAACTTGTTTTTAGATCATTTGTATCGTATCTTTTACTACATAACTTTTCACCAAATTTCACAAACACTAATAAAGTTTGTTTTCCGATTCAAAACAATATTTTAACGCTTTGAGGAATTCAAATAACGTGTTCTTAGATCATTTGTATCGTATCTTTTACTACATAACTTTTCACCAAATTTAACAAACACTAAGAAAGTTTGTCTTTCGATTTCAAAACAAGATTTTAACGCTTTCAGGAGTTCAAATAACGTGTTTTTAAGATCATTTGTATCGTATCTTTTAGTACATAACTTTTCACCAAATTTCACAAACACTAAGAAAGTTTGTTTTTCGATTCAAAACAAGATTTTAACGCTTTGAGGAGTTCAAATAACGTGTTTTTAGATCATTTGTATCGTATCTTTTACTACATAAGTTTTCACCAAATTTTACAAACACTAAGAAAGTTTGTTTTTCTATTCAAAACAAGATTTGAACGCTTTGGGGAGTTCAAATAACGTGTTTTTAGATCATTTGTATCGTATCTTTTACTACATAATTTTTCACCAAATTTCACAAACACTAAGAAAGTTTGTGTTTCGATTTCAAAACAAGATTTTAACGCTTTGAGGAGTTCAAATAACGTGTTTTTAAGATCATTTGTATCGTATCTTTTAGTAGATAACTTTTCACCAAATTTCACAAACACTAAGAAAGTTTGTTTTTCGATTCAAAACAAGATTTTAACGCTTTGAGGAGTTCAAATAACTTGTTTTTAGATCATTTGTATCGTATCTTTTACGGCATAACTTTTCACCAAATTTCACAAACACTAAGAAAGTTTGTGTTTCAATTTCAAAACAAGATTTTAACGCTTTGATGAGTTCAAATAACATGTTTTTAGATCATTTGTATCGTATCTTTTAGTACATAACTTTTAACCAAATTTCACAAACACTAAGAAAGTTTGTTTTTCGATTCAAAACAAGATTTTAACGCTTTGAGCATTTCAAATAACGTGTTTTTAGATCATTTGTATCGTATCATTTAGTACATAACTTTTCACCAAATTTCACAAACACTAAGAAAGTTTGTTTTTCGATTCAAAACAAGATTTTAACGCTTTGAGGAGTTCAAAAACATCTTTTTAGACCATTTGCATCGTATCTATTTTACTACATAACTTTTCACCAAATTTTACAAACACTAAGAAAGTTTGTTTTTCGATTCAAAACAAGATTTTAACGCTTTGAGGAGTTCAAATAACGTGTTTTTAGATCATTTGTATCGTATCTTTTACTACATAACTTTTCACCAAATTTCACAAACACTAATAAAGTTTGTTTTCCGATTCAAAACAATATTTTAACGCTTTGAGGAATTCAAATAACGTGTTCTTAGATCATTTGTATCGTATCTTTTACTACATAACTTTTCACCAAATTTCACAAACACTAAGAAAGTTTGTGTTTCGATTTCAATACAAGATTTTAACGCTTTGAGGAGTTCAAATAACGTGTTTTTAAGATCATTTGTATCGTATCTTTTAGTACATAACTTTTCACCAAATTTCACAAACACTAAGAAAGTTTGTTTTTCGATTCAAAACAAGATTTTAACGCTTTGAGGAGTTCAAATAACGTGTTTTTAGATCATTTGTATCGTATCTTTTACTACATAAGTTTTCACCAAATTTTACAAACACTAAGAAAGTTTGTTTTTCTATTCAAAACAAGATTTTAACGCTTTGGGGAGTTCAAATAACGTGTTTTTAGATCATTTGTATCGTATCTTTTACTACATAACTTTTCACCAAATTTCACAAACACTAAGAAAGTTTGTGTTTCGATTTCAAAACAAGATTTTAACGCTTTGAGGTGTTCAAATAACTTGTTTTTAAGATCATTTGTATCGTATCTTTTAGTAGATAACTTTTCACCAAATTTCACAAACACTAAGAAAGTTTGTTTTTCGATTCAAAACAAGATTTTAACGCTTTGAGGAGTTCAAATAACTTGTTTTTAGATCATTTGTATCGTATCTTTTACGGCATAACTTTTCACCAAATTTCACAAACACTAAGAAAGTTTGTGTTTCAGTTTCAAAACAAGATTTTAACGCTTTGAGGAGTTCAAATAACGTGTTTTTAGATCATTTGTATCGTATCTTTTACTACATAACTTTTCACCAAATTTCACAAACACTAAGAAAGTTAGTGTTTCGATTTCAAAACAAGATTTTAACGCTTTGAGGAGTTCAAATAACGTGTTTTTAAGATCATTTGTATCGTATCTTTTAGTAGATAACTTTTCACCAAATTTCACAAACACTAAGAAATTTTGTTTTTCGATTCAAAACAAGATTTTAACGCTTTGAGGAGTTCAAATAACGTGTTTTTAGATCATTTGTATCGTATCTTTTTTACTACATAACTTTTCACCAAATTTTACAAACACTAAGAAAGTTTGTTTTTCGATTCAAAACAAGATTTTAACGCTTTGAGGAGTTCAAATAACGTGTTTTTAGATCATTTGTATCGTATCTTTTAGTACATAACTTTTCACCAAATTTCACAAACACTAAGAAAGTTTGTTTTTGGATTCAAAACAAGATATTAACGCTTTGAGGAGTTCAAATAACGTGTTTTTAGATCATTTGAATCGTATCTTTTAGTACATAACTTTTCACCAAATTTCACAAACACGAAGAAAGTTTGTTTTTCGATTCAAAACAAGATTTTAACGCTTTGAGGAGTTCAAAAACATGTTTTTAGATCATTTGCATCGTATCTTTTTTACTACATAACTTTTCACCTAATTTTACAAACACTAAGAAAGTTTGTTTTTCGATTCAAAACAAGATTTTAACGCTTTGAGGAGTTCAAATAACGTGTTTTTAGATCATTTGTATCGTATCTTTTACTACATAACTTTTCACCAAATTTCACAAACACTAATAAAGTTTGTTTTCCGATTCAAAACAATATTTTAACGCTTTGAGGAATTCAAATAACGTGTTCTTAGATCATTTGTATCGTATCTTTTACTACATAACTTTTCACCAAATTTCACAAACACTAAGAAAGTTTGTGTTTCGATTTCAAAACAAGATTTTAACGCTTTGAGGAGTTCAAATAACGTGTTTTTAAGATCATTTGTATCGTATCTTTTAGTACATAACTTTTCACCAAATTTCACAAACACTAAGAAAGTTTGTTTTTCGATTCAAAACAAGATTTTAACGCTTTGAGGAGTTCAAATAACGTGTTTTTAGATCATTTGTATCGTATCTTTTACTACATAAGTTTTCACCAAATTTTACAAACACTAAGAAAGTTTGTTTTTCTATTCAAAACAAGATTTTAACGCTTTGGGGAGTTCAAATAACGTGTTTTTAGATCATTTGTATCGTATCTTTTACTACATAACTTTTCACCAAATTTCACAAATACTAAGAAAGTTTGTGTTTCGATTTCAAAACAAGATTTTAACGCTTTGAGGAGTTCAAATAACGTGTTTTTAAGATCATTTGTATCGTATCTTTTAGTAGATAACTTTTCACCAAATTTCACAAACACTAAGAAAGTTTGTTTTTCGATTCAAAACAAGATTTTAACGCTTTGAGGAGTTCAAATAACGTGTTTTTAGATCATTTTTATCGTATCTTTTAGTACATAACTTTTCACCAAATTTCACAAACACTAAGAAAGTTTGTTTTTCGATTCAAAACAAGATTTTAACGCTTTTAGGAGTTCAAATAACTTGTTTTTAGATCATTTGTATCGTATCTTTAACGACATAACTTTTCACCAAATTTCACAAACACTAAGAAAGTTTGTGTTTCGATTTCAATACATGATTTTAATGCATTGAGGAGTTCATATAACGTGTTTTTAGATCATTTGAATCGTATGTTTTACTACATAACTTTTCACCAAATTTCACAAACACTAAGAAAGTTTGTTTTTCGGTTCAAAACAAGATTTTAACGCTTTGAGGAGTTCAAAATAACGTGTTTTTAGATCATTTGTATCGTATCTTTTAGTACATAACTTTTAACCAAATTTCACAAACACTAAGAAAGTTTGTTTTTCGATTCAAAACAGGATTTTAACGCTTTGAGGAGTTCAAATAACGTGTTTTTAGATCATTTGTATCGTATCATTTAGTACATAATTTTTCACCAAATTTCACAAACACTAAGAAAGTTTGTTTTTCGATTCAAAACAAGATTTTAACGCTTTGAGGAGTTCAAAAACATGTTTTTAGACCATTTGCATCGTATCTTTTTTACTACATAACTTTTCACCAAATTTTACAAACACTAAGAAAGTTTGTTTTTCGATTCAAAACAAGATTTTAACGCTTTGAGGAGTTCAAATAACGTGTTTTTAGATCATTTGTATCGTATCTTTTACTACATAACTTTTCACCAAATTTCACAAACACTAAGAAAGTTTGTTTTTGGGTTCAAAACAAGATTTTAACGCTTTGAGGAGTTCAAATAACGTGTTTTTAGATCATTTGAATCGTATCTTTTAGTACATAACTTTTCACCAAATTTCACAAACACGAAGAAAGTTTGTTTTTCGATTCAAAACAAGATTTTAACGCTTTGAGGAGTTCAAAAACATGTTTTTAGATCATTTGCATCGTATCTTTTTTACTACATAACTTTTCACCAAATTTTACAAACACTAAGAAAGTTTGTTTTTCGATTCAAAACAAGATTTTAACGCTTTGAGGAGTTCAAATAACGTGTTTTTAGATCATTTGTATCGTATCTTTTACTACATAACTTTTCACCAAATTTCACAAACACTAAGAAAGTTTGTTTTTGGATTCAAAACAAGATTTTAACGCTTTGAGGAGTTCAAATAACGTGTTTTTAGATCATTTGTATTGTATCTTTTACGACATAACTTTTCACTAAATTTCACAAACACTAAGAAAGTTTGTTTTTCGATTCAAAACGAACTTTTAACGCTTTGAGGAGTTCAAATAACATGTTTTTAGATCATTTGTATCGTATCTTTTACTACATAACTTTTCACCAAATTTCACAAACACTAAGAAAGTTTGTGTTTCAATTTCAAAACAAGATTTTAACGCTTTGAGGAGTTCAAATAACGTGTTTTTAGATCATTTGTATCGTATCTTTTACTACATAACTTTTCACCAAATTTCACAAACACTAATAAAGTTTGTTTTCCGATTCAAAACAAGATTTTAACGCTTTGAGGAATTCAAATATCGTGTTCTTAGATCATTTGTATCGTATCTACTACATAACTTTTCACCAAATTTCACAAACACTAAGAAAGTTTGTTTTTCGATTTCAAAACAAGATTTTAACGCTTTGAGGAGTTCAAATAACGTGTTTTTAAGATCATTTGTATCGTATCTTTTAGTACATAACTTTTCACCAAATTTCACAAACACTAAGAAAGTTTGTTTTTCGATTCAAAACAAGATTTTAACGCTTTGAGGAGTTGAAATAACGTGTTTTTAGATCATTTGTATCGTATCTTTTACTACATAAGTTTTCACCAAATTTTACAAACACTAAGAAAGTTTGTTTTTCTATTCAAAACAAGATTTTAACGCTTTGGGGAGTTCAAATAACGTGTTTTTAGATCATTTGTATCGTATCTTTTACTACATAACTTTTCACCAAATTTCACAAACACTAAGAAAGTTTGTGTTTCGATTTCAAAACAAGATTTTAACGCTTTGAGGAGTTCAAATAACGTGTTTTTAAGATCATTTGTATCGTATCTTTTAGTAGATAACTTTTCACCATATTTCACAAACACTAAGAAAGTTTGTTTTTCGATTCAAAACAAGATTTTAACGCTTTGAGGAGTTCAAAAACATGTTTTTAGACCATTTGCATCGTATCTTTTTTACTACATAACTTTTCACCAAATTTTACAAACACTAAGAAAGTTTGTTTTTCGATTCAAAACAAGATTTTAACGCTTTGAGGAGTTCAAATAACGTGTTTTTAGATCATTTGTATCGTATCTTTTACTACATAACTTTTCACCAAATTTCACAAACACTAAGAAAGTTTGTTTTTGGATTCAAAACAAGATTTTAACGCTTTGAGGAGTTCAAATAACGTGTTTTTAGATCATTTGAATCGTATCTTTTAGTACATAACTTTTCACCAAATTTCACAAACACGAAGAAAGTTTGTTTTTCGATTCAAAACAAGATTTTAACGCTTTGAGGAGTTCAAAAACATGTTTTTAGATCATTTGCATCGTATCTTTTTTACTACATAACTTTTCACCAAATTTTACAAACACTAAGAAAGTTTGTTTTTCGATTCAAAACAAGATTTTAACGCTTTGAGGAGTTCAAATAACGTGTTTTTAGATCATTTGTATCGTATCTTTTACTACATAACTTTTCACCAAATTTCACAAACACTAAGAAAGTTTGTTTTTGGATTCAAAACAAGATTTTAACGTTTTGAGGAGTTCAAATAACGTGTTTTTAGATCATTTGTATTGTATCTTTTACGGCATAACTTTTCACCAAATTTCACAAACACTAAGAAAGTTTGTTTTTCGATTCAAAACGAACTTTTAACGCTTTGAGGAGTTCAAATAACATGTTTTTAGATCATTTGTATCGTATCTTTTACTACATAACTTTTCACCAAATTTCATAAACACTAAGAAAGTTTGTGTTTCAATTTCAAAACAAGATTTTAACGCTTTGAGGAGTTCAAATAACGTGTTTTTAGATCATTTGTATCGTATCTTTTACTACATAACTTTTCACCAAATTTCACAAACACTAATAAAGTTTGTTTTCCGATTCAAAACAAGATTTTAACGCTTTGAGGAATTCAAATAACGTGTTCTTAGATCATTTGTATCGTATCTTTTACTACATAACTTTCCACCAAATTTCACAAACACTAAGAAAGTTTGTGTTTCGATTTCAAAACAAGATTTTAACGCTTTGAGGAGTTCAAATAACGTGTTTTTAAGATCATTTGTATCGTATCTTTTAGTACATAACTTTTCACCAAATTTCACAAACACTAAGAAAGTTTGTTTTTCGATTCAAAACAAGATTTTAACGCTTTGAGGAGTTAAAATAACGTGTTTTTAGATCATTTGTATCGTATCTTTTACTACATAAGTTTTCACCAAATTTTACAAACACTAAGAAAGTTTGTTTTTCTAACAAGGAAAGGAGGCTGAATCGAAGAATCATTTGTGCATGCAGCTTGTTCCTGTTATTGAGAATCAAGATGAAGAAAATGGATCTACCAAGGCAAGTTGTTTTAATATTCATTTAATCCTGTGCATGCAGCTTGTCCCTCTTGTAACATTTAACCTTGTATTTGTGCCAATCAATCGATTCATTTAACATTGTACAACGATCTCCTGCAGAGGCATAAAAGGGTAATGGAAGGGATTAACGAAGTGAAGAGAGCGGCTTTGAAAGCAAGAAAGAAAGGAGGAGGTACAATCATGGCTTTCGATGCAGCATTGTCCGCAGAATTGTCGAATGTGAGGATTGATAGGGAAAAAGAGCGGGCCCAGTCGAAGGAACATAATAGGAGGCTAAGAATTCAGCTTAGAGACACTGCAGAGGCCGTTCATGCTGCTGGCGAGTTACTTGTAAGCTTGGAGACAATCCAGGGGTCGAGAAAGAGAGGGGTCGAGAGAGAGAGGGGGCAGAGAAGTCGTCAATGGCTGGCGTCGAGAGAGAGAGAGGGGGTTTAAATGAATGAGTTAAAATAATGGATTTGGATTTGGATTTGGGTTTGGGTTAAAATAATGGGTTTGGGTTTAATTAATTGTTAATGGATTCAATTTAATGAGTTAATGAATGTAATTTATTTGTATAATTTTATATTCTAAATTTTGCCATGTCATCGCTCAAATTAACTAAAAAATGCTACGTCACAGTGCCACATCATCAGTTAACTGATGACTAGGCAGTTAACTAATGGAAGGGACAAAAGTGAGCAAAATCAAGAGTTCAGTGGGTAAAAATGAGCAAATTAAAATAATGGGTTTGGGTTTAATTAATTGTTAATGGATTCAATTTAATGAGTTAATGAATGTAATTTATTTGTATAATTTTATATTCTAAATTTTGCCATGTCATCGCTCAAATTAACTAAAAAATGCTACGTCACAGTGCCACATCATCAGTTAACTGATGACTAGGCAGTTAACTAATGGAAGGGACAAAAGTGAGCAAAATCAAGAGTTCAGTGGGTAAAAATGAGCAAATTAAAATTTGGGGATAACTTGCACTTTTTCGAAGAGGGGGGGGGGGGGGCGCAAAAGTGAGTTTTTTTTTTTTTTTTCTTATGGACTTAGATTGTTGAACCAATGAAATAATGTCACGGATGCGGCTTCACATGAGGCTTTCTTTGAAGGCGACTGAACAAATGCACTCGGATTTGAGGAGACACATCCTTTGTAAGAGTAAGAGATGAATGACTAAATAGAGTTTACCGTGTATTTGAAATCCGAGCTTAATATGATTGGGTAAAAAAATATGACGTGACAAAGTAATATTTGAGAAAGGTGTTCGCAAATTGTATTAGTATTGTATTAGTAGGATTAATCATGTTTCATCTCTTATATTATTATACAGTGACATTAATACATGTATTATTATTTGATAAAGCAAAATGAGCTTGTTTGCTATTATAATGTAGAATATTTGTAAAACATATACTTAATTATAGATAAATAAGTTCAAATAATTTTATGTTGTTATGTATTTTTTATGAGTTATTTAGTGATATTATTAATGTTTGTTATGTTATGTTATTTTAAATTCAAATTTTTTATTAGTATATTTTTAATGTTTTGTTTATGTTTAAGCATCCATAAAAAATTTGTGCATACTTATAAAATCCGAGGCGACTAAATGGGACGGGTAAAATTATCAATTTCATAGACATATCGGATATGAACATTATCTAATTGAAATGAATAACAATATAAACGAACCTATACAGCTCCGAATTAAGGGCCGTTAACATTGCTAATTTCGCAACAACTTGCAACCTATAGTAACCAAACCAACAAAGTTACCACTTGAATCACATTAATTTTGTGAAATAACACCAACATACTTTTTTTTAACGTGTATAGAGAAGTGACAAGTCCAAAATTACGCCATTTGAATAAACTTAGGATTGGTCAATAATATGTCCACAAGGAATTTATACGTTTTCATAAATATTAATTTCGAAGTTTTGTGAAATTGGCTCTAATTTGAACTAGATGTGTATTTTAATAAAATTGATCTCTCGTAACAATTTTCCAAGTCTGTCCAGTTCGTAATAAAATGAAACATACAACTATCATGTTCGTCGCTAAGCACGATTATTTTCCAAGGCTAATCTATTATTGACATGCCTTTTATTTATCTTGTTGGTTTATTATTTGGAATAAATGTTGAATTTAAATTGTGAAGATTGGGAGTAATTGTCTTCAATGTCATGTAATGTACAATGTTTATTCAGCATGAATGAAACAAATCACTTCTGATTTGAGGCAAATTTTACTTTGTCCTCGCATTTCATCACCACATCCTCCATGTCCTAATTATCAAAATTAATTAAGAATTGTTAATTATATTAATTTTAATTATATATTAATAAATAATTAAATTAATTGTCATATTAATTAATTGTGTTAATTAAGATGTAGAAGATGTGATGGTGAAATATGGGGGGTCATGGTAAATCACCTCTTTTTTAAAGCATGGAGTACCCCATAAAATAAACATTGAAATATTACTTACTTCATTTAATTTATTTTTATATTTTCATAAAATAAACCGAACTTGATTGTTTCTGGCATATTGAACTGGCAAAAATAAACAACTATCGTTGTAATAAAATATATACAATTATTATTATATGATATTTTATATATATATTTAAGTGGAAATTTTGAAGAAGAATGTTTGGGCCTATGAGTAGGGGAGCACAGCTACACAATTATCCAAATAATAATTCTATTTTTTTTCTTTTTGATGATGGGTGAAGTGGAAGTACTAAAAAATAAAAGTCTTATCTTACAATAACACAATATGTTGAATCATTAATCATTAATCATTTTTATTATTTAAGATAAACACAAACTTAGTATAAATATTATTATTAATATTCGTCCTTAAAAATAAAAAAAAGTGTATTTTTCCTTGTGCATTTAATACTGAAAATATTCCTAGGAAGAGAGAGAGTGACGATGTCAATCGTACCGCGTTAAATTTCGTGCAAATATTCAGCCCAATTAACTCTTTACGACTCAAAGCCGACCAAACACGACCAAACATGTTAATTACAAATTTGCACTGCAACTAAATTATAGAATTAAAGCTAAATTTTGTATGTATCGCTACCAAGCCCCCACAAAACTACTAAATTTCATGAATGTCCCTACAAAATATTTGAAATATCAATAATACCTTTTTGAAATTGTGTGCCAAATTTGCAAATACCTTCTTCAAATTTAAAATTTTGTAGACTGCAACTATTGTTCTCCAAATATTATTTTTGGAATTTACAATATTTTTAAATACAATATTGATTTCTTTCTTAAATTTTTATTTTTTTCTCCAAATTGTGATTATTGTTCTAGATAAAACTAATTTGAATTTTTTTATAGGAACATACGTGAAATTGTGAGAGTTTTTGCGCAGGGCCGGCCCATATATAGATTTTTTTGAAGCCCCCGCTCGGGGTCCGAATACAAAAAGAAAAATACGTAGTATAATTTATAAATTTTGGGGTCCATTATAAAAAAATCGGAATCCATTTTAACAAATTACATAGTATAATAAACAAAATTAGGATCCATTATAAAATATTTTGAATTAACTTTATAATTTGGTTTAGGACATGTTAAATCATCGTACCGGCCGTGTCTTTGCGAGTATGCATATGAAATTTGGTCTAAAATTGAAATCAACGGTGTTAAGATTCGTGTTTACACGACTCCAGTTCTCAAGGAAAGAGTAAAGTTTGCCCCATCAAAAGAACTGGAGACAATCCGAACTTCTCCGAAACGGAGAGCATTTATTGCCGACCAAGTTTGTCCTTTTGCGTCCTTAGTAGAATCCTTAAATTCCTATTTACTCTTTCAATATATCCTCCCCATTTTATGCTCTCTACATTTTACATCCCCTACCTTAATTAAATATAAACATAATTGTCCAGTGAAAAATAACTGGAGATAAAACTACGCGCTGTAATTATTATTGTATTTTCGGGGGAATTATTTCTAGGAAAATTTTACTGTACAGACAAAAAAAGTTTTGTATTACCAAGAATAGACCAAGAAGTTTGAAAATACCAGAAATAACACTCTCGACCTTTGAAAAGTCGAGAGTTTGCTAAAATGCTCGACCTTTCAAAAGTCGATCGATTTTATACCTTAACCATCATTCCCAGCCCAATTAACCGCTAATCCCTATCTTGCTCGACTTTTCAAAAGTCGGCCAATTTGGCTCGACCTTTGAAAGGTCGAAAGGAAATCAATCACCAATTATTTACTCCTAATTGTTCGACTTTTCAAAAGTCGGCCAATTTGGCTCGACCTTTCAAACGTCGAAGGGTATCATACACGCAAATTTTGAAATAGCCCTTAACTTTTGTTGCATTTACAAAAAACCCCCTAACTTTTCTTGAATTTGCAATTAAACCCCTCTAGAGGTATTTCATGAAATTGTTATTTTCTTTGGACCAAAATACCCCTCTATTTAATTTTATTTTTTTATATTATTTTTATAATTAATATATGTTAAAAAATATTTATAATGATTTAAAATTAATAAATTAATAAAATAATACAAAAATATGTTTATTAAATTTAAAGATGAAAAAATAGAGGGGTATTTTGGTCCAAAAAAATAGCAATTTCATGAAATACCCTTAGCCCTGTTAATTGCAATTCTCAAAAGTAAGGAGGTTTTTTGTAAATTCAAGAAAAATTAGGGGGATATTTGAAAATTTCCCATCAAAAATCGGTGGATTTCTCAACCTTTCAAAAGTCGAAGGATTTGAAAGATTTTTTGTCCCCCCCTACATTTGAAAAGTCGATCAATTTATCTATTTAAACACCCCCGAAGCCTCCTTCACTTCTTCATCTGAGCTCTTTCTATACAAGGTGGATCTCATTTTCCTCTATTCTCAAAGTAATTTTTTAATTAATATTATTGTTTATTAAATAATTTTGTATTTGTAGTTTGTATTGATTTATATTTTTTATACGATGTAGCAATATGCAAAATTTAGTTGTTTATTGGAACGGGACCGTTAATTTGAATGGTCCAATTCCCCGTTACGAAGGTGGTAATCGAAAAATGATAAACGTGCCAGTTTATATTACATATAACGATCTAAAATATTCAATTTCTCAAACTATTGGAATAAATCCGCAAATTTACGATTTATCGATAAAATGTAATTGGCCTTTTGGTGATGGAACCGGTGATATTATCGATATCACTGATGATCACAGTATTTCTATGATGATGAGCAATCTTCAAAATAGAACGATTAAATTGTTTGTGAAACTCGTTCCCTCTAATTATTATCCAAATCCAACTTCCTTTCATGATGGTAATTATAATCCTTACCAAAATAATATTCAACCACACATGGCGGGTCCTTCACAATCATCGTACGAAACGACCGAAAATCAGACTGATTCAAATGAACCAATTGTTACTCAATCTAATGATGAGTGTAATGAAGATACTGATGAAACAAGCGAAGAGTCGGAATCAGACGATGATGACGAGCAAACCGAAGGTCCAGAAGCCGATATCGATGAGGTATTGAATGCAATAAATACTAATTTAGATGAAATGAATATGGGTGAAGGGTTGCCGGATGTTTTTGAAAATGATGAATGGGTAGAAGAAATGGTATGTGAAGAATATGGAAACGATATTAACAATCCTTGTATGGAACTTTCGACAAATAAATCTTGGGTTGGAATGATTTTTTCGGATAAAGAATCATTACAATTTGCGGTACAAGAATGGACGATTAAAAATTTTGTTAGTTTTTTCGTTAAAAGAAGTAGACCAAGAGAATGGGATGTCGCATGCAAAAACAATGATTGTTCATGGAGAATGCGTGCCTTTAACCCTAAAAATACGGATTATTGGAAAATATCAAAATATAACGGTCCTCACACTTGTAGAAATGAGAGCGGTAGCAGTGATAGTAGACAACTAACTACCAAACACATACGTAGGATTATAATGCCTCATTTGAGAGGAACTATATCGCTATCTCCAAAAAATATTATTGATATAATAAAAAACGTGTATGTAATTGAAATTTCTTATCGAAGATCTTGGCAAGCTCGATGCAAAGCAATGGAATTGATTTATGGAAGTTGGGAGCAATCATACGCTGAATTGCCTGCATACACACAAGCGATTGTTAATGCGGATAGAAATGCTGATGTCGACCTTCAATTAGAAGAGATGTTTGCTGCAGTCCATTTCCACATAAGAGGCATCGCTTCATCAACACTTCTTTTATACGAAACAATCCGAGGTCTCCCAGGTAATAAATGATACCAAGACCACACCTATAATATTGTTTATTGACAAAAATTAATTTACTTTTTAATTTAAAAAATAATATATATTTTACAAATACCTGAAGAAGAGAGAACCATCCATATGCATGATCATGATCAATCTGAGCGGCAAATGAAAGCGCTGAGTACAAATGAGCCAATGCAGCTGCTCCCCATGCATACTCCCTGCATCTATCAAAATCTTCTAAAAGCAAAATGTATCTCGCGGGAATCGAAGCTGTGCTCGAGTCGTGAAACAAGACAGAACCCAAAAAATACAATATAAAAGCCAGGGTTCGTTGGTCACAATATTCTTCATCTCTCCCTTGACTCGTTTCCTCGAAATTATGGAGCAACCAACTCAATTTTATACGGGGTTTTTCTTTCGCCCATTCATTCGGACATTATCCTAATAATCTAATTACTTCTTGTTTTAAATTAGAGGGAGAAATGTATGGAGTGATAACGGGATTACCGTCGACGCATAATCCACTAAGAAGCGCCACATCTCGAAGGGTGACGGTCATTTCACCGCATCTCATGTGAAATGTATTAGTCTCGGGACGCCATCTTTCGACTAAAGCCGTGAGTAATGATTGATTTAACTCGTTAACGGCACATTGCATTATCGGATAAAACCCCGATCGTTTTAACCGATTCACCATTCTTTGGTCCGTAATTTTCTATTTTTTCCAAGAAGTAGATTTTTGTTCGAAACGTATAGCCGTTCTATCATGTCGAATTCTTTCGGAACGATGATTTTGTTGCGAAAATAACACGTCCGTTTCGATCGGACCCGATAATACACTATCATCAAATGACATAATTAAACGTTAGAGAGAGAAATAGTGTGGGACCAATTAGAAAAAATATGTGAGAGAGAGAGTGGGAAAGGTGGGGGAGAGAATGGGGACGAGTAGGAAAAATAGGGGAGAGAGGGACAAAATTTTGAGAGAGAGAGAGAGTGATTGTGGGTGATAGCGAGAGGGAGGGTTTAAATAGGGGGAAATGACCGACCTTTGAAAGGTCGAAGGAAATTTAACACGGGTGGGGAACTGTTGGGGGTTGGGGGATGAATTAAATTGACCGACCTTTGAAAGGTCGAAGGGAATTTAACACGGGTGGGGGACTGTTGGGGGTTGGGGGATGAATTAAATTCGACCGACTTTTCAAACGTCGAATGGTACGGTTCCCGAGAAAATGGCAAAAGTGATCGACCTTTGAAAAGTCGAACGATTTGGGGTATTAATTATTTCTGTTAACCAGGTGATTAAGGTATAAAATCGATCGACTTTTGAAAGGTCGAGCATTTTAGCAAACTCTCGACTTTTCAAAGGTCGAGAGTGTTATTTCTGATATTTTCAAACTTTTTGGTTCATTCTTGGTAATACAAAACTTTTTTTTGTCTGTACAGTAAAATTTTCCTTATTTCTATAATCTACAATTCTTGGCGGGTTCGTTAAATTGACGCTCCAGTATCTTTTTCTTTCTATCTTCTCTCTCTTGCCGTTTCAAGAGGAAGATCGTTTCTCCCATAGAGCAAGAAGAAACCGCCAAACTATAAGTAATCAATTACGAGAAGTAAGAAAAATAGAAGATAAGAAAGAGGAATTTGTGCCAATTTTTCTTCCGAAAAGTTATTAGGGTTTCGAAATTCTACCGTTTTTGGCGCGAGATTCCTCCAGGTATTGGTATCTTCGTCTATAATACGCAATTTAGTTGATTAGTACTGTTTTAGATGTGTTTTCGATTTGGTTTTACTTTTGGCTTCTGAATCCTTGAATTGCTTTGTTGATTTTGCCGGATTTTACCACACTGCAGTTTTAAATACTCTGATCGATTAATTGATTATATTTTGTCAAATTTTCAGCTCAGGATATTCATATTCACTGAACAATACTTCTTCACGAAAATTGATCTTGTAAAAATATCGAAAATCATGGGAAGATCGCACAGCCCTAAGTAAGTAGTTTAACTTTTCTTTCAATCCTAAATTATTAAATTTTGCAAATTCGAAATATTTACATAATTTTTCTTATTAATTACAGTGCAATAATTAGAAATCGATATGAAAGCACGAGAATTATTCTTACAACTATAATCGGCATATTTCTTGGTTTTTTTATCGGTGTTTCTTTTCCTTCGATTAGCATAACAAAAGTAAAGTTTATTTATTCCATAATTAATTAATATATTGAATAATCTAAATCTCATGTACGAAATAAAAACATTTTTGTAACAGGTTCATTTTCCTTCGAGTATAATTTCTATTATAGAGGATCGAAATAGTGGCCAAAACACCGAAGCGATGTTAAATCACGCATTTAATTCTGAACAAAATAAAAACGGTACCGAATTATCTTCTATTGACGATCTCAAGGTACCATTTTCAACTTTCTCTTTCTAATTGGTACGTAATTAATAAAAAAAATTGATGATTTTTGGTACATTTTTGTAGATTTACGCACCTTCAAACCCTAGAGGCGCTGAGAGTCTGCCACCTGGCATAGTCGAGTCCGAATCAGATTTTTATCTTCATCGATTATGGGGAAACCCTAGCGAGGATTTGCCGTTCAAACAAAAATATCTCGTGACTTTCACAGTGGGAGTTGAACAGAAAAAAAATATTAATTTAGCTGTAAAAAAGGTAAAATTTGTAAAAAAGTAGTTGTTTTTTAAATTTAATTTGTGATTTTTTATTTACTTTTTTTCAGTTTTCTGAGAATTTCACAATTTTATTATTCCATTATGATGGACGAGTTAACGAATGGGACGAATTCGAGTGGTCAAAAAAAGCGATTCATGTCAGCGCCAAAAAACAAGCAAAATGGTACCCATATTTTCTAAAAAACTCAATTGATTAATTAATTAATCTGAATATACCCTTTATTTATATAATATTCTAAGGTGGTATGCAAAGAGATTTTTGCATCCTGATATAGTGGCGCAATACGAATACATATTTATTTGGGACGAAGATTTAGGAGTCCAGCATTTCAATGCCGAAGAGTAATTTTATACTTTTCATAATTTTAAAACTTTCAAGGGGTAAATTGTAAATTACCAAATTATAATTTGTATAGGTATATAAAATTGGTGAAGAAACATGGATTAGAAATATCGCAACCAGGATTAGAACCGAATAAAGGATTAACTTGGCAAATGACTAAAAGACGAGGCGATCATGAAGTTCATAAGTAAGGGCAAATTTGATATTTTTGAGTTTTTGGAAGGGTATATATGTAATTATTTTTTATTTTTTCTTTATTTTTTGATAGAGTAACTGAAGAGAAACCAGGGTGGTGTACTGATCCGCATCTCCCTCCTTGCGCAGCGTAATTTTTTATTTATTTTACTTTTTTATTTTTTAATGTTTTTTATTTGAAATGGAATATTATTTTTGGGTTTTTATAGTTTTGTGGAGATAATGGCACCGGTATTTTCTAGAGCAGCGTGGAGATGTGTATGGCATATGATTCAGGTATTTTGTTTCATTTCATTAAATTATTTATTAAATAGGAATTTTCACGATTAAAAAATTGTGACGAAATAACTTTAATTGTTTGTTTAGAATGATTTGATTCACGGATGGGGTCTTGATTTTGCACTTAGAAAATGCGTCGAGGTATAAACTCTTATTTATTCCATATATTTTCCAGGGGTATACATGATATTTCCTATTTTTGTTACTAATTAATTGAATTAAAATGATAATGATTTAATTAGCCTGCTCATGAGAAGATTGGAGTAGTGGATGCACAATGGATCGTGCATCAAGTCGTTCCATCTCTTGGAAACCAAGTAATTAATTAAATTTAATTCAAAATTTTCTAAAATTAAATATTCCATTATTTATTTATTTATTTATTTATTTATTGCGGAATTATTTCACAGGGCCAAGCTGAGAACGGAAAACCTCCATGGCAAGGGGTAATTAATTAATTAATTAATTAATTAAGACATTACAACAAAATAAATTTATTTTTTTATATTTTTTTAACAAGGGACTCTAATTAATTAAAATTATTCAGGTGAGAGATCGGTGCAGGAAAGAATGGGGAATCTTTCAAACGAGAATGGAGGGGGCCGAAAAGGCGTATTACAAAGAAAAAGGAATTACGCCTCCGAATTCTACTAAAGCTAATTAGATTTTATTTTTATTTTATTCTGGTGATATACGTGTTATTGTTAGTTATTCTTTTAGGTTTTGGGGGGGGAAATCGTAGGCATATTTGTTGTTGTATTCGGTTTCGCTTGTTGATTGACGAGAATTACGGCTAAAAAAAGGAATGATATAATTTTATTGAGTTTGCCTTTTTGGGGTGAAGTAACAAAACAAAACAATCTCAAAATTCACTCATTGAGTTTTACTAATTTGGCAAGCCATTTTAAGAGGAACCTTATTATCCGAATATTTCCCCGTGACTATTTGATCGAAAATGAATTTATTAGCCGCTTCGGTGAAGTGAATACCGTCCCAACAAACCTTCTTCGACGGCTCGTCGCATGATTTTCCTAATAGTATTTGCGTGTTGTTCACCGTCGTCGTGCCTCCGCATCCCACGTCTTTGTCGTAATTGTATTTTCCTCCATGTCCGCAACACGATACCAACGGCTCCACAAATCCTAAAAATACATATTAAACGTTATTTAAGTATGATGAAATAACATGATGTTATTTTCGCTTACCGTGATTTTGGGGGTTGAGAAACATTTCGTATTTCACAGAATAAACATCGACGTAAGTGAATGTTGCGGAAGGGAGATCTTTTCTGAGCTGCGAAACGGTTTCTTTTAGCTTCGAATTGAAAAGCTGAGCCACCTCGTTGAATACGGATCCGCAACCTACTTGGTCCTTTTGAACCGCGTACTTAGGAACTCGAACTAAAAGATAGGGGAGACAACCTAAAGGACCCGTGTTGTGGATCCAAAAGTATCTTCCACCTAGATAATGTACGGTCTGCGCAATGAACACGATATTTGTTATGTTATATTATGCAATATAGATTAAATTATATATATTATTATTACCTTGATTAATGAGGATAATTTATCCATGAGATCGGGTATGTATGCTTTAACTTCCTCGGTCGTCATGTTAGCGAAATATCCTGACGTGACGTCATTTTGGCCAATATCGAAAGTATAGAGGGCCTTCGAGAAAACATCTTGTGTTGGTAGAATTTGCGCATACACCCCTCCTGTCAGTAAAATCAAGTGTCTATGCTTGAGTGCTGCGATAAACATTATTTATGAAATTTTAAAGGGAAGTTTTTCTTACTCACCATTTTGATAGGCGATTTGCGATCGGTTTATGAACTGGTTGAACTGCCATGTTTGCACGTCCAAAGAAAACGGGCTGAACCCGCTTTGAAATAGGGTTCGATTTTGCCTTCGAATTGTTGAACCGGCAGTGGCAAAATTAGCTCCGTGCGAGAAATTCGTTCCGATCGAATCAAGATATGCGCTCAAGTATGGAAGCCCGAGACTATTCGCTGAAGAAAAATGAAAAATAAAAGGAAATATTAATATTAATATTTTTATGTGAAATTGGAGCTCAACAAGGGAGGCATGGGTGATGGGCCCTAAGTTTGTGACATGCTAAACAAAAAGCATGGAGCCGAAACTAAAAGCCCCATAACAAATTAACCAGATAAGCTTATTGTTTACTAACAATGTTTAAATCTCTAAATTAAAGATTTTAGGAATAATATACTTTTATTCTTGGACTTTTGAATGTTTTAGTTGAGTAATTGGAAAGTGTATGCATTGTAATTTGTTGTGACATTGTTAATGCTAATATTCTGTTTCAAAAAAAAAAAATTCTAATATTGTTGTAAGAATCCAAAGGTTTGCAAGCCTTTTACATGTTCGATTCTATTTTAGTGGCATCTTACCTACCCTATCTCAAAAAATAAGAATATGATTTTACCAGATATTTTTGTCAAAAATCCCTGTCTACTCAAATTTATGGGAAAAACTCTTCTAAAATAGTACCAAAAAATCTCTTTAACTATAATTCTTATTTAGAGACTTGCAAATATTATACAAATACCAGATAAATAATAAAATATTTTAAAACTTATGCATGTATAATTTTAAAATAAATCAGGTGCGTGCAATGCATTATTTATCTATTACTCGAATAGATAGATTTTTTTAAATAAAAGATCAAAGTTAGGTTTTTTTTTTTTGGTATTTAGTACCCACATGGATTTTTAAATATTAAAAATGTCAAATATCAAATATGATAAATGAAAAACATAAATAACCGAGAGGCAAATATAGGCGGATCTACGTAGGGGTCAGAAGGGTCCGACAAACTCGGTCAAGATTCAGTGTATTTTATCATTCTAAAGTCATAAATTATATTATTTGATCTCTTAAAAAAAAACTGTAATATAATTTCAATAATTAAGTTTTATTATTTTTCTTAGAAAACTCAGTCAAGGACTCAAGATATAGAAAATTTCAAAAATATCCTCATTCGCAAGAGACTGGGGTCTGTGTCCCATGAGGCCATGAGGCCATGAGGCATGCTTATAACAATGCCAAAATATAATAATGTCTTTTCCTACTTTTTTTTGTCATATCAACAGAAAACAACACGTGATGTGTTCTCTGCAAAATCAATGAAATCTACAAATCTCGTGACATTAAATTATGGATAATTATACCATTCAAATTCAATTAAGTGGCTCATAATTGGTGCATTTAATTAATTAACTCTACCATTCAAATTATTAAAAAAGTTAAAAAAAAACATATCTGCTCTAGCTTATAATTATATTGTGCTTTTTTCTTACTAAATTAGACACGAAGTAATCATTTCTTATTATGCTTGATTCTATTGTGTGCTTCAACTTGCTGAAAGTGGAATCTACTTTCCCACCATGTATTTCTGGAATCGATTTCCTGGCTTTTGTTTATTGTGGCAAAAAGATATCATGCACAGAGACAAAGGGACAAATATTCAAAATTCAAAATGCATATGAAAAGAGAAGCAACATTTGTTAGGTGAAGATTGGATGAAAAATTTAATACCTTTCACTCAAGTAGTCAAGTAGTGTACTGTCAATTTATAGCTTTGTTCCAGGACAAGTCTTCTTAAATACTTTTTTATGTTATTATTAAAATAAAATAAAATAATATTTATAATAATTAAAATAAGGGAAATTTTCAAAAAAACCCCATCTTTTTTGGATATTCTAAAAAACCCCCTATCTTTTTGGAAACACCAAAAAACCGTCTGTACCAAACTTTTATTTTTAAATATCTCCTATGGAGTTAAAATTAACCATGGATAGTGTTAAATATTTTTTTATGATCAAAATACCCTTCTTTTTTACATATTTAGTAATTAAAATAATGTTTTTGTTATTTGTATTAATTTTAAAAAAGTCCTAATTTTTTTTAGCTTATAATAATTTTTTAAAAATAATTATCATATGTTATATTTATATAATTTTAATATTTCTTACATTATATATTTGACTTTCATATTTTTTTACTGAAAAAATAACATAAAATAATAATAAGATGAACAATAATATTAAAAGAACACCTTGCAAATATTTAAAAATTAAAATATCATGAATCTATTAAAAACGTACATAAAAGAAGAACGAAAATAAAAATAAAATAGATGTTTAAAGAAATATTTTTCTATCACTATATTTTCAAGGTGTTTATTTTATTATTATCTGATGTTAGTTTTTCATGAATAATAAATGAAATATTAAAATTATACAAACACAACATTTTATTTTTGTGAAATCATTATATGTTAAAAATTACTTATGAATTTTCTTAAAACTAATAAAATTAATGAAAAAATAACAAAAATATACATATGAAAATAGAAGGGTATTTTGGTCAAAAAAAAATTTTAACACCATCCATGGTTAGATTTAATCCCCATAGGGGGATATTTGAAAATAAAACTTTGGTAGAGGGGGTTTTTGGAGTTTCCAAAAAGATAGAGGTTTTTTTAGAATATCCAAAAAAGATAGGGGGTTTTTTGAAAATTTCCCTTAAAATAAACTAGGGTGAAAAATAATAAGGCAAAATTTCTTGATTAGAAAAGTCTATAAAATTATATCAATCTTTTGAGGTTGTGGATACTAACCTATGAAGTCGATGACAAGTCGGCCATCGCAATATCTCCCTGAGGGCCTCCCAAAGAAGGTCTCGCCATTGGGGGGCGGCGCGGCGCCAAAAGCCGCAGAGAGCCCACCTGTGTCGGAATTGGAGTCTCCGAAGTTGAAGACCACGGGGAAATCGCAAGAAGAAGACCCCAAATGGAGGTTTATTGTTAGAATGTTTATTGTTAGAATGATGGTTAGTGTGAGAGTGAGAAAACTTGGATGAAAAGCCATGGAGAGAGGGAGAGGGAGAGGGAGAGAGAGAGAGAGAGAGAGAGAGAGATCAGAACTTGATGAGAGCGATGAGGATAGCGTGGGGTTGGAGAATATATATAAGGAAGTGGGGTTACCAGTTAGGTTAGGCCTCAATGGCTCTATACCAAAATTAGAAGGGTTATTTTGTTTTTTTTTTTAATCAGAAAAGAATTTTAGATTAAAAGGGGCATTTTGGGTAAAAGTTAGAATTTTGATGCAATGAAGTTGATGAACATAATCCAAATGACTGCATGACAAATGAGTTTTATGGATCACTAGAATACTAGATCAATTTTCATGAATACTAATGGATTAAATAATGGATATGACTTCTGAGGTGATTGTGAAATAGTTTCCTCTGTGAAATGAGATAATTGGTTAAAGAAAAACCTATATATAGAATTTTTTTAAAATATATTAACAATTGAACTTTTCAAGTTTGTCTTACATTTTTGTTGCACATGATTAGAATGCCTTATTATGCAATTAAATCTTATTGATATGATTTGTATTGTTGTTAATTATCACTTAAATTGTATCCATTATACTTTCATGTAATGCACAATGTATGTTTTTCGAACAATTTAGATGTTCATCTTTTAATCACATATATTATATATCATACATAATCACATATATTATTTTGCATGTTTGTTATATATTTATACATGTTTTTTTTTTCTGAAACGGGTGGTGCCTACAACAATAAAAATTAACGGTTAACAATACCATCATAATCTTGCAAATGGCTCAATAAAAATTTATTGCGTTCAAATTAGTCTTATTTATAATCAACAAATTGACTAGTCATTATGAAAAATGGCCTTCAAATTTTTAATCAATAAAGAATTAGCACCTATCAATGTCCAATAAGGAGAAACAGTGAAAATACCAAAATAATGATATATCATATATGTTTGTGTTGCAAGGAGAAATAGTAAAATTATAAATTTGGGCTGTTAAGTTTGAGGTCAGGAGATGAGCAATTTGTAAGGTGGAGACGAAACGGCTACAAAGCTTCCAGCCTGATAAGCTCAATTTTGCAATTTGTCTGTCTCAGGCTCGGCCCAATCATAATATAAAGTGAATTGATTATTTTTATTTTCTCATTTTGTTTAATTCTTTAAATACATAATTTTATATAATTTTATTCTCTTATAAGTTATAAGTTCATGTATAGTATTTAATGATAGTATATACTAGTGAGGGTAACTTGGTCGTCGACTCGTCATAGATAATGTAGAGAGAGAATTATAGGCCTGCTACTGCTAGTTGTTGACTTGTTGTATATAATAATAATTTTCTTCTATTTTTTCTTGAATTATTATGCATTTATTTCCCATTTATTTGTATATCAAAAATAAGGAAAGAATGATAGTTTGAAGATATTTTAAGGTATACGAATGGTATTTTGTACATATTTATTGTGTGAATACTTATAAACATTCCTGATTTCATTTCTGAGATTTTATTGTAAACTTGATTTTTTGTTATTTTGATTATTTTTAGCTAACAAGACCACAATATTATTGGTACAAAGTAATGATCAACTCATTGAATTTTACTTTGGCAACAAGCCATTCTAAGAGGAATCTTATTATCCGAATATTTCCCTTGGACAATTTGATCAAAAATGAATTTATTAGCAGCTTCGGTGTAATGAACTCCATCCCAACAAACCTTCTTCAATGGCTCATCACATGAGTTTCCTATTATTACTTGTGTATTATTCACTGCCATTGTGCTCCCACACCCAACATCTTTGTCATAATTATATTTGCCTCCATGTCCACAACAAGATACCAATGGCTCCACAAACCCTACAAATATAAATCAAACACTACTTGTTAATTACACTATTACATCTATTATATGCCTAATAAGAACATATTTACCCCCTCCAAAATTTTAAAATATTAGGCCAAATTTCATACCTACCTCTACAAAACCTCACAATTTCACGTATACCCTTGCAAAACGTGAAATATCATGAATACCCCTACAAAATTACTAAAATTTCACGAATACCTTTTTTGTTAAATTTTGATTAACTATCTGCTAAGATTATCCCTAATTTATGCTTTTTCGATTTTTTCGACATAAAATTTATTGCTTATTTACATAGGGGTTAAAATCGGAAAAGCAAAATTTAGCGGTTATCTTAGCATATTGTTAACAGAGATCTAACAAAAATGGCAGCCATGAAATTATAATAATTTTGTAGAGATTCATGATATTTCACGTTTTGCAAGGATATACGTAAAATTATGGAGATTTGTAAGGGTGCATATGAAATTTGGCCACTATTAGGCCAAACCCTTCTGGAAATGAAAATATCAAATTCATATTTAACCCTTCAAAATTTGCAAGGAAACCCCGCCCTATTATTTGTTACTATAATTGAACATTATTTAAGTATTATGAATTTCACTTACCGTGTTTTTGGGGGTTTAGAAACATTTTGTATTCCAAAGAATAAACATCGACATAAGTTAATGCTGCGGAAGGGAGTTCTTTTCTGAGCTGCGAAACGGTTTCTTTTAGCTTCGAATTGAAAAGCTGAGCCACCTCGTTGAAAACGCATCCGCAACCTACATGGTCCTTTTGAACCGCGTACTCGGGAACTCGAACCAAAAGATAAGGGAGACATCCTAAAGGACCTGTATTGTGGATCCAAAAGTATCTTCCACCTAAATAATATACGATCTGCGCAATTGAACACGATATTTTTTATGTTATACTGTGTAATGTAGATGAAATTCTATTTAAATTCCTTCTATTTTGTAACCTTAATTAACGAGGAGAATTTTTCCAAGATATCTGGTATACATGCTTTAACTTCCTCAATCGTCATGTTAAAGAAAAATCCTGAAGTGACGTCATTTTGGCCAATATCGAAAGTATAGAGGGCCTTCGAGAAAACATCTTTTGTTGGTAGAATTTGTGCATACACCCCTCCTGTCAATATAATTAAGTGTGTTTATTTGCGTGCTACGATAAACATAATAAACATTATTTGTGAAATTTTAAAAAGATTTTGTTGTTGTTGTTGACCCTTTCGATAAGCGAGTTGAGATCTGTGTATGAACTGGTTGAACTGCCAAGTTTGTACGTCCAAAGAGAAAGGGCTGAACCCGCTTCGAAAGAAGGTTAGATTTTCCTTTCTAATTGTTGATCCGGCAGTGGCGAAATTAGCTCCATGTGAGAAATTCGTTCCAATTGAATCAAGGTATGCGCTCAAGTAAGGAAGTCCGAGACTGTTCGCTGACGAAACATGAAATACAGAAGAAAAATAGCTCAATTAATTTCCTTTAGTTAGAAGTTATTTTTTTTTTATGTGAAACATGAATATTATTGGTATCATTTTTTTATTTGTGATACCAATGAAATTTGATATATTGTGTTAATCATTTTACCACTAGATAAAAAGATCATTGGTTTTAGTTAGAAGTTATTAAATTATGATTTATGTGAATTGGAGTTCAAAAAGGTGGTATAGGTAGGGATGTCTATTGTTCGGATCCCGTTTAGATAGTTGTCATATCAGATCCGCGCAACTACTATTTTTCGGATTGGAAACTATCCGGATCCAAGATCTAGATATAGTTCATATATTAAACGAATACGATTTGAATGTTGTCGGATACACATAAAGATAGTGATTTATTTTTGGTACTAAAATGGATACTCTGATATAATAATGTAATATATATATTTTCTTATATATACATAATTTGAGACATAAATATTTTATCATAGTATATTTAATCATAATTTTTTGGTCGTCAGTTCTAATCATTAATTTATTGATATTGTTGTCGACTAATGTGATTCATACGGTTTTAATTGTAATTTACATGTGATTATCGCTATTGCACACTATAACGATGATATAGTGTCGTTATTTAGTAGATTGCAGTTTTACATTTCATAAATATTTTTCGTTATTTACGTTATAGCAGCCTCGTTATATGTCATTTATAATATATACAAATTGGGTGGCGGTATTGCAAAAGTTAACATTGATGAATTAAAGGGTTATCAATTTCTTTTTATCAAATAACCAATATATCCCTATTTATTATAGTTATCTATTATTGTTTCTTTCTTTCATAAATCATGCAAAAATATTTTTTCTAATATTACGAATAAGCAAATCAAACCAATATACATGAATTTTCATATGTACATATATATAAATATATATTTTTGAAGGAATTCATATGTATATATAGCATGTTACAATTTGAGTGAATTTTTATGATAACCAAAATTGAAGACAATATTTTTTATATATGAAATATTTTGTTTGCGTAATATTTGAAAGATACCATTACAGATGAATGTAACAAATATTAATAATCATAAATAGGAGTATAATGATCATCTCGTAAAAAAATTGAAATCATTTTTAATTAAATCATGTTAGTTCTCGCAATAACATCATCTTAAATTTAATATCCATATTCAAATCCGAAAAAACAACCGAATTCGAATAATACTTAATCTAGACTCGACACCTAGAATTTTTATCTAAATTTGCATCTCGAAATCCACTCAAGTCAAGTCATACAAAAATTAAAGACCATATCTATTTTAGCTTATAATTATGTTGTGTTTTTTTCTTACTAAATTAGACAGGAAGTAATCATTTCTTTCTTAATATGCTTTTGATTTGATTTGTTGTGTGCTTAACTTGCTGAAAGTGGAATCTCCTTTCCCACAGTATTCTCAACGATTTTCTAGTCTTTTAGGGAAATTATATTCTTCCCCAAATTGCACCGAAACATCCACAATTTTCTAATTAACCCACTTAATTAACATGATAATTAACAAGGAACACATAATTAATAATTTTAAAATATTAATTAAAAACTATTAGTTCGAATAAATATTAATCAGTAATTATTAATATTAATTATTATAATAATTAAGTGGATTAATTAAGATACAAGGATGTTTCGTTGAAATCTAGGGGCACCATATATGCCCTCTTTGTGTAACGTGGCAAGAATATAACATGCACAGAGATTAAGGGACAAGTATTCAAAGCGTATAGGAAAAGAGAAACAACGATCAATAAACCAAAAGAAGTTACATTTGTTAGGTAAAGATAGGATGAAAAATTTAATAATATATTAAATAAACTAGGATATTTATTTGAGGCAAAAATTTGAGCCTAGCTTATCGATTAGAAAAGTGTATAAAATTATATCAATCTTTTGAGGTTTGTGGATCATCAGTACTAACCTATGAAGTCAATAACAAGGCGACCATCGCAATATCTCCCCGAGGGCCTTCCAAAGAAGGTCTCGCCATTGGGGGGAGGTGCGGCGCCAAAAGCCGCAGAGAGGCCCCCGGTATCAGAATTGGAGTCCCCGAAGTTGAAGATCGCGGGGAAGTCGCAAGAAGAAGACGCCAAATGGAGGTTTATTGTTAGAATGATGGTTAGGGTGAGTGTGAGGAGAAAACTTGGATGAGAAGCCATGGCAAGAGAGAGAGAGAGAGAGAGAGAGAGAGAGAGAGAGAGAGAGAGAGTGTGGGTGTGTGGGTAGGAGATTGAGAATATATACGAGGGAAGTGGGGGTTACTAGTTAGGCCTCAATGGCTCTGGACCAAAATTAGAAGGGATCTTTTGATTTTTTTAATCAGAAAGAATTTTAGATTAAAAAGGGGAATTTTGGTTTTTATATTCGAATTTTGATTTAGTGAAGTTTCCATTAAATTAAAAATTGTATATAATTTTTTTTTTTTTAATCTATCTTACATTTTAGACATACTTCAAGACAAGATATTTCCAGAATACAAATTATATCTTATGTATAAAGTTAAGAAATTTCTTGCAATTATAGGCCTCCACGTCATCAAGGGCCTTAAAAAATATTTTTTTAATTTACATTTTGGTCATTTTTATTTATATTTTGGTCCATTTTAGTTTTAAAATTTATATTTTGGTCCTTTTTAAATTACATTACGGTCCTTTTTTATATTTCGATACTTTTTATCTTATATTTTGGTCCTTTTTATTTACATTTTGGTCCTTTTTATATTATATTTCGATCATTTTTTACATTTTGATCATTTTTTTATTTATATTTTGGTCTTTTTTTGTTTTAATTTACATTTTGGTCCTTTTTTATTTACATTTCGGTCCTTTTTTACATTTTTATTCTTTTTTCTTATTTTACATTTTTTACATTTGGTATTTTTTTCCTATTTTACATACATATTAAAATTTGCGAATATGTCATAATTATATTAATCGATTTTATAAGCACCTGAACAAATGTTATTTATACAAATTATACTAGAAAATAATATCCGTGATAGACTAATTTCATAAACCTTATGCATCTATTGACATCATGATTAGATTAATTTAGTTCAAACGCATGCGCGTTAATTCGCACACGCGTTAATTCGCACACGCGTTAATTCTATTTAAATAATTATATAAAAAACATCCCGCGCAATTGCGCGGGGATAAAGCTAGTATGATATAAATGAGCTACTTTTTTCACTATACAACGGTACATTATATATTTCGAATTATTATTATTATTATTATTATTATTCTTGTTGTTGTGGTGTGTCAATAATACGATATATAATACGTTCGTGTACAATTCGAGGCAACCGATTTTCAAATCGATGAAATATTCAATCAAATAAAACAGAGTGCGCTAGTAATTCGTCAATTCGGTTGTTCGTGTATATTTAGGTTCATTTTACATACTAAGTATAATATAATTTGATATATAAATGTATATGAATGTGAATATTAAATATGAGATTTATTCACTTGAAATGTTCGTCTATAGTGATGACAACTTTACATTTTACTTGATTGCTAGAATCTATTTTTTTAATTCAAATATTAAATACGAGATTATAATCTTGAGTGAAAAAAACCAGACAAAATTATTGTGATTTTTTTTTTAATTCGTGGATAGTGCCAGGCGTGGATATGCAATGAAAGATCAAAATGGTATTTTGATTGTTCATCATATTGCGAGTATGTTTAATTGTAGTTCTTTTAAGAGTTTTAGTTCAATTGATTCAATAAAATAAAATTTAATTAGATGTAGTATTTTTCTTTTGCCGTGTCTAAAAATTACTCGAATCATTTATGCATGTACGTGAATGGAATTCCATATAATTATCATGGTCGTGTTTTCGAGATGAGGTTATATTTCGTATTGAACTTGGTCGAATTATACAATGACAAATGAACGTCATTTTTTTTTTTGCGTATAATACAAATAACGTACAATTTTTGCGTGTGTGTATATAAGTCATGTACTATGTGATGTGTGATGAGTAATATAATGTTTTGTATAGATATAAGAGGAGCTAAAATACTTAATTAAATACCA
The DNA here is from genome assembly GCA_946800325.1 of Luzula sylvatica. Lineage (NCBI taxonomy): Eukaryota > Viridiplantae > Streptophyta > Magnoliopsida > Poales > Juncaceae > Luzula > Luzula sylvatica. Next base: position 71,430,391 of record OX326959.1, on the reverse strand, counting down.
GCTTTTTGGTACTTTGCATTTTAGATTGCCTTTAAGATTTGTGCAAAAAAATAAACGGAGCGGTAAGGTTAATTATCTGTTTACTTCATTTCCGTCTATTATAACCCTCGTTATCTTTGTCCTCTTCGTGGGAACAATGAATCTAGTATCAAAGAGAACAGGATGGCTAGGTCAGTCATGGCGAGGCAAGGCGAAGTGAGAAGTAGTCGATTTTTTCTTGGCTACGGCGACGAAATATGCAAAGAGAGATTCACTCGACCCTTATCCATGTGATTGTGATAGAAAAAACAGTTGGAGATGAAGGAGAGAGAAGTATTTTGGCGATGCTCCCAGTATACACGAAGATCGGCTCGTCCTTCCTGGCTATGGCGGTCGAATAAGAGAAGAGAGTACAAATCGCCTCTGTCCATGGCGACAGAGACAGAATAGCTTGTTCATCAAAACATTTTTTGCTGAATCAGGATCAATATGGCTAATCTAGGGTTTGTTGTACATAATTTTGCAAACTGGGGCTGATTTTGCGACCCATATAGCTGATTTTGTTAAATAAAGCAAGGATAAGACTGAGGACTTGACGATTGATTAGTTTTAGTTTCTCACATCACTTCTGATTGCTTAATTCAAGTTTTAATTGCTCGATTTCGGTTCTCGTTGCTCATGACATAAATAATCAGCTTTAATCTTAGTAGTATTCATTGAAGCTCTAATTTCAGTTATTATTGATCATATACTCCTAATTTCGATGCTCAATTAACTCTAGGACTTTTCCGTAAATTTCTCATTTGATTGTAGAAGTCAATTTTGCTAATTATAGATAGTGAATATACCACTTGATAATAGATAGTGAACATACCAGTTTGAGTTATTCAATTTATTTCTTTCATATAATTAATGTTTTTGTTTCGACATACCATTTGAAAATGCAGATTCAAACTCGAGCAGTTCTTCATCAAGTGATTGTGAAAATGTCATGTTCTCGTTTGCAAGTATTACCTCCGGTCCATCTACGGATTAAGAAAAAAGTCATCTACTTGGAGGTGGTGGCATCATGGATGAATGAGATGAAAGAAAAACGTTATCTAATTAAAATGTTATTTGATTAAGGTTTTGGAATACTTTTGTAGCATTTTGATATCGATTAAGGTTTTGGAATACTTTTGTAGCATTTTGATATCGTAGGATATATTTGTATAATTTGATATTACTGGACTTATTCTGAGTAAAAATTTGTAAAAAAATAAGTTTTTGTTGGGTATAATTGCAAATTTGAATTTAATTGTCAGAACTTATATTAGTCAGATAATAATATTTAAGGATTAACGTGCAAAAAAGGTAGGTAGCAATGAGTTCAAGTAGGGATCGAAATGCTAAATGATTTGGTACCAATTGGCTTAAGAATTTAGGGACCCAGATACAAAATGGTTGGTATCGGTTCGTTGAAGAGTTTAAAGATCAAAATGCGAAATGATTGTTATATGTTGGCTTTAGAATTTAGGGATTAAAATATGAAATGATTGGTTTGATAATTTAGGGATTGAAATACAAAATTGTCTGCACCGATTGGCTTAAAAAAATTCAAGTCAGATTAATCAAAAATATCACCAATAAACATGCCGAATAAAATACAAAACAATACTAATAAATGAATACATAGTTCTACAATTGAATAATTCATTTTCTCATACAAGCAATGACATATTCATACATGATCACAACTAATAATGAAGGATATCTCCAGTGTGTGCCGATATCCCTTGGACATCTCAACAAAAAGCTCTCCAGTGTCTACTAGTACCAAAAAAATTCAAAAAGAAGTGATTAATATTTCGTACTAAAAAGTGAATAGTATAATCTTTACTGAAATTATGTCAGCCAGAAATTGAATCGAATCTTCATAATAACATGGCCAATAAAAGATTCATGATCAATATTAGCTATAATAACATGGCGGGGATAAGGTACTAGGGGGTCAATGCCTAATTAATTGGAAAAAAGTATGATTACCGAAGAAACATGGAGGATTAGGGATAATAGACCTAGAAAGACAAAACCAATCACTATTAATCAAATGGTTATTTAAGGTGGATTTTGACAAAGAGTCATATTGGTCATCAACGCTTAGAACCATTTACAATATTAACAATTCCGAAAAGCTAGTGTTGGTGGCTAGCAATATTGCATTCTACTTTATTCGAGACTTGCAAAAATTAGTTCCCATCTATAACTCAATCAAGGCCTCTATCGGTCCAAATAACTCCTTAACCCGAATTGCACAAGAGACACCCACATACCCCTCGGCAATGGTCTATAATTTAATCTCACACACTGGGGTAACTTGTGAATGGACAAAGAAATTACTAAAGATAAAAGCACCATTAAAAATTGTCATATACGGATGGTTGATGTTAAACAATAGTGTTAACGGCCGACAACTTGGAGAAACGCGGGTGGCCCTACAACCCGCTTTGTTCACTATGCATGGAAACGATGGAGACGGTTAATCATCTCTTCGTTCATTGCCCATTCACAAGGGATATTTGGAGAAGCGTTCAACCGATTCCGATTCCGAGGGAATACACAAATCAAAGAATGGTGGTGGAACACGAGAGCGAGTTTGACAAAAGAGGAGGCCGGCAAATGGGATGTCCGGTGGATAGCGACAATATGGACGATTTGGTGCGAGAGAAATAATCGAATCTTTAAAAAAAAGGCTAGAATGCATCTTCTAGTAATCAATTGTATTAGAGATTTGAATAGCAAATGGGTCAAATATTGTTAAAAGAGAGAAAGCCATGGACTTAATGTGAAGTCGGTTTATTGGCTAAGTCGTTAATTACCTTGTAAATTTGTAAATGGGATTGTACTTTTATTTTTGGTTCAATGAAAAATGATCGGATCGGGCGCGTATCGCGCTTGCCGTTCCTTCAAAAAAAAAACTTTTGCAAACCATATGATGATTTTCTGAAACTCTGAACTACTCAGCCTATGCTCCGTCATATAAATTACCTAAAAATTGAACCGCAGAAATAGAAGATTCATAAACATGATCAAAATTAGGGTCACAACTGAAATTATGGCTATATGAGCACCGGGATTAGGATTATATGAGCAATAAGAACTGAAATTAATGGGGATTAGAATTATACAAGTAATAATAGCTGAAATTAATGGGGATTAGGATTATACGAGCAATAAGAACTGGAATTAACATTAATAGGGTTACGACTTATTGTTCACGGATGTACGAACATAGAACTGGCAGAAGCAAAGCGCGAGTCCTCCGTCACTAATCAATTAGGATTTTTTTGCCGAACCGAGCAAAGGCTTCCCGGCCCCTCTCACATATTGATTTGTGTTTCTTGTTTGCAAAACAAAAGTAAACAAAAAGAAAATTCAATTAGAGGTACAAATAGTCAAAAGGGTACAAGTATAAAAAAAAATTGAGAGGTTGGGGGTAATTAGCGGCAATTCAGGTTAAACCTGATTCAATAAAAAATTTTGAGATAAGTATGTCAATAGTAAATACAATTAAAATAACTATATACATGAACCAAACAGTAAAAAATCAAATTTAACCAAGCAGTAAATAACCATAATTGGTCAAAATGATTTCCAATTAATCTCCAATTTAACAAAAATCAGCTATATGGATCCCTAATTCAGCTCCACTTTGCAAAATTATTCACAACAAACCCTAGATTAGCAATATTAGTCCAAATTCAGCACACAAAAAAAGTGTGCGTTACCTTCATTTGATGAAGTCGCGACCATCGCCATGTATACTGCGACCATGGCCAATTACTTCTCTCTCTCTCCTCTCGAACTACTTTTGATAGGGTCGAGTGAATATCTCTTTGCGTATTTCTTCACCATAGCCAAGAAAACAACGACTGCTTCTGACCTCGCCTCGCCATGACCTAGCCATCTTCTTCTCTTTGATATCAGTTCTTTGTTCCCACGAAGAGGATAAAGATAATGAGGGTTATAATGAGACGGAAAGGAAGTAAACAGATAATTAACCTTGCCGCTCCGTTTATTTTTTTGCACGAATCTTAAAGCAATCTGATGGTAGAAAGATGTTAAGTACCAAAAGGCTGGTACTTTAGCTCCTCTCGATAATATATGTTCTTGTAATATATGTTAGGAAATTTTTAACCGAGTTGGGAAATTTTATACCCGAAATAATCAAGTTTTGAACATAATTCTCAAAATGTCTTTTGCGGGGTACCATACCTCGCCTGGCGGAGAACCAAACTGCGCCTTTTCTTAATTACTGGGCTTGCGTGGTTTAAAAGATAATTAAATTGGGGCGGGGAACCATTCTGCGCCATTCTTAAAGAGGGCGTGGAACCATTGTCCGCCATTTCTAAATAATTATTTAGAAATTTATTCTACTCCAAAAATGTACCCGCCAAATTATCCATTATTTAGTTATTACATTCAATTATGTTAATAATTAAGAAATATAATTAAATATTCATTAAAATTTATTCAAATTTATGAATTCGAACAATTATTAATTACGTATTAAGTTAACAACTAACATATATTGGTTATTATTTTAATTAAATATACTAATTTAGAACATATATCATGTTATGATAAAATTTGGTATTTGTTTCTGAATTTTACCATAACATTATCTATGTTCTAAATTAGTATATTTAATAAAAATAATAACTAGTACATGTTGGATGTTAACTTAATACGTAATTAATAATTATTCGAATACTTAAATTTGAATAAATTTTACTGAATATTTAATTATATATCTTAATTATCAATATAATTGAACGTGATAACTAAATAATGGATAATTCGGCGGGTACATTTTGGAGTACAATAATTTTTTTATATATTTTTTCAAACGTGTCACGTGGTGTGTCAGATATTAAAAAAAATTATTCTACTCCAAAATGTACCTGCCGAATTATCCATTATTTAGTTATTACGTTCAATTATGTTGATAATTAAGAAATATAATTAAATATTCAGTAAAATTTATTCAAATTTATGAATTCGAACAATTATTAATTACGTATTAAGTTAATAACCGACATATATAGGTTATTATTTTAATTAAATATACTAATTTAGAACATATATCATGTTATGATAAAATTTGGTATTTGTTTCTGAATTTTACCATAACATTATCTATGTTCTAAATTGGTATATTTAATTAAATTAATAACTAGTACATGTTGGCTGTTAACTTAATACGTAATTAATAATTATTCGAATACTTAAATTTGAATAAATTTTACTGAATATTTAATTATATATCTTAATTATCAATATAATTGAACGTGATAACTAAATAATGGATAATTCGGTGGATACATTTTGGAGTAGAATAAATTTTTTTTTTTAATATCTGACAAACACCACGTGACACGTTTGAAAAAATATATAAAAAATTTATTCTACTCCAGGAGCCAGGAAAAAGTATAGAATTATACTAATTATAATTATTCAGGTGAGAGATCGGTGCAGGAAAGAATGGGGAATCTTTCAAACGAGAATGGAGGGGGCCGAAAAGGCGTATTACAAAGAAAAAGGAATTACGCCTCCGAATTCTACTAAAGCTAATTAGATTTTATTTTTATTTTATTCTGGTGATAATGTTATTTGTTAGTTATTCTTTTAGGTTTTGGGGGGGAAATCGTAGGCATATTTGTTGTTGTATTCGGTTTCGCTTGTTGATTGACGAGAATTACGGCTAAAAAAAGGAATGATATAATTTTATTGAGTTTGCCTTTTGTTTTGGGGTGAAGTAACAAAACAAAACAATCTCAAAATGCACTCATTGAGTTTTACTAATTTGGCAAGCCATTCCAAGAGGAACCTTATTATCCGAATATTTCCCCGTGACTATTTGATCGAAAATGAATTTATTAGCCGCTTCGGTGAAGTGAATACCGTCCCAACAAACCTTCTTCGACGGCTCGTTGCATGATTTTCCTAATAGTATTTGCGTGTTGTTCACCGTCGTCGTGGCTCCGCATCCCACGTCTTTGTCGTAATTGTATTTTCCTCCGTGTCCGCAACACGATACCAATGGCTCCACAAATCCTAAAAATACATATTAAACGTTATTTAAGTATGATGAAATAACATGATGTTATTTTCGCTTACCGTGATTTTGGGGGTTGAGAAACATTTCGTATTTCAGAGAATAAACATCGACATAAGTGAATGTTGCGGAAGGGAGATCTTTTCTGAGCTGCGAAACGGTTTCTTTTAGCTTCGAATTGAAAAGCTGAGCCACCTCGTTGAATACGGATACGCAACCTACTTGGTCCTTTTTCGCGTACTTAGGAACTCGAACTAAAAGATAGGGGAGACAACCTAAAGGACCCGTGTTGTGGATCCAGAAGTATCGTCCACCTAGATAATGTACGTTCTGCGCAATGAACACGATATTTGTTATGTTATATTATGCAATATAGATTAAATTATATATATTATTATTACCTTGATTACTGAGGACAATTTATCCATGAGATCGGGTATGTATGCTTTAACTTCCTCGGTCGTCATGTTAGCGATATATCCTGACGTGATGTCATTTTGGCCAATATCGAAAGTATAGAGGGCCTTCGAGAAAACATCTTGTGTTGGTAGAATTTGCACATACACCCCTCCTGTCAGTAAAATCAAGCGTCTATACTTGAGTGCTGCGATAAACATTATTTATGAAATTTTAAAGAGAAATTTTTCTTACTCACCATTTTGATAGGCGATTTGAGATCGGTTTATGAACTGGTTGAACTGCCGTGTTTGCAAGTCCAAAGAAAACGGGCTGTACCCGCTTTGAAACAGGGTTGGGTTTAGCCTTCGAATTGTTGAACCGGCAGTGGCAAAATTAGCTCCGTGCGAGAAATTCGTTCCGATCGAATCAAGATATGCGCTCAAGTATGGAAACCCGAGACTATTCGCTGAAGAAAAATGAAAAATAAAAGGAAATATTAATATTTTTATGTGAAATTGGAGCTCAACAAGGGAGGCATGGGTGATGGGCCCTAAGTTTGTGACATGCTAAACAAAAAGCATGGAGCCGAAACTAAAAGCCCCATAACAAATTAACCAGATAAGCTTATTGTTTACTAACAATGTTTTAAATCTCTAAATTAAAGATTTTAGGGTCAATGGGTTCATAACCTAGTAGCTTAATTGTGAGGCACAAAAACCCATGTGTTGTGAGAGATTGTGGGTTCGATCCCCGTTGACATCGATGGATGGAGGACATATGAACATTCTCCATTTATTATCAAAAAAAAAATTTTAGGAATAATATACTTTTATTCTTGGACTTTTTAATGTTTTAGTTGAGTAATTGGAAAGTGTATGCATTGTTGTGACATTGTTAATGCTAATATTCTGTTTCAAAAAAAAAAATTCTAATATTGTTGTAAGAATCCAAAGGTTGTCAATGGGCCCATAGCCTAGTTGGTGAAGTGTGAGGCACAAAAATTCATGTGTTATGAGAGGTTGTGAGTTCGATTTCCATTGACATCAATGGATGGAGGACATATGAGAATTCTCCATTTATTCAAAAAAAAAAAAAAAAAAAAAAAGAATCCAAAGGTTTGCAAGCCTTTTACATGTTCGATTCTATTTTAGTGGCATCTTACCTACCCTATCTCAAAAAATAAGAATATGATTTTACCAGATATTTTTGTCAAAAATCCCTGTCTACTCAAATTTATGAGAAAAACTCTTCTAAAATAGTACCAAAAAATTTTAAGCCGATTTATTTGTAGTGATGTAATTTATGCATATTTTTAACTTTATGTAATTTGACTTTGTATAATAGAGTACGGGTATTTTTTGCACAACAACAAAACAAAACAAACAAACAAAAAAAAAATTTAATATAATTCAATATTTATATTTTATTATTTTTCTTAGAAAACTCAGTCAAGATATAGAAAATTTCAATAAATATCCTCATTCGCAGGGCCGGCCCAACAAGGTAGGCGGACTCGGCCAGCGCCGAGAGCCCAAAAATTCGGAAGGCCTACGTATATATATACTATACAGTGTAATACTATTGAGTAAAATAAGTACTTTAGGCAATTTCTGCCGTGTAACATACCCAGATAAAATTTTCTTTATATCATTTCTTCACTTTTTTTTTTCCATGTTTAATTTGATTCATTTCCTTGTTTATATGCATGATATTCGTGATTACCATCTAATTCCAATCATTTCTGCTTTTGAATCATTTCCATTCTCTAATTTCTTCAAAACCTGCAACATATCTTTCAAAAACAAATCGGCAAGACTGCAAAAAATCTGCATGACATTTCTTTCAAAATAATTTTGATTCTACAAAAAATTATCTAGGAGACCCCCTTCGAAATTTCTCCAACAACTCTACAACAAATATACAACAGATTTCTTCAAAAATAATTTCGATTCTCCAACAAATCTTCCTGCAAGAGATCCTTTTGAAAGGTTTACTTCGACGATTATCGCATTAGTTTGAAGATTTCTTAAGGTATGCATCTTTCTTGCGCTCCCTTGTTGACTGACCGATGTGATTTCTCCAATTATTGGAACTTGGCCGATATGATTTCTCCAATTATTGGAACTAATTTTATTGCATTCAATTATCACATAAACTTGAAGCACGAATTTGATTATTATCGTACCCGTGTGACAATTTCTTTATATTCTACTATCTCCAATTATCGCAGATTTTCTTATATGTTAATTGATCATTTTTTCCATTCATCATTTTTCAAGTCTTTTATGTGACTTAAAATGACAATTTGATCTTAGTTTGACAATTTTACTAAGCAGGTCAGATTTTGATCTCAATTTCCTTGTAGGTTAATATCTTATTTTATTCTCTCCAAGTATTTTTAATTTGACATTTTGACATCGCAAAATTAAAATTGTCAAACCGACAAAACAAATCTGATTTTGATTAAAGACTCGGCAAATCGACAATCGGTACAACCGATTCATTTACATACTCTTCTCGAGATAGATTAAATGATTTGGCAATAATATCTATTGAACATGATATATTATCAAATATTAAGTGTAAAACATTGATTGACGACTTTGCGTCAAAAACACAAGAACACAATTAATATGATTAACTCATGTATTTTCATTGCTTAGTTTTGCTCGAAATATACTCTTTTGTATCGAATATTGATTTGGATAATGGTATTATTTTTAATGCGGTGTGCTTCTCGAATGATATTTTATTTTGACAATTTATAAGAATTTTTATGTAGTTTCATAAATAGTATAAAAATAATATTTTGTTAGATTACATGAAGTAAAGAAAAGATTTTTTTTATTTTTGCCGAGAGCCTTCCGAAATCTTGAGCCGCCCTGCTCATTCGCAAGAGACTGTGGATACTTTTCTTATGTTATTATTAAAATAAAAATAAAAAAATATTATAATAATTAAAATAAACTAGGATGAAAAATAATAGAGGCAAAATTTCTTGAATAGAGAAGTCTATAAAATTATATCAATCTTTTGAGGTTGTGGATACTGACCTAAGAAGTCGATGACAAGCCGGCCATCGCAATATCTCCCTGAGGGCCTCCCAAAGAAGGTCTCGCCATTGGGGGGAGGCACGGGGCCAAAAGCCGCAGAGAGCCCACCTGTGTCGGAATTGGAGTCTCCGAAGTTGAAGACCGCGGGGAAGTCGCAAGAAGAAGATGCCAAATGGAGGTTTATTGTTAGAATGATGGTTAGTGTGAGTGTGAGAAAACTTGGATGAAAAGCCATGGAGAGAGAGAGAGAGGAGATCAGAACTTGATGAGAGTGATGAGGATAGTGTGGGGTAGGAGAATATATATGAGGAAGTGGGGTTACCAGTTAGTTTTTTTTTTTTTTTGAAAAAAGGCCCGTGGGTTACCAGTTAGGTTAGGCATCTCTATACCAAAATTAGAAGGGTTATTGTGTTTTTTTAATCAGAAAAGAAAAAGAATTTTAGATTAAAAGGGGCATTTTGGGTAAAAATTAGAATTTTGATGCAATGAAGTTGATGAACATTATCCAAATGACAAATGACAAATGAGTTATGGATCACTAGATCAATTTTCATGAATACTAATGGATTAAATAATGGATATGACTTGTGAGGTGATTGTTTTTTTGAAATAATGGATATGACTTGTGAGGTGATTGTTTTTTTGAAATAATGGATATGACTTGTGAGGTGATTGTTTTTTTGAAATAATGGATATGACTTGTGAGGTGATTGTTTTTTTGAAATAATGGATATGACTTGTGAGGTGATTGTTTTTTTTGAAGAAATTTGGAAAGGGCTCGGTGGGTCCCTCATCCAAAACATTTTCATTAATTAAATTTATAACGTTATTTACAAAAATTACACTTACTTCCCTCCATTTCTTTTTGATTCCTAGATATAAAAATTTATCATGGGCCTGTGGGCTTTTCTTTTTGATATCTATTCATCAAAATTGTTATTATCCATTTTTGTTCTCAATCCCATTCTTCCCGTATCTCAAGTTTTTTTTTTTTTTGAAAGAAGTATCTCAAGTCATATATGCTTCTTTCTCTTTTTGATATCTATTCATCAGAGTTGTTATTATCCATTTTTGTTCTCAATCCCATTCTTTCCATATCTCAAGCTATATATACTTCTTTCTCTTTTTGACCTAGATGCGCTCACTCCATCGTCCTCCATCTTCTCGTTCTTCGTTCTTCCTCCTGCCACGGCCAAGCTTGACCAGGTTCGAAGTTTGATTCTAACTCTATCTCTTCAATCAATTCTTCTCCTTCCCTCATATCGGTTGTAAAAGCCCTTCTACAAATCTCTCTCCAAGTCACGAATATGGCTACGGCGAATAGAGCTTTGTCTTCCTTGCATCCATCTTCTACGAATAGCGAGTCGAACATTTCTTCTGTGGATTTTGTGGACCTCTCTCTTCGATTGAGCTTCAGCTTGATGCCATCCCAATGCTTGCGGGCAAAATCACACTCCCCCATCAGGTGGCTCACCGTTTCTTCCGCCCGCTTACACAAATAGCATCGATTCACTATCGGTAAGCCTTTCTTCTTCAGATTGTCCTGTGTTAATATTTTTCCTTGCCCTGCTAGCCAATAGTGTACCTGGATTCACAACGGTATTTTGAGGCTCCACACATTCTTGAGCTTGCTCTCAACGTAGACTCCTTTAGTGAGGATGTTATAGACGCTTTTACTGGTAAATTCGCCTTTCTCTCCCCCATTTCCATTTAATCTTGTCACTTGTGACTTGTGAGGTGATTGTGAAATAGTTTTCTCTGTAAAATGAGATAATTGGTTAAAGAAAAACCTATATATAGAAATTTTCTTAAATATATTAATTAATCATTGTATTATTTTGCATGTTTGTTATATATTTATATATGTTATTTTTTTTCAGAAACGGGTGGTGCCTACAACAATTAAAAAAATAACGGTTAAGTGTTAACAATACCATCATAATCTTGCAAATGACTTCGTACCAACTCATTCGTAATTTTGCAAATGGCTCAATAAAAATTTATTGCGTTCAAATTAGTCTTATTTATAATCAACAAATTGGCTAGTCATTATGAAAAATGGCCTTCAAATTTTTAATCAATAAAGAATTAGCACCTATCAATGTCCAATAAGGAGAAACAGTGAAAATACCAAAATAATGATATATGTTTGTGTTGCAAGGAGAATTAGCACCTATCAATTTGGGCTGTTAAGTTTGAGGTCACGAGATGGGCAATTTGTAAGGTGGAGACAAACGGCTACAAAGCTTCCAGCCTGATAAGCTCAATTTTGCAATTTGTCTTCGTCTCAGGCTCGGCCCAATCATAATATAAAGTCAATTGATTATTTTTATTTTCTCATTTTGTTTAATTCTTTAAATACATAATTTTATATAATTTTATTCTCTTATAAGTTATAAGTTCTTGTATAGTATTTAATGATAGTATATACTAGTGAGGGTAACTTGGTCGTCGACTCGTCATAGATAATGTAGAGAGAGAATTATAGGCCTGCTACTGCTAGTTGTTGACTTGTTGTATATAATAATAATTTTCTTCTATTTTTTCTTGAATTATTATTCATTTATTTCCCATTTATTTGTATATCAAAAATAAGGAAAGAATGATAGTTTGAAGATATTTTAAGGTATACGAATGGTATTTTGTACATATTTATTGTGTGAATACTTATAAACATTCCTGATTTCATTTCTGAGATTTTATTGTAAACTTGATTTTTTGTTATTTTGATTATTTTTAGCTAACAAGACCACAATATTATTGGTACAAAGTAATGATCAACTCATTGAATTTTACTTTGGCAACAAGCCATTCTAAGAGGAATCTTATTATCCGAATATTTCCCTTGGACAATTTGATCAAAAATGAATTTATTAGCAGCTTCGGTGTAATGAACTCCATCCCAACAAACCTTCTTCAATGGCTCATCACATGAGTTTCCTATTATTACTTGTGTATTATTCACTGCCATTGTGCTCCCACACCCCACATCTTTGTCATAATTATATTTGCCTCCATGTCCACAACAAGATACCAATGGCTCCACAAACCCTAAAAATATAAATCAAACACTACTTGTTAATTACACTATTACATCTATTATATGCCTAATAAGAACATATTTACCCCCTCCAAAATTTTAAAATATTAGGCCAAATTTCATACCTACCCCTACAAAACCTCACAATTTCACGTATACCCTTGCAAAACGTGAAATATCATGAATATCCCTACAAAATTACTAAAATTTCACGAATACCTTTTTTGTTAAATTTTGATTAACTATCTGCTAAGATTATCCCTAATTTATGCTTTTTCAATTTTTTCGACATAAAATTTATTGCTTATTTACACAGGGGTTAAAATCGGAAAAGCAAAATTTAGCGGTTATCTTAGCGTATAGTAAACAGAAATCTAACAAAAATGGCAGCCATGAAATTATAATAATTTTGTAGAGATTCATGATATTTCACGTTTTGCAAGGATATACGTAAAATTATGGAGATTTGTAAGGGTGCATATGAAATTTGGCCACTATTAGGCCAAAGCCTTCTAGAAATAAAAATATCAAATTCATATTTAACCCTTCAAAATTTGCAAGGAAAATCCCCCCTATTATTTGTTACTATAATTGAACATTATTTAAGTATTATGAATTTCACTTACCGTGTTTTTGGGGGTTTAGAAACATTTTGTATTTCAAAGAATAAACATCGACATAAGTTAATGCTGCGGAAGGGAGTTCTTTTCTGAGCTGCGAAACGGTTTCTTTTAGCTTCGAATTGAAAAGCTGAGCCACCTCGTTGAAAACGCATCCGCAACCTACATGGTCCTTTTGAACCGCGTACTCGGGAACTCGAACCAAAAGATAAGGGAGACATCCTAAAGGACCTGTATTGTGGATCCAAAAGTATCTTCCACCTAAATAATATACGATCTGCGCAATTGAACACGATATTTTTTATGTTATACTGTGTAATGTAGATGAAATTCTATTTAAATTCCTTCTATTTTATAACCTTAATTAACGAGGAGAATTTTTCCAATATATCTGGTATACATGCTTTAACTTCCTCAATCGTCATGTTAAAGAAAAATCCTGAAGTGACGTCATTTTGGCCAATATCGAAAGTATAGAGGGCCTTCGAGAAAACATCTTTTGTTGGTAGAATTTGTGCATACACCCCTCCTGTCAATATAATTAAGTGTGTTTATTTGCGTGCTGCGATAAACATAATAAACATTATTTGTGAAATTTTAAAAAGATTTTGTTGTTGTTGTTGACCCTTTCGATAAGCGAGTTGAGATCTGTGTATGAACTGGTTGAACTGCCAAGTTTGTACGTCCAAAGAGAAAGGGCTGAACCCGCTTTGAAAGAAGGTTAGATTTTCCTTTCTAATTGTTGATCCGGCAGTGGCGAAATTAGCTCCATGTGAGAAATTCGTTCCAATTGAATCAAGGTATGCGCTCAAGTAAGGAAGTCCGAGACTGTTCGCTGACGAAACATGAAATACAGAAGAAAAATAGCTCAATTAATTTCCTTTAGTTAGAAGTTATTTTTTTTGATGTGAAACATGAATATTATTGGTATCATTTTTTTATTTGTGATACCAATGAAATTTGATATATTGTGTTAATCATTTTACCACTAGATAGATCATTGGTTTTAGTTAGAAGTTATTAAATTATGATTTATGTGAATTGGAGTTCAAAAAGGTGGTATAGGTAGGGATGTCTATTGTTCGGATCCCGTTTAGATAGTTGTCATATCAGATCCGCGCAACTACTATTTTTCGGATTGGAAACTATCCGGATCCAAGATCTAGATATAGTTCATATATTAAACGAATACGATTTGAATGTTGTCGGATACACATAAAGATAGTGATTTATTTTTGGTACTAAAATGGATACTCTGATATAATAATGTAATATATATATTTTCTTATATATACATAATTTGAGACATAAATATTTTATCATAGTATATTTAATCATAATTTTTTGGTCGTCGGTTCTAATCATTAATTTATTGATATTGTTGTGGACTAATGTGATTCATACGGTTTTAATTGTAATTTACACGTGATTATCGCTATTGCACACTATAACGATGATATAGTGTCGTTATTTAGTAGATTGCAGTTTTACATTTCATAAATATTTTTCGTTATTTACGTTATAGCAGCCTCGTTATATGTCATTTATAATATATACAAATTGGGTGGCGGTATTGCAAAAGTTAACATTGATGAATTAAAGGGTTATCAATTTCTTTTTATCAAATAACCAATATATCCCTATTTATTATAGTTATCTATTATTGTTTCTTTCTTTCATAAATCATGCAAAAATATTTTTTCTAATATTACGAATAAGCAAATCAAACCAATATACATGAATTTTCATATGTACATATATATAAATATATATTTTTGAAGGAATTCATATGTATATATAGCATGTTACAATTTGAGTGAATTTTTATGATAACCAAAATTGAAGACAATATTTTTTATATATGAAATATTTTGTTTGCGCAATATTTGAAAGGTACCATTACAGATGAATGTAACAAATATTAATAATCATAAATATGAGTATAATGATCATCTCGTAAAAAAATTGAAATCATTTTTAATTAAATCATGTTAGTTCTCGCAATAACATCATCTTAAATTTAATATCCATATTCAAATCCGAAAAAACAACCGAATTCGAATAATACTTAATCTAGACTCGACACCTAGAATTTTTATCTAAATTTGCATCTCGAAATCCACTCAAGTCAAGTCATACAAAAATTAAAGACCATATCTATTTTAGCTTATAATTATGTTGTGTTTTTTTCTTACTAAATTAGACAGGAAGTAATCAGTTCTTTCTTAATATGCTTTTGATTTGATTTGTTGTGTGCTTAACTTGCTGAAAGTGGAATCTCCTTTCCCACAGTATTCTCAACGATTTTCTAGTCTTTTAGGGAAATTATATTCTTCCCCAAATTGCACCGAAACATCCACAATTTTCTAATTAACCCACTTAATTAACATGATAATTAACAAGGAACACATAATTAATAATTTTAAAATATTAATTAAAAACTATTAGTTCGAATAAATATTAATCAGTAATTATTAATATTAATTATTATAATAATTAAGTGGATTAATTAAGATACAAGGATGTTTCGTTGAAATCTAGGGGCACCATATATGCCCTCTTTGTGTAACGTGGCAAGAATATAACATGCACAGAGATTAAGGGACAAGTATTCAAAGCGTATAGGAAAAGAGAAACAACGATCAATAAACCAAAAGAAGTTACATTTGTTAGGTAAAGATAGGATGAAAAATTTAATAATATATTAAATAAACTAGGATATTTATTTGAGGCAAAAATTTGAGCCTAGCTTATCGATTAGAAAAGTGTATAAAATTATATCAATCTTTTGAGGTTTGTGGATCATCAGTACTAACCTATGAAGTCAATAACAAGGCGACCATCGCAATATCTCCCCGAGGGCCTTCCAAAGAAGGTCTCGCCATTGGGGGGAGGTGCGGCGCCAAAAGCCGCAGAGAGGCCCCCGGTATCAGAATTGGAGTCCCCGAAGTTGAAGATCGCGGGGAAGTCGCAAGAAGAAGACGCCAAATGGAGGTTTATTGTTAGAATGATGGTTAGGGTGAGTGTGAGGAGAAAACTTGGATGAGAAGCCATGGCAAGAGAGAGAGAGAGAGAGAGAGAGAGAGAGAGAGAGTGGGTGTGTGGGTAGGAGATTGAGAATATATACGAGGGAAGCGGGGGTTACTAGTTAGGCCTCAATGGCTCTGGACCAAAATTAGAAGGGATCTTTTGATCTTTTTAATCAGAAAGAATTTTAGATTAAAAAGGGGAATTTTGGTTTTTATATTCGAATTTTGATTTAGTGAAGTTTCCATTAAATTAAAAATTGTATATAATTTTTTTTTTTTTAATCTATCTTACATTTTAGACATACTTCAAGACAAGATATTTCTAGAATACAAATATGATATAAATGAGCTACTTTTTCACTATACGACGGTACATTATATATTTCGAATTATTATTATTATTATTATTATTATTATTATTATTGTTGTTGTGGTGTGTCAATAATACGATATATAATACGTTCGTGTACAATTCGAGGCAACCGATTTTCAAATCGATGAAATATTCAATCAAGTAAAACAGAGTGCGTTAGTAATTCGTCAATTCAGTTGTTCGTGTATATTTAGGCTCATTTTACATAATAAGTATAATATAGTTTGATATATAAATGTATATAAATATGAATATTAAATATGAGATTTATTCACTTGAAATGTTCGTCTATAGTGATGACAACTTTACATTTTACTTGATTGCTAGAATCTATTTTTTTAATTCAAATATTAAATACGAGATTATAATCTTGAGTGAAAAAGCCAGACAAAATTATTGTAATTTTTTTTTAATTCGTGGATAGTGCCAGGCGTGGATATGCAATGAAAGATCAAAATGGTATTTTGATTGTTCATCATATTGCGAGTATGTTTAATTGTAGTTCTTTTAAGAGTTTTAGTTCAATTGATTCAATAAAATAAAATTTAATTAGATGTAGTATTTTTCTTTTGCCGTGTCTAAAAATTACTCGAATCATTTATGCATGTACGTGAATGGAATTCCATATAATTATCATGGTCGTGTTTTCGAGATGAGGTTATATTTCGTATTGAACTTGGTCGAATTATACAATGACAAACGAACGTCATTTTTTTTTTGCGTATAATACAAATAACGTACAATTTTTGTGTGTGTATATAAGTCATGTGCACGACCCATTACAGTCAAATCCACAAGTCATATGCACATGTTCATATTTTTTGGGAAATAAGGAGTATTAGCTTTATCCCCGTGCTATTGCGCGGGATGTTTTTTATATAATTATTTAAATAAAATTAACGCGTATGCGAATTAAAGCGCATGCGTTTGAACTAAATTAATTTAATCATGATATATTTGCAAATATCATGATGTCAATAGATGCATAAGGTTCATGAAATTAGTCTATTACGGATATTATTTTCTAATATAATTTGTATAAATAGCATTTGTTCAGGTGATTCTAAAATCGATTAATATAATCAGAACATATTCGCAAATTTTAATATGTATGTAAAATAGGAAAAAAAGACCAAATGTAAAAAAGGACCAAAATGTAAAATAAGAAAAAAGGATCAAAATGTAAAAAAAGATCGAAATGTAAATAAAAAAGGATCAAAATGTAAATAAAAAGGACCAAAATGTAAATTAAAACTAAAAAGGACCAAAGGGCCAAAATATAAAATAAGAAAAATGATCAAAATGTAAAAAAAGACCGAAATGTAAATAAAAAGGATCAAAATGTAAATAAAAGGATCAAAATGTAAATTAAAACTAAAAAGGACCAAAATGTAAATAAAAAGGACCAAAATATAAATTAAGGACCGAAATATAAATAAAAAAATACCAAAATGTAAATAAAAATGATCAAAATATAAATTAAAACTAAAAAGGACCAAAATGTAAATAAAAAGGACCAAAATATAAATTAAAAAAAAAATTTATACAAAAGCCCTTGATGACGCGGAGTCTTAGAATTGCAAGAAATTTGTTTGATTTATCATGATGTCAATAGATGTATAAGGTTCATGAAATTAGTCTATTACGGATATTATTTTCTAATATAATTTGTATAAATAGCATTTGTTCCAGTGATTCTAAAATCGATTAATATAATCATGACATATTTGCAAATTTTAATATGTATGTAAAATAAGAAAAAAACACCAAATGTAAAAAAAGACCAAAATGTAAAATAAGAAAAAAATGATCAAAATGTAAAAAAGAATCGAAATGTAAATAAAAAAGGATCAAAATGTAAATAAAAAGAACAAAAATGTAAATTAAAACTAAAGTTTCTCGGTGTGTCAAGTAGGATTTCTTCTTGTGCATACAAGGTATCTGTTATATTGCCTCAACAAGATAATTTTTGTATCTAAAATAATGCATACAAGGTGTTTGTTCTAATGTCCCGTTATTTATAAAACCAGGATATTTCCCTTCCTCCCTCTCTCTCTGTTTCTCTCGATCTCGCAACCAATGTCGGAAGAAAATGAAGAGAAGTGCTGTTTTTTGGAGCCATGAAATCCAGGTCTGGTGATAGGGATGAGATTGCTTGGTAAGTGATCGAGTTTCAAAGAGAAAAAAGAGAGGGTCGTGGGGGACTGGAGGAAGCACAAAACATTTCTTCAACACCCTCTGTATCTCTACCCCCATCCTTGGCCATTCCTATTTGGCACCCTCGATCATCTCCGTTTAGGCAGTGACAGTGTAAGGTAAGTATCGACTCATCTTTTTTTGCAGAGGCTTACAGTTCTTGCTTCTAATTATACAAATCATCTCGTATGTCCGTCTCGGGTTCGTGAATTTGCAAGCTAAATGAGATTATACAAGAACTCAGGTCGGATGTACTCTTTCTAAATATGGGCTTGTAAGAGGTGCCATATGCGACTGTGATTGCGACTTGGAGTTGTGGTTTTGTAAGCTCGCACATCAGAAAGTGAGACGCGGATGCACGCTCCTATCAAATCCTAAATTCTTTCGACACATCGAGCCACCGTCAAAATCCTATCTTTGGAGTTTCGAGTCTCGACGGATCGAACCGTCATATCATCCACCAGCAAGTAAGTTCTTCATTTTCTTAATCGAAATTTACCTTGTAGTCCATACTATCATAATTGAAATCTTGCTCGATTCGACTTCTTTGTTATTACCATTCTCACAGTGGATCTGTTTCCCAGATCTCGACGAAGCCACTGTCAGTGACGAAGCGCATCGGCGACGAAGCGAATCACGATGCCTGAGCAGCGATAGAGCCCTTCTCTCAATGTCTAATTCAACTGCTTTGAACGACAAAACCCTAAATCGACGAGTTCAAGGGACACGACTATGTGTTGCCGCATTCCCTTCTTTTATTTGCCGGTACATTATGTTGACTGGTACGGTAGTACTGATACCATTATTTGGCTCAGATGAACGTACCAGTAATACTGGCTTGTACTTTTTATAAAATAAAACAATTTACTTAGGTTAACCTTTACTTATTCTTGCAATTTACTTATGTTGTTTTTTTATTTATTTGTTTTGCGTCTTAGGTATTGTCGGATTTAAATTTCAGTTGTGCGATATAAGTTACGTGAAAAGAATTTGCTCAACACATTTATATCATGAGGTTTATATATTTTTCTATATCCAAAATTAACCAATTATTCTCTATTATAATAATATTTTATGTTTATATATGCAGAATATTGCCTAACAAAAACATGCAATTTACTGTTGGTGCGTCTTATAAGGTCCAATAATAATTAAAATTATTATTACCATTATTTTTTTTTATTTTAGAGAAATTTTTAGAAATCCTCATGCTACCACTGACTTTTAGAGGACCCAAAGAATCAAATTTTGTAAATATCCACAACATAATCCTACTATAAATTTTACAACTAAATCTTTTCTTTTTACGATTCATAAACTTGTGAACATTCTTTTTTCCAAACAGATTTATAACTTGGGAAATATATATGTATGATTATTTTCATAAAAGATATATGATGGTTTATTGAAATATTTAGGGCTAGACAAATATATATGATTTAGGGTAAGTGATAATTTTTTTTTTTTTTTGTTATGTTGTTTTTCCACAAGTCAATTCACCCAACGAGTACTTTCATTTATACTTCATATTTTATTTATTGATGTCAGCTTCAGCATGGCATGGAAACCATGGCAGTGTGTAGAGCTTGAATTTTTGAACTTTGTGTCATTTTCATTGATATAAGAAAAAGAAAAAAATCACCTCGTAATATTCAATGTACTATGTGACGTGTGATGTGTAATATAATGTTTATGATGATTTGTTATTTTATAAACATAACAATTATTGCATCAGATCAAAATATATGTTATCTTTGTAACATTCTTTTTTCCAATTAAAGCATATTGAATAATAGATAAAAAATTCCGCAAGCGAAATGCGGATAATTTCTAAAGTATTTGTAATTTACCAATTTTTCCAGAAAAATCATCATTTTATATTAATTAGGGTTTTATTTTTTCATTTTTTATTATTTAGAGATTTACACAGCATTTGTAATTTAAATGATCTGAATGTATGCTATTATGGAGAATTGTCTTGTCGTATGATGTTGTTATGGATGTGTGCTAAAATTTATGAATAATAAAACTTTTTTTGGTTTGTTGGAAGTTTCTTTACAAGCTAATTGATAGTAGGCTTGTTGAATTAAGATTTACCTAAGATTGTTTCGACTTGTGTATTTGTAATTTTGTTAGGTGAAATTGTTAATTTCTGGTACCAAATCAAACATATTTACATCATGATGGTACTAAATCAATCATATTAAATATCATGAGATGATGTTATAAATACACAATATAATTGTACAAAATAGTTCAAAGCAAAGACGTGATTAAATACTTCTTTTATTTTTTTAAAACCTAACATAAAATGATAATATAATAAATATAACAATATGATAAAAGGAAATTCTTTGAAAATAGTTTGTCAAAAAAATTATGAAATAATTTTAAGGGTGTATTTATTTTTGGAGGACAGAGACAAATTAGATGTATATTATGAGTCCTTTCTTGCATCAATCATCATTGCATCAAGTAAATAACGTCCAATTTTAGCCATACATTTAAAAAATTAAAAGTAAAATAAAAATTAACATAGTTTAAGGAAATTGTTTAAAAATTTGTCATACAAACAATTACATAAAATATGAACTTAAAACAATCATTCAATCGATGAATACTATCAAACTATATAATAACATGTTATAATTAAATGATAAATAAATAATTATACAAAAATAGAATATTAAACATAAAATTGATTGATCACCTGAAAACACATCACAAATCAAGTGATTAATAGATATAATAATATGCTTTAAATAGAGGTTCACAAATAGATGAAAAATAAGAATTTGCATATCGTTTCAAAAACAAAAAAAAAACACTTTAGCTTAATTTAGGGCTTACAGATTTAACCCAACACAGATTTCTCGTAGAAACACCACGTGGCTAGTATATCATCCCCTAGTCTTGCGCGCTCTTTGAGCTCGCCATTTTTGCTGAAGGTATTCTCTCTCTCTCTCTCGTCTTCTCTTCTTCATCTCCTTCGTGCTGCACCTGTAACTTCCTTTCCATCTCGGACTCAACTACAGGTACATTATCCCAGTCCTTTGAATCGCTGTAATTTGATCCTTTTTTTTTTATGATTCACCATATAAAATCGCATCGTTTAGTGTGATTAGCTGTGTGATAATTTTCTGATTCGTTTGATCCGAGTCACGATCTTAGAATTCTTACAATGTGATCTAATTTTCGGATGAATATCTGGTAATCTGGATTCAAAAGTATGCGTTTAGAATTTTAGATGTAATATTGTCATTTATCTGTTTCGAATTCGGATTGCTTACGATCTGTTTGATGATACAATCCGTACAGTTTTTGCACTAATTACTTACAATCTGACAATTAAATTGCGTTTATTACTAAAAGAATACATCGTTTCTCTTTCAGAGTGAATTATTCGATTTCGATTTTGATTTTTCGATTTTTCGAACATGGAAGACATGGCACAACTCGAAAGAACCATCTCGCAGCAGCTAAACTACTACAATTCTCTCTCTAGAACCCAAGAAAACAAAAACGAATACGCAATCTACCAAGTCCCAAATCACATTCGCCAGTCTCAAACGAACGCATACGAGCCGATGGTTCTCTCGATCGGTCCATTCCACCACGACGCACCAGTTCTATCTCAAATGGAGAAGGCCAAGTGGAACTGCTTGAGACACATTCTCAGACTCAACAAAGAAAAAGAATTAGCAGACTATTTAAACGCTGTTGGATCTGTAGAGCAAGAAGCCAGAAGATTTTACCGTCGCAAAATAAGCATGGAAACCCACGAATTTCTACAAATGCTTTTACTCGATGGATGTTTCGTACTCGTTTCTCTTTACGGCACTAATGATTTCGCAGAGAAAAAATCTGGAGAAAAGGGAAAAAGTTTAAAAACCAGAAAGGACGAAAAGAAATCTTCCGTTGTGGATAATCATGCGATCGATTATGTGGCGAAAAACTCGGTTCTTGAATTGGAAAAGAGTTTAACCAATCGATCTAAATATCCAATTGATTTTAATGCTCATGGGCTCTACAACTGTGTTCTCCATGACCTTCTTTTACTAGAAAACCAAATCCCGCTTTTTGTAGTCAAGAAAATATATGGAGTTTTGTCATGTGAAGAAGAAGAAAAGAAAGAGCCGATGTCTTTTATAACCGGTATTGTCGAATACATGGAAAAGCAAATGCTTCTAGAATTCCCAATCTGGATTCCAGAATCCCAGAAACCGAAGGATTTCTATCATTTGCTCCATTTGTGTCACATGTATTTCAAACCTTCTAAAAAACCACAAGAAAACCAATCCATTTCCATTCCTTCTCGATTCTTCAATCTTTTTCGAAAAGGGACAAAAGAGAGAAAACCATTGCTCCATCAACAGCCAATTAGATGGCGCCGAGCGGTGGAGTACTACGAATCGGGAATTGAATTCCGGGTTAAAGAATCTAGGAAAGAGAATCCTCACGGCCTACTAGACGTCACTTTCAAAAACGGGGTGATGGAAATCCCGCATATACCCCTGGACGAAACCATAGGCCAACTATTCAGAAACCTGATCGCATTAGAACAAACTTCGTCCGAATTTGGAAACGATTTTTGCGCGTATATAATCCTAATGTCTCAATTGGCGAGCGTGTCTGACGACGTGGGCTTCATAAGCGAGAGAAAAATAATCCACCACATGTTAGAAAGCGATGACGAGGCGGCGAATTTGCTCGCGGATTTGGGGAAGGATTTGGTGTTTGATTTCAAGAGCGAGTATTATCTCAAAACGACTTTGCACGAAATGGAGAGGTATTACGAGTGTAGGAGACGCAAGTGGATCGCTTGGTTATGGCATAAGCAATTTAATAATCCTTGGATGGGAGTTATGAAAATTGGCGGTATTATCGTCATTATATGCACATTGATTTCCACGGTCTTGCCCGTTATGGCTTTTGTTAGACCGAATGAGGTTAAGTTAATTACCATGAATTAAATTAATTAATCATGGCAGGTAAATGTAAATAAATAAATAAAGCGAGCGAGTGAGTGAGAGGTTATTAAAAATGATATTTTTATTTCCGAATTGTCAAATATTTATGACAAATACATTCGATTTAAGAGGTTCAAACATTTTCATTCATTGCCGAGGGGTCGTACCAAGGTGGAATGAAGAAACCCTTCTTATCACCAGCCCAATTATTCTTCTCTTCTCCGACAATTTTACCCTCGTTACTCGATCCTGCAATTAACATAGTATATTAATCATTATTAATTTGAAAAGCATGTTAACTAGCGACGAATAATTCGTACCCTTAATGTTGGGTGACATCGTTGTTCCATCATTGATCGTTGCCATTGAAGGGATGAGTTCTTGACTGGTCACGAGCAAGACGATTGCGAGGGTAAAGAAGACTTTCGCAGTCATTTCTAAGTATATTTTATTATTTTGTAAATCTTTAATTATTAATCACATACTTATAATTGTTGGGAGCAAACAATATATCTTATAGGGTTGGCTATCAATATCTTTTAGGATGATAAACCCTCTCTCACTTCACTTTTTTACATATCTTATACAAATGGGCTTAGTTGGCGAAATGAAATATCGTGTGAATCACAAAACAAGATATCTCATACAAATTTGTTTCTGATATTGACAAAACAATTCTCGCTCTATATATACAACTATTTTGGTCCCTTTCTACGCACTCTGATAATCCTCTTCGGTAGTGGAATCAGACTGGAGAGAAAGAGAAGGCAACCAGATTTCGATCCGGGTCCCGCCCGTACCGAAACCCGCATCGACCTTACGAGGCGAAACGACTCTGACAAAACACCCAAAACTCTCTAGAAGTTCTCGCGCGATCGTCAGACCCGCTATGAAATTCCACGCCATGTTATCATCCACCATTCCTTCCCCTAACAATTCCGTCCCAAACGGCGCCAACGAATGCATCTGCGTCTACACACACAAATAATTACTTAATTAATTAATTAATCAGTTAGTTAGATGATCACATCAGCATTCTAATTAATTCTTGTCACGCTTAGTTACATGATGTCATGATGACATCAACATCATAACTAATTCTCGTTAAAGTTAGTTTCATGACCGTCGTAACAAACGGTTAGTTACATGATGTCATGATGACATCACCGTCGTAACTAATTCTTGTTACGATTAGTTACATGATGTCATGATGACATCACCGTCGTAACTAATTCTTGTTACCGTTAGTTACATGATGTCATGATGACATCACCGTCGTAACTAATTCTTGATACGATTAATTACATGATGTCATGATGACATCACCGTCGTAACTAATTCTGGTTACGGTTAGTCACATGATGTCATGATGACATCACCGTCGTAAGTAATTCTTGTTACGGTTAGTTACATGATGTCATGATGACATCACCATCGTAACTAATTCTTGTTACGGTTAGTTACATGATGTCATGATGATATCACCGTCGTAACTGATTCCTGTTACGGTTAGTCACATGATGTCATGATAACATCAGCAGAGTAACTAATTCTTGTTACGGTTAGTTACATGATGTCACGATGACATCAGCGTCATAACTAATTTTCATTACCATGTACTGCATGTCGGGGCCGTCATCGTCGATGACGACGAGAGCACCGCCAGCTGGCGCACCGCCGGCATAAATCTGAACTCTTCCATTGACACGTGTTCTCAAAAGCGCGCCTTCAATTAAATTACTCAACGCTTGTCTCAACGCGGATTCTTCGACCGAAACTCGTAGAATCTCGTTCGATTTGCAGCTCAATTCGAGGATTCTTTTTTGTTTGTACGCTAAAGGAATTGCGGCTTCGACTAAGTCTTGGAGAATTTGGCTCACATCACATGGTCTTCCTAACAAAAATAAAAGTTAGGGGTATTTTCGGAAAAAAAATGTTTTTGATAGTACCTAGTGTTGTTTTGTTGGAGAGGGACGAGAAAAAGTGGAGGCATGGGTAATTCGATATCTTTCTTATCGAAATCGAATTTGATTAGCGAATTTGAGTTTGAGTCGTTTGAAGTTAAATTAGGGAGAAAAGGAGTTGAAGAAGGATTCGAGGATCCACTTGTGATTTTCTTCATCGTGTCTTCGTTGTATCGAACTATATTAGCCTGAAATAATACATAAAAATTACATACATAAAAAATATACAATTAATGAAATGAAATGAAATAAATAGTTTTTACTTTGGTGAGATACACAGCTTCTTGGATTTGTTGTAAAGTGTCTTTCATGTGATCGCCTTGAATATGTATACCTTCTATTATATCATAAGGTATCTATAATGAATAAACATACATATAAAGCTTAACTTATATAGAGGCAAAATAAAATCGAATAATTTATAATGTTTGCTTTTGTACATATGCACCTCGTTTCTTTTGACATACATAGATAGCATTTTGGTGAGAGATTTAATACTAGAAAGAGGTCCCCTAATCTGCAAAATTATATAATAAGAAAATTTGCAAAAAATACCCTCTTATTATTTAAAATTGCAAAAAGAACCCTTACTTGCTCAATCAATCGACTCATTCTCACGTTATTTTGCCATGATGTTTGTTGCACCAACAACGCTTTCTAAAATGAAAAATATATCAGAAAAGGATATTTAAACAATTAATATCAAAAGAAAAATTAGAGTATAAAAAAAAATGTACTTGATCCATGACATAAGCGGTAGCAAGAGATTGAGAGATCTTTATGGCTCTAGTTCTTTGCTCGATATTAAATTGACCGTATGGATTCATCAAATCTTCTTTTAAATTCTGAATTCCCCAATTTTTTTCTGGATTCAAACATGGTTCAGTTTCAAACTTTGGAAGCTCTGCGACGAGAAATCCAACTATAAATGGATGCTTCACCAATGGAATAATTACAGCTCCATATTCATTCACATAATCCATCTGTATAACCAAAAATACAAATTATATTTTCTATTTATGCAATCATAGTTTAAGGATTGAAATTGAATTAAATACTAACTTCTTGTTTGGATAATGCAGCCTCAGCGAGTCTTAAACCCGCAACAACGGAGAAATTAGCAACTAGAATTATGGATTCGGAGGTTTCGGATACATCGATTGCAGGAAAGAGAGCTATTCTACGCAATTCGAGTTGATCCATTATGTAACTTCCAGCTGGCCTCACATAAACCTGCAATTGATAAAAAAAAATCATATTTAAGTATTATATTCGATTCAGTAATTTCAGTAATTCACAAAACAAAGAATTGAACTTTTGATGAACTAACTGAGAGAATAGCATCGGCAGTGACGACCATCCTAAACAATTGAAGTTGCTCGATACAAAGGCGTTGAAAATCAGAACTGGGCATCGAAGGCCCGCCTTTAACATGATTCCCAGTCTTCTCCATTACAAATTCAACTGGAGAGGACGTCGAAGCGCGGCGAATTGAAGCGGCCAGAGCGGCGGCTGATGTGGGGCTTAGCTCATCTTGTTCAGGTTCGGGAATAGCATCTGGCTGGAGACGAGAATGGTTTCTTCTGGGGAATAGAAGAGAATGGGATTGATGGAGAGAAAATGGTGCCGCGGAACGAAAGAGGAGATGATGGCTGCAGAGGAGCATGGTAGGAAGTTCTGGAAAGGAGTGGAAGGCCAGTAATGACGAGCTCACTCTTGTACACGTGAGCATAGATATGAAGTAGACACACTTTGCTAGGATGGACTCCACTTTCCTGGATTTTGTGGTACTTTATGATGCGAGAATTCAAATCCCAGAAATCAAGATCTGAATATTAGTTTTTGAACTAATCCGAGAATTCAAATCCTGATTTGAGAAATGACAATTGACGAGAATTTGAATATCAATCTATAATTTCAAATTACGGGTTTTCTAGAATGGGGAGTTCTATGATTTGAGAATCAAGATCTGAATATTAGTTTTTGAACTAATCCGAGAATTCAAATCCTGATTTGAGAAATGACAATTGACGAGAATTTGAATATCAATCTATAATTTCAAATTACGGGTTTTCTAGAATGGGGAGTTCTATGAGTTCTATCATACACCCTTTCAAAATGATATTTTGGATATTTAGAAGGATGTATCGTTAAAAAAAAATTTATAGATATTTTTTCTTTCATGAACAATTCAAATTTCCTATTTAGCATATCATTTATTAATAAATATACTTGAAAAATTACTTTAAATATTCATTAATTAATAATTACACAAAATATTCTTGAAAATTGATGTATCATAAGCAAAATGGATGTATGATAGAATTCTCCTTCTAGAATATATCTTGGTTTATGTCGTAATCAGAGAATTTAAATCAAGAGTTGTTCATATATATTTTTGATATGATTATGATGTCGAATGAATATGGATATGATTGTCACATATAAATAGGAATATGAATTATTATAACATTTATCTATGTAAATATGTGACAAGTCAAGTTTGTTGTATTTTACATTTTCATTTTATATATACCGTATTTTGACTTAGTTGTCCGAGAAATGATTAGATGCATACTATCAATTAAGTGGATTTGAATACAAACCCAACATAAATATCTAATATTTGATCCGACTTTGAATACAACTCAAATTTGTTCGGATAATTTCTAAATACAACTCAAATTTGTTCGGATAATGCTTGATCCATTTACTAATGGAGCACAAAGGATAAGCAAAAAAAAAAAACACTTCTTAGCCAAACTTTCTTTGTAAACTCGACCGTCTAATACATGCTTATTAATTTGAAAATTCATTACATAATTTATTCACTTCAATTTTCCACAATACGGGTTCGGAAAATGGAAGGCGCGAAAACGCCATTAATCTGTTCCATATCGGAACTAAACCAAAATGAGAGAGAGGAGGGAAGCCCCAAATTTCTCCTTGGCGTCTTTGTCGAACGGTTCATCCCCTAAATACATGTTGAAGTATGCGCGGCACAACAATTCGCTCTCTACCGTGCTTACTACCACATCCTTAACTACATTATAAAATAGTTTAAACATAAGAACCCATCTAATAATTTAATTATCGAAAAATTTTAAAAGAAAAAAAAACTGCATTATACCTAAATTGAAAAAAAAAACTATATTATCGAAAAGCATTAAATCTCTTGCAATTTTCAATAACACAATTTTTTTTTTTTTTTGCAATTTAGGCATAGAAGGTGATTTTTTCTAAAAAAAAAATTCTCTCTTAATGAAACCAAAACAATAGCTCCTATTGGAGAAATATAATCGTTTAGATCACATGATAAAATTAAAATATTACCTTTGGTTTGGAGAATAAATCCAGGGAGGCGAGTTATCTCAATCACCGATCCGGACGGTAACTTGATGGTGTCAGTAGATTCTCCCATTACTCTATAATGATTAATGAGCAACCAGTCCATTACGTGAATAAATATATTAAAACCACAAGGTTTCAGTCGAGTAATGATAGAAACCACACCTTTTATACCACGAATTAACCATATCTGTCACGTGGCAGCCAGCTATTGGCTGCAGAAAAAGTTGTGGAAACGTGCAGCCAATAGCTGGCTGCCACGTGGCAGGTGCGGTTAATTCGTGGTATAAAAGATGTGGTTTCTATCATTACTCGTTTCAGTCTGAAACTTTCAGAAAGAAAAATAAATTTTTCTGAATATTCTTTAGAAAGATATTTCCGTCTTTTTTAATTATTTGTTGTAGTTTTAGTCAATAAATAGTATTGCGTATGTTTTATCTTCTTACGAAGAATTAAAAAAAATCCATCTAAACAATTTTTCCAAGCCTGAAATACATCAACAAACTATTTTTATATTTTATTTTCTTCAATGAAAACAATAAAAATATTTTACGATATATATATATATTATTAAATATTTATGTTGTACACCATAATTCCCCTGTTTAGTTTTTGCGATTTTAGTAATATTTTAGTGTTTTATTTTTATTGTATTTTATTTTAATTGTTATTTGGATTGTAGAAAAGTCTAAGAACGGTATTTTTGTCCAAAAATTGATTTAATCCTCAAATGGGGTAAATAAATTCAATATATTTTTGTCTTATACTTTAAGTAAAATATTATTTCCCCTTATTTAGTTTTTACGATTTTATTAATATTTTTGATTATTTTTATTTATATTTTACAAATATTAATTTTTCTTTTATTACTTGTTTCGTAAATACAAAAAAAAGTTTTCTGCCTAATTTTCATCATTGAACCCTCATATAGAGGATTCAAAAAATTCAATTCATTTTAGAGGGACCAAAAGAGAAATTAAATTTGATGAGATTCTATAAAACATCACAAAATTCAGTTTTACCTCTTTACAAGTTCCTCGTTCTTCTGTCCACCATTAAGTTTTTTAATAGAAGCACCAATCCCTTCATCGAAGTTCTTTCTCACCATGCTCATTGTCAGAGCAGGAAAGACTATAACTAGCCTCACCATTAATCCTATATCGCTATCGATCACCGTTTCATAAAGCTCCTTTGTTGGCTTCTCCGGAGCTTTCTCAAATTTCGATTTCAAAAGCTCCTTTATCTTCTCATTATCACCATAAATCCCTGTTCATAAATTTCTATTATACGCATTTCTGTACTATATTCAGTTTAGTTTAACCAAGTTTAAAAAAAGTTCTTCGGTACCGAATCCATAGATAGTGACACTGATAGCAATAATTTTCTTCTTCCTCACCCCGGTGGAATTCAATTGTTTACCGTCGGCTAGCTTTAGCGGAAACTCGACACCGCTCTTCGGCTCCTTTTCTGTTTTCACTTCTTCTTTCTCTTGTTTGATCTCCTCTTTTTTCGGTTCTTCAATCGCCATTGTTGGTTTCTCTTCTACTGGTTTCTCCATTTCCATTGTTGAGAAAGGAGGAGGAGAATTGGTGTATAAATAGACCAACATTACATAGTAGTTGTAGGTTGGATCAGTGAAGAGTTAATGGTGCTATCTTCTTAGACGGCCGAGTTTAATGCTGTTTTTGTTTTGTCTTCACCTAACATTATTATTGGAATTGAATGAATTCTATATAATTCATTTATGATTTTATGAAACCAAGAAGAAAAGCTAAGCTTCTACATATGAATTAATTCCGTAAAGATAGAACGAACAAGACTATGATAACACGCTTCTCGTGTAATTCATGACGTGATGTGTGCTCGAATTTAATGGATTTATAATTAAATGGCTTGAACCTAGCTTGGCATTTATTTCCAGGTTTATTTGGGCTTGAATTTTGATCTGATTTTAGCTGGAGTTTTTAATAAACAGAGAATTGAATTTTACTTGTGAGTGGTGTGGGCTTATATTTTTTATACTATTTACTCATTTTGGGCTCATTCATGTCATATAACAAGGTTTTTTTTTTTAAAAGGGTTAACAAATTGCTAAGCCTTATCATCTTATGGTATATTGTCATATAACAAGTTGAAAGCATATAATTCCCAGATATTAAAAATATATGTTTTTTCCTAAAAAAATTGGTTTCTACCGAGAGTAGTTTGAGAAAATTTAAAGGGAACTTAAAATCTCTTTTACAAACCTATCTACCTACAAAAATTCTAACTATAAAGTTCTTTTTTCCCTTTCGTATACATCTTCAACAACCATCGTATATAATTATGCACTACATAGAAAAAGAAAAAAAAACAAGAATGATACACACACCGAATTAAATCACAGAATCGATCCCGAAATATTATTTATGGTACATATATACGAGGACCCACATGATACTCATGTGCAAATCATATTCAATTTTCTTTATGGGGTTAATTCGGTATTTTACTTCTGGAGCTATAGTCTTTTTGAAAAAAAATATACAAAGAAAATAGAAAAATAGGCCGAGCTAATAATTTATATAAAAAACTTTCGATATCTAAGTCTATTTTTATCCGGCTCTTAAACCTAACGTCTCCTCGTCCCGCCTCGCTCAGCCAACTCTGGCCAGTGACGGATCTTGGTCAGATTTTGGGTGGTGTGTGCGCGCGCGCGCAATACAATATTTGTTATAAATGAAATATTGTACTTGTAACTATGCCGCTAATAATACTTATTTTATGATAAATTATTATTTATTGTAGTGCAATATGTTTTTTGCAAAAATCATTTTGATTTGAAAATGATTTTAGTTCATATTTCTGAAATCTCGTCCTCTAATTTGCCTAAAGTCTCCTAAGCCATGCACACATTTGGAAGGTTTGCCCCCAAATTTCACCACTACATCTTCTATACTCTAATTAACATGATAATTATCAAAAAGTACAAAACTAATAATTAATTGATATTAACAGAAAAAATGTTAACTTAGATGAATATGGGGGCAGGATAACTGCCTCCCAATTCTAAATATCAAGTAATTTTAGAAGTACATCAAAGAAATATCCAACTTAATTAAGAATTCATATTTATTTTATTACATAAAACAAAGAATATTCAGTCTGTGAAACATGAGGAATAAAATTAAAAAAAATGCTTGACTACAAGAAACTATAATCAGAGATTAATCCAATAATAAACATGGAAAAAAAAATACAAAATCATGTATCAATTTCGCTTACATTTGCAATTTTATTTCCATTGTCCGAACGCGTACATATTTCGAACCATGATATGAAAAGTAATAGCATAACAAACAACAAACCGAGGAAAATATAAGCGGCCCAATCCATCTCTCTTTATTCGTTGATTTGTTCGATATGATCTGTACAAGTTACTGTCATTTTATAGACCGCCCGAAATCGCACGGAAGATCCAAATATTTATGAAAATAATTAGTTTTATATATTCATTTTATGACATGATTTCTTACAATAAATCATCTTGATTCTCATTTCAACAATTTCTATTCAGACTCGACGTCGATATATTGTTCTATTTGTTTAATATATATTTTTTCAATACTA
Source organism: Luzula sylvatica (assembly GCA_946800325.1). Taxonomy (NCBI): domain Eukaryota; kingdom Viridiplantae; phylum Streptophyta; class Magnoliopsida; order Poales; family Juncaceae; genus Luzula; species Luzula sylvatica. Next base: position 71,397,714 of record OX326959.1, on the reverse strand, counting down.
ATATACTGCTTTTACTTGTTTGCTATATGTTTTTCTTAATTGAGTATCAATATATTTTTTCGTTCTTTAGTATACCTTTCGAAAAGAGAAGCGATGTACATTTTGCACATTATATCTTTTCACATATCCTAAATATCAATATAATATTTTATAATATGTACTTATATTTTATTTGTCTATCATTCTTTTTAATATGTCCAGTATATTCTACTGTGTGTGAATTATACATTTTTTTCCCATAAGAACCGATGACCCAAAGAAACTCGGCTTAATTTTGCCGAGCGTCGAAGCATCTTTTCTGAGAAAATCGACTCTTCGACGTGGACTTTATGACATAAATTCTTATCATAAATGATAAATTGCTTCGATTTACTTTTAATTATATTTTGCTTATTTCCATTAAATATTAACATTATGTGCAATAAATTAGTAACACGTGCATGTAAAAAATTATAACTCATTTACTGAATCATTTCAATGGACTTGGATTACATAATAATGGCGCATAATTTACATATTCTTTAGGAAATTAAAGTCCTTCTGGCCTTAAATTTCAAATTATATTTGCGCACCCGTATTCACAAAATTCGTGACCTCGTGTAATAATTTCTGCAAGGTATAATGCTGGCCTCATTTCATATTTTTTTACTAGTATTATTACTCACTATATTGATACTGGATTCAAAATCAATTTTTTAGTTGATTTTGCTTAAATAATTAGAGGAAAAACAGGGAATGGGTCTTCATGTTAACATGGCCGGTCCAACGACGAAAAAACGGTGCTAGAGGCATCGGAACAACATTGAGACATCGTTGGGACGACGGCATAGCTGGTTCTAAGATTTGACGGACCCAAAAACTTATTATTTGCCATTACAATTTGAAAATAATATATACAAAATTTATAAGAAAAAATATTTAAAACTGGCAAATACTTCGTTACGTATATGACGAGAGAAAAATAATAATTCAAAAGGAATTAGCAATATTGTGTGATATGGTTATCATTTTTAATTATTTTTAGCCTAGGAGCAATAGTTATTTTTCTTTTATGTTGATAGAGAGTAATATAACTATTATTTTTCAGTCTCGTTACGGGAATATACTTGTATATTTTTTATGATTTTAGTAGAGTTATTTTCATGTTTCAAAATTATAATTGTATAATAGTGATAAAATATTATATATCTGATTTTTTTTTGTTGAGGGAACATGTGAAATTAAATTTGAAATTGAATTGCCACCGTCTATAAAAAAAAATTAATTAAATCATATATAATTTGGCTTGATATTATTTTTTCTCTCATTTCTCGTATAATTGATATACTATAACTATTTGTTTTCGGGGTCGACTAATGCACTTTATGAATATACACTATAAATACACGTCACGGTAGAAACACGATACGTGATAATTTAAAAATGCATATCAATGACACTCCGAATGCATTCCATCAATTAAAAAAGTTTACAGCCACATATCGCTCTTTTCTATTAATAACGTGCACATGAGAGCGAATTATTTTATTTTATTTTATTTTTATCTTACTATAATGTATATCTATGCATAACTTAGGGCTCTATAAATATTGCGGCCTAAAGGGATGATTTTGTTTGTCTCCTTTCAAGGCCGACCATGGACGTCACTTGTTGATGGAAGTTACAAGATCAACATAAGTACCGGTCTGAATTGCCCGGATTGCGAGTGCGAAGGCTTGATTGAGTGAACATAATTCATTTTAAGATTTTGCAATTAAAAAATAAATGTAATAAATAGCATTAAAATATTATATTCATGACAAAAGCATCTATAATATAAATGAAATTAAGAATTACAAATGGATTAATATACGAATGAGATCGAATGTTGAAGGAATAAGAAGACATACTGAATGAATAAAACAGTATATTGAAAGAATAAGATATTACTAAAGATATGGAAGTTGAGTTATTGTGTAAAAAAATGCATTTTTTTTATTGTTATGAAACTATATGATCCAGAATAAACTTTTTAATTAGATAATATGATATGTTTTATAGTTAATTAAAAATATTATTTGTCCTGAAAGGAATTTTGTTCCATATAATTATATATAATTGGAATATGATTTATTTGAAAGGTTATAATTTGTAATTTAAAAAAGAAATGATAATGAAGATTTGATATAATAATCAAAAAGATATGCAGCCCAAATTTTGGTGACTATTTTTCGCGTCTTCTGTGAAAAAAATGTAGTCGATTTGTTATTATTTGTTCTCTTTTATAAGAACGTGACTATTTGTAGTGATACGCATTATACTATAATTTGTTATACAATATTACAATACATTACATCATATTATATTGGCAGAATTTCATGTGTACCCTGCAAAACATCATAATTTCATATATACTTCTCAAAACCGTGAAATTTCATAAATACCCCTAGAATATCTTTCAAATATCATGGATACCCCTAAATTAAACTTTTATTTAATAATTTGTTAATTTTTCGTTCAAAATATTTTTTTCGTTTTACCTTTATATAAAACACAGTGTTTAAAATTGCGGCGATATTGCGGCTTAGGATTTCGAATCACAATGTTGCAATGAAATATTGCGAGAAATTGCGTTTTTGTGATATTGCGGATATTGCGGCGAGATATCGATGAAATATCGGTGTTATTGCGGATTTCTCGGGTCAAATTGCGGTTTCCTTAAAGTATAAATTTTATCCATTAATATTATTAATAACCAACAAATTCACTAAATATTAATAATAACCAAACCCACTATATATACCCGATTCACTACCCATTAAACCCACTAAACATTAACCAAACCCAAATCCATTAAGCCACCCTTTCCTCTCTTCAAGTCAGAGACCAAAACTCATTTTCTCTTCAATTTTTTCTCATCGTGACTCGACAAAATCACCCAAAATCTCGCCGCCCGCCTGCAGGAGGCTGCCGCCGCCGGTTTGTGCCTGAAACCGGTGAACCATCGCCACCAGGTCGAAGGAGAGGAGCCACGGAAGCTTCTCCAACTTTCTATTTCTTCAATTTTGCCCTATTTTTCTTAATTACGGATTGAGTTAGGTATTGATTTTTTTCGTATTTTTTTAAATTTGTTAACAAATGAATGTGTGATGTATATATAAATTCTAAATTGTTTCAATTTCATCTATAAAAATATCAATTTCATAATTTTTCTTTGTATTTCATTATGTTTGGATTTCAAATTTCAAACTATATTGTTTTGATAATTTTTTGGCCCCAGCCTTTTTGCGCCAATTATTTGACCCCCGCTTTTTTGCGCCAATTTGGCAGAAATGTGAAGACAATTTTTGTGCTATTTTTGCTGTGCCAAACAAGTATGCAAAAAAAAAAAAAATTCCATTTTTTTGTGACGACTAAAATTTATAGATTCAAAGAATAATAGAAATATATAATTTAGAGATATAATTGTGACAAAAACTTTTGTCGAAAATATATATATAATACACCATAATTATTACATAAATTAATATTGCATAAATATATATATGATACAACTAAAATATATATATAATACACCATAATTATTACATAAATTAATATTGCAACGGTCGTCTGCAATAAGCTCATTGCGCCGCAATTGCGCCCGCAGACGCAATCCGCTACAAAAAAAATGGCAGACCGCAACGAACCGCAATATCGCAATTTAAAACATTGATAAAATATAATATTTACTTAACATTTTGAGAATAATATTGATTTCAACAATGATTTTTCGAAAGAAAATATGAGATAGAATTAACAATATTTGATTTTTTATGGTTTTAAATATTATTTTAGAGAAAAAATTATTCATTAGCATAGAAAATATAATTTTAAAAATTAAGTAATTGACATATTACCAACGAGAAATACGTTGATGATTTTTAAATGATATATAGGAGTATATGTGATATTTTAAGAATTTTATAGGGGTAATAATGATATTTGAAGTATTTTGGAGGGGTATCCATGATATTTTGAGACGTTTGCAGGAGTATTCTTGAAATTTCAGATTATTGAGGAGTATATGTGAAATTTTGATGTTATCCCGGAGTACACTTGAAATTGCATTCAAACACAAGTCCTTATATTATAAAAATGCCTAATCTTACGTAAATATAAGTCCTTATATTATAAAATAATATAACTACAATACTTTTTTAATTTTTTTTAATTTGCATTCCAACACAACATTACGTAAATGCCTAATCTTTTTATATCGTATAGTATTTCACTCTTCACAACGGTAATCTCCAGAAATTAATCACCTTATATTACAAAAAACTAGTGCATCCAAACAAGTCCTTAAGAAATATTCATATAGAAACTCGTCGGCAAATTTAATTGAATAAAACAAATAATATTCAATTTTGCGAAACAAGCAAAATAAAATAAAATTACTCGAATACAATACAAAATCATGTATCAATTTCGCTTATATTTGCAATTTTACTCTCAATTGCTCGAAGCCATAGTGACCAATATGCTACGATGATAGGCGGCACTAAAACAAACAAGATACTTATGCCTACGAGCCGTTTGATAGAAAAAAGAAGAAAAAAGAAGAAGAAGAGCAAATGTAATAGGGATGTCTATGGATCGGGTAAAATTCGAACCCGTGGGTATCCAACCCGAACGGGACGGATAATACCCGAAAAAAATATCCACGAGTCGGCTATTATCCGAAAAAAAATACCCGCTCCGGGTTCGAATTCGGTACGAAAAAAAAAATTTTACCCGCGGGTATACCCGAATCCGAACCCAAAAAATACCTGAAAAATACCCGAATGTATCATCAAATCCATCAAAAAGGAAATATGTATATAAACGATGACAAACATAATAATTTAGTAGGCAAATTGACCACTGGAGTTTCAAAAGAAATAATTGGGGAATTTGGAGGCTGATAATTTCGTTAGGTCCATTAAAATATGGTTATTGGGCCTTTTTCAGACATTCCAGGCCCGCAATGATGTAACCGCTATTGCTTCCAAATGAAGCCATTATGCTAAAATAATACAAGTTCATTTGCTGTGTCTTAGAATTAAGTAATAATAATTGCACTGGTATTAGTGGAGCTAATTATAGGCCTTGTAATAATTTATTGGATTGTCAATTATTCCAGTTCAGTTACTTTTTTCTTTTGCAAATTGCGAGATAATTCGGGAACAAAGTACAATTTCGTAAATAATAGAAAAAGAATCATATTTACCCCTTAAATTATTATCAAATGTTAAGTGTATGACCTAAACATTAATTTTGTTCAATCAATCTCACGAACTATCAATTGTATTCAATTAAGTGTCTCCATAACGATTGTATAATTAACTGATGACGTGATATTGTCAACATGATAAATACAGGGGTATTTTTGTAATTTTCAGAAATCCAGTGGTACGAGAAAGAATTTTATGCACTTCTCCTGTTATGCACAAGTCAGTTTTCTTATAGTATATTACAGTTAAACATGTTAACTATATTCTGAATTTTATGGATTACCAGTATATAAACATGTTAACTATATTCTGAATTTGTTGTGTATGTTATTTTTTTATCAATGATATGATCAATATGATTATTTTTGTAAGAATCGATAATAAAAGTATATTACAGTTTATATACTGGTAATCGAGTGAAAAATGTATGTTTTTTTATTATAGTTAAAGGGCTATATGCGATATTTTATAACAATGACATGATCAATATGATTATTTTTGTAAGAATCGATAATAAAAGTATTACAGTTTATTTACTGGTAATCGAGTATAAAATGTATGCTTCTTAAAAGTATCTTTTATAAAAGAAAATATTCTTGAAATTATTATTTTTTATTTGAAAAGGTCAAGGTTTGTATCTCAAAAAATATTAAGTTGAGCACAAATATTTCCAATAGTATTTGTTAATGAACAAATATACAAATTATCAACAAAAAAATCACCTTATGCAAAATAATTGACGTGGACATATTAATTCATGCGTCAAAAAAATTAAACAAATTATACTTTTTTGTTGTTGTTAAGCATGACGTAACAAAGAAATCAGAAGAAAGTACAAATATTTTTTTACCATGAACCCGCGCAATTGCGCGGTTACCATGCTAGTATGTAAATAAACGATGACAAACATAATAATTTAGTAGGCAAATTGACCACTGGAGTTTCAAAAGAAATAATTGGGGAATTTGGAGGCTGATAATTTCGTTAGGTCCATTAAAATATGGTTATTGGGCCTTTTTCAGACATTTCAGGCCCGCAATGATGTAACCGCTATTGCTTCCAAATGAAGCCATTATGCTAAAATAATACAAGTTCATTTACTGGGTCTTAGAATTAAGTAATAATAATTGCACTGGTATTAGTTTAGCTAATTATAGGCCTTGTAATAATTTATTGGATTGTCAATTATTCCAGTTCAATTACTTTTTTCTTTTGCAAATTGCGAGATTATTCGGGAACAAAGTAAAATTTCGTAAATAATAGAAAAAAAAAATCATATTTACCCCTTAAATTATTATCAAATATTAAGTGTATGATCTAAACATTAATTTTATTCAATCAATCTCACGAACTATCAATTGTATTCAATTAAGTGTCTCCATAACGATTGTATAATTAACTGATGACGTGATATTGTCAACATGATAAATACAAATATTTTTATTGTCTAGTGAAATATCTGAAAGTATTTGACAAATATTTGACATTATTTTCAAATAAAATATTCAAATCCGTCACGTGAAGTATCCGATACGTATCCGAAAAATATCCGACTAATATCGGTATTCGATACGGTCTCCGATACGATACGACTTGATTTTTGAAATATCTCAGTAACATAATATATGGATGAAATCTGGGAGACATAGCAAATAGAAAAATACTACACTCTAGTAAAAATTACAACATAAACCCCCTGTGAAATCTAAAATTGCAGAAAATATGTTGTACATGAGTTACATTACAAGCCTAGCATAATTCTCAGTTTTTGTAGTTAGCAAAATATCAAAGAAGGCCATTTTATAGGCTATCAGAAATCGTTCGAAAAATCTAAATATTTATGAAAATATTTCCTTTTTATATTGATTTTTATGACATATTTTCTTGCAATAAATCATCTCAGATTATTTTTTTCAACAATTTTCTTTATTTTTATAAACAAGAATAAATGCAATGACTTTGCAGTTCTCCGATTTATTTCGACTCAAATCTCAAAATTAGTGAATAAGTAAACCATAGCATAACCTCTGCCGATGCAATTTAGACTCACCGTCAAACTTAATCAATCGCAATATCTCAATCTAGTCCAAACTCAGTCTTCGTAAGAAAATTATACTGTGTCCAGGATTGTCCACCACATTCTCTGTATCATAATTAACACACTTAATTAATTTGGTAATTAAAAAAACATCCAATTAACAGTTAATTGATATTGAGTAAAAAATGTTAATTCATATATACTTCAATTATATATTAATTAACGGTTAATTGGATGTCTTTTGTGAATTACCATTTAAATTAAGTATGTTAATTAGGGTATAGAGAATGTATATTCTTAAGATTCTTTTCGTTGACTTTACAAGTAATGATACTATACAACAAATAATGATTCATCTGAAAAATTATATGTTCATGTTTCAAATGATATATTTACATTGTAAAGAATATAATAGTACAAAAATATTAACAAGTATATTAACACTGAATGGATATATAAGTGTTTAATTACTTTTTTGACAATACAATAATTTATTGATGATGAAGATAATCAATTGACAAAAAAATAATATATTAACACTTAAAATAGTTTGTTGACATTATTTGTGATACCAAGATATTTTTGTTGTTACAGTAAAATAAAAAATAAAAATTTACAGGTTTATTGACGATGTAAACAATTAAATATTTGTGTCTCTTATAATTTTTCGGATATAAATATGAATCTTGATGTATCCGGATATATTCGATTTGGATATTGAGATCAATATTACATTGTAATTAATATTATTTACAAAATTAATTTTGAAATGGAAAATATATGTCTTAGTTCAAATATTAAATTACATCATAAAATATATTTTTGTATAAATATAATATTATTAGTATATAAAATATTATCAACTAGAATGCCATTACAGTAAATGTTTTTTTACATATTCAAGTATCACTAATAAAATAATAATAATAATAATATAAAATACAAATAAAATCAAAAAATCAAAAATTAATAACTAAATATGATTACCAATGCCCTCATAGCTTGAATGGTTAGGTGCAATGGTACAAGATCCATAGGTTGTGAGTTCGAGTCCCATTGGTATCATACAAAAAATGAATCCAAAAATGAGCACGATTCGTGATCTAGGATTTTCCTAAAAAAAAAAAAAACTAAATATGGTGATGTGCGGCGGCGTGTACACAATTTTACATATTCAAGTATCAATATTATTATTATTATTATTATTATTATTATTATTATTATTATTATTATTATTATTATTATATTAATAATAATAATAATAATCACAAAATCGAAGATTAATAACAAAATATAATGACTTATACATGAAAGTATTAATATCCGAATATGTATTTACTTAACAAAACATATATAATAAATATACAATATAATTATGCCATATGTAATCTTATTATTTTAAATGTTAACGTTTTGAAATTGACATATCAGATAAAAAAAACTAAGAAATAAGATATAATCGGTTGGTTCTCTTTGACCGTTTTTTAAAACGCAAATATTGAACCAACCGAATAATCAAAACAATACTATGTTTCTAACTGAACCAAATAAATAAAAAAATCTGAACTAATTGAATTTGATTGGTTCGGTTATGTTTCACAATAAACAGATCCGTTTTCGCGTTCCTAAGCATAAACATGAAATATATTTTCATTGTGTTAATTTAACAAATTTTGATATTAAAGTGATGCATATACAATGAAAACAGTATATTGACACACAATATCATATTAACACCCATAATAATCTATCAGTGCAAAAAACAATACATTGTTATTGGAAATGATATATTAAAAGAAAAATAATACATAACCATGAAATTAATATATTCATGTCGAAAATGATATATTAATATCGAAAATAGTATATTAAGACCGAAAATGATATAACAATATTATATTGACACTAAAACAGTATATATCATTGCAAACGGTAATTTGTCATTTAAATGATTTAATTGGGACGAAAACGACTATCTTCGATGAAGACCAAACTAATGACACAACAAATATACAATTTCGACAACCAAAAAGTTATGAAAAAGAAAATTAAAAAAACGGGAAAGAAACAAAATTAGCCCCGCGCAATTGCACGGGTACAACGTTAGTTTCTTGTAATCTTGCAAATTGGTTCTTCACAAATCAGACAATATATTTTGATTGCATGAAATTTGAAATTAAAATTAACCATTTTATAGGAGAATAATTGTAAATTATATATCAGGAGGTCACGAAGAGAATGAAACATATATATTATTGTGTGAAGAAAACAATTCTTGATCTCCAATTCTGATTTAAGAGAATAAAGCATAAATTTTTTAGAAGTCCAAAGAATTTATATTTATATGCAGACTCAATAGCCAAATATTTTTACATGAAACTATTAGTGTTCCTGTTCAGTAGTCTAAAACAAGAAAAGAATAAAAAAATATCGATTACTATATAACTAGAAATTATTAAAATAATACACTTGGAGAAAAAAAAGAAAATTTTGTTCTCTTATTCGATACAGCTGTTCGTACAGGTTTGACAGCAGTCCGTACAACCTACCGTTAATAATGTCCCGAATAATATCGCTACAATCACTCCAAACATTATTAGGAATGATATCCAACCCATCTCTTTCTCTCTCTCTCTCTCTCTCTCTCTCTTTATAAGTTGGTTTGTTTAGTGTGATTTCCAACAGTTTCGTACCACGATTTTATAGGCTACGAGAAACGACATGAAAGATTCAAACATTTATGAAGAAATCTACTTTTTTTATTGATTTTATCACAATTTTCATACCATGATCACATTGATTCTCTTTGATTATTTTCTTTTATATTCATTAAAAGGAAGATTTCCATCGTTACCTTCTTATCCGACACTTATAATTTAATTCTGGGTTTGTTTGGATGCAAAATAAATTTATAGTTTAGGATTGGTAATTTTTAGTTACGGATATTTCAAAATTATGAAACCTAAAAGAAAAAATATATGTAGCGAGTTTTATAAAAATAATGTTTGGTTGTTTTCTTAGGAAAAAAAAAAAAACATTAAAGTATACATTTTTATGTTATGTTCCAAGACAAAACTGCAAACATGCACATTAATCAAGATGCAAGAGAGAATATATTACACATTTAGTGCCAATTAATATACATCTTACATCGTCAATATACATCTAGCGCGGAAACATATTTCAAATATATGTACGTATGTATGGATGTATGTATGTATGTATGTATGTACATGTAGCCCGGAAACATTAAATTATATCAAATGTGCTATTAATATACATCTAGCGTGTCAATATACTATAAAAGAAAAGATAATGGTATATATGTATGTATGTATGTATGTATGTATAAATGTATAATGTCAAATGTGTTATTTTAGAAACTAACAAACAAAAGTGTCGGATAACAAAGTAAATTAGATATTTCTAAAATAGCACATTTGACATTACACATTTATAAAAGGTTAAATACGATATTTCATACTTTTACAACGACATGTGGAATTTTTACAAAGAAAAGTAAAAAAAATAACGCGCAGAATGTACGCGCGCTTGCTTCTAGTATAGTAGTAATCCACCAAGATTTCTACAAGCATCATTCGGTGTATACATAGAAAAATCATATTGAAAATAATTATTTGCTGTATTACAATTTTTTTTGTTCAATGACCTCGTGGCTCGATTAGTTGAGTGTATTATGACATAACAAAAATCACATGTTGCATATATATATATATAATGGCTAAGATAATTAATTAAGTGTCATGAGTTTGATACTTAAGATTTTTTGACCATTAAATTTGTTTTGAGATTTGTGCATTTAATGATTAGCATAAACTGATATGGCAATCATGAATGATGAATATATTTTACTCAAAAAAAAAATTAATGATGAATATATTTATCATTAAAAAACAAAAATCTCAAAGTAAATCTAATGGTTAAAAATTAATAAGTACCAAACCCATGATGCGACAAATCGACCGTTTGTTGGTGCCATTAAATAAAAAGATATTAAAATTCAATGATATATATTGTGTAACAATATCTTCAATAAAAAAAATTAATCCACATTACAATATAAGAATAATTTGGTAGGAAAAACGCTGCGCATAATTTAAATCAAATGTTTTCAAGTAGGCAGAATATTTGTCAAATAATAAGTGTACGTTATTAATTTGTCAATTTAATTAATTTAATTATGCTTGTATAGTTATATTTAATTAATACAATATTGATACAATAATGAGAATATCTGAAATATTGAATTACGTATTTTTGAATTTGGTATTTAGGACTTGTTGACAAATATATTTATTTTAAGATATGTGTATTTAGTAATGAACACGTATTTTGATACTTTAGGTCTATTGCGCCACCCGAGAACGTGTGACTCTCTGAATTTCTTTTTGAAATACGATGTAATATGAATTTAAATTGCATTCCATTCCTCGCTCTCTTCCTTAAGGAACTGAGCTAGAACAAACATGAGAGAAAGAGAAACTGACGATTCACTATTTAACTTTGATGACTTCCCTCTCGAAACAACAGAGAGCAAAATAAAGTATTGATGATTATCAGGTAAAGCACTAATTTCAAAATAAATATAATCAATATTTTAAATTGTGATATAGTTGTCCATATCGTTCGGATTGTAATTTAAACGTGAGCACAACAATTTCACGTTATAGGGGCAATATTGCGTTTGAGAAATATTTACCGCTAATTGCACGGCTATTGCGACGCTATTTAAATCATTAAATATAATGGTGAAAAAAAAGTCATGTGTCAAGTTCATGATAGTTAATTAAAAATTTGAAGAATCCTCGAAAATAATTGTAGTTTGGTTTAAAATAAGATCATGCACTTCATGAATAGACAATTCAAATGCACGTCATTAATAAAAATACGAGACGTGACATTATGCATTTCAAATACACAAAATTAGGTTAAAATTAAAAAAATCAAGTGACATGTGTCATTCTTTTGTTAATGCCGTGTACATTTCAAATACACAATAAATTGTTATCGATGTTTTGTTATCTTAATTTATGTTCAAAAGTTAAGACTTTTCATTTTGAGTTAAAAAAAAAGTGTTTTTATATTTTTTATTTTGTTATAAAATATATGAATTATTGATTAGATTAAATACGAAAATATTATTCGCAATATAATTGTTAGTAAATTATACAAGTATTGTTTGCAAATTGAAAGAATACGAACTATGAACACTATTGAACGCGATAACTACAAATTTAAACTAGATAAATAACATGTTAACATGTTATTAAATTTGATTTGACCCAACATGTCAATTTCCCACAGGGACTTGTTCAATATAATCTCAGCACTTAATTCTAATCACATTCCTTCCAATCACGGGATTCACCAATTGCATGAACTCGTCAATTAAAAATTAAATATTTCGGTCCCAAGTTTATCAATGTTTGATACAATGTTTATCATTGAATGAATTGACAAGGCGATGAATCATTTGAAAGTAACTCATACCAGGCATTCAGATCTCCCAAAACCCCCACAAGAAAGAAGAAAAATACATATATACAATATATGGATTTGTAAGATCTGCAAACTTCAGAGAATTATTTGTGTATTATGGAGCAAACACATTAAGGAACCACGCAAGGGGCCAAAAAGAAATGCGGTCAACGAGCGGCCATTTTTTACGACCATTATGTTAGCGTCCAATATATTTTCGTGTTCAGATTTAGATAGTTGTTTTTATACTTTTTGCCTTCGTATTTATATTTTTTAAACACCAAATTTTTATTTTATCCGTAGTATAGAAAAAACTATAAGTAACAGCTATTGACATATCTATAATATAGAAAAATATTAATAACAACAGATTTTTTCAATAACGTAAAAATACGTATAAATAATAGTAAAAAAATATAATAACACATATTTAATTCATAGTATAGTAAAAAATATAAATAACAATAGATCTTTAGTCTCAAATATAAAAATATATATAAATAATAATATAAAGGTATAAATAACAACATATCTTTAATTCATAATATAAAAGATATAGTAAAAATATATATTTATTTTAGCAATAGGAGATATCGTACAAGTCATCAATAGGAGAGCGATTTGTGACCGTTTTTTTTTTCAATTATGACTGCATTTTGTGCATTATGTGCGCACTCCAAAACTTATATCGTCATAATTCTAGTTTTATATTTATTTTAGCAAATTGTAGATGTATGCTATATTTTTTTTACATATATATTTATAAATAATTATTATGTATTTTAGATGTATGTTATAGTTTTCACATGTAAGCTATATATTTATATGTATCGTATGTGTATTAAATACAATACATATTTATACGTTTTCATACGAATGATATATTATTATATATTTTTTTAGATGTATTATATAATTTATTTATTTTTCAGAAAATTTGGAGAAGGTTCGAAGCCCCCCTTCCAAACAATATTATATAAATTTTAGACGTATAATATATTTAAAAACAATACATGATATATATTTTTAAATTAATGATACATATTTTTATTAATGTTTTAAATAGCGGCGCTATAGCACGTTATAGTGGATTTAGCTGCTAAATTATATTTATATGCATATGGTAGTATTATAAAAATAATAATTTTAATCAAAATTCACTGCGATGGTGAAACAACATTATATCGTCCGATTTACGCTAACTGATAGTTAGTGTTTAACATATAATATTATTGAATGTTTAATATATCGAATGTATTTAGAGTTCTTTTCGGAGGAAACAGTCAAAAACTTCTGAGCTTGTATCGAACCCAATCCAAAAACAAATCAACGCCGACATGAGCCTGACTTGAACCTGATTCGGCCATTCGACCCATCATTCTACGTGGCCAATCGCAAGGAGGCCTAACTCAACACTTATTCTGTACCAGCCAGCACTCAGCAGGGCTTCAAGTAGGGTACGCAATCCTACGTACCAGTCTTTCATATTTCTCGTGTCACTCGATGACTGTTCCACGTATGTGTTTAACCATATGGCCTCTTCTGCTCTCGCTATTCGTTAATGGCTAATGCCTAATGGACAAAGTTTTCGTTTACTTCGAGCTTGCTTCACTCACACGTTCCTGCTCTGCCATTTTTGCATATCCATGGGAATCAAATATTTTGTTTCATTTCTATCATTGTTTCGTTTATGATTTGCTCGAAACTAGCAGCTAGGTGATAAAATAATTCATCTTTAGAGTGTGAGAAGAATATTTCAATATGCTTTCCACTCTTTCGGGGAACCAAAATGCAAGAAGATCTTTTAATTCAATTTTTTTTTGGAAAAATAATCTTTTAATTTAGTTATATTTTTCTAATTTTTTGGCTTAAAAATTTAGTTAATTAATTATCAAAATGCTCTGCCATTTTCAAAAAAGTTTCAAAAAAATATTAATTAAAGAATATAATTTTCAAATTGGCTTCCCTTGCTCAAAATTCAAATGGGATGAATCGAAGATAGCTTTCCAAGAATTCAAACCGAGTCATCCATCATCAAGTCCAACATCATGACCCCCACTAGAATCTAACCAAGTTGAACAATTATACATCTAATATAATTATATAAAATGACCCACCAATATTGTTCATACAAGGACAATTGAACGTTCGTGCAAACAATAATGGAGCATTTTTTTTATGTAATTTTATATTGAAAACAAATTCGAAAAATAACTTGATTTTCAAAATTATTTTAAAACTAAGCCAAATCGAATTTTAAAAATCCGGTACCATCGAATTTTAAAAATTCGATTAATTAATTAGATTATAACATGATTTGACAGTTTACCGGATTTATAAAACTCGGTGAAAGAATCAATTGATTTAACTATTATATTTCTCCAATTTTCACCCGACATTCTTTATGTTTTGGTTAACGCGTTTAATTAAATGACAACAAATATAAATTTTATAATTAGCAATTAATTAATATATAATTAATATTCATTTGAATAACAAATTCTTAATTAATATTAATTATGTGATATTTATGTGTTTTTTGAATTATCATGAATTATGTGTGTTAAAATAATTAATAATTATTTTGCCCCAAGATTTCCCCCCACAACATTCTTTATATTTTATTAAACACACATAATTAACATGATAATTCAAAAAACACATAATTAATATTAATTAAAACTCAGTAATTCAAATGAATATTAATTATATGTTAACTGATTGTTAATTATATAATTTGTGTTTGCTATCATTTAATTAAACGTTTTAAACAAAACATAAAGGATATGGGAGTAAAATCTAGAGAGTTATAGTTATTAAACTAAATGATTTTTGTCACCGATTTTAAAATCCAGTCATTCTTTTAACTATGTATAAATGTCTAATCATATTATCTTAATTTAATTAATTAATCCGATTTTTAAAATCCGATATGAATTATTTTTGAAATATTTTTGAAAATCGAATTATTTTTGGAACATTTTTCATGCTCCAATCCAACAATAATCACAAAAAAACTTACAAGTATCAATGTGATGATTATGGGGTATTGTTGAGATGACATATAGCAATATAGCAATAGTACGAAACAACCAAGATAAGAGGATAAGGTGACGAATGAATGAATGAGTGAAGATAAAGAGTATGGAAGTGTTTGGCACCTTATGTGTAACTCCCGAACTAAGAAAAAGGTTCACGAAATCCTACTTATTACTCGAAAGTATGTGTGTGTATATTTTGATTTTGATAGAAACTAAGAAATTATGATGTGATGTGGTGACGTGGACACTATCCCCTACGGAACCCACACACGTATGACGTATATCTCGGAGGCATCTACGAGTAATTCTCATCTCTGGTAACTACAAAACGGAGTTCTACTGGAATTTTAGAGGCCATAATTAGTGTAAGAAAATAGGGCAATGCTACAACCACTCCCTCCTTCACTCCCATTTTCACTCCCTCAAGCTATTGACAGGTGGGACCCACATGCTATTTTATAAAAATCAATGCATGTGAGATCCACAAACCATTCATTTCATGTGAGAGGGAGGGAGGGAGGGAGGGAAAGAGGGAGTGGCCCTATCATTACTCAAGAAAATAAGGTTATTTGGCTTGTTTTTTCAAGGTGGGGTCCTCAAACTTGTCTCTTTCTCGGAAGGCGAGATAAAATATTTTCTGGTGCGAAAGCTCCGCCATTTTGGAACAGAGTTTAAGCATAATTATTATATAAGAATATCCCACAATTTGTACCTTATCATTAACATTGAATCAAAACATAAAAAAAATATTACAAATAAAAAAATGATTTTATTATTTAGTTCGTGAAAAAAATATAGTTAGGTATTATTAGGGGTTTATTATAATTTTGATACTTTTCGTTACTACTTATTTTCTTGGACACAATGTATTTTAGTAATATTATTTTTTGTGTGCGTATAACCTCATATCTATTTTTTGGAAAATATAGTTTGCTATATTTGACTGTATATCAATTGTATAATTTTGATATCATCCTCCAATTTATATTTTCTCGATAAATGAATATTTTATTTATGCATATACGATTTGAGAATACATCATGTATACATTAATTATGGTATATTGGCATGTCAGAGATATCAATAAAAAATTCCTTGATAAATGAATCAAGTTGATCATGATGTGTCTTTGTTGAAGTCTTCAATCATTTTTCGAGTGTTCAACCAAATTTGTAATGCACACAAAATGTTGAATCATTCAAAAGAAATGTTGTTCGTGGGTTTCATACCGGGGTCTTCATCATAACACACATTGGATTTTTGCCATCTCCGCTATTGATAGATGTTCTACTTTTCTGAACTTTAGACAATTCTCCACAAAAAAAAAAAATGGCAAAAAAAATATCTACAGCAGGTTTCGAACTCACGGATTCTTGATCGACAGAGAATTCAATTTACCAATTGCGCTATTAGATTCTACAGATGAGTAGTTGTTCTTTATACTGCGAATATTTTAAAATAAAATAAAAAAAATTGATTTTGCCGGGAAATAGAACGTTTTTTGCTGGACATGTATCAAAACCGGATGAATCCCCAAACTTTAAGTACTGCCTTCGGCAAAACATAGAATAACGGAAGAATAAAATAGAGGAAAAAATATAATTATATCTTATTTCAATGATGTTTGGGAGATTATATAGTAGACGAGTGGGAGAAATAATTAAATTAATATTTTTATTGGAAAAGATGAGAGAAAGGGAGAGAAAAAAATCATTTATTTAATTTTCTTCCACTCTTTCACATGCACCCATTGAATAAAGTTAAATCATTGTATTTTATTTTATTCTGTGTTTTTTCAATTTTGTTGAGCGAAATAAAATTATTTCTTCCAATTTATTTAATTATTGTATTTTAATTTCGTGTTGCCGAACGGAAAAGGAAAGATAAATTGGATGAAGTAGAATAAACTTCTTCCTTTAATAAAATAAATTAAAAAATTACTTGTAAAAAGATCAGTGCCTTTTAAATTAGGATAATTATACCATTCCCCTCAAATTTCCCCACACACATTCTATATCACCAATTAACAATAAATTAACATGATAATTAACAAAATGATACTCCATGAATTGTAAATTGATATTGATCATGAATTATTAATTCATATATAATTTGATTATATATCAATTAATCGTTTATGAAATATATTTTTGTTAATTATTAATTGGTGACATAAAAAGTGTTGGGGAAAATTTGAGGACACCATACACGATACATGGCCTCTTTAAATTAGTAATCCAAAGGAGATTGTTTTCATTCCTTATTTGCTGTCGACAGGTCGATGAAATTTCATTAGCCACGTAATCCATCCACTTGGGTGGCCGAGACGTCGCGACACTAGTTCAAATTGGATTTTACCAAAAATATCAAAATCAAACCTATCCGGTATAATTCATGTATTATTTTGGTCACCAATGTATATAATATATATTATGAAATTTATATGCAAACACTTTACTTAGAATAAAGCATATTTTCCTAACATATTTCAATTAGTTTATTTATTTATTTATACAGTTTTGTTATGCAAAATCATGTAATGTCAAACAAGAAAAGCAAAAGAATCATCCATTTATGTGACTTAAATTCATTTCAAAAAAAGTAAAAAAAAAGTAGTAATATTCCTTGAAAAAAATAGCAATAATCCTGGTACTTGATCTACCGTATAAAAACCTACGAAGGCGAAGCACACAAAGTATCTCCACACAGATTTCAGTCCATTTAATTGGAGATACAGAAGATACTCTCCTTTCTTATTCAACCACTGAACTTGAGGCTGGCTAATTTAGCAAAAATATATATTTAATAAGTTCACATAAGAATTAAAATGATAACGTTAATTTAATTTAATTACATTTCTTTGACAAATTCAAGGATTTTATGTCGGTTGTTGACCCGGGTTTTTATTTCTGCATATTTAATGCCCTTTGATTTATTTCCATTTTTTCGATATTTTATTGATGTAATTAATTATTTCCTATTTTCTCCTCGAATAAAGGAAATAATTATAAATAAACATAGTTATGTACATAGTTGTTCAGTTCCCGAATAATACGCGTATAATTCCTGAACAACTACGTATACGTATTTTCGTTTTCGTACTCAACCTAGCAATAATTCGTTTATTTTTTTATTATTTTTAAAAACAGTATTCCCGTATAATATGTCTTTTGAAAAATAATAACAATAACTAAAATTTCGAACATGGATTAAGACAATAAAAATATTAAATTTTTGAACTAAAATAAACATAATTTAATAAAATAATTAGATTTCTCAATTATTTATGAATAGAAAGGTATACTTATATACCGAATTATTGTATTTGTATAATGAAAAATACATCTAATTATACACGAATAGTCCAATTGACGAATTAGTAATGTAATCCGTTTTATCGGACCTAGTATTTGACCGACTTGAAAAAAAATGATTCAAATTATATACGAACGTATTACGTATCGGGGCGAAGCACGGAGGTTACGTCAACACATGAATGGAAATTCATATAGGGTAAAGAATAACATCAACAAAATGGCATAAAAAATTTAAGAGCCATGATTAGCAAAATAATAAAGTATTTGTGCAACAATAATATAAAATAAATTCATAATAAAATACATAAAAACATGCACTTAATTGTTTAATTTTGTATGATTTTTCATTGTAATAAAATAACTTTTTTCAATTAATCATAAAATTGAAAATCTATATAATTTTTCATATATTTGTTATGTAACTTATTTTTAGTTGTATAATAAAGTACGAAGATTTTAAGTTTATGTGAAGCTTTTGCATATATATAATTCACTATTCGATCAGTAAACCAGTAATCCAGGACTTGTCTGGATCCATGTCAGAAAGCATAAAATTATTTCTCATATGAAAATTATTATATATACCATTACAATAAAATTATCATTATCACACTACTAATATTAAAATGGGAAATAAAAAAACACTATCTTTTCTTTGTATTTTAGAAAAAAATCCGAATTTTTTGGAAACTCAAAAAAAAAAAACCCTAATCAAAATTTTCTTTTTATTTAACCCTCTATTGTAAAGTTTGTCCATTATATGTTAAAATTGAGGTAATATTAGCATGTGATTTATTATGTAAATTATGAATGATGTTATACATAATTATGAAAATTTATATATTTAGATCTGCCTTCTTTGTTTTTTTAAGAATAAATTGCTTGAATGTTATTTTGCTAATTAAAAGAATATAACACTTGGAATTTAATTAGTTTAAAGAATAGAGTGTACAAGAGTAAAATGGTCATTAACAAAAAAAATAGTATTTCAATGTTAACACATAATTGACAAACTTAATGGTGGGGATTAAATAAAAAGGAAAGCTTGAGGTAAGATTTTTTTTTAGATTTTTCAAGATGGGATTTTTTAAAAAATATCAAGAAAAGATAGTTTTTTTAAAAAAACAAATTCCCTATTAAATTATTTCCTCAACTTAGAATATACAATCAGAGGTTTTATGCTTTTATTGTAAAAAAAATGAATTACATAAAAAAAAAAAAAAAAAATTGCATAAAAATTACATCAAAATTTGAAATTGAATAATAAAGTATTTTCCTGATGTTAAATGATATGGAAGTTAACACTCCCGGTGAAGAAATGGATCTTTGCCTGAAGAATAAAATAAACCAGATTTTATGTCGACACGACAATATAAGTTCAATTAGCATTTGCCTGAAGCACTTTGTGTAGGGAGTCATTAAACAATAAATGACCCGTTACACATAAAATAGTACAGGAATAACAGTACGTCGCGAACAAAGCCTAACTCCGCGAAGAAATCTATTCCGCGCCGGAATAGATTTCCATCTCCTTAGCCTAAGGGCCTTTTTGAAAAAGAAAAAAACAGAAAAATAATTCCATCTCTGTACCTGTCGGCGGTACTGGTGCACTACAAACCAACCATTGGTAAACCACTGCGTCCCAATTTCTTTTACGTGTCGATGTAACATTGGGTCAATGCATGGTGAACCGTTTTACGTTGTAAGTTCCGTAAAGTTTGCGCGTACACTTTGCTTTTATCTCCTATAAATAACAAGCCTGCAATGCCAAAGTTAGGGATTGAAGCAGCAAATAGAGCAAAGTAAAGATTCTCGCTTTCTTTCTTTCTTTCCTCTATTGATCTCTCTCTCTCTTTCAAACTTCTCTCTCTCTCTCTCTCTCTCTCTCTCTCTCTCTCTTTCAAACTTCTATCTGCTTCCATTGAAAGTTACTTTTACCTTTTAAACATTTACCTGAGCTGACTCATCTGAGGATGGCGGGTACATCTTCGTCTTCTTCCTCTTCGTTGTCCTCTAGTTCGTTTGATGATGTGTCGGAGAAGTTGTCTGGTGGTATTCGTAGTTCCCGTTGCGTCAAGTTTATGTGTAGCTATGGCGGCAAGATTTTACCTCGTTATCCTGATGGGAAGCTTCGTTATGTAGGTGGCGATATTCGTGTTCTTTCTGTTGATCGATCGTTGCCCTTTTCAGGTCCGTTTGTGTTGGATCTATATCGTTAATTTGTTCGAATTGATTTGGTGTTCTTGTGTGCTGATTTTGGGGTTCTTTTTGTTACAGTGGCGGAGACTAAGATCAAGGCGATGTGTGGGTGGGAGGCAGTGAGCGTGAGGTGCCAGATCCCGACTGAGGATCTGGATGCACTGGTATCGGTTACTTCCGATGAAGATCTGGCTAATCTTGTGGTGGAATATGATCTGGCGAATCGAGATAAGAATCAACCATTAAAGATCCGTGCCTTTCTCTTCCCTAAATCTCTAAGTCCTCCAACAACACCTCAAGTTACCGCTACTGCGAGAATCAAAGAAAATTTCCCTATCCGTCAACAAGTTCATGCTTCGCGAGTTCAGCCGTCATCAAATCTCCGATGTGTGCATCAAATGCCCTATTCATCAATGGTGAATCATGGTCGAAAACCTATCTTGGGTGGTCATCTTCAGCAACCTTGTCATTACCATCACCAGATTCACCACCAACATCATGAGCCTAGATCGCATCAATATCTCCTTCACCATTCCAATCAATGGCAATATTGAACAAAAAATCTAATCTGTTCCACTATATATGAAATCTCACATGTATTTTGATGGTGTGAGATCCATAATTGAGGAAAAAAAGGTAAACAGAGTTTTTGGGCGTACGATGTATACAATGATAGTCCGGTTGTAAACAGGGGACTGTATAACTAAATCAAAATCGTTTTTTTAAGACCACAAATCGAAGAAATTATAATCCAAACATGGTCGATTAAATGTTTGATTACTTACCCCAATTGTTTGTTGCCTTCTTTGATTTCATCCATGATTTGCCATGATTCTTTGTTGTGTTGTTCCTCTTTCTCCTCCATTTTTGTTCTGAGCATGTGTGATTTTGGTCCGTTAGGATGCCGTTTGAGCTTGGGCACGTGCTCTGTTAAATTCCGTTAGAATTCCGTTTGATTTATGTTAGCCTGGGTTCCCGTTAGCATTAAATATGTTCGTTCCTTTCATTAATTTCGTTGTTACGTCAAGATATTCTTTGTAGGCGAGCTTTTCATGGCTTTATTGATATATATCATTATCACTAATTATTATTTTTTTGTTTTTTTACAGGTTAATTAATGGCGTGTTTTGCACCGAAAAATCCAATTTATTGACTTCCAACTAAAATTTGAATATTTAGCAAAAATATATATTCAATATAGGATGGATATTCGTTGTTTTTCTAGAATATTCGTCTTTTGGTATTTTTTTTTTCTTACTTTCTTTATTCTTTTTGACATTATAGATATCTTTTGAAGACATTTTTTTATATCTACGGGGTAGTTTAAAAAGAAAAAAAAAATTGTTAAAAAAGAAAATAAGACATTTTTTTATATCTTCGGGTTTGTAAAAAAGAAGAATAATTTTTTATATTTATGGGTTTGTAAACAAAAAATGACATTTTTATATACCTACCGATTTGTAAAAAAAGAAGAAGAGAACTTTCTATATCAACGAGTTTATTAAAAAAAACATTTTTATATATTTACGGGTTGGTATAAAAAAAGACATTGTCTTATACCTAGGGGTTTGGAAAAAAAAATGATATTTTTTTTATATTTATGGGTTTGTAAAAAAAAAAAAAAAAGCGACATTTTTGTAAATTATATCTACGGATTTGTAAAAAAAAAAAATATTTTTATACCCATGTTTTCTTTATGTATTGTGTCAACAATAAATGTATGTACGTATAAAATATAGATTAATGAAATTTTGTTGATTAACAATTTTGTAATTTTTTCAAGATATTTAGGGAAATTTTGGTATCTAGACCAAATAAGTTTGGTATTACCAAAAATAGACCAACTAGTTTCAAAATTTGAGAAATAACACTCTCGACGAGATTGCTAAACTGTTCGACCTTTCAAAAGTCGAGCGTTTTTATGCCTTAATTAACATAACTAATTATTTCAAAAAACCGCTCGACATTTCAAATGTCGAAAGCTTCTGCTCGACCTTTGAAAGGTTGAACGATTTCTCGATTTCTGCACCCCCCTCGGTAACCGGCCAGAATTTATACCCAACACCCAACTCCCACCCGCTCAACTACTGACATTTATTTTCTGAATTTTATGTGATGTAGTACTTTATTATTTTTTGAATTTTAAGCACAAAAAAATCTCAAATAAATTTAAAAAAAAAAAAACAAAATTAGTTCTTGTATGTAGGATTTTATTTTTATTTTGTCAAAAGTTGGGATTTTTTTTTGTAAATTCAAGAAAAATTAGGAGGTTATTTGTAAATTTCCCTTGTTTCACTCCCCTTTCTTTATGTCACGCGAAGCATATTTTATTTTTGATTGCATTTCATTTCTAATAAATAAATAATATCATCAGATTCAAACAATCTCATTTTCCTTTTTCTTAAGTTTAATAAGATACATGCACAGAAAATTTTGATATATTTCATTTCTTAACATCAAGAAATCCATGCTCTTAATAAATAATTTATATGGCTAATAACCTAATAATGAATGAATCATCAAATATTCAAATTTCATTCAGTAATTTTATTCTAGGCTAGTCATATTAACAAAATATAATAAAATTATACTATTTTTCTATTACAAATGAGATTATTTTACCAACATAATTTTGTACTAATTTTGGAGATTTTTTACTTTTTTTTTTAAAACATAATTTTGATAATTCTGGCTCTCTGATCTCTCCAAAATGAGCACAATTTTTTTACGAACATAAAAAAAAAAAGTACAAAAGAATTAATTTTGTACTTTTTTTAAAAAATTTATTTGAGATTTGTGCTTAAAATTCAAAAAATAATAAAGTACTACATAACATAAAATTCAGAAAATAAATGTCAGTATTTGAGCGGGTGGGAGTTGGGTGTTGGGTATAAATTCTGGCCGGTTACCGAGGGGGGTGCAGAAATCGAGAAATCGTTCAACCTTTCAAAGGTCGAGCAGAAGCTTTCGACATTTGAAATGTCGAGCGGTTTTTTGAAATAATTAGTTATGTTAATTAAGGCATAAAATGCTCAACTTTTGAAAGGTCGAGCAGTTTAGCAATCTCTCGACTTTTGAAAGGTCGAGAGTGTTATTTCTCAAATTTTGAAACTAGTTGGTCTATTTTTGGTAATACCAAACTTATTTGGTCTAGATACCAAAATTTCCCAGATATTTATTCAGCAAGTTGTATAGATATTTGGTACCTTCGGAAACAATTATTATGGTGAAGATAAACACCAAAATAGTATAATGAGGTCCATAATAATATAATACCAAAAAAAAATAAAGGACGCCTGAAGCCATAGTTTGTTGAACGGTCTATATATACTTATTAGCTGGGACTCTTTATGTATTATTTCCACAGCTCAAAATTACAAACAATTTACCAAAATATTTTACAAATATAAAGTCCAATTTGTCATTTGTCAATTTGAATGGTATAATGATAATGATAATGATCGCACCAATGTATTAAACTCTGCTTTAATATATTAAAAGAGCTTCGCCTCTTTAGTTTTTCAAAAAAAGATAATGATAATGATGCTTATACGAAGCAAATTGGCTACACTTGACTTCGGAATTGGAATTTGACATGGTGAACAGATATTATTCAAGTATTATTTGCTTTTATAAAGAATTCTCTTTTGTTATGTACTTACAATTTTAATTAACATGAAGTGAATGGGTCTACATGGAAATTAATACTCAGACTATTCTGAAGTGAATCAAGGAGGGCTAAGTTTTGAGATTTTGAAAATGATTAAGACTGATTGTGAACGAATCTTAATATTTTTGAAAGAACAATTAGTTCCATCCTCATTCTTTGGTCCATAGCTCAGTTGGTTGAGACTTGAGCGTGAGACACAAATATATATATGTTGTGACTTGTGAGAGATGTGAGTTCGACATTCGTTGACATTATTTGAAGGAGGACATATGAGATTTCTCCATTTATTATCAAAATTTCATTGGTACTTTTGCAAAATATCACGAGTTATGATTTATGAAATATAATAAATATCAAGTTTCCGAAACAAGAAATTGTGAAACACCATTATGTATAACACAACTAAAAATTATTCAAAAACAAAAAGATCGAAAACGCCATACTGCAAAAAGTAAATTGAGTAGTCTCGGTAGTCTTTCAAGTCAACAAGACTTGATCCGACAAAAGTATTATCGGCATTATTTTAAAATAATCAACCTATCATAAACTTGAACCAATATTTTAGAGAGGAAACAGTTGGAGGATATCTTCACGTGACCCTTTATGGAAACCAAATTCAAAAAGTAATTTTTTTTTTGAAAATATTCCAGATATAACTTGAAACGAATTTTAAAATCTCGTATGTATCGGAATTTTAAATCTCTGTGGTTATTTTTTTCTGACAAAAAAGAAACCGAGATTATAAAACCAGTTGAGATTTTAATTCAAAATATAATATGTTTTCCTAAATTTTACAATAACATCATCTATGTTATAATTAGTATATTTAATTAAAATGATAACAAGTATATGTTAGCTGTAACTCAATACATAATTAATATTTATTCGAATTCATAAATTGAATAAATTTGAATAAATATTTAATTATATATTTTAATTATCACGTTAACTAAATGTAATAGTTCAATAATAAAAAAAATTGGACAGGAACATGCAATTTATGCCAAAAAGATACTGTCCAACCCCAATTTGGTGTATTAAGATGACGATGACGTTTGATCAAGGGGGATACAAATGCAATGCATCCAACTTTGTTGGTGGGGTTGGTAAATAAAATAACAAATTTTGCAGTTATATAATCTGAGCATCTTATCTATTGGGTGCAATAAATATACTCTATCCTGTGAAGGAGTTCAGTATAATTAAGCACCAAATCAGTGCAACTTGCTCATCCACTTATCTATATTTACTCATTTTCTCCAAAGTACTAAAATTTTACTGAAATATATTACTGATCCTCCAAGATTTATACAAACATCATCCAGAGCATACGTAGAAAAATCATTATGAATATATATACTGCAGTATTAGAATCTAATGATATATATTGTGTAACTATATCTTAAATAAGAAAAAAATAATCCACGGTACAACGCAAGAATAATTTGATATGAAATATGTTGCGTATAATTCAAATCAAATAAGAATATTCTTGTATTGTTCGATTTAATTTATACAATAATGACATAATAATTCGATATACAAAAAATCAGAATATCTAAAATATTGAATTGAGTATAATTGAATATTTGGAACTTCGAAATTTTTGACAATTTTCTTTTAAGATATGTGTATTTAATAATGAACACATATTTTGATGATTATCATGTAAAGCACTAATTTCAAAATAAATTTAATAGTTAAAAAATCATAAGTATCAAATTCATGATAGTTAATTAAGAATTCTAGCAATCATCTATAAAACATTTAAATTAGAATTATTTATTCGGAAATAAATAAAATACTATTTTTATTTTAGATTAAAATAAAAATGTACAAATTGTTACTGATATTCTGTTATCTCAATTTGTGTTAAAAAGTAATGATCTTTTTAGTGAGTTTTAAAAAGAAAACTACAAAGTGTATATATTTTTTTTATATTGTTATAAAATATATGGATTATTGATTAAATTAAACACGAAAATATTAATACATATATAATTGGATAATTGTTAGTAAATTATACTAGTATTGTTTGCAAACTCAAAGAATACGAACAATGAACACTATAGAACGCGATAACCGAAAATCTAAACTAGATAACATGCTAACATATTATTAATTTGATTTGACCCAACATGTCGATTTCCCACATGGACTTGTTCAATATATCTCAGGACTTAATTATAATCACATTCCTTCCAATCATGGGATCCACCATATCCACCCATGTCCATGTGGTCACCAATTGCATGAACTCGTTAATTAAAAATTAAATATTTCGGTCCCAAGTTTATCATGTTTGATACAATGTTCATTGAATGAATTGACAAGGTGATGAATCATTTGAAAGTAACTCAGTGATGGTTATCTTCATTTCAAATCTCCCAAAACCCCCACAAGAAGAAGAAAATACATATATACAATAGAGGCCATATAGTATACCCCTCTATTTTTCCACATCATCTTTTATATTCATAATTAACGATTAATTAACATGATCATTAACAAAAATACATTTCATTAATAGTTAATTAATAATTTAATATATAATTAAAATACATATACATTAACAATTCTTAACTAATGTTAATTAATTGTTAATCGGAGGTATTTTTGTTAATGATCATGCTAATTAATTACTAATTAATAGTTAATTGGTGATATATAGGATGTGGTGGGGAAATGAGGGGGTATAATATAATTATCCAATACAATATATGGATTTCTAAGACCCGCAATTTACTTCAGAGAATTATTTGTGTATTCTGGTGCAAACACATTAAGGTACGCCGGTTTTAACCACGCAAGGGGCCAAAAAGAGATGCGGTCAACGAGCGGTCATTTTTTACGACTATTGTGTCATCGTCCAATATATTTTCGTGTTCAGATTTAGATAGCTGTTTTTATATTTTTTGTCTTCGTATTTATAGTTTTTAAACAACAATTTTTTATTCGTAGTATACAAAAAACTGTAAGTCACAAGTATTTACATATCTATAATATATAAAAAATATAAATAATTGAACAAATGTATTAATAACAAAGTATCTTTTCCGTAGAGTACAAATATGTATAAAAAAAAATAAAAAAAAATATAAATAACACATTTTTAATTCATAGTATAGTACAATATAAATAACAATACATCTTTAGACTCAATTATAGAAAAAAAAAAAAGATATAAAGGTATAAAAAATGAACAAAGAAAGACAAACGAAATCTTAAAATATTATAAAAATGTAGAAATAACAATTCTCAAAAAGAGACCACAAACGAAATCTTAAAAAAAAAAACAAGACATTCAGAACTAGTAACTAACCATTATCAACGTACAAAGCAGCAAGCAACATGCGAGAACTGAATAATGAACAAAGAAGGACACGTCATACCAAAATGCAAGCTAGGCAAACAACCACTTTTAATTAAGAATAATCATGAAGAACATATGTGAAATGTGATAATAATACGAGAGAGAGAGAGAGTTGTGACAAAAAAAAATTATGATAATCATGAAGAACAATTAGAAATAATATCATAAAAACTTTTAATTAAGCATGAATTAACATATGTGAAATGAGATAATAAAATAACATAATGAGTAAAATGTATCGTTTAATTCATGTGGTTTAACACATATTACGATTTAACATTTAATTCATTCATCACAACATATTATTTACAGGGAAAATATTGTGCTCTTCATCTGCATGTTATCAATACGAGAGAGAGTTGTGACCGTTTGATTTTTTTTTCCAATTCGGACTGCTTTTTGTGCATTATGTGCGCACTCCAAAACGCATGTCCTCCCTCATCCAAGTTTTTATATTTATTCTAGTGTATTGTAGATGTATGCTATATTTTTTATATATACATTTATAAATAATTGTTGTGTATTTTAGATGTATGTTATCCTTTCTCACATGTATTATATATATTTATGTGATATACATTTGTATATGTATCCTATATCTTTTTTAAATACAACATATTTATATTTTTTTTATTTTTTTGCTATACTTATTTTTTTGTAGATTTATTGTATAATTTTTAGATGAATGATATATTTCTTTAAAATATATATAATGCATGTTATATATTCTTATATATGATATATATTTTTTTATGTATGATACATATTTTAAGTATTATTTGTGACATGAGTAATATTTTATATGTTTCTTTTTGAACTAGATTTATATATATATTTCATCGTGCATTTAAAATGCACAAATCCGATCAAAATTTAAAAAAAAAATATATATATATATATATATATATATATATATATATATATATATCACAAATTTTGCTTCTATTGATGACAATAAAATTTACAAAGGTAGATTGTTTTATTGGATCTCAATAAAATTTTGTATTTAATGTGTATTAGATTTGGTGTATAACATTTAATATGATTTAATGTATTTAATGTATTTAGTGTTCTTTCTAAGCCAACGGTCAAAAACTTTTGAACTTGAATTGAACCCAATCCCTAAACAAATGAATGCCGACACGAGCCTGACTTGTTCCACGTATGTGTTTAACCATCACTCTGCTTTCTATTCCAATGTTGTTTGTTGTGTAGCTTATTGGTTAATGGCTAATGGACAAAGTTTTCGTTTACTTCGAGCTTGCTTCACTCACACGTTCCTGCTCTGCCATTTTGCATATCCATGGAAATCAAATATTTTGTTTCCTCTCTATCATATCATTGTTTCGTTTATGATTTGCTGGAAACTAGCAGCTAGGTGATCAAATAATTCATCTTGGGAGTGTGAGAAGAATATTCCAATATGCTTTCCACTCTTTCTGGGAACCAAAATGCTTAAAAAAATGGAGCATTTAAAAAAAAACCTTTTAATTATTTTTTTTTGTTTTGAAAAAATAATCTTTAATTTAATTATATTTGCTGATGAGTTAATTACTAGTTTTAAATTTTTGGCTAATTTTTTAGTTAATTAATTAATTATCAAAATGCTCTGCCATTTTTAAATTTTTTCCCAAATAATTTTAATTAAAAGAATATAATTTTCAAATTGGCTTCCATTGCTCAAAAATCAAATGGAATGAATCAAAGATAACTTTCCCAGAATTCAAGATTTCAAACCAAGTCATCTATCATCAAGTCCAACATCATGACCATAGAATCTTAACCAAGTTGAACAATAATACGTCTAATATAATAATTATATTAAATGACTCCACCAATATTGTTCATACAAGGACAATCGAACCATTCCTGCAAACAACAATCATAAAAACTTGTCAATGACTCATACACAGTCAGATGAGTATGAAATATAAAATAAAATATATATATTGCCAGAAATTTTAGATTCAAATCTTGATATTAATAAATGAAAAATTATCGAGACTTCCTTATTTATTCTAACAAATAATAATCACGAAAACTTACGAGCAGTGACGGGTTTTGTTCCGTATTAATGGAGGTGACCTAAAGGAAAATATCGTGAAAAGTTTCAATTTTTTTTTTTGTTGGAGAGAACGATAATACATAAATTTTTAAGTTAATCATAATATAGATATAGATATAGATATAAAAATTTGTTGTTGCCTCTAGTCTCTTAATAAATCAATAATTGTTTACAAATATGTATGTCTTAATTAATGGGATATTGTTAATGTAACATAGCAATACTAGAAAACAGCCAAGATAAGAGGATAAGGTGACGAATGAATGAATGAGTGAAGATATAAATAATTGTTTGGCACCTTATATAAATTTCGTAATGCGAAAATATATTATGCCCCTCAATCCTACTTAAAATCAATCAGACGTGTTTAAATATATTAATTAGATCATAAATCAATGATTAATTGAACTGATTCAATCGATGACTCTCATCAATTTATTAAAAAAAATATATTAATAATTAATTAGGAAAAAGATTCACGGAATATTTTTTTTCTGACAAATATAAGGTGGATTCTTTGTCCCTCACCTATTTTTTGATATATCAACTTTGTCGAAACTCGAACTCCTCATCTCTTTGAGACTTGAGCAGATACCCGACTTTGCCGAGACTCGTATTCCTTTTCCCTTTGAGGCTTGAACGGATATCCAACTGCTTGAGCTAACAAGCTTTGACTCTAATCAATTTATTAAAAACTAAGAACAAGGCCGGTCCCGAGTTTTGAACGACCCGAGGTCTTTGACGAGAACGGATCCATTGAATTATCATTTTCTAGAAAAAAAGAAAACATAAACAATTTGTTAATCGCTCCAAATCTTCCTCAACCTAATAAAATTGAATGCTCTATGAAATCTCTGCCTATTTCTCACAGCGAGAAAACCTAATAAAATTGATCGTTGCGTTTAATTGATAAAGTTCTTTCTAGATTAAATTCTTGGCATGGTACCATGGTGTCTTTCGGGTTAAATAACTTAAATTCTTGCGTTTATATGCAGGTATTTAAATTGTCGGTTTGGCTTCTAAACGAGCTTACTAAAATCAATGAGAGCGTATTTCTGGAAGGATAAAGAAATAATTACTGGAACACATTGCCTTGTTTCAAAAAAAAAATAGTCATTTGATTTTATTTATTTGATGATATATGCGTGTATATATTAAAGAGATATAATCAAACAAAATCATACTCCAAAAAAGTAAAAATATTTATCCATAATTTGAAAATATCCCTCCGGTTTGAGGAAAAAGAAAAATTTCGTTTTTTTTTTCATAACTCCAAATTCATTTCAAAAAAGCAACTCCAAATTCATTTGAAATGAATTTGAGGCACAAACATCATTTGATTTCAATAAAAAAGAAAATAACATATTTCGGTTTTTTTTATTTTGAAAATAAATGACTGTACATGGCCAATTGACTAGTCTTTCCTATATCAAAACCGAAATAACATTTAATAGCTA
Source organism: Luzula sylvatica (assembly GCA_946800325.1). Taxonomy (NCBI): domain Eukaryota; kingdom Viridiplantae; phylum Streptophyta; class Magnoliopsida; order Poales; family Juncaceae; genus Luzula; species Luzula sylvatica. Next base: position 71,365,821 of record OX326959.1, on the reverse strand, counting down.
AACAGAGTGTTTCAATTTCTTCTTAATATCTAATGAATTATTTTATTATTTATTTTAATGATATTACATTTAATGATTAATATGTTACATCATTAAAATAAATATAAATAAGTTTGAAAATTTAATTAGTAAAGTAGATTCTTTTTTCATTCCTTATTAGTTATTTGTTGTCATCAAATAAATTTCTTCGTTTAATAAAATAAAGCACAAAATTACTTGGAAAAACTAATCAGTAAAGTAGATTCTTTTTTCATTCCTTGTTAGTAATTTGTTGTCGACATGTTGATAAAATTTGATTAGCCAACGTAAGACATCCACTTGGGTGGCCTAGACGCCATGACACTTGTTCCGATTGGATTTTACCAAAAACATCAAAATCAAACATATCATACTTTATACTTATCTGCTGTAATTCATGTATTTGGTGACCAATGTACATAATATACATTATGAAATTTCTGTGCGAACACTTTACTTGAAATAAAGCATATTTTCCTAAAATATTTGAATTAGTTTGCACTGCTTTGTTATACAAAATTATGTAATGTCAACCATGAAAGTGAAAAGAATTATCCATTTATGTGCCTCAAATTCATTTCAAAAAAGCCACTCCAATTTTCAAAAAAGTAAAAAAAGCAGTAATATTCCTTAAAAAATCAGCAATATTCCTAGTATTTAATCCTTAATTAGCGTGTATGGATATCTACCATAGAAATTAAACTGGATATCTGCCATATAAAAACCAGTGAAGGCGAAGCACAGAGATTTTGGTCCATTTATATTTCAGATACAGATACTACTCTCCTTTCTTGTTCAGTCCATATCAAAATATTTAATAAGTTTACATAGAATCATAAAAATGTAATTTGGCGTGTTTGTTTTGCAGTAACTTTGACAGTTAGTAAGTCAACTTACTACATTTGTCTATTTTTTGTTGTTTGGTTTGATGTAATTTGTCAAATTACTGCAAGTCGACTTACATTGTCTCTCACTTTTCCTGCAACTCAACATTCCCTCAAATTTACATGAAGTGGAGATACATCACAACACAACTTCCCCTCAAATATGTATTATATTTTCATTGTGTTAATTTAAAAAATGAATCAAGCACAATAATATGAATAAACGTCAAATAAACACTATTCATAATAATCTAAATAAATAAATAGACACAACTCGAAAATACCACAAGAAATGATTATATTTTAGTATAAGTATAAGTTATATTTTCATTGTCTTAATATAAGAACCTAATCAATCACCATAATCTCAAAATAACTAAAATAATATTAAATATTAATTTTTTATATTATTTTTAAATATTTTTAACAATTTTGTCACTTTCTTAATATTTGTAAATATGAATTATATTTTAAATATTTGCGTTTTCTACTAATTAGTAATGAAATGTGACGCTAAACTCATTACTAATTCAAAGAAATCCGGAAATATTTTAAATATAATTAATATTTGCAAAAACAATAAAAATTGAGAAATATTATAAATTATTTTAAAACATTATTAGTATCTGAGAATATTAAAACATGATGTATACAAAATTAATATTTATTTAAATTATTGTGTTTGATTAATTTTTTAGTTATCAAATGAAAATATGATCCATACTTATATTTGAACAAAATATTTTTTATGTCAAAATTATTTTCTTTGAAAAATATGATTATTCTCGGCATAAAATACTTATAAATAAGATTTATTAACATTTGATAAAAAATTACGATATTTATTTTGATGTTTCTCAAATAATATAGATTTTAGCCATACATATATATGTGTGCAATATGGATTAATATATCAAGAAAAAAACCAATTTCTACATCTCTCGATGTTTCGAGAGTGTCATATCTCAAATTTTCAAAATTTTTGATCTATTCACTATTGTAGTAAATCAGAAACATATTGTGTCTTCTCATAAAATTTTCCCTAAATTTATTTTCAAATTTTAATACATATAAATCTAGGAATTTCATAATTCAATTACATCAACCCAAACATAAAGACTATAAATTCAGTAATTTCAGTTTCGTGAATCCAAACAATAGAATTGAAGTACATTTCCGGGAAGTCGACTTGCGGAAAGTTAATTTACTTGATGTAATTTCTAATACGATCAACCAAACATGCCCTTAATTGTTGGGTATCGGCGTCACTACCGAGCCCCGCGCAGCGGATTGTGAGGCCCGGTCCGACCCGATCCCGAGGACCACGTCAACGACCCGAAAGTACGAATCATGAAATGCATCTAACCTATGAAATTAACGCTTAATTCATAGAGAATCATACCACGTGAAATTGATCACGGAGACGGGTTGACTTTATTAGCTGCTGCTTGCTTCGATTCCGGCGACACGCACGTCCCACGCCCGCGCGATTCGACACCTAATGCGAAGCTCCGATTTGTCGTATACAACCGGAATTTATCCGGTTCGTCTCCGACCTTGCTCGTCCTTGCTCTCGATTGATCACAGTCGAAGATCTTAACTTAGATCTCTCTACTCGTATCCACCTCGAGCTAACGTCTCTCGGTTGCGGCGAATTCCCCTAAAATTCCCGCAAGCTTGCTCAAATCTTTAATCCCTTTTCTCCAACTTGTCCAACAAGTTTTTCTCTCTTCTCTAGATCTAGATTACTGGCTGCAGCATCAGAAGGAAGAAAAGAGAGAGAGAGAGGTTACAGAGATTATATAATCAATCTCTGAATTAATGAGTATTAATGAGTATCAAAAACTGCTAATCCAGAATTCGGATCACTGTCCGTCATGACGCACGATATGGTGCGTCATGACGCACAAGTCACATTTACTTGGATATAGCCGTTATACAGTGTACCGTCATGACGCAGGATAACGTCCGTCATGACGCACCACCGTCATGACGCACAACTTGGTGCGTCGTGACGGTATACTCACAGATTGGCTTTTCTCAGAATTACTCTACTGTGCGTCATGACGCACAATATGGTGCGTCATGACGCACCATGTAATTTCTACCAGATTTGCATAATCTTATTATGCATCCAATCGTTCCGACGAACACGTATGTTTGTCTACACTCATTTGTACATTCAACTAGTTGATCTGTAACTGTATTTCCTTCAGTCTCCCACTCAGTTCAAGATCCAACTAAATAAAGTACTAGTGTACATCTCATGTACACATAACCTTAGAGATTGAAATTTAAGCCCGAAATATGACAGCTCTATGTGTGACCGCGTAGGTTCGTATCAAGCAATGGTAGCAAACTTATGCCCAAGTTTACGGGCTCATGAGAGGGATCTAGGAAGAAATCCATCATAGCTTTCCCACGTTGAAAACGAAAATGATTGTGATCATTTATACCCATCTCGAACGGTGGTGTTTAGTTCTCTTGTTCACGATATCCGTCAATCAAAAGGCATGGTGATAGTCATCCTTATAATTTGATTGACTAAACTTATTGTCTCGATACCGAATTGAATCAACAAACACAATCGATATTAACAATTTAATATCATTGACTCTGGCCAGAGATTTCGTTGATCAATTCATCGATAGGCCTAAGGGATATCTCTTTCTCTCGAAAGGAACAATTTCTATCTTGATGACTCACATCAAATTCCGTGTTTCAGATAATACCCGATCATAATCACATGACCATCCTGTTACAGATAGTGGAAGATTATATCTAAGCATTATGTTACGCACGAAAAATGATCCATGATCATCTCAAGTGTGAAGAACTAAGACCCCATTCGTTACGATTCCATCTACAATGACTAAACCATGCCATGGTATCGCACTTTTGGTCAAGTCACAATATACATAATCTAATGCATATCCATATTCCCGATTTGACAAACTCTTTGTCCTATGATTAGCAAAACATAATCATCACCTCGGCTAATATGCTAGTGTACATGTTAGTCTATTATCTTATAATAGATATACTTATCACATAAGTATCCTAATCATGACTAGGGACGTTTTTGAAATATGACTTTTGAAATGTGACGGTTTTACTTAACATGATCACGTATCACGTAGACGCTCACACAAGTCATAAATCAAGGTTCGTGTAATCAAATTACACAACCACGCACAAGTTTTCATATAAGTATAAATGCAAGTAAAATTTTAGAATTTTTGAAATGCACTAATATAGAGTAAGTATTGGTTGATACAGCGTTTACACCTATAATCTCTGCTAGGATTATAATCTGCGATGACTATCGGTATTAGATAACTATACCTCAAATCTATTCCTCCTCTAGGTATCTCTATACCTATAGTCTTCGCATGACATTCATGCTTAACTAGGAAGAAAGCAGTTTTTGTAAACGGTTCCGCTACGTTCCCGTTAGTGTCAATTTTTGTTAGGTATCTAATACCTATTTAAATATAAGTTTGAATGGTTATGTTATTTCAGTTTCTTTTGGTTTATTTTATTTCGACCATCGAAATAGATAACCAAAGAATCCTATTACTTGGGTCAATACCAAATATGATCAACACCTTGATCCATAACGTTTCCATTTCGGCTTCGTAAGCCGCATTGAAATCAAATTCCATCGTAGAATTTTCATTTTTAGTTGTTGTGAAACTTTTTCATACAACTTCAATTTAATTTAAGCAAAATATGTACACATTTCGTAAATGTGTTGTATTTTTGGAAAAATGCTATCGGTATAATCCTTTCTAAAAGGATATTGTTTATTAATTTCAATATGAATCCGAGTTTTTAAATGTTGCATAACTATTATGCATGTGTAAAGTATAACCATTATACAACCATATTAAATTGTTTTCGTTCGAACCAACCATATGAAGTATTCGAAACGAAATATTCTCTGGATTCGATTGATAATTACGACACTTAATATGAACAATATTTAAAGATTAGTACATATCATGGCGTATTTGGAATATTCTATTGTCGAAACATAAAATATCCAATTTTCTACTTTTCTTTAACTCGATGTCGTACATCGATCCTCAGAAAAACTTCGCCATTCGACATTTGGAAGAAATCCGATATTGGATTTATGTACTGAAAACCATTTTCAGTGTTTTGTCGATGTACATACTTCAATTCAGATCGAGAAATTTTAAATCTATCTTATAGATTTTTATGCTTATCTCATAAGTTGTCTCGTCTGAATTTTCATAGCGAAACGACAATCGTTTCCTACGAATAATATATCGTTCATATATTTTAATATAAGAAATGTATGTGGCTCCCACTAACCTTCACATCTACACAAAGCTTTTCTTTTGCTCTTGATAATATTATAACTAATTATAATTTTATCAGAATAAAATTCCAATTTCATGAATTATTCTTCAATCCATCATATGAATCGTTGAAATTTGTATACTTTTCTTTTGATTCTTACGAATTCCTCCTTGAATCATGAGGACATCCCTAGCAACTATTGCTTTGAGTTCCCCTTTAATGCCTTAAGCATCTTTGATTCAAAGCTTTTAAGCATCCCTATGAAGCTCGGGAATCATCTTGTTCATCGAATGCATGTGATATTTCATCACGAAAGTGGAAAAAATCGGTGACAATGCACACAAGATCAAATCTTGTTGCATTATTGGTGACAGATTTTCTCCCAATTTCTCGAGACGATCAATCTGATCAATCTACACTTGTACCTTTAACACGTGAGTACTAACCAAAGATCCGTTAGGCATCTTACAGTTAACCAACTCCTTTAATGTATTGAACCTTTCAATACGCTCTTGCTCTTGGAACATTTCCTTGAGCGCCGCGTTAATCGTGTACGCATCCGAATGAATCAAGCTTGATTATTTGTGAAACCTTTTCTTCATGATCATATCATGAATTCTCGAATCTCATAAACATTCTTGCTTTGTAAGTATACATATTCCAATCCACGTTAGCTTTCACTTTGAAAACTCACTTACATCCTATGGGTCATACCCTAAGGAATGTTTAAACCAAGTTCTAAACTTGATGACATGCATGGATTGAATCATGAATTCCATGGCACTATGCCATGTGAAATTTTTATACTTTATAGCATCATTTTAGTCCATCGACTCATCATGTATGAGATCGATTCGTTTGTCACATTCTTTGATAAATTCACAATTTATCGATTCGTGACGTGTCTAAATTGATCTATAAAATCGCTTTGTGACCTTGACTTGGATTCATCAACTTTTGATGAAATTCCAATCATATTCATCGGTTCAAATGTCCCGTTTCGAGTCTCGAACCTTTCGAGATCGATTCATCTCCCACTAGTCCGCATAGATATACGTGACATTAAGTTCCAAACTTATGCACATTAAGTCCTCCTCTAAGAAGGTATCTTTTCGAACTATGAAAATCTTATTTTCATTGGGATATGAAAAATTTGGCATTCTTTAATTTATTCAAGAATACTCAATAAATGAACATATTAAATTTGAGATTTAATTTACCCAAAACCAGTTTTCGGATTAAATCTTCAAATCTTACAAAAGATAATCATCGGAAGTTTTTTATTAACATTGAACTATTAACGTGCCCGACTTTGGCCTGAAACCACGTTAATCCTCAATTTAATTTCTTTCCGATCCATATCACATATGGGGTCTTTTGCACCGACTTAGAAGGTATGTGATTAACCTTTGTCTTAAGGGTAAATTTCCAAATCTTATTTGAAAAATTAATTTTGATTTATCATCTATCAAACAATGTCCAACAAAGTTTGATTCCTCTTTTCGAACACATTAATCTACATTGATGTTCCGAATTAATATAACTTATGAAACTTTTTCATAAATTTTCAAGATGATTATCATACTCATAGCTTAAAATGTTCGTCTCTTCGATCTTATCGAAAGACTTTGATTTTCTCGCTTAGTTGACTTCGTATTTCATTTCGAAACGTTTTTGAACCATTCAAAATTATGTTTCAAACGCATTAAATAGATATCTTTATATCTACAATAATCGTTAGTAAATATAATGAAATATTTGTAGCCTCCTCTTGCCTCCGAACTTACTTATTTACCTACATTCAAAATGTTTGGTTTTTGATAAGTCTTTGACCGTTTTTCCAACCTTTGGAATGACACTTTTATCATCTTGATTAATTAACAAGTCTTGTACTTGTCATGCGAATCTTATTCGAATAAAACTAGTATTCCATCCAATGGATTCTAGAAATGTATATCTCATACACATTTTCAAGATGATAATGTCAAAAGAAGCTATTTCTATCAACTTTTGGATTAATCCTCCTCGGATTAAACCTTTCTTTTGATATTGGGACAACAACTTGCCCAAATCCTTGATTGAGACAACGTTTGTCTTAATCACCCTTAGACTCTTGTTTCTTTTAAATCTTCAAACTCCTTTGAAGCTTCGTGTCTATGTATGTCAACATTTGATATACAATATTATTTGACTTCTTCTCAAGTTTGTCAGATTTTTGCTTAAATTATTATTCTACATGAATTATGACATTGACAACTAACCGTGCGTACTTATTCTATATGCTTATGTGATATGAAATATGTTATTTTTATCAAATCAATAACCCTAATATTGATTCGGGATTCTTAATCCAATAACACTTCAAGACCCATATTTCATGATCCTCCCACAAGTGACTTTGGCCGACAAATGGGATCTCACTATTTAGGTAGGATAAATCCAATCACATCCAATGTGACTCTTGACCCATTATGGGATTTCGGTATCAAACCATATCATATATGATTCGAATTCCGTTTGTGCATCCTAACTATGCCCCGAACCCCAATCAGATTGGCTTGGACGGTTAAGTCACAACCATATTCACGTATCGTTCAATTGAGCTACAAATGCGCCCGACTTTGGCCTGAACCCGCATTTGTCCCCAATCAACGCTTGCCTCTCACGTTGATACATACAACAATGCACGCCCGACTTTGGCCTGAAACCGTGCAAGGTGTGATGACCAACCTCGGAGGTTGTGAACATGGAAGGCATTTTATGACTTAAATATTATGCAGGGATTTATGTGATATAATCTAATTATATCATTGAGCAAGTATATCATGATGAATGAACATAATTAATAATTATTAGAACCAAAATAAATAAATCAGAAAAAATTACATGGTGCGTCATGACGCAACATAACGTCCGTCATGACGCACAGTACTAAATTGGATTTTCTTTGACTTCCGTCATGACGCACAACTTGGTGCGTCACGACGGACCTCACTCGTTCGTCATGACGCCAGAGAGTGCGTCATGACGGACAATACAAAACAATTTTGTTGTCCAATCCAGAGAGTTTTTCAGGTCCGTCCGTCATGACGGTTGGTTACTACCGTCACGGCGGACTGTGACTGACCGTCATGACGCCAGACGGTGCGTCATGACGCACTGTACAAAACAATTTTGTCCAGTTTGCCAGAAACTTTTCAAGTTCTTCCGTCATGACGGTTGGTTATACCGTCACGACGGACTGTTCTGGTCCGTCATGACGCCAGAGGGTGCGTCATGACGCACTGAACAAAACCATTTTGTTCAGTTTGCCAGAGAGTTTTTGGGCTTCTACCGTCACGACGCACCAAACGGTCCGTCATGATGGTACGAACTTACACAGTGCGTCGTGACGCACAACTTGGTGCGTCATGACGGACTGAGTAACGCCTCAGATCCAACTCTTGGATTTCCCGTGTGCGCCATGACGCACCAAATCGTGCGTCATGACGCACCAGACCTGAATTTCATATTTACTTCTGATTTTCGATCGTTTCCAAAACGATCAATCATGAACAATTCATGATTACTTCTAGATTCTTTTGATCATCTTATGATCAAATACTAGCAAGTTTTCTATGGTCCTAATTTTACAACTACATGATTATGTCCTAAAATTCTACATGAAATTCCGAATAACACTTATTCGAAATCGATTCGACGATCGAATCGTGACGATCGCTCTGATACCACTGTTGGGTATCGGCGTCACTACCGAGCCCCGCGCAGCGGATTGTGAGGCCCGGTCCGACCCGATCCCGAGGACCACGTCAACGACCCGAAAGTACGAATCATGAAATGCATCTAACCTATGAAATTAACGCTTAATTCATAGAGAATCATACCACGTGAAATTGATCACGGAGACGGGTTGACTCTATTAGCTGCTGCTTGCTTCGATTCCGGCGACACGCACGTCCCACGCCCGCGCGATTCGACACCTAATGCGAAGCTCCGATTTGTCGTATACAACCGGAATTTATCCGGTTCGTCTCCGACCTTGCTCGTCCTTGCTCTCGATTGATCACAGTCGAAGATCTTAACTTAGATCTCTCTACTCGTATCCACCTCGAGCTAACGTCTCTCGGTTGCGGCGAATTCCCCTAAAATTCCCGCAAGCTTGCTCAAATCTTTAATCCCTTTTCTCCAACTTGTCCAACAAGTTTTTCTCTCTTCTCTAGATCTAGATTACTGGCTGCAGCATCAGAAGGAAGAAAAGAGAGAGAGAGAGGTTACAGAGATTATATAATCAATCTCTGAATTAATGAGTATTAATGAGTATCAAAAACTGCTAATCCAGAATTCGGATCACTGTCCGTCATGACGCACGATATGGTGCGTCATGACGCACAAGTCACATTTACTTGGATATAGCCGTTATACAGTGTACCGTCATGACGCAGGATAACGTCCGTCATGACGCACCACCGTCATGACGCACAACTTGGTGCGTCGTGACGGTATACTCACAGATTGGCTTTTCTCAGAATTACTCTACTGTGCGTCATGACGCACAATATGGTGCGTCATGACGCACCATGTAATTTCTACCAGATTTGCATAATCTTATTATGCATCCAATCGTTCCGACGAACACGTATGTTTGTCTACACTCATTTGTACATTCAACTAGTTGATCTGTAACTGTATTTCCTTCATTAATTGCATTGCATTTCTTTGGCAACTTCATCGATTTTATGCCCGTTGTTGAGCCCGGTTATTATTTTTGCACATTCAATGCCCTTTGATTTATTTCCATTTTTTCGATATTTTATTGATATCATTAATTATTTCCTATTTTCTCCTCGAATAAAGGAAATAATTATAAATAAACATAGTTGTGTGTCCATAACATAGTTGTTCAGTTCGCAAATAATAGATGTATAATTTACGAATAATTACGTATTATGAATAATATACGTATTGTCGTTCATGTACTCGATCTAATAAATAACGTGTTTATTTTATAATTTTTTTTAAAAAAATACGCATTGACGTATAATACGTTTTCTAAAAAAATTATATTTTTTAAATAAATAACAATAACTCAAATTTTGAAAAGGGATTAAGACAACAAAAATATCAATAATAATCTATAAATTTATGATTTTGAACTAAAATAAATATGATTATAAAATAATTAGATTTCTCAAATATTTATGAACAAAAAAGTACATTTATATACCGAATTATTGTATTTGTATAATGAAAAATACTTCTAAAATTGACGAATTATTTGCGTACTCCATTTTATCTGGCCGAATATTTGATCGACTTGAAAACTATTTGATTCGAATTATGCACGAACGTATTACGTATCGAATTATTTGGCGCAGCATGAATAACTAACAGTGGTCATGTCGACACACGAATGAAAATTCATATAGGGAATAATCACATTGATAAAAAATTCAATAGCCATGATTAGCATAATAATAAAATATACCATCAGAGGATTTATGCTTATTACTAGTATAGGGCCAATTTTCTAAGGACAATTATACTTTTCTCCCTCATTTCCCTTATAATTCCCCCACACTAATTAATCTCATAATTAGCAAAGTGAATTAACAATTAATTCATGATTACTAAAAATTGAATATAAAATTAAGGTCCATACTAATTAATGATTAATTCTGAATATTTAAAAATAAATAATTATGAATTAATCGTTAATTCAAAGCACTAATTATTGGATTAATCATGAATTATTATTGTGGGAGAATTTGAGGGGCATGATATATGGCCTCATTTTCTAATTACCTCAAAAATTCATGCAACATGTAAAAAACTTTCTTTTAATTAATACAAAACTTAGGTTTGACATCTTGCCACCTAATCCAAAAATAAATAAACTAAAATTGAATAATAAAGTATTTTCTTGAGCTTAACTAATTTGGAAGTTAACACTCCCGGTGAAGAAATGGATATTTGTCTATGTTGCGCGGATACTTCAAAAAATCGAATTTACCCGTATCGCTGTATCCGTATCGTATCATAAATCATATGTTAAATTGCCGTATCGCCGTATCCGATACGCGTTGCCGTATCGCCGTATCGGCGTATTCGCGCAACATAGATCTTTGTTCTTGTCACAATTTCATAAGAATAAAATAAACCAAATTTTATGTCGACAATATATGTTCATTATAGTATATATTTAATCCATTTGCCTGAAGCAGTGTTGTAAAAAACGGTGAAAAACGATGTAAAAACGGTGTTTCGATGGAAAAACGTTTCGTTTTTTACAAGACGGTCGAAAATACCGTTTTTTTTTTTGAAAAAAACATTTTTCTCTGCGTAAAACGAACGTTTTTTCCAAGAAGTTGTATGGGCTTTGGTTTATTTATTTTTCTTTCGGCCCAATCTTGTTCCGGGTCAAGTTTCTCTCATTTTCATCTCACACTAATCTTCTCTCTCGCACAGTACTCAACTCCAACTCACACTGTCACCCTACTTTTCTCTCTCTCTCTCTCTCTCGATCTCACTCGATCTCTCGCGATCTCGAGATCGAGAGATCGATATCGATCTCGATCTGGCCTGATGACGGGCGTCTGGGACAGTGGAGCTACTCTCTCTCTCTCTCTCTCTCTCTCTCTCTCGATCTCGACTGGCGACTCTCTCTGCCTCTCTCTCGATTTCTCGTTTTCGAGTCTGGTGACTGGTGAGTGAACCCTACAATGGGGCGAGGCGACTCGACTGGCGACTAGCGACTGGCGACTGGTGACTGGTGAGTAATTGTCTCTGTGAACTGATTTTAATTTCTCGATTTCGAGTCTTTAATTTCTCTGGTAATTGATTATGTGAACTAATTTTCGAAATTAACAGTGGCTGTGAGTGAAGTGTGAAGTGATTTTCGAAATTTGTGTGTGTTTAGAATTCTTCGCTCAATTCTCTGGCGAGCACCCTAATTTTTAGATGCGTGGAGTGTGTGTTTAGGTTTAGAATTACAATTGAAATTAATTTGGGATGAGTGTGTGTTTAGAATATCCTTCTCTCTCTCTCGGGCGAATTACACTTCTCTCTCTCTCTCAATCTCTCTCTCTGGTACTGCCAATTGAAGTTAATTGAATTAATTTTATAAATTTCGAAATTTAGTATGTGTTTAGAATTCTGTAATTTTTGCGAAGTGTAATTCGAAGTGTGAAGTGAAATTATGTAATTAAAAAATTGGATTATGATATATTTTTTTGATTTCATCAATAAATTTTAATTAAATTATTATCGATTTCGTTGACCGTTTTTTTACTGTTTTTTTACCGTTTTACGATCGTTTTACGGTCCTCGACCGTTCCGTACCGTTTTCCGTATTTTACAACATTGGCCTGAAGCACTTCGTGTAGAGAGTCATTAAAGAGTAAATGACCCGTTACACATAAAATACAACAAGAATAACAGTACGTAGAGAACAAAGACTAACTCAACGAAGAAATCTTTTCCGACGCGGAACAGATTTTCATCTCTTTACCTGTCGGCAGTACTGGTGCACTAAAAACCAACCATTGGAAAACCATCGCGTCTGAAAATTCTGTTACGTGTCGATGTGACATTGGGTCAATGCGTGGTGAACCATTTTACGTTGTAATTTCCGTAAAGTTTGCGTGTACAGTTTGCTTTTATCTCCTATAAATAACAAGCATGTAATGCAAAGGGTAGGGATTGAAGCAGCCAATAGAGCAAAGTAAAGATTCTCTCTCTCTCTCTCTCCCTCTCTCTCTCTCTCTTCAAGCTTCTAGCTGCTTCCATTCAAAGTTAATTTTACCTTTTAAACCTTTACCTGAGCTGACTCATCTGAGGATGGTGGGTACATCTGCGTCTTCTTCCTCTTCGTCGTCCTCTAGTTCGTTTGATAATGTGTCGGAGAAGTTGTCTGGTGGTATTCGTAGTTCCCGTCGCGTCAAGTTTATGTGTAGCTATGGCGGAAAGATTTTGCCTCGTTATCCTGATGGGAAGCTTCGTTATGTAGGTGGCGATATTCGTGTCCTTTCTGTTGATCGATCGTTGCCTTTTTCAGGTCCGTTTGTGTTGGATCTATATCGTTGATTTGTTCGAATTGATTTGGTGTTCTTGTGTACTGATTTAGGGTTCCTTTTTGTTACAGTGGTGGAGACTAAGATGAAGGCGATGTGTGGGTGGGAGGTAGTGAGCGTGAGGTGCCAGATCCCGACTGAGGATTTGGATGCACTGGTATCGGTTACTTCCGATGAAGATCTAGCTAATCTTGTGGTGGAATATGATCTGGCGAATCGAGATAAGAATCAACCATTAAAGATCCGTGCCTTTCTCTTCCCTAAATCTCTCAGTCCTCCAACAACACCTCAAGTTACGGCTACTGCGACAATCAAAGGAAATTTCCCGATCCGTCAACAAGTTCATGCTTCGCGAGCTCAGCCGTCATCAAATCTCCGATGTGTGCATCAAATGCCTTATTCACCAATGGTGAATCATGGTCGAAAACCTATCTTCGGTCGTCATCTTCAGCAACCTTGTCATTACAATCACCACCAACATCATGAGCCTAGATATCTCGTTCACCATTCTAATCAATGGCAATATTGAACAAAAGTTTAATCCGTTCCACTACGAAATCTCACATGTATTTTGATGGTGTGAGATCCATAATGGAGGAAAATAAAATAGAAAGGTAAACAGAGTTTTTGGGCGAAGGATGTATACAATGATAGTCCGGTTGTAAACAGGGGACTGTATAACTAAATCAAAATCGTTTTTTTGAAAGACCTAAAATCGAAGAAATTTTATCCAAACATGGTTGATTAAGTGTTCAATTAACCCAATTGTTTGTTGCCTTCTTTGATTCCATCCATGATTTGCCATGATTCTTTGCTGTGTTGTTCCTTTTTTCCTCCAATTTTGTGCTGAGCCTGAGCCTGTGTGTTTTGGGTCCGTTAGGTTTTCGTTTTATTTGTGTACGCGCTCTGTTACATTCCGTTAGAGATCCGTTTGATTTCCGTTAGCCTCCGTTCCGGTTGGCATTTATTATGTTTGTTAATTTCGATGTTACGTCATGAGATTCTTTGTAGGAAAGCTTTTAATTGCTTTATTGATATATTTCATTATAACTAATTATTCTTTTTTTGTTCTTTTACAGGTGACTTAATGGCGTGCTTTCTGGAGAAAATTCGAATTTATTGACTTCTAACCAAAATTTGAAAATTTAGTAAAAAGAAAGTATATTCCATATAGGATGGATATTCGTTGTTTTTCTAGAATATTCGTCCTCTTGGTATTTTTTTCTTATTTTCATTGTTCTTTTTTTGACATTATAGATCCCTTTGAAGACATTATTTATACCCAGGTTTTCTTTATTTATTGTTTCAACATTGAATGTATGTACAAAACTCAGAAATAAAAAGAAGAATAAATGTATGTACGAACCTCAAAAAAAAAATGTATGTACATATAAAATATAGATTAATAAAAATTTGTTGATGAACTATTTTGTATTTTTTTTAAGATATTTTTTCAGCAAGTTGTATAGATATTTGATATCTTCGGAAAATTATTATGGTAAAGATAAACACAAAAATAGTATAATGAGGTCCATAATAATATAATACAGAGAAAAATAAAGGACGCGTAAATCCATAGTTTTTGTTGAACGGTCTATTTATCTTATCAACTTGGACTCTCTGGATTATTTCCACAGCTGAAAATTACAAACAATTTACAAAAATATTTTATAAATATAAATTCCAATTTATCAATTTGAATGGTATGATGATGCTTATTCGAAGCAAATTGGCTCCGGCTTGACTTTGGAATTAGAATTGATATTATTCAGTATTTATTGGCTTTCATAAAGAATTCTTTTTTGGCGTGTACAAAGAATTTTAATTAACATGAAGTGGGTGGGTCAACTTGGAAATTAATACTTAGAATTTTGAGATTTTGAAAATGATAAAGACTGACTCTGAACGAATCTTAATATTTGTGAAAGACAATTAATTTCATCCGTACTCTTGCAAAATATCAAAAGCTATGATTTATGAAATATAAGCAGGAGAAATTTTGAATCATACACTGATACACATGTTACAAACTTTATTAACAAAATATTACAATAATCAAAATTTATGGTAATTTTGAGTTTGACATATTCGGACTATAGGCGTGTTTGCTAGGGCAGTTTTGTATAATAGCAGGAAACTAGTAGTTGCAGGAAACCAATGTATGAATATCTGGAAACTATGATAGCAGGAAAATGCAAAAATTATGAGTGTAGGATGTTTAAAAGGTGTTTGATGAAAACCAAGGATTAAATGTAGGAAATGAATAAAATATTCGATAATTGTATTATTGCTTATGAAATTTTATAACTATCATATTTATTTCTTAATCATATCAAAATATTATTAATTCCTAACTACATTATTATTATTATTATTATTATTATTATTATTATTATTATTATTATTATTATCATTATTGTAATTATTAATATTTTTAAAATACATTTTTATTATGTATTAATTTTTAATTATTACCAATAATAATTAAAAATTAATACATAATAAAAATGTATTTTAAAAATATTAATAATTACAATAATGTATTTATATAATAATAATTATTATTATTATTATGTATTAATTTATTATTATTATTGTTATTAATTTCCTGATATATTTTTAATTTTGTATTAATTTATTATTTTTATTATCATTATTAATTTATAAATATATTTTTAATTATGTATTTATTATTATTATTATTATTATTAATAATAATAATATTAATTTCTAAATACAGTTTTAATTATGTATTAATTTTTCATTATTACAGCTATTATTATTATTAATTTCGAAATCATGTTTAATTGCGCTAATAAGTGAATTATTATTATTATTATTATTATTATTATTATTATTATTATTATTATTATTATATAATCTGTTGTATACTTATAATCACATTTATTTTCAAAATAAGTTAATCATCAAAAATATTAATCATATAAATTGTGAATGTAATTGGTTAAATATAATAATAAAGCATGCCATGGACAAGCATGGACATTTCTCTCTCCAAAAATCCACTCTTAGGTAAGTTTCATATATCCAAGGTTTTAGGTTAGTTTGATTAGTTTTGAGAGTTTCCTATCTTGAAAACTTGATTTCCTATGTACCCATCAAACACCTTATAGTTTTGTAAATCTAGATTCTTGCAAAACTTAACAAACTAAGCAATAAAACTTAGGTAGCGAACAGGCCAGAGTCCGAATTATTTTGGGGAAATTTTGTTTAAATAGATACTCTCAAGTTTAAAATTACGTGAATAGACACAATCCAACTAAAATTCTCAAAATACCAATCTCGACCTTTGAAAGGCCGAGAAAATGTGAAATGTAAACCTTTTCTTATTAACCAACTCCAATTTGCACCATTATTTTCCATTATAATTTATATTTTGTAAGAATAAATAAAGGAAAAAAATGAACAGTACACACGTTTTGAAAGTTTATTCAGAAAAAAATAATTTTTGAACAAAATTTGAAATGTGACACTATCGGACTCTCAGAGTCCGAAATTTGATGAATTTTCGGACACTGAGAGTCCGAAAAATTTGGTGGATTTACACTCCCCCAAACCGATTAATGGATGAATTAACAAAAAAAACCGGACTCTGAGAGTCCCGTAATTTCATAAAAATCTAAACGAGTATGCAGGCTAATTGAGTCACATGAAATTTCGGACTCTGAGAGTCCGAAATTTCATGTTCCTATTTTTCATGGGACTCCATCCCCCTCCCCAAATTATACCCAATAATAATACACACAATTAATATTTTTTTTAATAAAATTAATTATATATTTAAATATGTTTTAATGAATAATAAGAAAATCAAGATATATTTTAATAAATTGTTATTACGTTTTCGAGTCGTTGGATTGTCTGTTAAGTTTCGTATCGTTCAGTTGATTCTATATCATTTGATTCGTTCGGTTTTCGTATCGTTCAATTGATTTTAATCAAGATATATTTAACATAATTTTAATATTATTCATTAAAAAATATTTATTACAAAATTATTTTTTGTCATTTGATGAATAATTTTTTTAATAAATAATTTTTCAATAAATAATTTTTTTAATATATAATTAATTTTATTAAAAAATATATTAATAGTGTGTATTATTGGGTACAATTTGCTATCCACAAAATTGTATTTATTGGGTACACCCAAATTGTACCCAATAAATACACACAATTAATATTTTTTTTTAATAAAATTAATTATATATTTAAAAAAATTATTTATTAAAAAATTTATTCATCATATGACAATAAATAATTTTTAATGAATAATATTAAAATTATGTTAAATATATCTTGATTAAAATCAATTGAACGATACGAAAACCGAACGAATCAAATGATATAAAATCAACTGAACGATACGAAAACCGGGACAATCCGACGACTCGAAAACGTAATAACAATTTATTAAAATATATCTTGATTTTCTTATTATTCATTAAAAAATATTTAAATATATAATTAATTTTATTAAAAAAAATATTAATTGTGTGTATTATTATTGGGTATAATTTGGGGAGGGAGATGGAGTTGAAGGAAATACAGTTACAGATCAACTAGTAGATTGTACAAATGAGTGTAGATGAACATACGTGTTCGTCGGAACGATTGGATGCATAATAAGATTATTCAAATCTGGCAGAAATTACATGGTCCGTCATGACGCACAGTAGAGTAATTCTGTGAAAAGCCAATCTATATGTATACCGTCACGACGCACCATATTGTGCGTCATGACGGTGGTGCGTCATGACGCACAAAGTGTCCGTCATGACAGAGCACTAGTGTAACGGTTATATCCAAGTAAATGTGACTTGTGCGTCATGACGCACCATATCGTGCGTCATGACGCACAGTGATCCGAATTCTGGATTAGCAGTTTTAGATACTCATTAATACACCATTAACTCTCAGATTAATATAAGATATGTGGATTCTTCTTCTTCCCCTCTCTGGCTGCCAGACCTAATTCTAGTAGAGAATAGAGAGAACTTGTGAGACAAGTTAGTGGAGAATAGAGATTAGATTTAAGCAAGTTTGCGGGAATTTTAGGGGAATTCACCGCAACCGAAAGACGCGAGCTCGAGGTGGATACGAGTAGAGAAATCTCGCTTGGGATTTTCTGTTGTGATCAGTCAAGAGCAAGGTCGAGCAAGTTCGGAGACAAACCGAATAAAATCCGGTTGTATACGACAGATCGGAGCTTCGGATTAGGTGTCGAATCGCGCGGGCGTGGGACGCGTGTGTTACCGAGATCGAAGCAAGGACAGCAACTACGCAAGAACAACCCTTCGCCGTGATCAATTTCACGTGGTATGGTTCTTTATATATAAGAGTTATATATTCGTAGTTACATTTTTAGGATTCGTACGTTCGGGTCGTTGGCGTGGTCCTCGGGATCGGGTCGGACTGGGCCTCTCAATCCGCTGAGCGGGGCTCGGTAGTGACGCCGATACCCAACAGGAGTCCCATGAAAAATAGTAGAGTCCGAAATTTCATGTTAATTTATTCATTAATCGGTTTAGAGGAGTGTAAAAGCAACCAAATTTTTCGGACTCTGAGAGTCCGATAGTGTCACATTTCAAATTTTGTTCAAAAACTGTTTTGTCTGAATAAACTTTCAAAACATGTGTACTGTTCACTTTTTTCCATAAATAAATATCAAAATAAATGCTATATTTTATTAAAATATATTTCAGATTTATAAAATGATTTATCTAAAAGTATTTTATTTCTCAAATAAAAATAAAACGTTTTACAAAAATATTTGTATACAATAAAATATTACATTTATTTATAAGGAGTGTTCTATCACACGTCCTTTTTCTTGTGGCATTTTTTTTCAACAATATTTTGAATACTTATCAATTAATTATATTTAAGGTAAAGTCTCAAATGTATTTATTTATTAATTAATGAGGCTAAATAGAAAATATGTGTTAATCATTTAAATAAAAAAATCTTCATGAAAAGTAAGTTTTTATGGTATACCTTTTTAAAAATATGTATGATAGAACTTCCGACGTATAAATATGAATTGTATTTTCATAGTGTTAATATACCAAATTAATAAAAAAAACATAATATAAAAAATATACATATGTTTTAATATTCTCAGATATTCATAATATTTAAAAATAATTTATAAAAACTTTGTCATTTTTAGTAAGATTTGTAAATATTATTTATAATTTTAAATATTTTAATTATGTTTTGAAATATAAATAAATATCGTATTTTAAAAATTAATAACGAAGCATACTTTTATTTTAATATTTTTCTTAAATAATATATATATATTGGTTATAAGTAGTGGTGTAAATTGGAGTGGGATAATAGAAAAAATCAATGTTGAAAGAGTGGTATTTTGGAAATTTTGTTCGGGTCATGTCTATTGTGGGGTAAATCTTGAACTCAAATTGTCAAGAATCAAAATTTCCCATTATTTTTCTTCGTGTGCACTCTCACGTGAGGTACTTGGCAGCTTCATATTGCACACACTATATTCTCAATATACTATTTAATATAATTAAATTAATTAACATGTGACACATAATTGATTAATTTGTGTTAATTATTTTACATGTCAATTTTAAGATAAATATTAATATAATTTTGAAAATGTTAATTGTAATAGGGAATATTTTGGTGCATTCTTGATACAAAGTATGTTAGATGTAATAGGGAATATTTGATTACAAAAACGCTAATTGTTATTAATGTAGTTGTTAGAAATTTTTTTTTACTACAATCATGTTATGTGAAGTATGGCAAAAAAACGATCAAATATAAAATCTGGATACAAATACGTCATTTGAAGTATCTCAAACATATGTTATGATTATCCGATGACGATATGTTCGGGTTTACAAAATATTCATGTGTAGCTTGTTAGAAAACAAAATATAATATGTACAGTCGCAATCATATTGTATGCAATATTAGTTAACAAGTGCACTAATAGCAATTAATGATTTTGTTGTCAAATCATATTTTGTTTACAATAAAATAATATAGGAGAATTTTATTTTGTATCAAGAATGCACTAAAACACCTCTTATATTACAATTAACATTTTAATACACACATTATAATTAATTAATTAATATTTGTCACAAAATTAACATGTAAAACAATGAACACAAATTTATTAATTATGTGTCGCACATTAATTAAAGTAATTATGATTAAATAGTATATAGAGAATGTTTTGGGTGCAGATGAAGTTGCCAAAGACCTCACGTGGGAGGGCGTACGAAGACTCAGAAGAGCAAATAATTTTGGACTCGGAGAGTCCGAATATGTCAAAATTGCTATAAATTTTGAATATTGTATTTTCTGGTTAATAAAATTTGGAAGGTGGGTATCATTCATATTTTTCTTATAAGAAATATCATGTTTTCCCTGACAAGAAATTGAAAAATGTTAATAATAATTAAATAATGTGAAAGTTATTTTGTAATTGAAAATTAAATATTGAACGAGTAATTATGATGATTTATTATAGGGGAATTCTTGAAAAACTCCCCAACTTTTTTGGAAATTCTGAAAAAACCACTGTACTTTTAGAAACCCCCCTATTTTTTTTATATTCCCTCAAAAACCCCCTATATTTTTTGCTTCTTCAAAAACCCCCTAACTTTTTTAAATTCTCTCAAAAACCCCCTATCTTTTTATTATGTTTTTTTTTAAATAACCATTATACCCTTTAGTTTTATTTTTTCAATTTCTATAATTTAATAAATAATGAATATATATTAAACTATTATAAAAAAATTAAAAATAAATAATATATGATATTATAATATTATAATATATAATATATAGTATTAAAATATTATAATAAATAATATATTGATATTAAAATATCATTTTCAACAATTATTATAATATTTTAATATCAATATATTATTTATTATAATATTTTATATCATGTATTATTTATTTTTTATAATTTTATTGATATTAAAATATCAATAAAAATGTTATAATAATATAATATCATGCATTATTTATTTTTTATAATTTTATTGATATTAAAATATTAATAAAAATGTTATAATAATTTAATATCATATGTTATTTATTGATATTAAAATATTATAATAAATAATACATAGATATTAAATTATTATAATAAATAATATATTAATATTAAAATATTATAATAATTGTTGAAAATGATATTTTAATATCAATATATTATTTACTATAATATTTTAATAATATATATTATAATATCATATATTATTTATTTTTAATTTTTTTATAATAGTTTAATATATATATTCATTATTTATTAAATTATAGAAATTTAAAAAATAAAATTAAAGGGTATAATGGTTATTTTAAAAAAAACATAATAAAAAGATAGGGGGTTTTTGAGAGAATCTAAAAAAGTTAGGGGGTTTTTGAAGAAGCAAAAAATATAGGGGGTTTTTGAGGGAATCTAAAAAAGATAGGGGAGTTTCTAAAAGTACAGTGGGTTTTTCAGAATTTCCAAAAAAGTTGGGGGGGTTTTTCAAGAATTCCCCTTTATTATATATAAATGGTGAATCAAATATCTAAATTTTTCATGAAGGTAAAACAATTGATTTTTGTTTGATTTGTATTAAAGCACCTTATTTAAAACATTGATTTTTCACGAAGGTAAAACAAATATCTAAATTTTTGTTTGATTTGTATTATATATAAATGTATATATAAATGGTGAATCATTAAATTAATTAAAATAATGAATGACGTGACATTTTTTTTGGGGTTGCAGAAATTGTGTTGAAAATGTAGTAGTGGGTAGGATTAATTCGAAAACTAAGAATTAAAAAAAATTGAAGCCCAATAAAGAAGAAGATTCGGAATTGGACCTTGCAACAAGGCCTAGCCTAATAAGTGCATATACTTCATCCCACTAGAGAAATTACAAAATTAAAAACATCAAAGTTTTCCTTTTCGAGAAATTACACACTTTTCTCGATTTTCCTACAATCTTCTCCCCCCACATTGAAATTTTAATATGATAATTTATATTCATTAATCACGGATCATCACTATTTTTATCCTCTGCCTTGTCGTGTTTAATTTTCTCAATTTGTTCTTCCAAACAGGCCGTTCTCTTCAATTCTTCTTGCAATTGCAAATTCAAATCCTCAACACTCTGTTTCAAACCCGCCAAATACTCCTCCAATTGCTTCTCCTTCTTCTGATCCTCCTCATTCATATACCCACATCCTTCCAAAGCACCAATCACCGCTTCTCTTTGCAAATCCAAGCTCCCCAAGAGAGATACCAAGCTCGGTACCAGTATTTTTTTGCCTACCGAACTAGCTTGTACCGGTACCGCCTCATCTTCTCCTTTTTCTGATTCTTGTTTAGGGTTCTTCTCTTCTTCTTCATCTTCTATTTTTGTTTTTGAAGAGTTCGTGTCTTCTGGATATATCGGGTCAAGTTGAAACCCGTCTTCGTTAAAATTCCAACCACTAATTCTCCTGCTCTTCACAAATCCATAAAAGTTGCCCGTCTCGTTATGAAATTCATCATCATTTTCAGATAAATCCGTACCGTTTATCTCCGATTCGACCCTATCCTCTGCCTCAGGCAAGAATCGAAGCACGTTCCTCACGAGATAATCGGGAGATTTACAACTTTTGAAAAAAGGATGTTTCAGAAGTTTATCTGCTGAAGGTCTCTTTGTCGGATCGTGAGTGAGGCAAGAGGCGATCATTTCTGTAAATGCCTTGGAGAATTTCTTCTTTTTCTTCTTCTTGGAAGGGTCTTGGTCGTTAATATTACTAATCATTTCATGAGGGTCCTCGATTCGACGACCATTCGTGATTCTCATCACCAGCGATTTCGAGATGGGGAGATGAGAGAGAGGAGGCCGTCCATGAGCAAGTTCCAGAGCCGTAATGCCGAAGGACCATATGTCCGCCTTCATTCCGTATCCAACGTGAGAGTGAATTACCTTTAATTAAAAATAATAATATTATTAATCAATCCACGAATGAATTTATAATATCGAACTTAAGTTGCATCATACCTCAGGTGCCATCCAATAAGGAGTCCCAGCCATCTCGTTGAAGAACGATGACATACGCAACAAGCCGGAATGGGAATTAGGCTGCGGATCATAGATAGACGCAGAAACCCCAAAATCTGCGAGTTTGATCGAGCCATCCGAATCAACAAGAATATTTCCTGCCTTAATATCTCGATGAATATGCCCTTGTCCATGAAGATACGAAAGAGCGAGAAGCATCTCCTTGAGAACTACCGTGATGGAAGGCTCGGGTAAGCCGTCTTGAAAAGAAGACGAAATGATGGAATGAAGCGATCCCGCGGCCATCAACGGCATGACTACCCATAAACGCCTGTCGAAAATAGTAAAATTAATTTAATTTTATAGGGAAGAGAGATAATTCGAAATAAGAATTGAATGCCTGTCGACTATGAAGGAGCAATGGGCACGAAGAATGTTCGGATGGTAGAGAAGCGTCATTGATTTGGCCTCGTGACGAACTGCATCCAAGTTTGCGCGTGATCGGTCGAGATCGATCGATTTTATAGCAACTTTTTTGGAATTTAGTGGTAAACAGACTGCTTTGTAAACCACCGCGCTAACCCCGCTTCCAATCTCCGATAGGATTTGGTAACATTTGGGATCGGGAGGATATATCATTTCTGTCAATTCTTTCGCCATGTGATTATGAGATTGATGAGAGCAAGTTGCTTGTGCCATATATATAAGGCAAGAGTAGGAAACAAATTGAGCTCTCCCAAAAAGTAACATCATGACATAACTGGCAATTATTAATTACTAGATGAGTTGACGAGGTCTCAATAACGAGCACACAAATGTAATGCTTGAGAACCACTGAAATAAAGTGCTAGTTGTGGATTCATGTGAGGAGGCAAGCAAAAAAGTTCACATGATTATGATGAAGTTGTTCATGAGCTTTCAAATTCAATTCGCTCGTAGTTCTTGAAATCCAAAAAATAAAGAGTTCGCATAAATTAAAATTCAAAACCACTATTTATCAAATCTCCAAACTCGAACAATATCATCGCCATGAGTCGTGACGATTTTTTTCATGCCGACACGAAGACAAGTAATCGGAGGGCGTAAATATCTCGCTACTCTCTCCACTGTAAAACCTTCCTCGACCGATATAACATTTTTTCTCTCAATATTCTGTTTTTGACTTTTAACAGATGGCCCTGGATTCCTTGGATCTAGATAAAAGCTTCGAATAATTTCTCCAGTATTTTGATCCAAAATTCGAAGTATTCCATCTAAACCACCAATCGCTAATGTAGAATTATCGTTTTGCATATGATGTGCCGAATATATTACATTTGGACTCACTCGTTTTTCCCATAGCGGTTTTAAAGTCCTGAATTAAAAAATAATAATAATATAAAAAATGGAATATTAAATTATATTAAATTAATTAACCTTAGGTCCCAACAATGAGCATAACCAGAAGTGGACCCCGCAAAAATTAAGCGAGATTGTGAATTATAAGACAAACATTTCATCCCCGTTGGCGCATAGGCTGATTTGAGAAAAGCCAATCTTTCTCCTGAGATCAGATCCGAAATCGAAATGGATCCGAATGTAGATCCACCGATTAATAACTGATCGTCAGTGATTGTCAGACATGTCAATGGACCAGACTGAAGCCTGCAATTCAAAAAAATTGCATATCGGTACAATTGACCTAAAAAGGAAATAATGAAAATAAATAGAATATAATACTTGATAATTCTTGAGCAGTTTCGACTGTACATATCGAATACACGAGCTCTACCGTCCTCGCAACCAATCACCACTTCGGGATCTAGATAACTTAAATAAATAATGAATAAAAAGAAATAATTCAGACAAAAATAACCGAGAGCAAAAAATTTGAGAACGATTTCTTTTTTGTACTTACCTCATGCATAAGCCATGAGTGAATATTCCTTCTCGGGACTGGAATATACCTTTTTGCTCATTTCGTCTCCATATACAAATCTTAGAGTTAGTCAAACCTACAATCTAGAAACGGGAGATTATTTATGAATTTATTTCACACAAGGTAAAATGCTATTGTATATATGTATTATTAATATAATTTTACTTTGTTTTCGTCAAAATCATAGTCTACTAAGGAGGATTTTTCTGGAACTTGGTATTCGTCCATGAATTTGCAAGTTTGTGCAGACCAAAGCCTCAAAACCTATTGCAGTATATTTGAATAGATTATTAAATCATAATAATAAAAAAATTGTTGAGGATGATAGAATTAAATGAGCGTATAAAACCCTAAACCCTAACTGTGCGTACCTTGTCTCCAACACCAGTTAAAATAAATCCTCTCTTCATGCGACACAAATTGGCTCTAGAAGAAATGATCGAAAAAGTTTAGAAGAATTTCTATATGAATAAAAATAAGACAACTAACATGAATTATTGAAAAAGAAAGGGATTTGAACGGATTGTACCGGCTAGGATGAGCTTTCCACTGAAATACTTGAGCAGAGCCAAGGAAAGCTGATTCGTGCTCATCAAAAGCTAATTCTTCTAAATGCCTCTTCATCAATTGAATTGGAATGGACGAATTATATCGTATTGCAAGAGGATTCCTCTTGTAGTATAGATCTTTAATCAGCGAAGAGGTGTATATAGTTTTATTCCTGATCAATTGATGAAAAATAATAGATCGAGAATCAATTGAGGCATAATCATAGTTGATAAATCAAGATCAAGGGAAAACCAGGATTTGCAAACGGCAGAGCAACGAACGAGGTCGAAATGATCGAGGAAAGACAAAACGGAGCAGAGTACATCACACCCCATCGAGTTGGCCGGAACTTCACCGCCTGAACGTGGCCGTTTGCCGCGACTTCTGCTGGTGCTTGCTTCCGCCATGTTTGCTCGCTCCACCTCTCACATGAAACCGCCTTACTGGGGGGGCTTGTTTGGTTGGATGTTCAAGGAATAGGAAAATATACTTCAAATATTACTATGTCATGTTTGAACGATTTTTTAATAATTCTCTGACGGTAGTATTTGTTTATAAATTTCTAGTAAATTTTTATGTAAATTTTGTCAAAAATATGAAATTTTAAGGAATTTCTAATTATTGCTAAACAAATTCTTTCTCTTTATTGGTTTGTGTGCATGTTATTATTTTTTGTCTTGAAAAAATAAAATGTATAATTTATTATTTATCTTGATTTTTCTAAACAAGAATATATATTTGTTCAGGTTTATTGATTTTCAAATTCTTGACTCTTGACTCTGAGAATAACTAATCATACTTGAAAATTACTTTACATCCAAACGAGTCCTAAAAATGAAATTGCGAATTTGAGAAATAACATTAAAACTTAGAATTATGTTTATGGATTTCTTTTAAGGTCCGGAATTTCATATATGTGTTCCATAGATCTAGAATTAAAATCAACTAAGATTTCTTGATTTTGTTAAAGTCGGAATCTAGTTTCGTGTTTATGAATAGAACCGAGCCATATATTGAAAAGATGGAGTTCCAGTCTCCAGTTTTCGATTATATATTCCAAAAATAATTTGGATCATAATTTTGAAGTTTAAAAATTCAGTGAATTTATTAATTGAGAATATGTATATTTGATAGTTTAGTCAAAATTAATAAAAACAATCGGACTTTAAAAGTCCGGTAATTTATTTTTGAAATCAAGTGATTAACTTTCGTTAGCTCATGAGTTTAAGATTTTTTTTTTTTAAAGTGCCGACTTTAAAAATTAGGCCATATATATATTATATATGAGGGAGACTAAACTATTTAATTAAGTATCAATATTTTGATACTTAATGTTTTTTTCATCATTGAATTTTCATTGAGATTTATGTATTTAATAATTTGCACAAACTCTCATGATCATCGTGATAAAACGCAAATCTCAATACAAATTCAATGGTGAAAAAACATTAAGTACCAAAATATTAATACTTAATTAAATAGTTTGTATATATATATATATATATATATATATATAGCACAAACTGCATGCTAAATGAAATATATACATGTATGTGTGGTCTTTTATGAGCAAGAAATTTGAGAAATAAGCTCATTTTCAAAAATATATGAAAACTAACACAAAACGGGTTTTAAGAATCTGACGATTTAATTTGATTAAAAATATACATATTTGATCGTTTTAATAAAAATCGGATTTTTAAAAGAGTTTTATTTTTCTAGAATACATGTTTTAATGATAATAACAAATATATACATTTTTTTCTAAAAATTATAGAAATATACATTTGCGGTTTCTCATAAGCCGAACGCACAACAAAACCATTTTTTTTATACCGCACTCTATATTGTACCCCTAGAATGTTCAATACAAATTTTATATTAAATAATTATAAAAAAATAAATTATTAAATATTATAAAAAATAATATATTTTACTACAAAATATTTAAATATTGAAAATAAATATTCCTAATTAAAAAATAGTTTTTGTGTTTTATTATATGAATATAATATTCCCTAACAAAAATTCAAAATAGTTTGAATCTAATGATTCAAAACTCGAGTACTGAAGATTAATAGTTCATATAATATGAGGTAAGTTGGATAATATAAAAACATGAGATTTATATATAATGAGGTTCGGATGATCTTTATTGTGATTTATTCTATTTTTAGTGTATTTTCTCCCAATTTATTATTGTGAAAATAAGTTCAAGGTGATTATTCTATAATTCTTTGCTTTTTAGATGATATATTATGGAAATTTCATTACTTCTAGTCTCTAGATGATTATTTCATTGTTTGTGTGTATTTTTGTGCATTTATGTTTGTTTCTTTTATCTATCTTTGATTAAAGGTATATTCATCTCTCATCTCTCTCTGACTCGATTGACATGATTTTGTTTCCATGTCATCTGTTTTTAGAAGTTAACTGGTCTAATAAATCCTGAATACATTGAATTATTATTTTAGAAAAAATAAAGAGGATTTATAAGCCCTCTTTTATTGATTTTTCATTAATAAAATTTTACAACTACTACGAAAAAAATTAGAGCTCCAAACAATGATGATCAATATCTTTTTACCTTGACTCTTATGCTAATATCTCGCTACAGTTTTTACACCCAACTTGATACATGAAACAGAGTCCGAAATTAACTAGAAATTAACATATCCTATATTAGATCTGTAATTTTTTTAATAGCTTATAGAATTTCACTTTTGACAATTTCAATTTTTAGAAATTAACTATCCCATACTAGAAAAAACTAATGCATCCAAACAAATCGTATTTCCCGAACTTCGGAACTCCATTAAGCACGACTATATAAATTGTCTTTTCCTATGTTGCATTGATACGAATTATATGTTATATTTTATTATTTTATTAATTATAATTTATATATTTAATATGCCTTATTTTTTATATATTATATTTTTAACATAAAATAAATTAAAATTTTGTTATTACAAATTTTTTTTATTAAGTAAATTTAATTATTTACATATATATATTATTTATTTTGATTCAAAATTTATATTTTTGTTTTTCAAGTACATTTATTAATGTATTATATGTACCCAAAAAATATTTTGGAAGTATTTGAATATCTGATATTATTTGAAAATAGAATATTCGAATACGTCACGTGCACTATGATGATTATCCAACATTATTTTAAAATAAAATATTCGAATACGTCACGACGAGTAGGGATATCAATGGATTGGGTAAAACTCAAATCCGTGGGGACCCGACCCGCACGAGGCGGATAATATGCGAAAAAATATCCGCGGGTGGGATAATACCTGAAAAATACCCGCGAGTCGGCCGAATTCGAAAAAATATCCAATCCAATTATTTGAACATTTTTGATATTTTATGACTTAATTATTTATAGTATTTGGATTTTTAAGGTATTTAAACATGTTTTTGTTTTATGTATTTAAATTATTGGTATTTTTATGTATTTGTACAATAAGTTTGTAGACATTTTTTTAGATCTTTGGTTGATGATTTTTGATACCACGGATACAAATTTATCTGCGGGTTCGAAGTGGAAGGGATAAATTTGATCTGGTACGATCGGGTTGGAGAGCTGAAGGGATGCTAATGCGAAAGGGAAAAGATGGAGGGGTATCTCCGGAGTTTCTATGTTTAGTACGGCATTGCATGTGAGAAGCACGTGCATAAAACTTTACATGAATATCATGGTCATGTTCTGGTCATGGGCTATATTTGTTGAGAATATATTTCTTATTGGGTCGACTTATACAAGGAACGCCCTTCTTTTCTGAGTATGATGGTTTTTGGGGTATATAGGGTTCACGGCCCATTACAGCCTAATCCACAAGCTATATGCACAGGTTACTAAATAATAAGGACAGAGTAAACTTGAGTTGAAACAGGTAATTATTGTATTAGATGATCTGTCTTTATAAAATTAATTTGTTGAAATAACGGCCCAACAAGCATGTCTAAAAATGGAGATGAGATGAATCATGATTCAAGCGCTGTCCTCTCCCCCCCGCGGGTATAGTGCGGGTAAATTGTGGGTGGTGTCTAATATTATTGCCCATTCCGCGGCACACCGTTAATAACGCACAACCATCAATCCAATCTGGCAAGACACGCCATTTCCCTCTATATAAAGCCTATCCGATGGCTCGGAAATACAAAGCAGATGGAGCAATAATGGAACGAGGGGGCTCTGATGGACGGAGCTACGGAGCAACGGAGCTACGGAGCAATGGAGCTACGGAGCAATGGAGCTACGGAACAATGGAGCAATGTGTAACGATTCGACCTCGAATCGTTACGAAAAACAATCTCAAACCGAATAAAATAAGATACAAGGTTGAAGTTTTAATCAATTCGAACTCGATTAATCAAAACTCAACAAGAACGGAACACAAGTTCTTACACGAAGAAACAATTACATCAATATATATTCTAATTCTCTCTCTTCCATCTATTTATAATACGACAAAACAATAAAGAAAAATACTAACTACACCCGGTGCACCATGCATGTCGTGAACCGAGAGGCAATTTGCAATTAAACCCCTTATTTATTCTTAATAACCCGTATACCCCCGGGTCATGACAATACCGCCTCCTTTAAAGATCCTTGTCCTCAAGGATCAAAAATGAGAATATATATTAGGTTTTGGCGGTGGCCTTTTCAATATAACACGAATCACCACCGAAGATATCGCATCGTACCGTATATTCGGCTTTGGTGGTGACCTTTTCAACCCAACACGAATCACCGCCTTTGAACATTCCACACCGTACCTTATATTCAATTTCGGATCCGGCCATTTTACTTCATCATCGAGCTTCCATTCGAGTCGTGTTTCTAATGGAGATAACCGCCTTCCTCGAAATGCGCACAATCCTCTCAAATCTTCATTCACCCTTTCTCGAGAAGTGTCCCACTTGAAATGCAAATACGGATCCACATACGTTTTACCTACTAATCGCATCGTACCCGAATCCGCTTCGATCACGCCCGAGTCCGCTTCGATCACGCCCGAGTCCGCTTCGAGCACGCCCGAACCCGCTTCGAGCACGCCCGAACCCGCTTCGATCTCGTCCGTATCCGCTTCGAGCACGCCCGAACCCGCTTCGAGCACGTCCGAACCCGCTTCGATATCGCCCGAATCCGCTTCAATCACGACCGAATCCGCTTCGATCACACCCGAATCCGCTTTGTTATCCTCTCCTTTATTAACTCCATTTTCATTCGATTCTTCTTGTTTGTTGAATCGTTTTCTCCATTCATCAATTCGTCTATTATTACTTGCTTGCATTTGGTCCACCTTATACAACACACTCTTCAACAATTCTTCCCAAGATAACGTAAAAAATCGCCCACTAATTTCGCAATAAGCCTCGCCTTTACCATCTAATGTCTTTTGATCACAATTCGTTCCACATCTATGCATCGTTTTACCCGTTTCACACCAAAATTGGTTATCAATCCATCTCGTAATATCACAATCCTCTCCACATCGATGCCCATGATACGTATCTTGCGGATGAATAATATCCCACAAATATACTATTTTATTACTCATCGTATCGGCTCAAAACGCTTCAACAATCGATAAACCCGCTTAGGAACCAAGCAGACCCGTTAACCATTCTGGGTTCTGAACAGAGTTCGAATCTGAATTCTCGAGCTTGGATTCCAGATTCTCAACAGAACCAAGAACTGGCTGCAGACCTGCAATTCTGGATTTTGAGCAAAGTCCGGAAATGAAATTCCGAGTCTTCTTATTCTGATTTCTTGAAAAACCAGGACACAGAATTCGGAACCTTAAATCTCCCCCAAATCGGATGACCAGAGCTCGGATCCACAACCCAATTCGGATCCTTCTTCCTCGCTGGGATCCGATTGCTCTTTTGTGTTCTTCTTGTTCTTCTTCTGTGCGCGATGGAAGGAAACAGCGAAGCTTGGTCCTTCTTCTCGTGACTGACTGGGTTTCCTTCTTGCAAGGGTCGTGAATCCGTTTGGCTCTCTTCTCTTCAAGTCAGAGCTGTATAGGAATGGCAAAGGATTCGCTCAAGAATGATCAATTGATTGATCGGATTGTGTTGCTGCCAGGTCAGAAAAGCGAACAAGGCTCAAATCGAGAATTCGGTTCTGCAAGAATGGTCTGGAGCACACCGATCGTTCGATCCTGATGAGAATTTGGGGAAGAAGAGCTCTTGATCAGCGAAACTCGATTCTTGGATCGGCAATTGGCGCTGAGTGTGCTGCGACGAATCAAATCGGCTCGAATTGAGTCGATTTCGAATCGAGGAATCAAGAATTCAAGAAATCGAGAATTTGGATGGCGAATCAAAAATTGGACAGAGTTCGAATTGAAGAATCGCGGCGAAACAGATCTGGATCGGCTCGAAACGGATATAACTCAAATATGGATCGGCTCGAAACGGATATAACTCGAGGAGATAGTCGTGGTAGTGGTCGGAGAATCGACGGCTCTGATACCAAATGTAACGATTCGACCTCGAATCGTTACGAAAAACAATCTCAAACCGAATAAAATAAGATACAAGGTTGAAGTTTTAATCAATTCGAACTCGATTAATCAAAACTCAACAAGAACGGAACACAAGTTCTTACACGAAGAAACAATTACATCAATATATATTCTAATTCTCTCTCTTCCATCTATTTATAATACGACAAAACAATAAAGAAAAATACTAACTACACCCGGTGCACCATGCATGTCGTGAACCGAGAGGCAATTTGCAATTAAACCCCTTATTTATTCTTAATAACCCGTATACCCCCGGGTCATGACACAATGGAGCTATGGAGCTTATTTAGAATTTTAATTTACTTTACAGTTTTTTTTTTATTTTCTTTACAGTTTTTTTTTTTAATTTACTTTACAGTTTTTTTTAATTTACTTTACAGTTTTTTTTAGTTATTAGGGTTTAGTTTACATTTTCGTTCTTTTATTTTAATTTACTTATTACATTTTATAACGGAGCGATGAACGGAGCATACAAAGCATTGAGAAAGGTGGATGAATTAGAAATTAGTAATTAATTTGATTAAGACTAATGTTGTTGGACTGTAGGTAACTCTGCCTGTGAATTCTTTAAAAAAAAAATGAATTCACAGCCGGTCCCAAGCCCGGATAAAAGAGGAGGGTCTGCAAGTGTTTTTTATTATTCTAAAATCATTAATTGAAAAGCAAAGTAAAACTAATTAGTTTTTTTTTAGTTCGCAGATTCTTTGGGAGAACAACTGCCAGAAGAACTGCCCAGAAAAAAAATCAAGGTCGGCTTCGTAATTTCACTCATTTTTTCTCTCTAAATTTCAGTAATGTGCCATTTTCTTTGCATATCAAAATCCAGGATTCGAGAATATCATCATCAACCCGCTTCACACTTTTCTCTCTAAAAGACTTGGTGACGGTGGTCTCGGTCTCCTTCCCTTCAGAAGCTTACTCATGGTGAGTTTTCTAATTTCTTACTTTTAGGGGGTAATTTTGCAAAATTTGTCTTTTGATGTATTTAGGATTCCGTTATCTTTTTGGTTGCGGGAATCACAAAAAATTGGGGGTTCATCTGTAAAATTCTTTTATGTTCGACCAGGGACCTTTATTAAAAATATTTAATCGGTTAAAAAATATCAAGAGAAAATCGTAATTTGACACATTTCTGGGTAATTTTGTAAAATTTGTCATGTATTGTACTTGTATGTAATTTTTAATTTAGAAGGAAAGCTTAGTAATTTATGTAATTTTTAATTGTTTCTACTTTTTTGGGGGTATGTTTCTACTAGGGTTCAGTCGATAAGAGAGGTCTGTGATTTCTCCTTGAAATGGAGGTATAAAGTTCCGAATGGACTTGAGAGGATCAAATGCACTTAACATTCCGGTTCTGACTTACTTGCGGCTTGTGGAGTGTGGGGACTGCATAGTCATTACCTGGTACCACTGGTGCCAGTAAGTTGTACAGCTCCTACTGTGATAATATTAGGATTCTTAATTTTGAGATTGTTTTAGTTTAGGGTTGGTTAATTTATGTATTTTTTAGGGTTATATAGATAAGAAGAGTTTTCTTAATTATGCATGATATTTCTTATGTTTTGTAGGGATTGTCTTTTAGGGCATTTAGGATACTTTTTTCATTTTGACACATTTCTGGATAATTTTGTAAAATATGTCATGTATTATTGTACTTGTATGTTATTTTTAATTTAGAAGGAAAATTTAATTTCTGTAATTTTTAAGTTTAGTATGTAATTGTTTCTACATTTTTTGTTGTGTGTTTCTACTTTTTTTTTGTGGTATGTTTCTAATTTTTTAAGTTTAGCTTGTAATTTCGGTAATTTAGAAGGAAAACTGAGTTCAGTGTAAAGAGACCAAATATTATGGTGTATATAAGAGACTCAATAGTCATGCCTTGTCTCGTCATGAATGTTTCAAATATAGATTTTCTTTCGAATGTCTGTTTAGTATATTATTTCACCATGTTATTAACTTATTAGTATGTTCTGTTAAATCAACAAGTAAGTTTTTGGTATCGTAAATCCTGTTTTTATTAAAAGCTGGAAACCTAAACCTGCATTTTGTGGTATTTTCATGGTCCAATTACAATTCAATGTACTAAATTATCGATGGCACTCTTGAACATATCTCTTTCATTTTATAATCATTTCATAATTCAAAACTCATGTCATAATTATACATTGTCAGGAAGGTCATCGAGAATAAATCTACCGAGCTTCCCCGTTCTAAAAACAGTCAAAAACTTCTTCGCGACCATAGTCCGCGCTTCGTCAGAATGTTTCTGCGCGATCCTAAAAACCTTTTGAAGAGCATCAAATTGCTGATTTATTAAACTCTCTAATTCGCTCTCTTCCTCCACGTCTCCTTCAAACTCATTAAACGTAACGTATAGCGCCCTCTGTACATCCTTCACCATATCCTACCCAAAAAAAATAATAAAAAAATATTTAAAATAATTAAATAAAATTTGTAATTTCGAAATATAATATATATACCTGAATGTAGAGAGTGTCCGAGTCGTCCATGCGTTTTTCGAGTTTTCGTTCTAATCTATAGACAAATTTTTCCCAATGTAAAGGGGTTCTTCTAATATTCAAGACTGATAAGAGATATTTTGCAATTCGTTCTTCTCCCACCACCGAGTCCTTAACCGCACCTGAATTTGAAATCATCAAAAACTTATAAAAATCAATTGAATTTTCGAAAATTTGAAAATTTAATTATTTGTATTTATGTACCCGTCAAAGCAAGTTTTAGGCCTCGGCCCATATCTGGTATGCTTGGGACTAGTACGCCAGGTGTATCCAAAACATATATGCTTGGTTTATTTGCAATCTACATGAAATAATTTTCATATAATAATATAATATTGAAAAATAAAAACTAAAAAGAGAAAATTACCTTATAGCCTGAAATGTCCTGAGTGACACCTGGCAATGGGCCCACGGTAGCTCTCTTCACCTTCGCTTGCTCTAAAGAATTGTTTAAATTAATTACAGTCCAAAATTGATAAAACTAAAAAATATGAAATATTACCTGGAAATCGAGATGTGGCGATTCGATGGATGGAATTAATTAGAGCTGATTTACCGACATTAGGAACACCAACTACCATTACAAGAAGAGTTGGTTCTCTTGATATTATTTCCTTCAATTTAAACTCGACTAGTCCTAAAAGCTTCATTCGAAACATTTCAATGAAATTATTCATAGTTTGGCTATTATAATTTATGTACGAGATAAATAAATAAATTAATTAATTACCTCGTTGACGGAGCTTCTACTGTGTGCATTGATTGAAATACAATCTTGCTTCATTGAATCGAAATGCTTTATCCAGCGCTGAGAAATAAAAAAGATGAATGTATGTCATAGTGCATTGTAGAATCTTGAGGGATTAACTTACGTGCATAATGTTAGTGTTCGCAAGATCCTTCTTGTTTAAAGAGATTATGCGTCTTTTATGTTCGAGCACGCTTTGAAGGTCGTCATTTGCAGATGAAAGGGGGATCTGTGCGAGTTAAAAACAGATAATGCATCAAAGAAATAACCAGACATTTCATCGAGCACTTAGCATGCAACTTCATTGCAAATAATAAGTAGGAGCAAATGAAACCAAAGATTTGAAAGAGGCTTACACGAGAATCACGGACTTCTATGACAAGATCGGCAAGCTTGAGGCGATCACGAATGGCACGTGTAGCCGAAGCCATGTGACCGGGGAACCAGTTGACCACTCCTCCGCCGGTGTTGAATCCCATCTCCGCCACCCGCTTCAATCCCCTCGCCATTCCAATTACTGTGCGTGATTTAGTATCGGGAGAGAGAGAGAGAGGAACCAGTCGGCTTTCGAGATTTCGCGGCAGGGTGACTGTATTGTAGGACAAGATGGATGGCGGCGGGAAAGAAGAGAGAGGAAACTGAGTACCAGTTTTAGGTATATAAGATTTCGGTTCTTGGGTCCGGAAGGTCCCACATTTTGAATCTCGAATTACACTCTGGAATTAACAATCAATTTTAAATTAAATATAATAACAATTCATAAATTAACAAATGATATAACTATCATAAAAGATATATCATGCCGTATCTTGTCGTATATAATGGACCGAAATATCCTAAATGAATTATTACAGTCGTATCATACAAATATCTCCAGATATATCATGCCGTATCTTGTCGTGTACATCCGAAAAACAATATATTAAAATAATCGGATACGTCATGTGGCGTATCCGATACGTATCCAAATCGTATCGCATCCATATCCATATCAGGTATCCGTTTCCTCATGATACTTTTATATTTTTGAAGTATCAGGATAACATAGCACATCAACTATTGTTTTGTTAGTAAATGCCGCACATGACTTTATATCTTGTTATGTATCAATTATATTTATTAAAATATGTTTTATTACATTTTTCATGTGTACATTTTTTTTTTAACATATTGAAATTCATATACATATTAAATGTTAATGCAAATTGTTATATTTACTAATACATTTTCACAATGATCGTATATCGAGTGAAATGACCGGAACTCAATGATTACTAAACTATAAAAAATAAAAGCATGTGTGTGTGTGTGTGTGTGGGGTGGGGGGGGGGGGTTAATTTTGATTTCGACCAAAAAAAAAATAGTTGTAAACCACTAGCCCCTTAAAAGATTTGCCCAGACATTTTCATATATTTATTATAATTTACTATATAATTGTTTTTTGCGTTATGTTATGCATTTAATCGTGTCCGGATATTGTGACAATTAAGACGAACGATAAATACTAACCCTCTTATCCTTATGAAATAATTTTATCTAAATTTTCATTTTCAAGTCAAAATATCTTGATTATAATGATTAAAACAATATGTTTTTTCTTTTGGGTACTTGTTTATTGGCTAACGACAAATACTATATTCATCTTGTTACAAAATATTTTTTCTTACAAAAAAAATAATCACATATAAATACTTCTTAAATTTTTAAAAAGGACAAGACAATAAAAAAAACTAATAAGTTTTCATCATCCTAATTCCCAAAGAGCTGAGCGAAGCTTCATCATGCGAACCCTCTCGTTAGGACCGGATTCTGCCGGTATTTGCATCATCCATGTTTTCATGTTCCACCTCACATAAAAAATAAACCGCCTAAACCGGTTTGAGCCTCTCTCTCTCTCTCTCTCTCTCTTTCATTCGGAATTTGAAGGATTTTGAAGAATTCTTAGATTATTTCGAAAAAGTGAAATGAAGGTAAAAATTTGAAAGGTATATATTTCTCACATGTGTCGTTTAATGTGTTTGAATGATAAATATTAAAAAGTGAAAATTATTGTTTGATGGGAAAAAAAATTAAAAAGTAGTTTGGTATAAATTTTGTCTGAAATATATATATATAATTTTATTATTTTAAATTATTACTATGCGATATTAATTGATATTTAAATTGAAGAGTATTGTTTGTGTGCTTTTTTTATTATTTTCGAGACACGATTTAAAAAATAACACGGAGGAAAGATAAGATAACAAGAATCAACCGTCTCTATCTATCAATTTTTTTTATAGTAAATAGAAAAGATTTATATATCTTTTATTCATTGATGTCAACAAGAATTGAGCCAACAACCTCTTGGATTGGTTGGAGCTGGTCAAATATCCGGCGTTGATCGTCTCTCGGGCCTCCCCGACTTATTTGACCATAGAGGCCAACGATAGACAATAACTCCCCCCGAACACAACTTACAACTTTCATCGTGCTGTGCTCTCCAAAGAGCACCTCTTCTCCAAATCGCCAAAGGTGCTGACTTGGAATCCTGAATTTTTGTATATGATTTTTTATGTTTTATACTCTACCAACTTAGTTATGAGCTCATTGACTTTCTCTCAATTTTTCTATCTTAATTTTTTGTATAAACAAAAAAAAAATCCTTATTAATATATTTTTTTGCTTTCATCTTTCTCTCGCTTTCTTAATCCCTTAATTTCTCTCTAATTAAACCGTCCAAGAGTGTTCGGGCCGGTGACTGTTACGAACCAAAATCAAATTGTCGGTTTTATTTGGACCCTGAATCTATTAGCGCTAGTTGGCTTTCAGTTTTGGGTTTTATTAGAAGTTTGGATTAGCGGTACCTGACTTTCAAATCATGATTAAGGGTAACCTAGTTTTCAATTTCAGCAGGTACCCGATCCGAACGGGGCGAGTAATACTCAAAAAATACATACGGGCCGGATAATAATCCGAAAAAAATATCTACTCCGAGTTCGGATCGGGTACGAGGGTAAATTTTTACTCGCCGGTATATTCGTTATCCGAAAAATACCTGATCCGAACATGAAAAATACCATATTCAAAATTATTCAATAATATGAATATCTTTTAATCTATTTGTACATATTGCTTATTTTATGTATTTAAAATTGTTGTTGATTTTACGTATTTGTATAATAATTTTTTAGATTTTTTATTAGTGATTTTCGGATAACCGGTTCTGGTATATTCGTTACCCGCATGTTTGGATATGATTTTTTATCCGCAGATATTTTTGGTTCGGGTTCGGATATCCTAACTCTACCTTTCTCTATTTGTACATGTTGCCCTTCTGCATGCTCGTCTTTCTTCATTTTCTTTACCATGGTCGTCTATGCTGTACCCGTGGAAAAACGGTGGCGATAGAGAGAGAGAGGAGGGAATGTGCGCTGGGAGAGGGTCAATAAGTTTAGACACCACTCACATATAAACCCGCACCTATCCCGCATCTGACGTGGCATGTCCTCTTCTGCCACATGAGATTAAGAAAGGGATGGAAAATAATTCTTTTCGCCTAACCCGTTAAGAACTGATCCGTTAAGAAAGCAAAATATCTCTCTCTCTCTCTCTCCCTCCCGTAACAAAGAGAAAAGGAGTTCGCCACTGCCCTTTCAGAGAAATAATCGTCTCTCTTTCCTTTATCCTCTCTCAAATCACCTGAGTCGGAGAAGTTCCGGCGCCGCCAGCAACTTGAACCCATCACCGCAAATGGTATTGTTAAGAAATGAACTTCTTTAATTACAAGATTTAAGCTTGGCAGACAAATGCTTCGAAGCGAGACAGATTTCGCTTCAATAATGGTAATATCCTAATTAATTATCTACTTCATGTGTTCTTTCTCAATTTATTTTGGCCAAATATTTGTAGTAATTGCAGCTGTATAAGAATGTTTCACTCGAGGAAATTGGCTCTGTTACCTTTAATTTCTCAAAGTGGCTCCATTACCTTTAATTTCATCTTCGTGGTCGTTTTGTCATCATTACTCAACTCAGTTCCATAAATCTGTTTTCATATTAACATCTGATGTAATTTCATCTGTACCCGCTGCCCCAACAAACCTCGAGATATGAAGTATATTATATCCCCTCCAAAATATAAAATATCATGAATCCCCTGCAGAACATAAGAAATATCATCAATACCTCTCCTCTTCTGATTCTGCATGAAAACGAAGCAAGAGTAATTTGGGGGAAATCAGCGATATGCATGATATTTCTTACATTTTGTAAGGATATAATTGAGATATCTTCTATTTTGTAGGGGTATATATCATATATGATATTTGCCATTTTAAGAAGTGAACCGCGAGTTTTGAGATTTTGTAGGGCTACAATGTCAATAACACATGAAATTGTGCACAAATTATTTATTGTAAAATTTGTTTCGATATTAATTTTAAGGGGTGACAGCAAAAAAGGTTCTGATGGTGGATGGGGATACCAGGAATCACAAATTTTATTTTAGGGCTTTGGGGTACAAGGTATTATAAATTATGAAGTACAATTTCTTCTTTAGTTTTTGACGGTTGTGTCGGGACTGGTTAGTGCCTTGTAGTTCAGCATATCGGGGTTTGGCAAAGTGTGAGTTTAGGATTGTGAAGTTTTGTATCTGTAGATGTTTACATGTCACGTAAATGGTAAAATTGTAATTAATGTAAATGGTTTATGATTGTATTTTTATGCATATGAACTTCAACGAAGTTTTGCAAGTGATTGTAAATTTATGATTTAAGTTTTTGTGTTGTAGTTATTAAGATTCTTTGCTATCTTGATTATAAATTTGTATTGCTTTGTAATTACATAGATTTTGTATTACTTTTTCATGACATAACAGTTGATATTCAATTGCACAAACTCGTACTATTTCAAATGAAAAACAGGATCAAATGATCAAAACAAGGAAAACACATTTTCAATTACATCAATACAAAATTTCTCAAATGTACATCTTCCCCCCTCCATTACAAAGAATCCGTCATACAAATATAGCAACTCTAACTTGACACTAATCTCCAATCTCCATTGTCCCCTCCAATCAACTCGGATTCTTTTTCCCTATTCACTTGAGCAAACAGGCTTGGATTTTCCCTATTGTCATATCATCCTTTGCCTCGCTCGCATTGTCTTTTCCTGATTTTGAAAATACATTCACATCATTTTGATGAATTTCATCCTAAAAATTGACAAAAAGAACAGGAAAAAGCTACAAATTAGCATAATAATCCAACAAAAAAAATAAACTTTGATATTTTTTTGCAGTCACGTTACTCTTGTGAAAACTATTCTAACGAAAATAAGACCATGAATAAATATTCGCAAAAGAGTACCGAGATTTTTCTCTCTTCAAGCAACAAAGCTAATGGATCATCCCAAGAAAATGTTAACGATCGATTGATTTGCATACTTGGATTACTCAACTATTTCATCAAATGGTTCCCTAGTTTCAACATATTTTTACCTTTCCTAATTGCCGCAACTGGTGCAAGTACTGTTGTACCATACCAGTCACTAACTTGCCTACAAACAAAATAATATTTCTGAACAGTTATCTCAAATAAGTATAATTAAATTTGGATTGGTTATTTTAAATTGATTGGAAATTAAGGGCGCCTTTTACTGCAAAATGCAGTTAAAAAAATTAAATGAACGAAGTTACAAATTAAACAGAGAAAGAAATAGAGAAAGTTCTACCTTCTTTGTGATTCTTCGTTTCAGGATTTGGGGAGATAAAGAAACAGAGAAAGCTTCCACCTTCTTTGTGATTCTCCGTTGCAGGATTTGGGGAGAGATGAACCAGAGCAAGTTTCTAACTTCTTTGACCTCCGACGGTGCTAAGACGCCTAAAATCTTTGACCTGCCGTGCAAAGAAGGCTGCCGATAAGGAAGGGCGGTTTAGGGCAAAATAGTACTACGTTATGGAAAGAAGGAGAAGTGAAGAGGGGGAGGCGAACAAATGGGTTAACGGATTTTTTTTGTAACGGGCTTGTTTTGTTCTATCGAGTGGGATTCCTCCATTTATTAGACCGCTGACGTGGCAGAAGCGTGGGTACCACGTCAGCTTGCGGGATGGGTGCGGCCGTGCAGGCAGATAAGTGCCTGGTGCGTAATTTTATTGGGGACAGGGTCATGAGAGGAGGTGTGTAATTACGATTTTATCCTTGAAAAATGGTGTAAGATAAAATTGATCTAAAAATTTGTGTGAAATGATTTAAGGGAAATTTTGTTTCGTAGAGGAAATAAGTTTGTAAATGATCAAAATATTCAACATAGTTTGATAATTCCTGAAATAACACTATCGACTTTTCAAAAATCGAGATATGTTAAAATGATCGACTTTTGAAAAATCGAAAATTATTAAACATATTTAATTACAATCACCAAACCTGAGAAATCTCTCGACTTTTGAAAAGTTGAGATGTTTCAAAATATGATATATTTCCCCAGATTTTACCATAACATTATCTATGTTCTAATTAGTATATTTAATTAAAGGAGAGTTCTATCATACACCCTTTTACAAGGGTATTTTGGGTATTTTAGCAATTAATTATATTTGTAAAAGGGTGTATCATAAAATTTATCTTTTATGGAGGTTTTTGTTTAAATGAACAACAAAAAATTCCAATTTAGTTAAACATTAATTGATAAATATATTTAATATCTTACCTTAAATATTCATAAATGGATAATTACTCCAAATACCCTTGAAAATGGGTGTATGATAAGGAAATGAGTGTATGATAGAAGCCCCCTTAATTAAAATGATAACTAGTACACGTTAGGTATTAACTTAATACAAAATTAATATTTATTCGAATTCATAAATTTGAATAAATTTTAATGAATATTTAATGATATGTTCTAATTATCACGTTAATTAAATGTAATAGTTCAAATATGGAGAATACGGCAGGTACACTTTGGAGTACAATAAAATTTTATATATTTTTTTTCAACACATGAACAG
This sequence comes from Luzula sylvatica, assembly GCA_946800325.1. Lineage (NCBI taxonomy): Eukaryota > Viridiplantae > Streptophyta > Magnoliopsida > Poales > Juncaceae > Luzula > Luzula sylvatica. The sequence goes on along the minus strand of OX326959.1, from coordinate 71,323,174 downwards.
TAAACTGATATTAAAAAAAAATTACTCTCCTGCAAAATGTACCTGCCGTATTCTCCATATTTGTACTATTGCATTTAATTAACGTGATAATTATAACATATCATTAAATATTCATTAAAATTTATTCCAATTTATGAATTCGAATAAATATTAGTTATGTATTAAGTTAATAACTAACGTGTACTAATTATCATTTTAATTAAATATATTAATTTAGAACATATATGATGATAAAGAGCCCCTTAAAATTTTATTATCCATCCAGGCTACATACCTAAAACGAAATAGAGATTCTTGTGGTTGATAATAAAGATGAGGTGTATAATTTGCAATGTTTTATTGTATTATTTAGGAAATTCTTGTGGTGTGATTGAGAATTTTGTGTGTTGAATTGTACCGTGGATGTTTTATTTATTTGGTATTAGAAATGACCTAAACCGTAAGCCCTAAAAAATGAGGATGTGCCAGTGATGCTTATATCGGGAGATAGTTGTAGGATACCAATGTAATATTCAATTTATGATATTTCGGTATATTATATATTTTAAGTCATAATATTTTTAAATTATTTATATAGGATATTTTTTTTATATTAATTCTAGGGAACTTTTTAAATAAGTTTAATATATTTTATGATAGTTATATCGTTTGGTTAATTTATGAATTGTTATTATATTTAATTTAAAATTTATTATTAATAATTCCACAGGGTAGTTCGAACTCAAATGTTCGATACTTAAAACTGGTATTCAGTTTCCTCTATCTTCTTTCCCGCCGCCATCCATCGTCTCCTTCAATCAGTGGTGTTACACACCCCGCATTTAAATACCCCCAAGTGACACGCACCTATTTTATTTCTCTGTTGAATTGTCAAATACATTTATTACTATAATCATTATACATTTATTACATTCCATATGTGATAGTGCGGGGTGCATGCGGGATCATTAGAGCGGGATGTATATTATTATTCCTCCTTCAATACAGTCACCCTGCCGCGAAATCTGGAAAGCCGACTGGTTCCTCTCTCTCCCGATACTAAAGCACGCACAGTAATTGGAATGGCGAGGGGATTGAAGCGGGTGGCGGAGATGGGTTTAACACCGGCGGAGGAGTGGTCAACTGGTTCCCCGGTCACATGGCTTCGGCTACACGTGCCCTTCGTGATCGCCTCAAGCTTGCCTATCTTGTCAGAGAAGTCCGTGATTCTCGTGTTAGCCTCTTTCAAATGTTTGGTTTCATTTTCTCCTACTTATTATTTGCAATGAAGTTGCATGCTAAGTGCTCGATGAAATGTCTGGTTATTTCTTTGATGCGTTATCTGTTTTTAACTCGCACAGATCCCCCTTTCATCTGCAAATGACGACCTTCAAAGCGTGCTCGAACATAAAAGACGCATAATCGCTTTAAACAAGAAGGATCTCGCGAACACTAACATCATGCACGTAAGTTAATCCCTCAAGATTCTACAATGCACTATGACATGCATTCACCTTTTTGAAGGAGACGTGGAGGAAGAGAGCGAATTAGAGAGTTTAATAAATCAGCAATTTGATGCTCTTGAAAAGGTTTTTAGGATCGCGCAGAAACATTCTGACGAAGCGCGGACTATGGTCGCGAAGAAGTTTTTGACTGTTTTTAGAACGGGGAAGCTCGGTGGATTTATTCACGACGACCTTCCTTCCTGACAATGTATAATTTTGAATTATGAAATAATTATAAAATGAAATAGAATGTTAAAGAGTGCAATCGATAATTTAGTACATTGAATTGTAATCGGGACCACGAAAATACTACAAAATGCAGGTTTAGCTTTCCAGCTTTTAAATAAAACAGGATTTACGATACCAAAAACTTGTTGATTTAACAGAACATACTAATAAGTTAATAACACAGTGAAATAATATACTAAACATACATTCGAAAGAAAATCTATATTTGAAACATTCATGATGAGACAAGGCATGACTATTGTGTCTTTTTTATATACACCATAATATTTGGTCTCTTTACACTGAACTCAGTTTTCCTTCTAAATTACAGAAATTACAAACTAAACTTAAAAAACTAGAAACATACCACCAAAAATGTAGAAACAATTACAAGCTAAACATAAAAATTAAAGAAATTAAGTTTTCCTTCTAAATTAAAAATTACTTACGAGCACAAGACATATTTACAAAATTACGCAGAAATGTGTCAAAATGAAAAAAATATCCTAAATGCCCTAAAAACAATTCCTACAAAACATAAGAAATATCATGCATAATTAAGAAAACTCTTCTTATCTATATATCCCTAAAAAATACATAAATTAACCAACCCTAAACTAAAACAATCTCAAAATTAAAAATCCTAATATTATCACAGTAGGACCTGTACAACTTACTGGTACCAGTGGTACCAGGTAATGACTATACAGTCCCCACACTCCACAAGCGGCAAGTAAGCCGGAACCCGAATGTTAAGTGAATTTGATCCTCTCCAATCCATTCAGAACTTTATGCCTCCATTTGAAGGAGAAATCACAGACCTCTCCAATCCATCCGTATAGTATCGACTGAACCCTAGTAGAAACATACCCCAAAAAAAGTAGAAACAATTAAAAATTACATAAATTAGTAAGCTTTCCTTCTAAATTAAAAATTACATACAAGTACAATACACAACACATTTTACAAAATTACCCAGAAATGTGTCGAATTACGATTTTCTCTTGATATTTTTTAACCGATTAAATATTTTTAATAAAGGTCCCTGGTCAACATAAAAGACTTTTACAGATGAACCCCCAATTTTTTGTGATTCCCGCAACCAAAAAGATAACGGAATCCTAAATACATCAAAAGACAAATTTTGCAAAATTACCCCCTAAAAGTAAGAAATTAGAAAACTCACCATGAGTAAGCTTCTGAAGGGAAGGAGACCGAGACCACCGTCACCAAGTCTTTTAGAGAGAAAAGTGTGAAGCGGGTTGATGATGATATTCTCGAATCCTGGATTTTTATATGCAAAGAAAATGGCATTAATGAAATTTAGAGAGAAAAAATGAGTGAAATTACAAAGCTGACCTTGATTTTTTTTCTGGGCAGTTCTTCTGACAGTTGTTCTCCCAAAGAATCTGCGAACTAAAAAAAAACTAATTAGTTTTACTTTGCTTTTCAATTAATGATTTTAGAATAATAAAAAACACTTGCAGACCCTCCTCTTTTATCCGGGCTTGGGACCGGCTGTGAATTCATTTTTTTGAAATAAATTCACAGGCAGAGTTACCTGCAGTCCAATTACATTAGTCTTAATCAAATTAATTACTAATTTCTAATTCATCCACCTTTCTCAATGCTTTGTATGCTCCGTTCATCGCTCCGTCAGAAAATGTAATAAGTAAATTAAAATAAAAGAACGAAAATGTAAACTAAACCCTAATAACTAAAAAAAAACGGTAAAGTAAATTAAAAAAAACTGTAAAGTAAATTAAAATAAAAACTGTAAAGTAAATTAAAATTCTAAATAAGCTCCATAGCTCCATTGCTCCTTTGCTCCATTGCTCCGTAGCTCCATTTCTTTGTAGCTCCATTGCTCCGTAGTAGCTCCATTGCTACGTAGCTCCATTGCTCTGTAGCTCCGTTGCTCCGTAGCTCCATTGCTCCGTAGCTCCATTGCTCCGTTGCTCCGTAGCTCCGTCCATCAGAGCCCCCTCGTTCCATTAATGCTCCATCGGATAGGCTTTATATAGAGGGAAATGGCGTGTGTTGCCAGATTGGATCAATGGTGGTGCGTTATTCACGGTGTGCCGCGGAATGGGGGGAGAGGACAGCGGTTGAATCATGATTCATCTCTCCTCCATTTTTAGACATGCTTTGTTGGGCTGCCTTTTGATAAGAACGTTATTTCAACAAATTAATTTGATAAACACAGATCACCTAACCTAATACATTAATTATCTGTTTCAACTCAAGTTAACTCTGTCCTTATTATTTACTAACCTGTGCATATAGCTTGTGGATTAGGCTGTAATGGGCCGTCAACCCTATATACACCAAAAACCATCATTGTATAATTCGGCCCAATAAAAAATATATTCTCAACAAGATAGAACTCTCCAATATTATTATATGAGGAAAAACAATCTTATTATATAAATTTAAATAGCAAAAGGGCGTATGATGAAAAATAAAATAAATATATAATAGAACTCTCCAATATTATTATATAAATATAAATACAATAGAATATAATATTAATTAGAATAATATAAAAAAAAATACTAGAGATGGAATAAATGAGGATATTTTGATTTTCGCTAATAGCTATTCCGCCGAATAGACAAATATCATCTCGTACATGAAATATAAACTTCTCTCTCATCGACAATTTTATTTCATATTTTTGTATTCTTATTATGCTAGAATAAGAAATTTAATCCACCGTATCCCTCAGACCCACTCATTAATTGGCACTTAACAACTCTGTAAACATGACAAGTTTGGAGAGTTTCAACTGACATTCATTATTGAATTTTTGTTATGTATAACCTCCGTTTTTATTAAATTTGCAAATATAATCTTAGTTTTTTTGTAAAAATAACATTTTCGTCGCGTTATGTGTATTTACTGGTATGAAATAGGAAGAGGAAAAAAAAATCATTTTCATGCATTTACATTTATTTATTATGAGACAAAAATCGGTGTTGTTGCGAAATGTTTTTTTTCTTACACACCAGTTATTTTTCAGAAAAAAAAAATAATTTCGTCACTAAAATTATTTTCACAAATTTCAGCAACACCAAGGTTATATATAAAAAATAAAATTCATTGTTCCCTTTCTTCTTCAAAATGATTTAAATTGCAACATTTATTCCTCTCCTCGCTCTATTTTCTTTTTCTTTCTCTCTTAACGAAACCCTAATCGCATCTCTCACTCTTTACGTCTTTCATCAGTTATTCTCGTTCTCAATCCGTCCACTCAGCTATGATTCTCCTCTCCTCTGGTTTACGCAGTGACGTCTCTCTGTCTCTCTCGTATGAGGTAGGTACGCCTGTATGGATAATAAAACCTTGAGATTTATGCATCATATACTGAGGTATTAGATGATTATTATTCCTTTTGAGAAAAAGGATTAGATTTAGATGATCATGATTGTGATTATTCCATTTGTTAGTGAATATTTTTCTTAATTTTCTACTTTCAAAATTAGTTTTAGATGATTATTCTATAAGTGTGTGTTCTTTTGGATGATTTTTAATGGATTTGTCATGGAATATTATTTACTTAGATAATTAATTCATTCACGTGTGTTCTTTTTGACTGCATAAAAATGTATGTTTCTTCCATTTACTCATTTTTTCTCAATTTTTTGTTGTTGTTTTGGTTGATTTGTTTCAATGACAATTGCTTGTTATTGATAAGTTAACTAGTGTAATAAGTTCTCGAGTTAATTATATTGTTGGATATATAATCAGAGTTTAATTAATTGTTGCATAATTCTAAGGGTTTCTTTTTAATTGCAGATTAAATGATCGAAGTTATTAGAACATTTACCAGAGGATATAAATATAATATCGTAGTGAAGTTATTATATAATATACAAATCTGGCTTCGTTTTACACCACAGCCCTTGAATCCTGATTTAATCAGCAATTTACCAGAGGATCTAAAAGTGAAGTTAGTAGAATATTTACCGACCAAAGAGGCAGTTAGATAGAGCACACTCTCGAAATCATGGCAATGCACATGGTCCAATCGTTGAATTTCGACTCAATATGCTATTTTTCTCTCGACAAGCCTTCGATCGTTGGGCCATTATCTTATCCAAGAAAAGCGTTCAATAATTGCCCGCCTCTCGAAATCACTGAACACACTTAAGCTACACATGGTAGAAATTGACGATGCTTCTTTAGCGAGATTAATTTCCAACTCTGCGTCACTGACAAAATTACACTTAGATTGGTCAGCAAGTAGAGTTTTCCTCGAGATCCGCGCACCTAATCTCCAAGAATTAATAATTTGTACGCGAGTGTGTGATTTCGGCGGTTTTTATCTCGATGCCCCTAGATTGGTAACTGCGTATTTTGACCTAGTTGAACGAGGTCATTTTGTAACGGGGAGGAGAACAATTGGTACCAATCTCAGTAATGCTCTTAGTCGCCTACCAAATATCGACAAACTCTCCTTGAATGGCGGGTTCTTAAACGACGTACGTATCTTCTTAACTTTGTCTCTATTTTTCAGTTGTTGAAAAAGTCAAAACCTTCATCTCATGTTTTCTTAAAAAAAAAATTGAGAAAAAGGCAAACACGATACGTGATCGGTCCCATCATTTTTCATTAAAATAAAAAATAAAAAGAGTTACAAAGTAAAATAGAAACATATTTACATCCCCAATAATTGCTAATTTTTCTTTTTTCTGCCCCTAATTTGAGCTATTCTAACTTAAGTATCATCGGGGCATCAACTCAACACACTCCATTGATTGAGTAGATCGTATATGCACTCTACTAATAATCCTTGCATTCGTCCTTTGCGTTGAAAAATACGGTTATTGCGTTCTCTCCAAATGGTCCAAATAGTGTGACTAACCATTTAATGTCCCATACTCTCGCATTTGTGGTCGTATTCGTTGATCGAAAGTTCCACCAAAATAGTTGGAGCGACGCCGAATCCATGCACGCTCTTGGCTCAATTGAGTGCCATATTTAACAATTTGAAGGAGATCGAGTTGTGTATCGACGCACCCGCGGAGCTCTCTCTTTTTCTAACTTTACTTCAAAATTCGCCTAATTTGCAAGAGATCAATCTGGTAAGAAGTAATTTGATTTACATAATAATTTATAACACCCTAGTGCCACATCATTTTTGAAGAATTACATGTGTGTAGGTGTCAAGTGAGCGAGCTCAAGGCATCGGCGATAATTTCGTTTTTGAAGTCAAAGTTTAGTGATGATCCTATTTCTTGGCAAGTCGAGAGTGTGAAGATGCACACTTTTTTTACAGATATTTTGGGCAAGGATGATCAAGAAAATAGCAGATTCATCAAATGTTCTTGAATGGCTGATCCAATATGAAAATGGACTCTCACAATTTATCGAACTTATCTTTTTTGAAGGAATGGCAAGCGCGATGCGCGTTCGATCCATTCATTTTTCATTAAAAAAGAAAAATCAAAAGAGTTACAAAAGCATCGATTATTTACAACCACATCAAAAGAAACAAAATATACTAGGCAACTTCCTATCCCCTACTAAAAACTATATTCCGCATTTGCATTACAACTTGCCCCATTGATTAATGAGGTCCCTTATCGCTCTTACTAAGAGCCCTTGCATTATTCCCTTGTGTTGAAAGATTCTTGAATTTCTCTCTCTCCAAATGGACCAAATGGTTGCCATCCATTTTACGTCCCAAACCCTTGCATCTAGGTTTGTTTTCGTGTTTCTATATGACCACCAAAAAAGGAGGGGTGAGGCCGAAAGTGGGGAAGCCAACGGTTCTATGTCCCGCCATATTTCGATAGTGAAGGGGCATCGTAATAGGAGGTGATCTACGGTCTCCATAGTACCGGAGCAAAGTGAACATAGAGGATTGTGTGGCCAACCTCTTTTTGAGAGATTATCCGCCGTGAGAATACGGTTATTTAGTGCTAACCATCCGAATAACTTGACCTTAGTCGGGGCTTTGAGTTTTAAGAGAGTTTTCGTCCATTCGCATACGTAACCGGGGTGACCTATTCGGGCATACATCATGCTCGTGTTGTATCGAGGAGGTTCTAAATTTGGCACGTTCCCATTTAGCACTTGGCCGGTTAGTGGGTGGTTTGTACTTAGAGCGTTATACATTGGAAGTAGGCGTTGTAGTTCTTTCAAGAAGTGTGAACTTAGGTTGGCGGCAATATTGGTGATCTCCCCGCCATTTCGCACGTTGTATAACGTCCTAATCGTTGCGGTCCATTGACACTCTTTGTCAACATCTAGATTAAATAACCACTTCATTGCCAACGCTTGATTGTGTTGTTCAAGGTTAATGACGTCCATTCCTCCGTGTTCTTTTGGTAAACATACTCTCTTCCAATTTATAAGACAATGTCCTCCCAAGATCGTGTCTTCGCCTTTCCAAAAAAAGGCTCTCATAATTTTGTTTAGTTCGTCAACTACCCCTTTTGGTAATATAAAAGTTTGCATGAAAAAATTGGGGATCGCCCCCAAGATCGATTTGACCAAGGTAGCTCGGCCTCCTAGCGTAAGTAACTTGTTCTTCCAATTATTGACTTTTCTCCGTGCTTTGTCAATAAGGGGTTGAAAAATAATCTTAGTCGGTTTTTTGTACGAGAGGGGGAGCCCTAAATACTTCATCGGTAGTGATTTTTTTTGGCATCTCGTAAGGGTGGCAATGTGAGGGTGCAATTCTTGGGGAATCGCAATTGGAACAAAACCGCTCTTCTCCCAATTGATATCAAGGCCTGATACCTTAGAGAACAATGATATGGTGTGCATGATAATTCGTAAGTTATTTGGATGCGCTTCAACAAATAGTAATGTGTCATCCGCATATTGCAAGGTAGTTGGTGCAAAGATAATTTGATTAGTAAGGAGGGGCCGCATCTTCGCAATCATAATTTGCAAAGCATGAACCACTAAAGTAAAGAGGAGCGGGGATAGAGGATCCCCTTGTCGCAAGCCCCTTTTGTGCTTGAAGTAAGTGCCTCACATTCCATTTGTGTGAATTGAGGAACTTGAAGATGATAAAATATTTCTAATCCATTGGATCCATCTTAAGGGGAAATTTCTAGCTTTGAAAATTTCTTCTAGGAAAAATCACGACACATTATCAAAGGCCTTTTTAAAGTCAATTTTTAACATCACCGTCGGTATTTTCGCTTTATGATAATAGTTAAGAATTTTCCGCGATGACAAGAAGAGTTCATTAATGGTCCTCCCTTTTATAAAAGCGGATTGGCACCGGTGGATTAACAATGGCATGTATGGTTGTAGCCGCATTGCTAGTATTTTAGTTATTAGCTTAATTGGCGTCGATATTATGCTAATAGGACGGTAATCGGTAAGGGTAAGTGCACCTTCCTTTTTAGGAATTAGTTGAATAGATGCCTTGTTTAATCTCTCCAATTGTAAGTTACTATTAAAGAATAATTTTGTAAGATCTATTATATCTTCCTTTAGAATTGGCCAAAATTGTTGAAAGAATTCGCTAGGAAATCCATTCGGTCCGCAACGTTTTCTTTTTTTAGTGTGTTAAGCGTGACCCTTACTTCATCCTCCAAAAATTCCGACGCAAGGATCTCGAGATTCATGTGCGGGTTATTGTTGTTATGGTATAGCGCGGTTACATTTATTGTTAGTGGGGCACAATACACGGTTCCAAGAGACTCTTTAAAGAATTGTGTGAATGTATCGTTAATTTCTTTCTCGTTTGTTATTTCCCGCTCTTCGAAGTTTAGTTTCGATATTACATTTTGTTGCCGTCTATTTGATACAAATGCATGGAAGTAAGATGTATTGTTATCTCCGAGTTTGAGCCAATTTATCGAGGACCGTTGTTGCCACCTTATCTCCTTTATCGTTATTAATTCACGTAATTTTTCTCTAATCTTAATCCTTAGATTAAACTCCATGTCATTTAGAAATCTCGATTCTTCTAATCGGTCTAGAGTAGTGAGAAATTTTTTGCATGTATCAATGATGCTTGAAATTGTTTGTTTTTTCAAGTTCTTTTTGTCGTAGACTCGTAGTTATAATTCAGAAGTTTAATTCCATCGTATGTGGTTGTAGGTATGAATTTTGTTGCCACTTTTTAGTTTTGTTTATGTATACCGGCTCAGTCAATAGGAGTGTCCAAACGATTTGGTTTATTCGAATACGAATTGAACCGGTCGAATTTAGTTTAATTGGTTCGGCTTTTCGTTTATTTAGTTCGGTTTAGTTCAGAAAATAGTATTAATCGGTTTATTCGATTATGTTTTGGAGTTTTGAAAACTGATTAAACCAAACCGACCGAACAACATCATATTTTTTAATATGTTAATGTTAAAATATACAAAAAAAATTGATATATTAATTTTATAAAATAATATAATTATATTTTGTAATATGTACTTATATTTTTTGATAAATAAAATATGATTTTTTTATTAATTTGAACTGAACAATCACCTCTACCTATCATTAAAAAAAGATATTCTATATTTGAGATTTGTTTGGATTACTTTTTATTGGATATCTAATTTAAAAATCGATCAGCCAAAATCCAGAATTGAGTTACTAAACAATGTTTATACCAAATAAAAAGAACTTAAAACGTGACATGATTAACAACAACAACAAAAGACAGAGGCCTAAAACACAAAATCACATAAACAAATCTCAACTCACAAAACAAAAACCTTCTAAATAATACAATAAAATATACTATCATCATCATAATAATAACAACAATAATGATTATTATTGTTCATACCTCAACAATTCCAGAACCGCAAAGATTCTTCAGAGCCATGAAACATTTCGTCTCTCCAGTTCGGTCCAAATAAATTAGAGAAATTTTTCATGTAGTATATCCTCTCTCACCAATAAATAAAGAGCCTTCTACCATGCCCTTTCCTCGAGGTTTCTCTCACCTTAATTAATCTCGTAATTAACGATACCAATTGATGATTAATTCATAATTATTTATTTTTAAATATTTATTGTTAATTATTAATTGGTATGAACTTTAATTACATATTAAATTTTTTTAAATAATCATGGCCGGCTCGGTAATTTTGAGGACATTTGACAAAAAAATTAACCAAAACTATTAAATATTAATATTATATCAATTTGATCATAAATATTTTTCAAATACGAAATTAATACAAAATATAGTCAAAATTATTACATAATGAACAATTATCAGCTAAATATATTTTTATTAATATTGATTGACTTTTTTTTAAAACCATTATTTACGTTAGATTACATACTAAAAAAAAATTGAGACCTTTCAAAATTGGAGGCTTTTGCTAATTGTCATTGGCTAGGGCCAATCCTGATAAGTGATAATATTAAAAAATTAACAAATAAAAAATAATATTCAGTAATCTTGAAAAAACTTTGCCACTAATTTCGACTTAACGAGATTGACTTCCTAAATCTCTGCTCCCAACGTCATCACATCAATCCCAGCTTCCTATACAATTATTGACGTATAAATTTTATAGGTCATCTTTATTATATGGACAATTCTACTATTTCACTCAAATTCTCTCTAATATCATCTATATTACGAATTAGTGGTTAATCACCATGCTGATTAACAAAAATACACTCTATTAACAATTAATTAGTATTGATTATTAATTGTTAATACATACGTACTTTAATTATATATTAATTAACTGTTAATGAAATATTCTTTTAGTAAATACATGATAATTAATCGCTAATTCGTGATATAGAAGATGTTGAGAAAAATTTGTGGAACATAATAAATGGACTCTTATTAGGGTAGTGATATTGACAGGAAATAATATTACTTGGAACAGAAAAATCAGACTTGATATGGTAATTTTACTTTCAATTCTTGTCAAATTTGGATGAAATTCCTATACATAGTAATTATTTCTCCTGTCAATATCATTATCCCTCTTATTATTCCCTATATTTGGCTTTTACTATTCCCTAAAAATCGTATCATTCTTTATTAGTAAAAATCGTATCATTCCCTATATTTGGTTTTGTAGTCGTATCATTTTTTAGTAGTATAATCATAATCATATCATTCTTTATTGGGATAATTTGTGGTATGTCCCTACAAAAACTCAAAATATCAAATTTGTCCTCTTAAAATTGCAAATATCAAAATTATCCTCTAAAATTTTTATCTTTTATCGAATTTATCCTTACAAAACTACAAATTTATCATTTATATCCATTTGAAACTTCTACAATATCAAATATATCCAAAATGTTAATCTGCCGTCACATTTAACTTGATTTGTAATTATAAACTTAATTAAACCAATTGACATCGAAATCATTTGACCAAAATGTCCTTTTCCTCTCCAACTGTAACTAAACTACTTTCTCACTTGTTTATCAAATTCTTGGGCTTGCTATGTAAACTTCATCGTGCTTCCACTGGGAATTCGATCGGCAGGCACTATACTCGTTTCGTGTCGTGTTTTCTCCTCTGTATTTGTTTAGGACACAAAGTTTTGACTTATAAGTTATATGCCTAGCCTAAATTACTTCAAAATACAAACCCTAGCCGCCTCCAAAAGAGCGAAACCCTAGAGGCGATTTTGGGGGTGGAGGCAAACCCTAGCCGCCTCCACCCCCTCCTCTCTGTCGACGGCGCGCGGACTTCAACCCTAGGCCAGCTGAACACCTCTCTCTCTCTCTTTCGTTCGTGAGGAGCTTGTTCGAGCCAATGAGGAAGAAGGTGGACGAGAGAATAAGAACCCTAATAGAGAATGGAGTCAAGCTCAGGCACCGCTCCTTGTTTTTCATCCAACTCCTGGAGTCGCGAAGGAACGGCGCGAAGAAATGACGCGAAGGAAAGCTGCCGGCGGCGGTCGATGGCGAGGGCGACGGAAAGGGGCGATGGCGATGGCTGGAGACGGTCCATGGAAAGGGGCGACTGGACGAGCTCCATGGAAAGGGGCGACTGGACGACAGCGGCAGCCAAGGGCGACTGGACGACAGCGGCAGCCAGGGACGAACGCTGGAAAGGGCCGATTTCGAGGCGATTTCGTGGCGAGGGGCGATTTCGTGGCGATTTCGGGGTGGAGGCAAACCCTGACGGAGATCCGACACTGAGATCCGACGGCGACCGCGACAGCGACAGCGAGGGCGAGGCGGAGATCCGACAACGGAGATCTGGCAGCGACAGCGACAGCGAGGCGGAGATCCGACAGCGGCAGCCAGGCGGAGATCGGAGGGCAACAGCGACGGGCGAGTCGGGGTGAGTCTGGGGGCAGTGAAAGGAAAATGCGGGAAAGGAAAAAATACGACATCTGAGCTCGCGTGGAGATGAACCGTTCGTCTAAGGATGGCCGAAATCATCATTTCTCGGCTTGTATCTTACTTTGGCAATTGTAATTTACTTTTGCGTTAAACTACTTTTTTACATTTATCATGTAAAATCGCACCAATGTATTAAACTTTGCTTTAATATATTAAAAGAGGCTTCGCCTCTTTAGTTTTTCAAAAAAAAAAAAAAGTTATATGCCTAGTTAATTGACTTTAGTTCGGTATTGAAGATAAGACAATTTTGGTATGATAAAATATACCAGTAGTGAATCAAAACTTAGAAAAATTACTTATCTCGTTTCTATGAATCATGATTTTTTTTTTGATAACTAGTTATATGCAGATCCAAAAAGGTGCCACGTTGAGTAGAGTCTCACGCTTAATTAAACCAATTTTTTTTTTTTTTTTTTTTTTTTGAAAATAATAGAGTAGGCTCTATAATTAAACCAATTGATCCTAATACAATCACAATTAACCCCAATTCGAAATATTTGAGCAATGAATGATTAAATTATCTCTCAGTTTCCTATAATTTGTTCCCAATTAACCTTGGATAATCCAATTGACCTCAATATATCCTCAATTAATCCAAATTAAACATTATGGGCCCCCTATTTGATTATAATCCAGTCATAGTTAACAATAATTTCACCATAATCAATGTGTCCCCCCTCCCCAATTAATCCGTTCTAATCAAAATGATCTTAACACAGCCTTAATTATATCATCATAGTTATGCTTCAGCAATTAAGCATGCCAAGTGAATCGCAATGGATGTTTTTTTTATGTCAACACAATGAATATATCAATATACCACCATAGTTTAACTTCATCCTTAATTGGATGCTTTTGACCTTAATACTGTGATGCTAACATAGTTCTACCAAATAGTAAGTACAATTTCATCACCAATTAATCACAAAACTAATCAAAATCAAAAAGAAAATGGGTATCTTCGACAGACTCATTCTTAAAATGTATAACATGGAGCTCTCATCTCGTAGCATTTTCAAGACACTCGTACCATATACAGAAATGCTACTCCCACATATAAAATTTAAGTGGGTCCCACAGTTATTGATTATTTTTTGTATATAAAATTTAATTTCGGGATTTGATTTGTGAATTGATTCGGGACATCTATCATTCTTGATATAAGACTCAAAAGATTATCGCCATGGAGATAGCAAGCTAGAGTAAGACTAAGAAATGGAGATTCGGAGTTAAGAGTGATTGTCATCTAGAGACTCATCATTCACGGACGTGATGTGAATGGAGGGGATAAGAGGGCAAACTCGTCATTTTACAACTTCTCTGTTTAATTTAACAGAATACTTAGTTTCCAGTTATTTTGATACAAACGGACGTTTAGAAGGACAAAATTGATATTAATGATTTTGAAAGCACAAATTTGATATTAAGAGTTTTTTGAGGGACATACAAGAAATTGCCCTTCTTTATTATTCCTTATATTTGGCTTTTACTATTCCCTAAAAATCCCTAAAAATGCAGATGCCCTTTCATCTTCAAAATGATTTAAATTAAATAAAATGTTAAACATATCTCACATTTTCTTTCACATACTTGATAACGTGAATATGATTTAATGGGTGATTTTATGATAGGACCTTTTCGAAAGGGTATTTTAGGAATTAATAATTATGTTGAAAATGTGGCAATTAAATTAGTTTCTTTTTCAAGCATTGCATTAATTATTATTTAAACTAAAAGATTAAAAAATGACCAAAATACCCTTGTTAATTTGTATAAAAATTGAAAAAAAGGTTCTACCATAGAATTGCAGTCTTTTTTGAAAAACAAATAGTGATAAATCAAATGTTTCAAACATTAATAAACTGATATATGATCTTCAAAGGTTCATCAAATATATTTGATTGATTTTTCTCATATTTTACCTATTCACATTAGCATAAATTCAAAATGATTTTGTCTCTGTGAGAGAAATTACGATGAGAAGAGTGCATATTAACCTGATTGCTTTTTCAAGTATTTTATAAACATTTCAAAACTATAATTTTAAGAATACTACGTGTAAGATTATAATTGTGTGTTTGTTCCAATAAAGTTCATACTAAAATTTTCAAAAACATATTTGGCAGCGGTTATCCTAATGGGCACCAAAACTATCTTTGACAGCTGTTGCTGTAATCGGCATCAAAACTACCTTTTGGCAGCCGTTTCTGTAAAGGCACCAAAACTACCCTTTGGCAGCTGTTATTGTAAATGGCACCAAAACTATCTTTTGGCAGCGGTTTTTGCAGTCGGCACCAAAACTATCTTTTGGCAGCGGTTGCTGTAAGGCACCAAAACTTTATTTTAGCAGCGGTTACATTTGAATCACGAAAACGATCTTTTGGCAGCGTTTACATCAATCGACACCAAAACAATATTTTGGCAGCGGTTATTTTTCTCGCCACCAAAACTCTGTATTAGCAGCGGTTACTTTGATAGCCACCAGAACAGTCTTTTGGCAACGCTTACTGCTGTCGACACCCAAATATCTTTTGGCAGAGGTTACTGTCGTCGACTCCAAAACTTTCTTTTGGCAGCAGTTACTGTCATAGACACCAAAACTATCTTTTGGCAGCGATTATTGTCGTCGACAAAACTGTCTTTTGGCAGCTGTTTCTTTTTGGACACCAAAACAATCGTCTGGCAGCATTTACTTTACTAGGCACCAATACTATCTTTTGGCAGCTGTTCTTTTAACCGGCACCAGAACTACCTTTTGCCAGCTGTTTCCTTAAACGGCACCAATACTATCTTTTGTAAACGGTACCAAAACTATCTTTTTGTTTTTTTTCTTTTCAATTGGATATGGGACTTCTATTGTATATTTTAAAGGTTTACATATACTTAAAAATCAATCTGATAATCAATAATCAAGTTACCAAATAAATATAACTTAAAAGACGCAAAAAAAGAATAAAATCTCATCCACAGTACAAAACAACAGCTTATAAAGTTATTTCAAAGTCTCACGATAAAAACCTCCTAAATAATATAATAAAACATTTTAAACTAAACACTTCATGTTTATTAAACAAAGAAGAGAACATTATTAATTTATCAATTCAATAATCCTCTCCGCGCGAAATAACTTCCTTGCAAGTTGGCCTCAGCAATATCGTGTGCTCAAACTGCGACACGTAACTTCCTTTCACATCACACAACGGTGGATACGGCTACAAAAAATCAAACACATCATCATTATTATCAACATATTAACATTAATAATGATTATTATTATTATTATTATTATATATTTAATACCTGAACAATGCCAGAATCGCAGAGATTCTTCAGAGCCATGAGATATTTCGTCTCTCCAATTCGGTCCAAATATCTTCTACAAAATGCCAAAGTGGAGAAATTCTTATTTATCGTCGTAAGTAATTGTTTTGCTCGTGGCAGTCTTAAAGGAATATGTCCTGCTTCGAAATTCTTCATGTAGTGACTACATTCCAAATCCTCTCTCACAAATCCTTTCCCTAAATAAATAAATAAATAAATGTGATTTAGAAATGAATTAGGAGTTGGGCGGTAAATGAAGTGTGCTTACCTGTCGAACCGAAAGTTTCGATTGCGTAGAATTCTCCTTCTTCCATTTTGGTTTGTTCTCCTCCTTTTACGATCGGTACGGATTTTCCTGCGTGGATTTGGTACGGGCCTATGCTGTGTCCATTCAAATTTCTTATGCTTTTCACTGCCATATAAAAAATAGGCAAATATTTATATATATAATATACAAAAATTAAAAAAATATATATATATATAATAACCTTGGAAAACTTTGCCGTTAATTTCGACTTCATAAGATTCCATGACTTCCTGAATCGCTGCACCAACGTCACACAACCTCGCATCAATTCCAGCTTCCTATTAAAATTAAAAAATAATTAAAAAAGTATAAAATTGGTAAAAAACTGAGGTGCAATTAATTAATTAATTAATTAATTACCTTAACGCCAGTATTTGTAGCCTCTTTCGAAGCCTCGAGAAGTGGATTGAACATTGGATTGAACGCAACTGTAAATGCACAATCTACTATATGTCCTGAAAAAATAAAAATAAAAATATATTATTTTATTATTAACATATTTGATTCATGAATACAATAAAGTATAAATTTATATAATTACCATCTATGTGAGTTCCAAAATCTAATTTCATGACATCATCATATTGCAACACAGTTTTATCCCCTGCATTCGGGGTCCAATGCGCTGCGACCCTATAAATAATTAAAATAATTGTAGGGACTTATTTGCGAATTGCCAAATTTCGCAAAGAAAATAAAATAAATTACCAATTTAAGGAGCAACCAGTAGGAAAAGCGATGCCAGCTTCGAGGCCATTTTCCTTAATTAATTTTCGAACCATATTTTCTAAAGTTTCGCATAAATCCACCATTAACATTCCTGGCTTTATTATACTCCTCATATATTTCCTCACCTAAATTTATCATCAAATTTCAATAAATAATAAATAAATAAAATTATTTAATTAAGATTTAACGAACTTGTCTGTGAACTTCAGCGGCTCGGCGAACAGAATTGTAAATGGGTTTATGTAATCGCTCCAATTCCCTCTTTTCTTCTGAAGTCTCTCTCCATAAATTACTATTTATGATTACATAAATAACAATATTATTAATTAATTTCATTTAATTAACTTAGAGATAAAATTAGGGTTTGGGGGGAAATATGAACTCGTCTTTGTATTGTTGGATTTCGCCTTGAGGAAATTCGCCGTTAGGAAAAAGCTCGTCAATTGGGATTGATGGTGGGTCCGTTTGCTTGAGAGGATCTTTCTTTTTCCTATTATATATTATATTTGTTTATTAAATTAGAATGTGATTAATATTAAAAATTATTAATTAATTAATTAGGAAAAATGAAGGAGGATTACTTTGATTTGTTCTTCTTCTTTTTCTTCTTAGTAGCGTCTATCATAAGAAAAGAAACGATTCACAAATAAGATACATAATAAAGATAGAATACAACAAATATACATATTCAAAATAAAAAATAAAAAATAATTACCTTGAGAAGGGGCTTCTTCATCATCATCATTGTCATTTAATGAAGATGATGATTCGGGCAGAGACGTTTTATTGCCATTTTCTTTAACACTGGTTTCGTCTTTGGTTGAATTTGAATTCGAATTCTCGATTTTGTTTTCTTCAGGTACGATTTTCAATTCTTCGATTTTCCCATTGATCTCCATTGCATCACCTCCACCCATTTATCTCGGCAAAAAACTGCAAATTGATTTCATTTTCAATAATAAAAAATCAAACTTGATGTAATATTCGATTATGGTCAGCTAGAAAGAGGAAATTAGAATCAATATGTGACAACTAAAAAGTAAAAAAAGCCATCAATTTATTGGTTTGAAAACATAAATACATATGAAAAAGGGAAACGAAGCTGGTTCAAAAGCTTGCCGCCATATTGAATTAAAAACGAAATAAACACCAAAAATAGAAAATCCGATACAAGTCAAATACACGACCATTAAATATGTATATAGAACGAAAATACAGTAAGATATAGAGAGAGAAATACGGCGAACTTGAAGAAAGGCAGTGGATTTGGGGTAGTAAAAAGCCGGCGGAGGCGGTGGCTGCTAGGGTTGTTTTTCGTTCTTTTTCCGTGCTGTAGCTTGTGATGTTTCTTCCGAAAGGGGATGAGAACCTATGAAGTCAAAAGAGGAAACAAATAGAAGGAAGCTATAACGAAATTGAGAATTCTATTCTCGTATTTTGGTCTGGAATTAGAATTCCGGTTTCCCCCAAGGATCTTTATTGGGCTGGGACAAAATGGATGGGCTTTCTAATAAATATTTGAGCCTGGCCCAATATTCTTTTGAAAAAATAAAACAACACTTGAAGCCTTGAAGGGCATAGAAAATTTATATTTTTAAGATAATTATACCATCTCCATATCACCGATTAATAATTAATTAATATAATAATTAACAAAAAAGATAATTCATTAACGATTAATTGATAGTGATTAAGAATTATTATTTCATATATTTTAATTATATATCAATTAATCGTTAATATAATCTATTTTTTTAATTATGCATCAGTGACGATAGATGCATTCGTCATAGTTTTAGCATTACGACAAACTCGTGTCAAATATATAGCGGATTTGGACGCTCTAGCCAAAACGAATCATATTTTGGCTATTACCTTCTCCATGACAATTTTTCATACGCACGAATACCCTCGTTAGCCGGTTTTTGTAGCAAATTATATTTGTTCTTCGTCGCTTTGGGTTTTGGGGATTACTTTCTAGCCTTTGTGAGAATAGTGACTAGCGTTATAGGTTGTTGGGTGGCCGGAAGGTTGTCATGAGTCAGGTTGGGGGACCGTAGTTTTTCGTGTACCGGACCATGTTAATTAATTATTAATTGGTGATATAAAAAATGTTGGAGAGAATTTGAGGGGAGCATGTATGGCCTCGTATTTTTAAGCATAGGGACAATCATTAAACTTTATATTATCATAATTAATACATGAATATATATGCAAGTTTTGATCATTATTTAACTTTATGTTATCACAATTAATTCGTGAATATATCATGCAAGTTTTGTGTTGGATTCATGCAAATAGTTTGTTCGAAAAGTGCATGACAAAATGTTTATATAATTTATGAAAAATAATGATTGGATATTTTAACTATATAATAAAATAATAAGATAAGAATTTCGTTCCGAAATATTTACAAATTAGTTATGAGTGATTTTTTTCAAATGTTTGCATTTGAGATATGGGAGAAAAATAAAATCAATATCTTCGGTTCTGTATTTTACATATAATCATGTCGGTGGTCTTTTAATGTTCAATTTTTTCATGTATATCCAACAAAAGTTTACAAATTAATAACATTTGTCCAAGAAGAGTACTTTCAACTTTCATTGTAACATAAAATTAGTATTAATCACATTTTTTTCATGTGCATAAATAACAAATATTATGTCATGTATATTAGTATTTTCAACTAATTTAAAAAAAAATATACTAATGCAAGGATGTACTTGCTAGGTCAAGATTATCATATTTTACAAATGTACCTTTATAAAGATATCAAACTGGTAAAAATAAAAGTATACATGGCTACATGTTCAATCTTGTAAGATAAAACAAAAGTATGATGGGTTGACAAAATATAAAAATGTGACCCCTATCCCTCCTTAAAATATAAGAATTTCAAGATCGCCCATAAATATAATGAGCACCCTAAATATATTAAAAGTTCACATATATTTTGAAAATATATGCCGTGTTAGTGCAACAAACACATAAATAATATTTTCACGAGTCTACATGTAATTGAATCTCAATATATAACCTTTTAAGATAAAAATATGACGAGTTGATAAAATATCAATTAGCATTTTATAAGATATATAAAAAGTAAAAACACATGCTACATTTCATGTTCATCCTATTAAATCTCAATAGTCATGTATAAATTTACAGGGCAAAACTGAGAATTCTGTTCTCGTGTTTTAATCGGGAATTAGAATTCCGGTTTCCTCCAAGTATCTTTATTGGGCTTGGTCACAACATTGAGTGGGCTTTGTAATAAATATGGGCCCGGTTTTTTGCAAAAAAATAAATAAACAAGATTGCAGGGAAGAGCATAGAAAATCCATATTTTTGTAAGCAGTACGAGAAAATCTTTTTTTTTTTTACTTTATGTTCACAGTTAATTCATGAACATGTCATGCAAGTTTTGTGTTGAGTTCATGCAAATAATTTGTTCAAAAATTGCAGGACAAAATGTTTATATGATATATAAAAAATAATGGTTGGATACTCTAATTATATAATAAGATAACAATTTCATTTTAAATTTTAAAAAAATTAATCATGAGTGATTTATTTTCAAATACTTGTATTTGAGACATGGGAGAAAATCAATATCTTCAATTCTCTATTTTACACGAAGATTGGAAATAGATTCATCCACGTGATGGTATCACAACATACGTTGTGTGCGGAAATCCAACAGATAATGTAGTTGTGGAGTTACGGGTTTGATATTATATGGGTTCAATAACTTTTTCTTTTTTTTTATAACTTTTTGTTGCATCCGCTTAGTATATATATTTTTTATATCACGATTAATATTGTTTTTGTAATTTAACGTTAGTAAATAAAATAACTTTTATCTCTAAGTGTCGAAAAAAGGCAACGAAACTGCTAGTATGAGTCTTGAGTTAAATTTGATGCACCAATCTCGAAAAATATACTTTTTGATGAGCAATAGTGAGTATTATAAAGTCACAAGTGTTTTTTAGTGATTTGAATCGACTGAATATTTGTAACATATTAATGTAATGTAGTTTTAAGTTTTATTCAACACTTTATACTTTGAACACATTAATTTCAAATTAATTTCAAATTCATAATCATAAAAGTATTTGGCTCATTTCAAAATATTCTATTTTTAAAACAATGCTATCTCAAAATTTATCCTTACAACTATATCAAACACCATTCGAAAATTAAATCATAAAAATAGGAATAACTCATGACCCCTCACATAATTTATATCATTGTATAAAGAATTTCAAAGATAGTACATTGCTCATAATTCATTTATAAATCATAATCTTTTTGGGGGAAAGGATTTGTGAGGGAGAATTTAGAATGTCGTCATTACCTGAAAATTATAACAACACTTTCATATATCTTTAAACAAAAAAAAGCCAACAAAATTCAAACAGATCCGATATAATCATTACAAAATAACTATCATTATGGGTAATACATATATATTGCTTTACAAGGGGTGTCATAAATAATTATGCAAAGCAAATTACTTCTTACCAAATTGACCTTTTGCAAATTGGGCAAATTGCCAAGTAATGTTAGAAATAGAGGCACACTGGAAGAGCTGATATAAAACTCTCTCTCCTTCAAATACAACACTAAGATATACAATTTCAATATTTAATAATCTGGGCTAAAAATTCACTATATTTTTAAACAAAAATGTACACCTCTGTTTCCTCTAATATCTTGTAATTAACTCCTATCAATTTGCGAGTAAACAATACAGTCATTGCACAATATTACTCCTTCAACATCCTTTTTCTTCTTATATATATTAAAAAAGCTCTAGACAACCTATTATTATTTTTACTTAAAATACTAATGCTCCGTTTTGTTACATCTCAATAGTCATGTATAAATTTACAGGACAAAACTGAGAATTCTATTTCCGTGTGTGTTTTAATCGGGAATTCGAATTCTGGTTTCCTCCAAGTCTCTTAATTGGGCTTGGTCACAACATTGACTGGGCTTTGTAATAAATAGGGGGCCTGTTTTTTGCAAAAAAAACAAGATTGCAGGGAAGGGCATAGAAAATCCATATTTTTAAGAAGTAGGAGGAGAAAATCTTATTATTATTTTTTTACTTTATGTTCAGAGTTAATTCATGAACATGTCATGCAAGTTTTGTGCTGAGTTCATGCAAATAATTTGTTCAAAAAGTGTAGGACAAAATGTTTATATGATTTATAAAAAATAATGGTGGGATACTCCAATTACATATTACATAATAAGATAATAAGATAACAATTTCATTCCAAATTTTTTACAAAATAATCATGAGTGATTTCTTTTCAAATACTTGTATTGTAGACATGGGAGAAAATCAGTACCTTCAATGCTCCATTTTGCACAACTATATGAAGATCATAGGACGGAGAATTTACTATTTTTTGGATCAATATAAATTATAACTTTGTGTTGCATCCACCTAGTATATATTTTTTTCTCACGATTAATATTGTTTTTCTAATTTAACGCTATGCTTCCATACACCAACCTGTTTTGTTCCTTTTTAGATGGATTTAATGGTGGCCTTCCAATCATACAAGGGTATTATGGGGAAATAAAAATTAACCGGTTATTTAATGAGGTAAAAGAAAGTTGAACACAATGTTACCTCCTTTTCGGGAATGATACATCTTACAAAGTTGTTGATCAAAATGCAATCTCTTTTTTGGAAATGATGTGTAAATGATGGTGCATTCATTTGGCAAAATATATATTATCATAACTTTGATTATTTATTGATACTGGCATATTAACATTATTACATTAACACATATTAGTAATTTAATTATATTTCCATAACATATAAAATTGAAACTAATTTACTAAAAATAAAATAAATATCAATACTAAAATAATATATGAACATTAACACTTATATATTGGCAATAAAAATAATATATTGTCTTACACACAAAATATATAATCAGTAAAAATAATATAATATCTTTACAATAGTAAAATAATATGAAGTCTTAAAAACAAGGGAAATTTACAAATAACCCACCAACTTTTCTTGAATTTACAAAAATATCCCTAACTTTTGAAAAACTCAAAAAAAACTCCTACATACGAGGTTTTTTTTTCAATTACCCCCCTACATGAGTATTTCATGATATTACAATTTTTTTGGACCAAAATACCTCTCTATTTTTCATCTTTAAATTTAATAAACATATTTTTGTATTAGTTTATTAATTTAAAATCACTATGAATATTTTGTAACATATACTAATTTAAAAAAGCTATATGTCATATACATAATTTTAATCTTTTATTTATTATATATTTTATCATAGAAAACTAAAATTAAATAAAAAATTGATATAAAAAATATTCTTGAAAATATCTTAACAAATTAATATTATTATAGTATTTAATTTAATGTTAAATAGTCATTAATAAAAATAGTTACTGAATAGTTTTTCTTGCAAAATTAACAATGAATGAATGAAAATTAAAACTAGGATTAAAATAATATTGTCGCTAATTTTAGTTTCATTTATTATCATGATATTTAATTTAAAAATGTTTATTAATTATTATTTAATTTAATAATTATATATAATATAAATATTCAAATAGGAAAAATGTGAGAAAATATTGTTTTATAAGGTTCGATATTTTTGTTTTCTTCTCTAATATAATGTCATCCTCAATATGCAGACAACGAGGACAAAGAAAACACGATCTCCACTCCAATATCAAAATGATTTTGCGTGATAAGTTGTATTATTTAAGTTGAGTGTGATCATTTTGTTTTAATGTTCGGATGAAATATTTTTTGTTTTGATTTGTGTGATGAATTTAGTATAACTATTTTGTGTCGATTCTTATTTCAAGATAAATGATGAGTAACATTTTGTGAAATTTATAACTATTTTGTAACATTTTGGAATCAATCTAGTATAACTTTTTTAATGAAATTTTCTTCAGTGCATTTTGTGTTTTATGCTAGACAACAGTGTATCTATCGATATGGATTTAATTGAAATATATATATATTGAATAAACAATATATGAGAAATCACAACATTTATTTTTTCTGGATTCGTGTAATTGCCCAAACATAATAATGAAACTTTCACTTGTATCATCTGATCAAAGAACAATAACAAGGACCAAAAAAATACTAACTTCTCTAGATCTTCGACAACAAGAAAAACAATTATTTATCCCTATAACCCATTTACAATTTGTGTACCCTAAATCTGATCATAAACCAGAATCCCTTTGAAACTATTTGATCCAACTTTTAAGAGAACTATATAACATTAAACCAATATCCAAATATTTAATAAAATATGATCCTTCTCGGGCTATTCAGAACACAATGATCGAATGAAGCTTATAAAATGGATCCATTGTTCCGCCTGATAATGAACCGGATCCATATTCCTACAATTAAAAATTGCTTACTTAATTACTAGTATCTCAAAATTGCAATTAACCGAAGTTCTCATGTCCGTATCTAATATTTATATCAATAGGCCCGTTGTTTTATTAATATAAAGCTGAATTAAGATGCTCTTATTCTACTCAAATAAAAATAAAAGGAGAAAAATAAGTAAATTGTAAGGAAATTATCTATGTTACGCGGATACTTCAAAAACGCAGAAGTATCTTGAGGATACGCGTATCCGATACGGATACGGATGCGATACGGCTCGGATACGTATCGGATACGCCACGTGGCGTATCCGAATATTTTAATATTTATTTTTTTCGGATACGGCGGGGATACGGCAGGATACGGCAGGATACGGCTGTGGATACGGCCAGGATACGGCTGGGATACTCCATTTAGGATACTTCGGCCCATTATATATTTTGGCCCATAATATTTTTAAATAAATTATATAGGATACTTCTAGGATACTTCTAGATTAGTTCTAAAATATTTCTAGAACAAGTTTATGATAGTTTTATGATACTTGTATTGTTTGCTTGATATTATTTATTGCCATGATATTTAATTTAAAAATATAATTAATTAATTATTTAATTTATTACTTATTTATTAATTATATATAATATAAATATATTAAATTGCCGTATCCCCGTATCCGTGATTTTTTGAAAATTGCCGTATCGCCGTATCCGTATCGTATCGGATACGCTACCCGTATCCGTATCCGTGCAACATAGGAAATTATATATTAGTTGAGAAGAATACCCAAATTATTGAACTTTTCAAATGAATAATGGGGCTTGCTTCGCGTTCTCCTAAAGTATGATTAGACCTGGCACTACAGTGATATGCAACCCTTCTTGCGAAATTATAATGCCTATTCCCTGAAATTCAAAGAAAAATGAGAGCTCTTCCTATAAATAATAACAATAAAAAAGTTCGATTAGGAATATATAACCCTAAAGAGCGCTAATGCATCATTATTGTCACTACTACATTTCAAATCTACCTCATTCAGCCATAATTATAAATTAACCTTAATTCAGCATAATTGTGCTTAATTATCCCCAATCGATCATAATTTACCTCTTTCAACAAAAGATAACAATTGTTTATCCCCAATCAATCCTAATTCAGCATAGTTGTGCCTAATTTACCTCATTCAACAAAAAATAACAAATTATTTATCCCCAATCAATCCTAATTCAACATAATTGTGCCTAATTAATTCACAAAACAGATTCTAATAAAATTTGTAAACAATAAATATACCTTCACCGGTTGATTAGACCATTTATCGTGAGATAAATATATATAAGGGGCAAGGGGCTACATCGTATATCGCCCTAGTTCATGCGCCTCATGTTTTTGAGAGAGGGGAGATCTGCTCCTTTCATAATGGCTTGAAGTACTACAAGGAAATCGATCTCCAGAGATAGAAGGTCGTGAGAGAGGAAAAGAGAACGAGATCTGAAGTGATTCAGTGAAGTGATCGCTGGAGAGAGAGAGAGAGCGTGTGAAGGTAGGGAGGAGCAGAATCGTACGCGATAAGACGCGGGAACACGATAAGCCGCGGGAACGATAAGCCGTCGGAACACGTTAAGCTGCGGGAACACGTTAAACCGCAGGAACAGGTTAAGCCGAGGTAACACGTTAAACCCGGGAACACGTTAAGCTGCCGGAGCACGATAAGACGCGGTGCAATATAAGCCGCCATAACACGTTAAGCTGCAGGAACACGATAAGCCGGGGGAACAGGTTAAGCCGCGGGTACACGTTAAACAGAAGGAGCACGATAAGCCGACGGAACAAGTTAAGCCGATGGAACAGGTTGCCGAGGGAACACGTCCAAACAAGCGGTACACGTTAAGATGCGGTGCAATATAAGCGGCTGGTACACGTTAAGCTGCGGGACCAGGTTAAGCCGCTGGTACACGTTAGCTGCTGGACCAGGTTAAGCCGCTTGGACACTTTACTCTGCGGGACCAGGTTAAGCCGTTGGACACTTTACTCTGCGGGACCAGGTTAAGCGCTGGTTCAAGATAAACCGGCGGTACACATTAAGCTGCCGGAGCACGATAAGATGCGGGGCAATATAATCCGCTGGAACACGTAAAGCTGCGGGACCAGGTTAACCCGCTGGTTCACGATAAACAGGCCGTAAACGTTAAGCTGCCGGAGCACGATAAGATGCGGTGCAATATAAGCCGCTGGGACACGTTAAGCTGCGTGTCCAGGTTAAGCCGATCGGATACGTTAAGCTGCGGGGCCAGGTTAAGCCGCTGGTTCACGATAAGCCCGCGGAACACGTTAATCCGCCGGTACATGTTAAATTGCAAAAACACGTTTAGCTGCGGGACCAGGTTAAACCGCTGGGTCACGATAAACCCGCTGAACAAGTTAAGCCGCTGGTCCACGATAAGCCCGCAGAACACGTTAAACAGCCGTGTCAGACATTTGTTGCATCTTTCATAGCCGGATCACGTTAAGCCGCTTGTTAACGGTAAGCCCGCGGTACACGTTAAGCCGCCGGATCAATTTGTTGGATCTTTCATAGCAAGTCGTTAAACAGAGCGGACGTACAAAAAGCTTTTTTTCGAAATGCAAGCAAGATTTGTTGTATCTTTCGTGCTTAAAAAATAATTTTGATTAAAATCCAAATACGTTCCCCAGCCGCGACAAAAAGAATACACTCGATAAACCTGATCAGACATTTGATCGAACACTTAATGAGCATGATCCATTCAAATGGAAAGCCATCATTTTGAAGCCCCAGTCGAACTGAAAACTCTCAATTGGTCGATTCGAATTTAGGAATCCGAAAAAAAAGATGACCCAATTTACAAAAAGAACATTTCAACAAGAACAAATAAATCTAATCGAACACTCATAGCATGATTCTTTAAATGAAAAAACCAAAAGACCTAAAACGAACAAGCTAGAATATAAAATAACTTGATTCAAATTTAAGATTTCGAAAAACGAAAATCAACTAAACAAAATTTAAAAAATAGTACTTTAAAAGCTATAAAGCTTTAGGGATCAGATGGTTCAACTGAGAACGCCCCCAATATTGTCGTAACAGGCTTTGGGCGGGCGCCCCTCTCACAATAATGTGAGTTCCTGACCACTCATCATTGATTCATTTCCCATTGACTGCCTGAAGGATCATGATATCTCCGTTAAGCTCGGTCCTTTATTTATAGCACAGCTCTAGCTCTAATTACCGTCTTTACCCGATGTGGGACTAAATTTTGAGGAACTGATTTGGGCCCGGATAACAGAGGCAAAGTTATGCTGGGCTGAGCTTGAAAACCTCAATGTTCATTTACTTTCCGACTTGTGGTGTATGCACGAAAAAGTTGGAACATCAGGAGGCCGAGGCCGAGGCCGAGACCGAGAGTTTGTCAGTTCGATGCAGATTATAATTATAGTTTTATAAAGTTAATTAAAACTCATTGAAGGCCCACAGAAGAGTCAAAATTGCAAGCTCACAGCTGCATATGTTATCATATAAGAAATTCTAAAAATACTTTTTAACAATGCGTTAAATAACGTGTAGCGATGCGTAACGTTTTGACATTTAATTTAGCAGTTCGCAAAAAATGAGCGATGTAACACCGCTTCAACATCGCAGCGAATTTTGATCAAAATTATTCTTTTTATAATAATACAATATGTATATAAATATAATTAAGTAGCCAAATATGATTTAAAATAAAACAATACTAAATATACCATAAAAATAATGAAAATAATAATAATAGAAATTTACATATGTTATTCTTCAATTACAAAAAAAATTCAGACAAACATGAAAATATGGCATTTTGCTTGTTTCAGACATCTATATTGACATTTTTTTTTAAAATAGGATTATTAATTTTTTTAAAGGTCACTTCACTTCATACATTTTGCGATTTTTTGAAAAAAATAGTTTACTGAGTTTTTCAAGAAAAACATGACAATAGAGTATTTTTCTCATGTTACGCTTCAATTTTGGAAAATTTTGAAAAAAAATTTGATAATTGATTTTTTGAAGGTGTTACACTTAATTTTTTGCATTTTGCGAAAATTTTCCAAAATATAGAAATTTCCTTGTGTTAGTCTTCAATTACGGAATAAATATATTATAATAATAATTATATAGCCGTATCCGTATCCGCGATTTTTTGAAAATTGGCATATCGCCATATCTGTTATCCGATATCCGTATTCATATCCGTGCAATATATTTGTCAATACACTAATTTTAATGCTCATTATATATTTTCAATAGTAATGATGTATTATTTTCATTTCAAACATATCAATTTAATGTCAAAATGCATTGTCCTTGGTCCTAATATAATTTTTTAGGGGTTAATATAAGATGAGTTTTTCTTCCCTACACCAACATTTTCAAATTTTTTTAGAGTCAAGACAAATCTGAGAATCTCACCATCCATCTCTTGAGGGCAAAACCGGAAAATACTACAAAAATTCTCTTCTCATTAATTTTTAGTTCCCTCACATACACAGATTCTCACGTTGCGTTCAAAAATACTATTGTAATTAAATATCTAGACCAACCTACGTCTTTAAATAAAGATCTTTGTATTGTGAAGGTGCCACCTACACCAAGATTATTTTAAATAATTACGGTTCTAAAGCAATTTAGAATTGCGATGGTTCTTAAATAATTTCTCGAAGAAATACTTCTCGTGTCCCGTTCTAGTTCACTGAATACAAGTATACAACACAATTTATATTGTGAATAACATTAATAATTTTATTTGTAAAAATTTAATATTAACATTTCAACATAAATATTTATTATTGAAAATAAATTTCACATTATTTTAAAGTTAAATCATTAAAATTGAGATCAACTCGATGACAAAATGAAAACGAAAGAACAAACCTTTGTTGGATATCATTTTGTTTACTATTTTTTTATTTTATTTAAAAGTGATTAGTCCTTCGTTTACAAATATCAGTATAAATTTTAATTTGCAAAGATCGCTGCTCAGGATAGCAAAATAATAGTAATTTGCTTGCTAAAATTTGCTCCACGGTTCATATTTAATTGTTTTCTTGATGTTTATTAATATATACTTTTAATATTTAAGTATATGAATAAAATATATTTATCAAACAAAACAAAAATCGGTACATTACGAAACGACTTACTCCTTTCTGGTATTACATAATTTAAAATTTTCAATCAAAAGATAATTCATGTAACTCAATCCCAATATTTTTTATTTTTCGTAAACAATTTATTCATCCTTAAATTAGTATATTCATATTTCAAATGATATATTAATATCAAAAATATTATAATAGCACATAATATGATGTAATAATAATATTCATATCAATATCATATATAATTCATTAACTCCGAAAGATTGACATATGTAATTGATGTAAAGTCGATTTTTTTCACAATTTTCGGATCGACATAGTCAGGTAAGTTTATCAAATCGAGTCATATTTTGTCAGCTCTAAATAAAATTAGCATATTAATGTTGAAAATAATATATATTTTCTTCAAACGCATACCTCTGCTCCTAAAGGGCGGAACTTTGCATTATAGAACTTCTCGTTGTTGCTTGGACAGAGCCTAATAAAAAAATTAATATTAGAAATGATATATTGGTATGAACATGATGTGGTAATATCAGTGTTTTAAATAGCGGCGCTTCAGCGGCGCTATAGCGCGCTATAGCGGATTTTAGGAGGTAAATGCTGCATCGCTTCGGAATTTAGCTCTGTAGCATTTTGTTCCGCTGCAACGCTATAGCGGACTGTTATAGCATGAAGCGTTCAAATATAGCGGCCGTAGCGGCGCTATAGCGTGATTATTATTATTATTATTGTTATTATTATTAAATCATAATAATGTTAAATCTAATAATAACAATAGTAATAATAAAAATATAATAAAATAACAATAGTAATAATAATAGTAATAGTACGAATAATAATAATAAAAATAATAATAATAATAATAATAATAATAATAATAATAATAATTATTATTATTATTATTATTATTATTGTTATTAAATAATAATAACAATAATAATAATCATTATTATCATTACACAATAATAATAATTGTTATTAAATAATAGTAATAATAAATATAATGATAATAATAATTATTATTGTTATTATTATTATGTGTATTAAATAATAATAACAATAATAATAATTAATATTATTATTTTACAATAATAATTATTGTTATTAAATAATAATAATAATAATAATAATAATTATTATTATTATTATTATTATTATTATTATAGGAAGAGTAAGATCAACAACAACTATTATTAGCATTATTATAATTACAAACAACATGATAATAAAATAAAAATAAAAGTAATAATAATAATAATATATTTTTCTTAGAGATGAATTTTTAATTTATGTTAGTTTGTGAGGTTGATATAAATAAGCATTTGATATAATTTTGTTTATAATATTGGGCCGCAAAATTATATTTATATGCATATTTAGTATTATAAAAATAATAATTTTGATCAAACTCCGCTGCGATGGTGAAACGGCGCTATATCGCCCGCTAACGCTAACCGCTAAATCAAATGTCAGAAACGCTGCGTGCCGCTACACGCTATTTAAAACATTGGGTAATATTAAAACATATATTGAGGTATGCGTTTGAAGAAAAATTTAATATTATTTCAAGAGGAGGACGTTTGACCCTTCCTTGAATTTCCTCAAAAAAAAACATATATTGATTATTGACATATACTGGCATATGAACATCAGACAAAAATAATATAGTTACCCCTAAATAATATATTAGTGCTGAAACAATCCATTTGTTATAAAGATAAAATATTAAATAAAACAATATATTGATATTAAGAAAATATATATTAAATGGAGAGAAGGTACGAAACAATTTTGATGGTTGCAGGAAATTAATTCCTGCAACCATCAAAATTATTCCTGTCCGAATCAAAAATAATGAGAGAATGATTGGGACAGGAACAAATTTTATTGTTGCAGGAATTAATTTCCTGCGACCATAAAAACGTTCCTGTCCGAATCACTACCCTAAATGCTTTTGTCTTGGATTTAGAGTTCTTAGGTAACTGATATTACCTATTTAACCCTAATTAAATATAGGGAATTTTTTTCTATATGATTTCTTAAATTACATATTTATCCTTCATAAATTATTAAAATCATATTTCTTCCTACTAAACTTGGTTTGTATCAAATTTATCCAAAACTAACTATTATGTTAAATTTAACAGAAAATTAATGAATTGACTAATTTATCCCCTAAATTCACTGGCCCCAAACCCGATAACTTAGGGCACATAAACAATCCTCTTTATCCTCTTCTTTATGTTCATCACGAAGCTCCATTATCCCCAAGGTGAAGCTCCAAGAGGCAAAGTTCCCAGGATACATAGCTCGAGGAGATGAATCGTAGTAGCTAGTATCGTCGTGGCCATCGACAACTCCTTTGTATTCGGAATTTAGGTACATATTTTATTCATAATTTGAGAATTTCGTGTCTCTTCATCTGTAAGACCTCTTGAACAAGCAATTCCTGTCCAATTATCAAGCAAATCTCATCGTTTAATTTTGATTTACTCCTTTGCATGATTTTGAGTTTATTTTCCTTTGCTTTTTCTATAGACGCATTATTTATTGGTGTTGAGTTTCTTGAAAGAGCAATTGCAGCAACATGTAAGAGTTCATGCAATGGGAACCATTAAAATGTCTGATAATGAAGTGCAGGTGCAGCTATGGGTGAAAACACGGGCGCTACCATGTCTGATAATGAAGACGAACATACATGAAAAAGGCGATCCAATTTGATCAAAGTTCAGATGGATTTGACGTGGGATTCGGCCCTTTGGTCGACATTAAAATGTGTTTCGGAGAACCAAAAAAATTAGGGTTTTATTGCAAAAATAGTCGACATTAAAATGGGATTCGGCCCTTTTGTCGATGCAAAATATTAGGGTTTTTCAATTGTGAATCAGTCATTTTTTCAATTGTCCGAATGTATTTTGTTTGAATATATAATGATAAATCAAATAACAAGTATTTGAGAAATGCTTGAACATCATGCCCGAACATTATGCATCGACAAAAAATATTTGCAACAAAATAACATTATGCATAAATAAACATCATTTAGAACAAAATATTTGAGAAAAAACAAATATATGAACAATTTGTTACACATATCAAATCAAAATTATATATTTAAACAATTCTTAGAAAAACAAGCATCATTTAACAAATGAACAAGTATCATCCGTAATAAAATTATGTAAGCTTCATCCCATAACGAAACGCAAATCCACCACATCGTTTCACTTCTCCAATCAACAATCCCAAATCCCACACAATCCATGAACTCTCTCAAGCATTTTATCGAACATGTTGTGCGCGTCTTGCATGTTGCCATATTTTGCATACATGTCCACGAGAGTACTCGCAATGTAAATATCTTTATTTAATTTCGAGTAAATATCTTTATGAACTCTCCCTTCAATCTCATGCATTTTTCTTCCTTTAATATTTGTGTGTAGTTGGCTCTCTAGAAATTTTGAGCAAATTAGCGGTCACCAGGCAAATATTTCGAACAATTCAAACAAGTATTCCTCATAAACCCTTCGCCCCAGTCCAGTCGCCCCAATTAGGATTGTTTGTGGTAATGGTGACACTGAAATTGTAGCGAAGAATCGAAAAAGGAGAATCCTCAAGTTCGAAATGAGTAAAGAGAAAAAGTATTTCTTAAAGATTTGTACAGTGAAAAAGAGAAACAGAAAAGGATCGATCTAAAAGAAGAAAAACATTCGAGCAATATAGCAAGCAAGTATGTCGTGCAATGAGTTCCTTGTTCATCAGAAACCCCAGGCTCTACAGCCAGCCGCCCCCCTACAAGCTACAACCAGTCGCACTCCCACGTCGCCCTTCATCAGAGGGTTCCTTCTTCTTAGTTTGCTATCGCCATGAGTTTGCCTAGAGACGACGAGATGCAGAGTTGTTCATTTTTTTATTTTCCGCAGCTTATCTTGCACCCTGCATTCAGCGGCTTAACGTGGTCCCGTGACTTAACGTGTTCCAGCAACTTTGTGATCCAGCGGCTTAACGTGTACCGCAGGCTTATCGTGAACCAGCGCCTTAACGTGTTCCGCTGGCTTATCGTGAACCAGCGGCTTAACGTGTTACGCGAGCTTATCGTTAACCAGAAGCTTAACGTGTTCCGCGAGCTTATCATGAACCAGCGGCTTAACCTGGTCCCGCAGCTTAACGTGTTCCAGCGGTCATCTACACAGTGCCTTATCATGAACCAGCGGCTTAACGTGTCCCAGCGGCTTATATTGCACCGCGTCTAATCGTGATCCGGCAGCTTAAGGTGTTCCCGCGGCTTATCGTGTTCCGGCGTCTAAAAGTGTTCCCTCGGCTTAACGTGTTCCAGCGGCTAAAAGTGTTCCGGTGGCTTATCGTGTTCTCGCGTCTTATCGTGATCCATCGGGTTAACGGGTACTGGCGGCTTATCTTGCACCGCGACTTATCCTGATCCAGCGGTTGAACGTGTACTGACGGTATATTATTCCCACTTCCATGTTTAGCAAAATTAATAATTATACCTTGTAATAAGGCTAATTAATCGGCCATTTGAATTAATTACAGCACCTCCACTAGAGCTAAGGATGTACACTTCTACACTTGCACTTGTTTGCAACATCACTGCTATATTCTCATATTTACGAATACGCCCTTGTATTTTAAATATAATCGATAACACCCGCGAGGAAACAGATGCACACAAACCTAAAAACCAATAAATATTTCGAATCAAATATTTTAAATAGAATAAAAATTAATTAATTAATTACACCTGATCGAGGGCCAATAAAACCATGACCAATCACACAAACCGATTTCCCTTTTCTTTTTCTTGGACAATCATATTCAACGTTAATTTTACACAATTCCCCCTCAAAATCCTCTAATTTCAACAAAGCCACATAAATTGGTCCTTTTTGATACATAAACAACACTCGCAGTCGCGTTGCACCAAATTTCATTATTCACTCTCGCAGACATTATTTAAATTTAATAAAACTAGAGAGTTGCTCGCTCCGCTACACTAATCTATATTTGAGTTTGTCACAACGAATTGGTTACAAAAAAAAATTAATAGTTTCAATACAATCAAAACATATTTCTTCTTTGATTTATTGTTTACCGAACACACATATTTTTCATTGTTTTATTATAATTAGATAATATTTTTTTTGCATCCTCAATGATCTTCAATAGTAGTAGTAGTCTCGTAAATATATACAAAAAAAATAAACCTATAAACTTGTGCAACAAACATATAAAATGTGTCATGGCCATTCAAATATAAATAGAATATAAATAACGAATGTTAAAAAATGTATAATAAACACATAAAAATTTTAAATTATTTATTTAATATTTTGTAGGTACGAAAACAAAATTATAATGTCAAAACAAATTGTATATGTTGTAAGTAATGTTTTTCCTTTACGAAAAAATATTATTAAATTTATTGGGGGGTTAATTATTTTTATTACTAATATCTACTAGGTTAATTAATTATATTTACGGTAATAATAATTTATTGTGTGTGTGCGCGCGCGAGTGTGTCTTATTGTTAGTATGATAATAATACTATAATAATAATTTTAATATTGTAAGTTAATAATGATCTAATTGACCGTTTGTAACCGTTTAATTGAAATAACATTTTTGATGAGGCGGCAAAAGATTAATTGACTCAATTAATGATCTAATTGACCGTTTAATTGAATTGACACGTCAATTAACATTTATTAATATTAATGTGTTAATTATACGTCTCAATTAACATTTAATTGAATCAATTAGAAATGATAATAAATTTAATTTGTCACCTCATCAAGACTATTGTGATGAGGTTGTGTCACAACTTCCCGTCTGTTAAAAAATTATAACTGTTGAAGGTTAATAATTTCTCCATTGAAAGCCAAAGAGCCAAGTACTACAAGCAATGTAAAAACACGAATTTTAGTGCAAAGGCTCTGAGCAATGGAAACCAACCACTGATTCTGGTAGCACTTGTTCGCATCCCCGTTACAAAATGACCTTGTCCAGATAGGTTAAAATATGCCGATACCAAACTAGGAGCATCCAGATAAAGACCACCAAAATGACATGCTTCAATCGAAATCGACAAATGTTGAGATGCACGGATCTCGAAGAAAACACTCCTTGCTAAACGAAGTATAAGTTTTTTAATGAAGGGGACTTGGAAATTAATCTCGCTAAAGAAGCATCAGTTATTTCTACATTGGATAGCGCGAGAGTATTCAGTGATTTGAATCCACTGAATCTAACTGGCACATTCATCATACAACCTCTTAGTCTTAGCCCAACTATTTTTACAGAATCCAAAGTATAGAAACAAAGAGGGATTTTGTAATTATCGCGGTCTACAGGAGCACATGATAAGACCAAATTCTTGAACATTTTTTTTAGATAAGAAAACCAAATTCCAAAATCGGGCCATCGTGCAGAAGCAAAAACTTGTCAACAAAATGAACCAAGGATTTTTGAGAAGAAACATCATGGAGCCAAATTTTTGTAATTTTGAAGCATGTGTATCGCACGATTTGGAGAGTGTGCTCGATCTAACTGCCTCTTTTGTTGGCAAATATTCCAGCAATTTCACTTTTATATCCTCCGGTAAATTGCTGATAAAATCTGAATTCGACGGTTAAGGTAAGGTGCAAATTCAGCCATTCCTTAAAAGTATGTGAATAACTAAACTCTGATTATATATTCAACAAAATAATTATAATACAAGAACTCACTACCCTAGTTAACTTATCAATAACAAACAAATGTCATCGAAACAAATCCATCAAAACAAAATTAAGCTAATCAGAGAAAAAAAATGAGAGACGAATATATACTTAATTCAAAACAGCACGAAAGAAACGTACATCTCTAAGCAACAAAAGAACCAGGGAGACTACGTAGCACGAATTAAATTACCGAATTGACCCCGAAGTATAATATATGGTAAAAATCTTTGTGGATTCATGTGGGTCCCATTAACAATTTGTATGCACTTTTATGATTCCTTTATGATTCGGGAATGAATTTGTATTTAACTTCGGGAGCTGAAGTGTTTTTGCAAAAGAACACACAATAATGAAATATTCATCTGAAAATAATGAATCTTCCATAATAAATCATCTAAGAGACTAAGACTGAAACATTCATAAATCAATTAAAATTTACAGCTAATTTTGACAGTACTAATTTAGAGAAATATACCATGGTTCTGAATATCGGACTCGGACTCGGACTCGGCCGGTTCCGAAGACTCGGGACTCGGTCGACTCAGACAAGACTCGGACGAGTCAAAAAAAAAAAAGTCGGACGGTTAGTAAAAAAATCGGAAAAAATAGAAAAAAATATTTTAAAAATATATAAACATTCATAAACATGATACACACTAATTGAACTCATAAAACCCAAATTACTACATTAAAAAAAATACATTACCTAACCAAATAGTGTTGGCATTTTTTGCAATTTGGAATTTGGAATAGTTTTGGCATTTTTTGCAAGACTACAACATCATGTGACGCATTCAAATAGTTTGGAATTTGGAGCTAAGTTGAGAGTAAGAAACGACAACATACAATATAATATTCAAATATTCATATACTCAAATAGTTTATTAAAAAAAAAAAAAAAAAATCGATCCGAATTTTCCGGGGCAAACTCGGATCGGTGGCCACCGAGTCCGACATACTCGGCCGACTTTTTTTTATGTCGGCCGACATTAAAAACCATGAAATATACACCAATAAATGAAATAATCACAATAAATCATCTACTACTTTTTTCTCAAATAAATAAAATAATAGTCATCTAATAGCTCCCTATCAGGATACACAAATATCAAGGTTTCGTTGTCCATATAAGATGCATACCTCAAACGAGAGAGAGAGAGAGAGACGTGCAAGAATTCATAATTGGATTTATTGTGAGGATTAGAAATGATTTTATTATTTGCATTATTTATAGTGAATCGAAATCATTACACGGTCCTGAGTATTTATAACTAAAAACTATCCAACGGTTTAATCAATCACCACCATTTACCACCATTGGATCAATCACGTGTATTAATATTAACAATGAATTGAGATGTCAATTAAACGTGTCAATTAACATTAATTTTAATATTAATTAACTCAACTAATTTCAATTTGTTCACCTCATCAAGAATGTTGGTGTG
Source organism: Luzula sylvatica (assembly GCA_946800325.1). Lineage (NCBI taxonomy): Eukaryota > Viridiplantae > Streptophyta > Magnoliopsida > Poales > Juncaceae > Luzula > Luzula sylvatica. Next base: position 71,285,033 of record OX326959.1, on the reverse strand, counting down.
AGATTGTGAGACATAGTATATTTTCCTATGCAATATGGTCTTCACAATTATACCAACATTAAATTATGATTTGTTTTTCTCAAAAAAAAAAAAAAAAAAAAAAAAAATTATGATGTGTGCCATTAATTAATTATGAATATATTTAATTTTGTATTATTTCATATTATGTTATACAATCAAATTTGAATCGTTTAAATATCTAACGTTAATATATTAATATACGAAATTATTTAACATATATAAAATATTATTAATATTTTTTAAAATATAAATTATGAAATTATGAAATTATGAAATATATTGATTTGAATTTTATCTTTATATTTGAGTCTCATATTAACACATTCCAACATTTTTACTCTTATGTAAAATTCAGAAAATAATTATGTAAAAAATAAAACGAAAAGGGTTCAAAAACTTGCGCGCATTTAATAGTAGTATATTTGACTTGTATCGGATTCTTCTTTTCGGTATTTTTTTTTTAAATATGCAAATAAAATCCAATAAAATATGGAGAGAGAATTATAACGGACTTGAAAAAAGACGGTGGCTTCGAGGTAGAAATAAACCCGACGGAGACGGTGGCTGCTAGAGTTGTTTTTCGTCTTCTTCCGTGTTGTAGCTTGTAATATTTCGTCCGAAAGAGAATAGTATATACAAACACCTATATATATAAAAAAAAAAAAAAGATGCAACAAAAACTGAGAATTATATTATCGTGTTTCAATCGGGAATTAGAATTCCGATTTTCTTGCAAGTTTCTGTATTGGGCTTGGTAACATTAACTAGGCTTTGTAGTAAATATTTGGGCCGTCACAATATTTTTGCAAAAAACAACATTGCAGGAAAGGACATAAAAATTTATATTTTAAAGCATTCTGCAATCTGCATTAGGACAAAAAAAATTACTGAACAAACTTGTTAATAAACTTTTATACTATCACAACTAGTTCATGAATGTATCATGCAAATTTTGTGTTGATTTGATGCAATACTTTTGTTAAAAAAGTGCACGACAAAAAGGTTATATATGATTTATAAAAAATAATGATTGGTTAGTGGGTTACTCTTTAAGAGTTTTAAGTATATAACAATTTCATTCCAAAATCTCTAAAAGTCAATTATGAGCGATTTTTTCAAATGCTTTGTATTTGAGATATGAGAGAAAATCAATATCTTCATTTCTCTGTTTTACTTTTTTTTGAATGGTGGTTCTGTATTTTACACAACTATACAAAAATCGAGAAAAAATGGCGAGTAGAGTAGATTCATGCATGTGATGATATCACTGCAAGAATCAAGTGTCAAAATGATAAAACGATGCACTCACAAAACATTTCACTTCAACCAACACAACACAACACAAATAAATTTGTTTCGATTGCTGATTTGCTTTGTTTTCTCATTTATTAAAAGAATTAACAACTCGAATTTCTGAAAATAACGTCATTCCAAATTTTGTAATTGATATTATCATATACAAAATGTGATATTTACATAATCCTCCTTTATTTACGTATTCTTGATGCTTTAAAAATTGTGCTCCCAAGCATTTGAAAGACGGATATGCTTCTCATATTCTGTCGATTGAAATCACCAAGACACTTATGAATATGTGATGCTCATTATTGGTCAACAAAAGTGTTTTCTAGAGATAACACGTCTGTTTTTCTTCGACATTTTACTCGTAACATGAAATATGCAATGACAATATGTAACACATTATTTTTTGAGTAGTGATGTACATCCCCTAGTACTCTCCCCCACCTCGGGATGTACGCCGGAAGGTTTAACACCATCAAATTTTATATCTTAAAATCATGATTTAATATCTTAATCTATAGTTTAACACCATAACTAAGATGTTAAAAAATAAATTAAGATGTTAAATCATAATTAAGATGTTAAATTTGAAGGTGTTAAGTCTTATGATGACACATCAAGGGTTGTGGGGGAGAGTTGGGGGGAGGTACAACTTTTTCCTTATTTTTTATGGATATATGTATTAAGATACTTTAAGTGAATATACAATATTTTTTTTTCATATATACATGGTTATTATAACTTCATAGAAAAAAATGCAAATTATCTCGTAAAGAAACATGTACTAAAATCAAAATTCTCATTATTTAATTATATTCACACTTGTAATAACTGATAATTTATGTACATTTACATGTTTTTCAAGAATATATATATAATTATTTTAATTTTAATTTCAAATTACTATCCGAAGACTACAATACTAACATAAACCGCTTAACCGCGTTAACCGTATTATCGTCTAACGCGAGTTAATCGGTTAACAAAAAAATAACAAGCCCAAAACTAAATACATAATATAAATGTTGGGCCTTCTTAGCAAACCCAAAATTGAAAAGCCACATCTTGCATGGTGGTCCACCAGCGTAACAAATACAATGATTAGCCGTATAAATAATCTTATAAAAGATATAATTAGCTACATAATTATATCTTCCCCACTAAACTAAAAGTCTAAACCAAACAAGTAACAACCCCAATATTAATGGCACAATCAATCAATCATGTTCTGTTCATCACTCGTCATCTCATTGCCTTGCCAACCCAAACCCTCCATTATACTATTCCCCAACCCAACCTCTCCATTTCTTCCTCCTCTCTTTATTTTCACACTGATTCTCTCTCTTTGCGTTTGTGGGTTTTGAGAGCGAGAGCAAAGGGGCAATGTTCGTCAAGGAAGCTGGGTTCTTTGATGGGTCGCTTGAAGTTACTGACCTACCACGCGTGGACACGTGCCACACTTGGAGTGACCCCAAGCCGCGCCTCCGGTGGACTACCGAGCTGCATGACCGGTTTGTTGATGCCGTCGCCCAGCTCGGCGGCCCAGAGAGTGAGTGTTCTTTTTTTCCTCTTCTTTTTGTTGTTTCTGTTTATACTGTTGAAATTAATTAATTTTGAAATAATGAAGGCTGTGTTGGAGTTTATCTGAGTTGTGTGGTTTGAATTGCAGTAAATTTTGCTTCTTTGCGCACATATCTTCCAAAATTTATTTCTTTCCTTGACTTCTATTTTTTTTTCTCTAAAACCCTAGACCGAATTGCAAATAATCAACTAGCACGAAGTACTTTCAAATTAAACTAATTCTGGATTTTGAAATATAAATTATAATTTCAGAAGCAACACCAAAGAGTATACTGAAAGCAATGGGAATCAAAGGCCTAACTCTTTACCATTTGAAGAGCCACCTTCAGGTTTATTTTTTCCTCAATTTCAAAATTTAGGTTCATCGATACAAAATTTGATTAAATTGATGCTTAGCACAAATTTAAGCTTAATTGGGACTTCATCGAGTCCTGATTACAAATAATCAATATTCAAATTTGCAAATTTCAGAAATACAGAATGGGAAGGTTATCAAACAAGGAACCCAATGATAAATCGAAAGAAGGTATTAATTTCATCTTGCAATTTTTATTATGAATTTATGATAATCCAAGTTTGATAATTGATGCAAAATATCAAGATGGCATTGGAGAGAATCAAAGAAATGCATCCACATCCTCAAAATCTCGAACCATTTCTCAAGAAATTAACGAGTAATTACTCATCATTCAATTTGTTACCGCTATATATTTTCTTTAATTTATCTTTTAATCTCAAATTATTTGTCATTTCAGTAAATGCAACGAGGCCATGAGAATCCAAATGGAGCTCCAAAGAAGGCTTCACGACCAACTCGAAGTATATTGAAAACAAAAAAAAATATTCATTTTATAGTAAAAAATATTATTTTTAATATTTTTACATTTAAATATTACAGGTACAGAAGCATCTTGATATAAGGATCCAAGCGCAAGAAAAATATTTCCAATCGATGTTAGAAACAGCATGCAACACGCTCGTCAACACGAATCTTGGCACGGCAGATCAGGGTTCAATGGATCCTCCAGTTGAGTTCCCGACTGGAGAGATCGAAGAGTGTTTGAGCTTCCAGTGCGAGTCTAGTTTGCAAATACCACGGTTGTCTGGTTCGGAAGAGAAATTTGTGGACTCTAGAATGATTCAAATTGCAGAGTGTTGCTCTTTGGATAGCTGCTTGACTTCCTCGCACAGAAAATCTGAGCGAATGAATTAATTTGAGGGTTTTAATTTGGTGAATTGATTTGTAGTTTGTTTCGTTCGAACAATTTGTCAACATCGTCGAAATTTAATTTTATCATTGCAGATTCGTAATTATGCTAATTGTGTAATTTATTTGAATGTTTCTCTGGTCGACCCTTGAACTTGTTATGCAAAATGGGTTCTTTATTTGGATAACTTTTTATTCTATCAAATTAGTAGTAATGAAAATTAAATGTGGGTTTACATATAAACTCTTGAAAACCGAAAAATATCATATTTACACTTCCAAAAATAAAAATAACATATTTACCATCAGAAAAATCTAAAATATTACATTTTTATCCAAAAGTAAAAAAATCATTTTTTTTTTGCTAAAATTAGCGGCCAATAAGGTATTACTATTACTATTACTATTACTATTACTACTACTTTTAAAGTTCGGTGAACTACCGGGAATGACACGTGGCACTAAAAAAAAAAAACTCGAGCCCAAACCCATAAATGCATACTTCACTCATAAAAAAAAATTCAATTCATTTTTTTTTTCCAAAATAAAAATAAAATAATAATAACAATAATAACGATAATCAGTGTAATCATGACTTGTCATCATTTAAGAATATGCGAATATAACATTTTTCAAAAATATAAGATACATATACATATGTATAATTATTTAATATAAACAACGAAATTAATTAACAAACAACAAACAATTTAAATCCGAACATCATAACATATAAATAAAAAAAAAAAATGGGAACATCATAACATATAAATAAAATCAACGAAATACTAAGAATATCCCAGAAGTATTTATGACAGCGTCCTCGAAATATCTTGACATATGCATGTTATATTGATAAAAATAATATTAAAATAATTAAATAATTGGTGTGGTGTATTCGATGTGTATAGCAAGCATATCGCATCCATATCAATATTCATAAGATTCTTCATCATTTTAGAGATATTACCCATCATCGTTACAAAATATAATATACGAGTATAAACTTTATTACAATTATGATGTCCCGCTATCTCCAGAATCTAACAACTGTCCAAAATTACATTTTTTTCACTTCAGTCCCTTATTTTTTATTTTACAAAAAACACCCTTTATAAAAAAATAGTTCTTGTCTTTACTCCAAAAAAAAAAAAAAATAGTTCTTGTAATTTACTGTATAGGGCGAATGGAGATAGCAAATAGGTTCTGAATTCCAAATTGCCAAACAACCTGAACTAAATATTTTCCTTACTAACAAAAATCAGAAATATCAGGGACATTTTTGTAAATTTACCTGAATCCCAGAGCTTTCACCGAAAGGAAAATATTGTTTCCCATCAGCATCGAAATAACACATGTTCTCCCCCACTGCTATGCACGTGCCTCCAAATCAGAAGATAATAAATTAAAATCATTAAAATTAAAAAAATATATATTAAATTAAAATATAAAAATAAACAAAATCTTAAGTTTGGAGAAACAATCTCACGCCTTTAGCAAAATCAATAAACGACAATTCCTTGTAAAATCTGAAAAGATAAAATAAAACCACGCAAAATCTGAAACTACAAAATATATCCCTATACATATTTTATGATGAAACATTCTGACATGCTGGAATTTGCAAGAAAAAACTCGGATTTCTGAAAAATATTTTAATATTTACATCTATAATAATTTGCAAATAGAAAACCTTAATCCTCCCTGTTTGTCAAAAAAAAAAAATCTCTTATTTTATCAAATTTGCAAGAAAAGAAAATAGATCTTCAAAATGTCAAATCTTATAATTTTGACAAACCAAAAAACCACAAATTTGATGCATTTCCAAAAGCTCAAAATATCTCCTACATGACTACATCCCTTGAGAATATGTTTTTAACAAAAAAAAAAGTAAAAATTCATGCATACTCCTCCGAGAGCTGAAAATATCACAAATACCCCCCTTATAAATATCTTTTTAAAATCAGTAAAGACCAAATTTTCATGTATACCCCTCCATAAGCTGAAAATATCCCATATAGACGTTTAAAATGTCTCTTTGGAAACCATAAAACGGGAAAAAGCCATGTATACCCTTGCAAAAAATATCACATATACCCCCTTCAAATATTTGTATAAAACCAAAAGGAAAAAATATATATATATAAATACATGAGTAAGATAAGTACGGAAAGTTTAGAAAGAGAGATCATGCGAATTTGGGAATCGGACACATGGAGGAGCTCCAAGATGCCGACGTCCGTTCCGTTCTCGTTTCGTTCTTGATATTCTTGACCGCATGGCTGGCTTTGGTGATAATGCTGCCATTTTGTCAGTCATGCTGCCACTTTGCCTTCGAGTTGTCGAATCAGCAATGGAAAAATTAGTTCTGTGCGAGAAATTTATTCCAATTGAATCAAGATATGCACTGAAATATGGAAGTCCAAGACTATTTGGTAAAGTGTACCTCTCTCTCACGCAGCCTTGACTTTTGTTCCTTGGTTTTTTCCTAAGTTGTGCCAAAGTTTTGCTGGAACAATTGAGAGAGAGAGAGACATAGAGGAATTAGCTCTAAACTTACCATACTTTATCTCAAAGAAACAACCATCAAATCTAAATCCGAAATTTTTTTTTGCAATGAAATTCGTAATTAGGGTCTTGGCTCACCGGAATTTAGGACAATAGCTTCCTCTCGCTTTAGTGGGTGTGCTCGTTTTGATCCTTCCTCTCTCTTTCCCCTTTGCCTAGGGTTTTCAGAGCTAGTAGTCGTGCCATCGCGTCCATCGCGTCGAGAAACGACGCACTTCGTTCCCATCTATCTCGCATCTGACGGCCGGAGCATCTAAGCGAGTAGCGCCTCGCCCTGATTTCACTGGCGTTTCGGCCGGATTTCTCCGCTAGGGGTTGGCCGCTTGCTCTCTTTTTTTTTCGCCCGATAAATGAAAGGAAAGAGAGAAAGGGGTAAATGTATGAGGAAGAGGAAATGTTGGGTAGACTCGGCTCACGTGGTCTATGTTATGCTAACATCATGGGTCTACATGAACCGAGCCCATTATAAACAGGACCGTCCGATCTTGATAAAAGCTGATCGAACAGTCCATACGCTTTCGATGACGTGGCTCAATGAAAAATCAGTTAGAAGAGTAAAATTATACTAATTAAAATATCACTCCTAAGAAATGAAGGATAATTTTACGTGTCATCCGAAATTATGCAATACCACTTATACCTAAAAAACAGATGTATTATTTGATAATATACTTTTTGTTAAATTTATAATTATTATCTTCCTTAAAACAAAATAAAAACAGTCACATATGTGCGAAATTATAATTCTGTTCTATTATAAAATTACGAATATTAAATATGCATAATTTCACAAAATGTAACAACTATAATTTCGAAGCAGAGCGAGAGGTATCTCCTAGTTCTTGTTAAAGTAAAGGGTAAATATAAGAAGAAACTTGAAAGCTCAAATATGATATTTTGGATTTTCAGCTGGGTAAATATGTAAATCCCCCAAAATTAAACACACGTTGATTATTGAATTTTGATCAAGGATGTCTTTTGGCAAGTTATAAAAAAGAACTTAAATTCACACAACTTCATATACATTGTTTTTCAAACAACACTTTCAAGTTCTCCATGAAATAAATATTCACTACCCTTAATAATTTATTAAATTTACTACAAATATATTAAAAGGAAAATATTAATTCATAGCGAGTGTTCGATGGAGGAAAAAGTAGTGATTTGAATACTATAAGCCTCTTTTAATTCCGCCAAAACTTCAGATATAATCGGCCGAGCCCTTGGATCCATTTCGACACACTTAACAGCTAACAACGCAGCTCTTCTCATGCTTTCAATATTAAATTCGCCCATTAAATTTTCATCCACTATCTCAAACAAACCCGCTTGTAGATAAGGCTTCGCCTGTATTAATTAATTAATTAGTACTCCAAATATTATCAATAATATACAAAATAATATGCGGAAAAGTATATTTGTTATGTATTTATTACCCAAAGAACTAAGTTGAAAGAATCTGGAGTGCCAACATGGCTAAGTGGTTCGCGTCCGCATATTAATTCTAAAAGCACTACTCCGAAACTGTATACGTCACTTTTCTCAGTTAATTGTTGCGACGCGTAATATCTACATATTAAACAACACATAAATGAATTATAATGTGAAGTATTCATTTGATAATATTAATTGTAATTGAGAGATTAAATTTGATTAATTAATTAATTAATTAATTAATTACTCGGGATCGAGATAGCCAGCGGTGCCTTTAACAACAGTGGACACGTGCGAAGAATCTGAGAGAATTTGTTTCGAAAGGCCAAAATCGCCAACTTTTGCGTTCATTTCCGAGTCTAAAAGAATATTACTACATTTCATGTCTCTGTGAATTATTCTTGGATTGCTCCCATTATGCAAATAATCCAAACCTTTCGTAACAAAATAATTAGTAACGCTAATAAATTTAGTTATCCAATTACGAGTATATTATTAATTATGATTGTAATACCTTTGGCTGCATCTAGCGCAATTTTCAATCTACGAGCCCAATTAAGGCTTGTCTTTTTACTCTTCGAACCTTAAAAATAAAATTATGAATACGTGATTCAATCATTAGAAAAGAGTTAATTTAACAAAATAATGTTGTGATAAATATAAATATGCTAAATATTAAAATTACCATATAAATTATCTGCCAATGATCCATTAGCTAAGTACTCATAAACTAAAATCTCTTGTTTCGATTCACAACAAAATCCTTCTAAAGTTACTAAATTCTCATGCCTAATCTGAGACAATATTCTCACCTAAAAATAACAACAAATTATTATACAAAATCTCTACATAATAACGATAATTAATTAACACAAACCTCGTTAATAAATGAATCTGCACCGCTTTGTGATTTATCAGCGCGAACTTTAACTGCGACTAATTTTCCATTGATAAGTTTTCCTAAATAAACCGATCCAAATCCACCTTGCCCTATAATTTCCCTAAAATTGTTCGTCGCGATTTTTATCTCCTTATACGAAAATGACTTAGCTGCGCTACCTTCAATTTTAATTTCCCTTGCTTCCCCTACAATTCGGAAAAATAGTAAAACACGCAATTTCAAAAGTAAATTAGTTCAATGTTTTCTTTTTTGTGGGTCTTACATGTATTTGATGGAGAGTTATTATGTCTGTTTCTCTTCTTTTTACGATATAAGATGAACATAATTATTGTGCACAATATGATAAGAAAACATATAGATCCGGCTGCACCGAGAAATATATTTCTGTGATTGGAGCTAGATTTGGGGGTGTGTGTAGGAAACACAGAAATAACTTGAGGCACTTCTATTTTAGGATGATAATTAAATTTCTTGGTTTTCTTGCATCCATGTTGCCAAAATGAAAGACATAAATTCCCTGATATTCTGTTTTGGAAAGACAAAATTTTGTGGTAAATTTCATCAAATAAAAAAGTAAACAGATATTCTTTTAAATTTACCTAATTTCCAAGCTTTGTTTATGCAATGATTTAGGTAGGACTCCATGTAGCTTATTGTTTTCCAAATTTCTGCATGTATATCGCATTTTTTTTTATCTCATTAAATGAAATAAATTCAATTTGTATGAATATAGGGGGGAGAGTGAATAATCTCACAAAAATCGAAGGTCCTTTAAGTTTCCCAAAATCCCTGGTACAGTTCCTTCTAAATTATTATTTCGCAAATCTCTTCATACAAAAGAATAAAAATAAATTAAACTGATAATAAATCAGGCCAATATTACATTACTAATGAAGAATATATATATATACTCACAGTATTTGAAGGTTAGTCAGTGTGTCGAAACCAGACCCAAATGAAGTTAACTTATTGTAGCTAAGATTCCTAGCAAAATGAAATATTACAAAAATTAATATAAAATGAATATGTAAAACATAAGGGTATATTTGTAAAATAAACTTTACAATATTTCCAGCTTTTGAAGGGTGCCCAAGTTCGCAATCTCTCCAGAAAGGGATGAATTATGCAAATCCCTACAAAACAAATTACATTTTTGTGACTTAATTATTAATTTATTAGAATTTTTATGGAACATAATGAATATTTTTTGGAAATTTTAAATAGTCTACAAATATTTGAGGCTAAGTAAATCCCCAAAAGTAGGAGTAATTGCGCCCAAGTCCATGTTCGCAAGCTCCCTAAAAATAAATACGTAAACACAAGGAGTATATTTTAAATTGCGTCGCGATATAATTAGTTATATGCTTACAATGATGTAACTAAGTTTTCGTCGCATTTAATATGATTCCAAGGCATAGGATTACACGGATCATTTTCCCATCCAAAATTATTTCCAGTTGTTTCTTGAATTACTTTTAGCGCCGAAACTATAAAAATGTAAATAAATAAATAAAATACTGAATTAGTAAATTAATAAACCATTGAGAAATTTATTAATCTAATATAACCTGTAGCAGGAGAGGATTCTGAAGGTACGGTTATAATCTCGTATATTTCAATCGCATTTACTTGAGGATAAAATGAGACATTACGAAATGATATATGCAAATAATCCACTTTTTTTAAAATCAACGAAATCAAACTTGCTTCTCCATGATTTACTTTATAATCAGAATAAACAATTTTTTTGTTTATTATAATGTCGAATGTTGGAGAGACGGGAATAATCCCAGCGAAATAAAGAACTAAAAAGTAATTTCCGAGTTTTCTAAGGGGGAAATTATAATTCATAGTGTTTTTCCTCGCTAAAACCCGGGCACTTTGGAGAACTGAGATTGGGGGTTTTTCATTTATGCCCGAAATATTTATTGGAATTTGAAATTCAAATCCAGATGATAAAAGAGGAGGAGAATATTTCTCATCTCGATCCCATATACGATCATAATAATCAAATGGATACCTTATAGATTTTTTACGAATATATCCACAATTAATTCGAAAAATTTTCCTCAATAAATTTTCTCCGAATCCATTCAAACCGGGAGAATATGCTCTGTCAGGCAAAGGACGAATCTCTAAAGACGAAATTAGAGGAAATCCACCATTTTCAATTGAATGCAAGCAAAAATTCAAATTTTCATCTTTAACCTTCCAAATGAATTCTTCGATCCACGGATCGAGTTTACTCAGATTGATTAATGTCACGTTAGCTCTTCCCAAAGATACCAAAAACCTTGGTGGTTTCCCTTTTTTGTCATAATTATTGTAAGAAAAATGTGCTCTCACAAGGATAATAACAGAACTATTTAAATTCGGCAATTTGTAGCAATTTGGAGTTGGTTTGTCAGAAATTGGGAAGATTCGACGAGGAAAAGGGGATTGGGATTTGAGATTGATAGAATTTATCGAAGTTGAATTCCCAGTCTGTATGTAAGAGGTATCTGGTATCCATGTGATGTTTAACAGGTCGGTGTAAATCGTCGATCCTCCACAAGACAGGCTCAAAAACCCTGATTAAATTCGAATTAGTTTTAACTAGAAAAAAAGTTTGAAATTTGAAATTAATTAACGATAATTAACTTACCAGGAGGATTGGCATAAGAGAAAATAGGAATAATTAGTAGAGATAATAGAAAGAGAATGTGAGAATGTGAAGCCATTTCACTTCTTAGCTTGAATTTAGGTAGTAATTGCAAATCATATATATATGAACAAAGAGTAATCAGAGAAGGAGAAAGAATTCACCTGCATGTGAGTGATTGATTGCTTGTCTTCAAGAACAAGCCTTCTTTCACTCATGAGAAGACAAAAAGAGAACAAAGAAAAGAAAAAAAAAGGTTTCCATTAGTGAGGGAAACAATAACAAGCGTGCTTTGTGGTCATGATTAAGTGCTTTTTTTTTTTTTTGGAAAAGAGTCATGATTATTCTTGCTACTTAATTATGAATAATCCTGAGAATTAAATGGTTTCGGTTCTTGGGCCAAATAAAATTAAGCGAAATTTGAAGAAGATAATAGGCCGAGTTTGCAGGGGAGGGTAGATGGGCTGGAGAAAGAAGCAATTTTTTAAAATTTTAGAATTGTTAGCAATTAAATCAGATAGTTGCTCATTCGAGACTCGTTAGCAATTTTTTAAAATTTTAGAATTAATCCTACTAATACAATTTTCAAACATTTTTCTGAATTCTAAGGTTGCCACGTCATTTTTTTCCAGATGAATTTCAAAAACACGCTCAACTATAATTATTTTTTTTATTTTTCATGTCCTAATTCTCGCGCCTCTTCTTCATTCTTCACCTCTTTTCTTGGCACTTCTCTTTTCATCCGCGACGGAGCCTCCTTCTAATCAAGATCCGACCAAGAATCGATCTCTCCACAGAAAACAGATTCAAGAAAACATCTTAGTTCACTGCCACAAATTGAGTTCAGTGTTCAATCCGAGTTTAGCATGAAATTCAATGCTTTAATTTGCCGCTAATTTGAATGCCTTTTCATCTCAGAATTTGAAAACATGGGGCTTGATTCGGCCATGCTCTCATCTCCGTCCTTTTATTGGGCTCCTCTTTTTCTTCTTGATTTTTGTCGCAAATACGCATTTAATAGGATTATTTGATGCATCATGTTTTTGCTTGTTTGTGTTCAGTACGAAGTATCAGAGAGAGAGAGAGAGAGAGAGAAAACGGAGCTTGGATTGCGTTTGATGAAATGCCTGATTGAATACTTGGATGAATGGTCGTAAATTTTTTACTTCACTTTTTATACTAATTATTTTTTTGTTCTCAAATTTTCGTTCAGATTAGTTAGTGGTTTTTAGATTTTTTTTTCTTTCTAAAATTGTAAAGGCAGCAAGGAAGAACAATGAAGTTTACATTGCTCGAAAAAAAGTTTATTAGGGGCAAATTGAAATGCACTATTAAGGGCTTATTAGTCTCTTTTATCTGTTTATTACGTTATCTAAGTTTTAGTTGGCTTGGCGAGAGAAAAAGTTAGCACATTTTATAATCCATAAAAATTTCAAAACTATATAAGATTTAGGGATATAATAATATGATAAAAGTTTTTTTTTATTTTATGAAATGCCCTTAATAGTGCATATGCAATCTGCTAGAAAATAATTAAGTGGTGTGCCTTGAGTCGTGAGAAGTATCACTTTCCTTAAAGCTATTTGCTTCAGGATAAAACAAGCATAGGAAAATTATTAGGACAACAACTTTATTTATAGTACATGTATGGATATCTTTGTGTCTATCACGAGAGATGCAATTGTTGGATACATCTCTTTAAAAGACATTTTTATGTATGATGGTTATAACTATCAGATAATAGATACATCAATTATGTAGATACATTGAATGTCCAATAGATAATAGCATCTCTTCAACATAACTTGCACTCCACGATTCATGTACAAATTCATATTATACTTTATTCAAAAACTATACATACATATAAAATATTTAACACAATCCTCACCAAACATGAAGAAAATTAATTAGTTGGTGGTAGCTCACTGTCTACGATGCTATTTTGGAATTGAAACCTGAAAGCCACATTTTCCAAATCTGCAACTATTAAATCGACCTCTCTATAATTCATATCATCCCCAAAAATTAGCTATCAGATTTATTCTTCTAAAAACTGTGGATACCAGAATAATATTTTTCAAATTCAAAATATATCAAATTTATCCATCTAGATTGAACAACATATATATTGTGGTTGAAAAAAAAAAATTTAAGTCTGTTGGAGACTAAATTTGATCTTCAGACCAGAAACTATCCTGACAAAAATACAAATATATATATCATGTAAAGATTCAAGACCAAAAAAAACATATATATGCACATACTACCACAATATCAATATGGACATCATTCTTTAATTTCTAATTAAGCACACTGCACACACACTCCATATAATACACTATACATATCAAACCTAACAAATTACAATCCAACTATTAATCTTTTTAAAAACACAATATAAATCCTCAAAAAAGAAACACTTAATGTATACCAAGAGCCTTAATTCTCCTAACCAAGTTCAAAGAAGCCGCATTATTCTCATTCCAATCCTCTTTCCCTTCCTTTATATTCGCGATCACCTCCAAAATCTCATCATTTCCATCCAAAATACTCGCAATTTGCTTTATATTCGGCCTTGATTCGCAATCGGTCCTTATACAAGCAACCCCCAATTTAACCAACCTCATCATTTCATTTCGATTAAACTCGCCATTGAATCTTTGATCCACCAATTCTCCCAACGACCTCTCGATCAATTTGAAATCATGCACTCTCTTAACCAACAAAACTTCCTTTAACCGAAAATCAACCGCTTGAACTCCACTTACTATCTCCAAAATCACAACACCAAAACTATACACATCGGCCATAGTAGTCGCCTCGCCGGATTCGATGTACTCAGGCGCCATGTAACCAAATATGCCACATGCCGAATTAGGAATGGAGATGTGGTGTCCATGTTCATTTCTAGACAAAAACTCGGCCAAAGCAAAACAACCAAGTCTAGGGTTCATATCATGGTCTAGAAATATAGCCGAAGATGTAATATTGCGGTGTATAACCTTCTCCTCCCATTCCTCGTGCAAATAAAAGATCGCCGATGCGAGTGATTTAATAATATTATATCGATGGTACCAAGAGAGAACGCAACCTTTTGGATGAAAGAGATAATTGCTGAGTAGCCGTGTGGTCGAATAATCATAGACGACTAGCATTTCTCCTTGTTCGGTGCACCAGCCGCGTAGCTGAACCAGGTTTCGATGCCTCAGTCTAGCTAGGTTGGATAGTTCATTCGAGAATCTGGCTCGTAGGGCCGGACAGGTTTTCATACCGAGTCTCTTCACCATCACGTGCCGGTTCTCTAAGTACCCTTCATAACCTGTACCGAAATCCAGCTCTGCTACCATTTGAGACTCGGAAAAATTGTTGGTCATTGCAACAAGTTCTTTGTACGATATTTCCCTCGGGGTGTCGATGTTAGATATCGAATTTATCGATCGTTCGCTGTTTTTGCTCGCGCCTGACACGTTACCACCTGACTCGCTTGACCCGTTGTATGCAGTAAGAAAAACTGTACTGTCTACTGCAGTAACATAAATCGATCTAGAATTCGACAAATCGGTACTTGTTATGGTTGTGAGAGTACTGGTGGGAGAAGAAGAAAGAGAAATGTATTTGGGCAGTGCATGAAAAGACGGTAGAGAAGGGAGATGCCCTAACGGGTCTCCCGATAAATTCTCCATGACCCATTTCATGCTCGGTCTAGAATTTGGATCATAAAGAGAACAAAGTAGCCCGAGATGAATCATTCTAACCATCTCCGAGTGGGTCCCATCTGTCAGTTTATTATCCCTCGCACTTAACAACTCCCCTTCGTCGGATAATCTTCGCACCCAATCCAGCATGAAAATTTGATCATCTGGATAAGTCAAATCTACGGCTCTTCGACCAGTCGTTAACTCCAAAACAACAATTCCGAAACTAAAAACATCGGACTTAGCAGTCGCACTTCCTTTCCTCATAAAACTCTCGGGGGGGAGGTAACCGATTGTTCCCCCAATACAACTCGTGTTCGTGAGTCTAAATTGGAAACTGTTGGTCGAATTGGACTTAACAGATGGCGATTCGAGCTCGGTAGTACCGGCATGTTCGATCCATCGTGCCAAACCAAAGTCACCGAGTCTTGCATTATACTCACTATCGAGCATAACATTACTCGATTTTATATCACGGTGAATAATCTGTGTGTCGAGTTGCTCGTGCAAGTAAAACAAAGCATTTGCGAGACCGTATACGATTTTAGTTCTCCTCTCCCATCCGAGCTTTGATGGCTTTGAAGAAGAAGTGGAGGTGAATAATAATCGGTCTAAACTACGATTTGGCATGTAATCATAGACTAACAAAAGATCTTGTTCGTAGACGCACCAGCCACGTAGAGGTACGAGATTTCGGTGTCGAAGCTGAGCTACGGCTGCCAGCTCGGCATTAAAAGCCTTCTCAAACCGGTCGCCTTGACCCGCCACACGCTTGACTGCTACGGCCGTGCCGTTGCTAGGGAGCACCGCATGATACACACGGCCAAATCCACCACTCCCTAACACCACTTTATCACTAAATCCGTTTGTACCGATGTATAATTCAGAGTAACTAAATATTCTAGGGTTTGCTCCTGCAAAATTACTGTTGGAGGGATCAAAGATTATCCCGGCTATGTCTTCAAAATGACACGAATCTCGGTTACGTGATTTCTCCTTGGTATCGATGCACCGGCAGAACTGGAGATGATTGTGAAGCCAGCGAACCGCGCGCCGAGTGTAGGACGAGCTGACGTGGCGCTCGAGTTGTGAGTCTCTGTCTGGTTGTTTCTTTGTTGGTGTTTGGTCTTTGCTGGAGAGATGGAATTCATTCGAGTCTAGAGGTAGAATGAAACAGAGGCGATTTAGAGTTGACATGGCTGTGTGTCAAGGAATGCTAATTAGCAAGTTGAAGAGATATAAAGAGAGATGAAGCAGTTGAGAATTGAGAGAGAGGTAGTTGGGGAGTTTGGTTTGGCCTATCCTAAGAAATGGGGTGTATTAATTATGAAGTTAATGTAAATGGATTGACTTGTAGACACACTGGTGGGTCATTGTGATTTGTGACCTGAAAAAAGTGATGAACGCCATTAGTGCCTGAATGAATGAATATATCAAGATTCTTTTCTAATCAAAATTTCTTTTTGGACGCATTTAATATTTTAACAAGAAGAGTACACGTTATACCATATGGTCCATATCATGTTACAAAATTTGCCAATATGATTAGGAATAAATGCATAGTGATATTGATGTAAGTTAGGAATATATAAGCCATCAATTGTGTTGGTATGAAATAGTTTGGAAGCTCAACTGTCAACAATTAGGCAACCGAATTGTTCATTTTGAAAAGTATATGTGCAAATGGATAAATGCTTTCAAGGGTCCATATGAAAATGTGAATATGAAATAAATTAGGGATTTGTAAATTGGTGAATTTGTCTAGAACATGTTAAAGGTCAACTCACTCAGCTACAACCAAAATCAACATGTGTTGGTGGGAGTTAAATCAAATGATATTATGTGTTTTCTTTGGTAGACATTGGTCTCTACAAGTTATAACACGAGATATCTAGAAGGTAGGTTTTGTCGATTAATAAATAATCCACATATTTTTTTTTCTGAAAGAATAGAGTAATTCACATATTAGCTATCATATTGTTGTGTGAATTTGACATATTCAAAATATGCTTATAAAGACACAAATTAATTTACTAAATTTCATCTCTTTCAGGGAACGAATGGAGGTGAAACTGGATGTTGAAGTTGCCTACGGGCTAAAAAGAAAAGAAAAAAGTATTGCCAAGTTGGGTGGGGTAGAATGGTAGATGGCCAATCTACATCCGAAAGGCCTACTTTATTGTATGGGCCGGTCGAATAACGAAATGGATAACCCTATCTGTTAATCCAAACCGTTCATTCGTTTGGAATTTATATTTGTGGTGGCCTGTGGGTACGGAAGAGTAACGATACGTACACATAAATTATGTATCTAAAATCTACGTTTGTGACGAAAAGCAATTAATTATGTATCTAAAATCAAACACAAACTTAGATATTTATAATAACAATTCATTGATATTTTGGGTATTTAGAAGAATATTTTGGGTATTTAGAAGAGTATATCATACATTTTTATTTTTTTTTGGATATTTTTCTTTAATGAACAATTCATATTTTCTATTTAGCCTGTCATTCATTGATAAATGCACTTGAAAAATATCCTTGAAAATTGATGTATCATAAGCACACACAAAATTGTATGATAGAAATCTCCTTATAATAGATTTGTGGTTGGTTTATGTGTATGTATCATTATTACCCGGGTCGGGTATACATGCACACATATTTTTATATGTCTTAATCGGACACTATTTGTACTCGAATTATTTACCAAATGAATATTTTTATTCGTTTCATTAATATTCGTAGTTTTTTTAATTATTCACGAGCATTTTTTTCATGTTTATTTTGTAATATGTAATATAAAAATTTATTTACAGTATATTAACACAAAATAATTTATAAATAGAATTTATAAAATTAAGCTAACATAACAAAAAATAATGCAAAGTCAGTATAACCAAAGAGCACATTAATGCAAAATCAGTATAATATTTATGATAGAAATAAGTTATTATATTTTACAAAACTTTTTTTTTAGCAGTGATAATCAATTTTAGGAGCACATTAATGTCTACATGTTCACTTGAAGTCTACTTCGATTTGGGCTAACAAACCTCCAACCCGTTTCCGAGACGACCGTTGAAACTGGAATTGTCAAAATATCTCAGTAGGATACTCGCGAGTGTTTTTTCACTGATTCAATAATATCAAAATCGGATTTTTTTTTTTAGAATTATATGCTTTCCTACATAATAATCCAATTAGAAACCGGCACTGACGTTTTCACACTAGGAAGCTACAATTGTTAAAATCGACCATCGAATCCATCTCCACCTAATCAAATTGTGCAGGATTATCATTAAGTTCTTCAGCACCACTCACTTTCACCTTTAGTCGGTTAGTAAAATCGTAATATTTTTTTCGAATCCTTTCAATTTCAAACTTCGTCATACTATCATCATAAATAGGAAAATAGACAATATCCCAACAACTCTACAATGGATTCGGATATCTTTAGTCCGGCAATATCCGTCTCTCCGGTAGGGTTAAACGGGTATTATCCGTCTTGATCTAGGACCCGTCAGAGCAAGTATTATTTAATTCATCGACATCCAGATTTGAATAACACATAAAACTTGTTCAACGCACTCAGTTTAGTGGACTCAAAATCAAAATGTTTACTTAATCCATTTTAATGTAAGTAACTCTTAATATCTGTGTTTTTGAAAAACTAAGCACCCAAAAAATATTCATTTCCTTGAGAAAAAAATAAAATATGGGAAGGAGTCTGAGTTGCTCCTATTACAAGTTAAAAAAGTATATACATACATATTTCTAAATCTTTCCTAATAATCCTTATCCTAAGCAAGATATTTAATGTCAAGCATTAGTTAAATCTGTTACAGCAAAATTTATCGACCGCCAGATCTAATATCATCTTCTGCGTGAGACGCCTCACTCGGCCCTTCTTGGCTGCCTGAAATTCACAACGTATTACAAAAAAGTAGAATGGTTTTCTTTTATTTGCGTAAATATGATAAAAATATGTACCTCTCCATTGGTGGGTCATAAAGTTCATGCTTAACGAGTTCGGATGTAAGAAATATTCACTTCCACCAGAACCCATTTGATCATGATTTGGGATCCTTTCCGTTGCTCCCATGCTGGCCTTATGTGCTCTTGGGGTGACGAGTGTCGATTCATGATTGGACGGCATTGTGTCTGGTTGCGCTTGTATTGCCCTAGGCTCTTTATTGGTTGTATCGACTAAAAATGAGCCTGCAATCACCTGTAAAAGTATAAATGTATGCATTAATGCACGATAAAAAAAGATAAAATTTAAAAAATGGGAAATCATAATAAAAAAAATACAAATTAGTTAAAAAATAGTGCTAAAGTCGTACTGTTACAGGACCAGCGGCAACCAAAGGACCGGCAACTCCGCCACCTATGAGAGTGCGTAGGTCGAGACCCGAGAGGCACACACTGAGCCCTCCGGTTCTTGGGACTTCGGCCTGCTCGGAAGGAAGGAACGACCCGCACAGTGATGTTATTTCATACCTTCCCTGTGAAAAAAAAAAATCAATTATAAACATATTAGAAATTTCATAATGGATCGACACGACAAGCGTCTAAGGTTTCTCTTTTTTTAGAATATATGGTGGCGCATACCTCTATTGTTATCTGTCCCCCGTAAATGCCTGGTTGGCGTAGGGAGGCAGTGGAGACCGTTCCATTTGCTGATAGAATGCAAATCGCACGTCTCGTTTCCGATAAGAATTGCATGATTCTCTGCGAGACATCCTGTTATATGAAAAAAGAAAACCATAGTAACATCATTAAATAGGCGTTTTATAAACTAAAGTAATAACCGATTCTAAGAAAATATGAAGAACATTTTACATTATGGTTCGATCGCAAAAGTTGTGTTGTCACGAGTTATAAAAAAGTTTTCTTTATTCTTAAGAAAAATGAAAAACAGGGACATATATCACAATCTAATTTAAGATACGAAGGTCCTGATATCAAAAACGAAAGAAAGACCAATACGATATATTTCAACCTATGAAGATCCTTGTGATTAAAATTTCATGGAAAAATAATAATTAGTAGTGAAGAAAAACTCTCGGACATCATAAATAATCACACTAGATAAAAAAATTTGGCGTGATATCTAATTTCTTAAGAATAACTTTGTTTAATGACCTTAACTTTGAGATATTTCCCTTACTTTTGAAAAATGTTATGTTTGATTAATTTACTAAATTGAGACGGTAAAACATAAATTATATTTATTTTTTTCTTCAAATGTTATAAAGACATTACGTTATAAAAGAAAATATACAAATTTGAATATCCGTCGACCTTTTTTTTTTTATGTGTAAATCTTTCTTTTTGGAAGGAACATACCCGAGAATAGTATGGTATGCATGAATTTTTCGCCGAATTAAAAACACACGAAAATGAGTTATACACGAATCAATGCCACACCATATTATTTTTGTATACGAACAACTAATGATGTATCCCACTAATGTTTGAAGGCTTCGCGCATTTTAATACGAGGACCTCAGTTCATTTTATAATACTTTATATGGTCATATAGACAATCCATATCATAATTATTGTGGTTCATGGTTGTGTAACTATAAGTTGAAATTTTTTATTGATTAAAAAAGCTAAATTACACACCTCTCCATCGTTAACTATGATCACATGGGGAGTAAAACCCTGCCCTGCAAGATTGAAATGAAAATACAAACGTTACAAATATTCAAATCAATCCTGGTAGGCTATTGCCTCCCATAAAAAAAAGGAAATGTTCAAATAACTCCCTATCTTTTCTTGAATTTGTAAAAAAAATTCTAATTTTTGAAAAACTCCAAAAAAAACCCTACAAACAAGGTTTCATTTTCAATTACTCCCCTGTATATTTCAAAATATTACGATTTTTTAAGACCAAAATAACCCTCTATTTTCCATATTTAAATTATTAAACATCTTTTTGTATTGTTTTATTAATTTAAAATCACCATATATATTTTTTAACATATACAAATTTCAAAAAACTATATGTCATATACTAATTTTAATCTTTTATTTATTATATATTTTGTCATACAAAACTAGCAATAAATAAAAAAAATGATATAAATTTTTTTTCTGAAAATATCTTGACAAATTAATGTTATTCTAGCATTTAATTTTAATTCTCAATAGTTGTTCATAAAAATAGTTACTAAATAGTATTTTTTGTCAAATTAACAATGAATGAATGAACATTAAAACTAGCATTAAAATAATATTGTCGCTGCTTTTAATTTCATTGGCTAATTTGATTTTAGCAGCTAGTTTTTTAGTAATTATTTTTTATTAACAACTATTGAGAATTAAAACTAAATGTTAAAATAATATTATTTTGTCAAAATATTTTCAGGAATACTTTTTATATCGTTGTTTAATTTTTTATTTAATTTTAGTTTTGTATAACAAAATATACAATAAAATAAATATTAAAATTATGTATATGATATATAGTTTTTTAAAATTAGTATATGTTAAAAAAATATTTATGAAGTTTTTTAAATTAATAAAATAATGCAAAAAAGATTTAATAAATTTAAATATGGAAAATATAGGGGTATTTTGATCTTAAAAAATTATAATACCATGAAATATCCCTATAGGGTGTAATTGAAAATGAAACTTTGTTTGTAGGGAGGTTTTGGAGTTTTCCAAAAGTTAGTGGGTTTTTTACAAATTCAAAAAAAAACAGGGGGTTATTTGAAAATTTCCCTAAAAAAACTCAAAATAAAAAAGGCCCAAATAAAATAAAAGGGAATTCTTGAAATACTCCTTTAACTTTTCTGAAAATTAACAAAAATTCCTTCACTTTCTATATTCATTCAAAAACCTCTTAAAAATGAGTTGAATTTTTTTTTTATCTCCTTATAAAAAAAAAATTTGAACAAATTTCCTACGAGAATTTTTTCTATCTCCTTATATTCATTAGATGGAAAAAAATAACTTCGGAGGGGTATTAACTTCAACTCATTTTCTACAAGAATTTTGAAAGAATTTAAATGTGAGGAGGATTTTGATAATTTTCTAAAAAATGAAGGGAGATCTTGAAATATTTCCCAAACATTAAAGATTAAACCGTTTCAATTGAAAGGCCTTAATAATAGTTAATATCCTTAAATCAACACCGAAAACCCATCAAGTTAATTAAACCATTTATTAACGGAAGACACTAACCTAACGAACCAACGTTAGCTTTCTTCGACAAAGAAGAACCATCTTCACCTCTCGGCAAAGCATCCTTCTTCTTCTTCTCAGACGTCAATGAAGAATTTCCTCCAACCCTCGAGAAAGGCAAAGAACTCGACTGCGAAGACTTCTTCACCGAAGACGTCAAAGTATGCCGCGAAACAGAGGCTGCACCGAGTCCGTACTTTCTCGGCCTGCCTCGCTTCCTCTTGATCGTTTCTGCCGGTGCCGGAGAGAGAGCCGAGGCGGATGGGAAAGTAGGGTGGTTTCTGGCGGAGGAGGAGGAGGTGTTGAAGGAGTAGAAATGAGATGGGAACTGAGGGGAGTCGGTATTGTCCCCATCATCCATGGGGAGGAAGAATGGAGAGCAGTCAGAGGAGAGAGTGAGCACATACAGACAGAGATTTGGGTTTTGATTTGGGTGGGAAGGGTGTGGAGGGAGAAGATGGAGTTTGGATGGGGCTATTTCCTACCCTGCCTTTTCTTTGATTTGTTGCTACTATTATTTTTGAGAATAAAAAAGTCGTTTATTTGTTTGAGATTTTATGTATAACACCCTACTTTTTGGGGTATTATGTATGAGGGTTTAATTTCGTTTATTTAAATTTAAAGGTCATCTTTTTATTAATATAATAATAATTTGAAATTTCTGAATAGAAAGAATAATAGCTTAAAGAAAATTATTCCGTGAATATGTTTCTATAAAGAAAAATAGTTATGTGAAATCCAATATTAATAATTTCGATAGGAACATTGTATGAAACTTATTTTTTTATTGTTTCCTAATGAAAATTTTGATAGGCACTTATTTTTTTATTGTTTCCTAATGAAAATTTTGATAGGCACTTCGTCTATTGTATTTTTAAAAAATAACTAACTAGATTAATAAATAAATTGTATGTGAGAGAAAGTGTGTGACTTTTATGAAATGAAATTGATATTAACTTAAGGGAAATTTTGGTTTGTAGACGAAATAAGTTTGCAAATGATCAAAATAGCCAACATAGTTTGATAATTCCTGAAATAACACTCTCGAAAAGTCGAGAGATGTTAAAATGATCGACTTTTGAAAAGTCGAAAATTCTTAAACAAATTTAATTACAATTAACAAACCTCTCGACTTTTGAAAAGTTGAGAGCAAACCTCTCAACTTTGATTGAAAATATGATAAATTACCCCAGATTTTACCATAACATGCTCTATGTTCTAATTAGTATATTTAATTAAAATAATAATTAGTACACGTTAGCTATTGACTTAATACATAATTAATATTTATTCGAATTCATAAATTCAAATAAATTTTAATGAATATTTAATGATATGTTCTAATTATCGCGTTAATTAAATGCAATAGTACAAATATGGAGAATACGGCAGGTACATTTTGGAGTACAATAAAATTTTATATATTTTTTTTCAACGCATCAACAGTTATTAAAAAAAAATACTCTCCTCCAAAATGTACCTGCCGTATACTCCATATTTGTACTATTGCATTTAATTAACGTGATAATTAGAACATATCATTAAATATTCATTAAAATTTATTAAAATTTATGAATTCGAATAAATATTAATTGTGTATTAAGTTAATAGCTAACGTGTACTAATTATCATTTTAATTAAATATACTAATTAGAACATATAGGATGTTATGGTAAAATCTGTGAAAATATATCATATTTTCAATCTCTCAACTTTTCAGAGGTTTCTCTCACTTTTCAAAATTCGAGATGTTTGTTAATTGTAATTAAATTTGTTTAAGAATTCTCGACCTTTCAAAAGTCGATCATTTTGAAAAGTCGAGAGTGTTATTTCCGAAATTATCAAACTATATTGGTTATTTTGATAATTTCCAATCTTATTTCGTCTACAAACCAAAATTTCCCTTAACTTAATTTACATTAACATGGTATAAGTGTATTATTAATATTAAAAACGATGTATTTGGTCATTTTTGTACATTTTCTTAGATCAGAATTTATCGTGCCTCAAGAACAGAATTGCAAAACCTCATCTGAAGTGTGAGGAAGAACTAGAAATATTAATAATAATGTTGTTTTTGTTTGCAAACATGACGCGAGATATAAGTTATTCACATTTTTATCTTACATGCAAATTTTTGATCAGTACTAATTGAAACATACTTTCGTTTATCTACTCAAGAGATGGCATTTTCTCTGAGTACTTAGTAATGATAGAAACTGCGAAAAAAATACTCTCGGTTTCATTTCAAATGAACTTGATGGAACAATAAGTTATTTGACTTATACAATTATACTAGCATTACCCCCGCGCAATTGCGCGGGGCTGTTCGGGTTTATAAGTAATGTAGTTGAAAAAAATTGTTGTTCATTTTGTGTATGTGATTTTCTTTTTGTAATCATTATTATATGTGTAATTTAGTGTGTTGTGTGCGAGTGAAATTTTGTAGCAAAAATCGTTTGAATATTTTAAGAGCCGGATTTCTTGAATAATTCAAACGG
This sequence comes from Luzula sylvatica, assembly GCA_946800325.1. Classification (NCBI taxonomy): domain Eukaryota; kingdom Viridiplantae; phylum Streptophyta; class Magnoliopsida; order Poales; family Juncaceae; genus Luzula; species Luzula sylvatica. The sequence continues at coordinate 71,259,976 of OX326959.1, read as the reverse complement.
TTATTGCTAAAAAAATTATCTATATTTTATACTTCATAAGTAAAATAAGGAAAAAGAACGAATAAGTCGTCATGAAATTTATTAAGAACATAATAGTTCAGAAAACATTGCTGAAAAAAAGAGTGTTTTTAATTTCACAAATCCTTAATTTCGCTACATATTTAGCACAAATATTTTTCGTCCTTTGTGTGGTCAGCCAACAACAAAGTTTGACGATGTCATCGCTAACCGTTTCGTTCGAACCTTTAATTTAAATTATGTCATGATTATTCGCACATCCATGATTTGGTATATTTTTAACCCCCTAATTTTTTTTGGATATTATAAAAAATTCTCTATTTTTTCGTAAACTCCAAAAAAAAAAACTCTTTACCAAACTTTTATTTTAAAATACTCCTTATGGATGATATTAATTTTTTTTTCCCAAAATGCCCTCCAAATCTCATATGTAATAATTAAAACTTATTTTTGTTATTTTTTATTAATTTTAATAAAATTCATAAACACTTCTTAACACGTAGTGATTTAAAAAAATTTAAATTATTACATATTTTGTTTATATAATTTTAATATTACATTCTTTATTCATAAAAAAACTAACATTAAATGATAATCAATAAACATCTTGCAAATATATTCATAGAAAATATCTATTTAAACATCTATTTTTTATTTTAATTTTCTTTTTATGTATTTTTTAATAGTTTTGTGATATTTTATTTTTAAATATTTGCAAGATGTTCTTTTATTAATATTGTTCAACTTATTATAATTTTATTTTAGTTTTTCAAGAAAAATAATAAAGGACCAAAATGTAAATTTTAAAACTTCGAAGGACCAAAATGCAAATATAAATGACCAAAATGTGAAAAAAGGACCAAAATATAATTTTTTTTAAAAAATAGGACCAATTTGAGGCCCCTGGACTAAAATGTAAATTTCAAAACTTCGAAGGGCCAAAATGCAAATATAAAGGACCAAAATGGAAAAAAAAGGACCAAAATGTAAATTTTTTTCGAAAAAAGGACCAATTTGTAAATCAAAAATGACCAAAATGTAAAAAAATTGTTTTTTTTACAAATAGGCCCCTGGTGACGTGGCTGCACCAGGCAAGAAAAATAATAAAGGACCAAAATGTAAATTTTAAAACTTCGAAGGACCAAAATGTGAAAAAAGGACCGAAATATAATTTTTTTGAAAAAAATAGGACCAATTTGAGGCCCCTGTACTAAAATGTAAATTTCAAAACTTCGAAGGGCCAAAATGCAAATATAAAGGACCAAAATGTAAAAACAAAAGGACCAAAATGTAATTTTTTTTCGAAAAAAGGACCAATTTTAAAATAAAAAGGACCAAAATGTGAAAAAAGGACCAAATTATAATTTTTTTTCGAAGGACCAAAATATAAAAAGGACCAATTTGTAAATTTTCAAACTTCGAAGGACCAAAATGCAAATATAAAGGACCAAAATATATTTTTTTTAAAAAAATAGGACCAATTTGAGGCCCCTGGACTAAAATGTAAATTTCAAAACTTCGAAGGGCCAAAATGCAAATATAAAGGACCAAAATGGAAAAAAAAGGACCAAAATGTAAATTGTTTTCGAAAAAAGGACCAATATGTAAATCAAAAAGGACCAAAATGTAAAAAAAATATTTTTTTTTACAAATAGGTCCCTGGTGACGTGGCTGCACCAGGCAAGAAAAATAATAAAGGACCAAAATGTAAATTTTAAAACTTCGAAGGACCAAAATGCAAATATAAAGGACCAAAATGTGAAAAAGGACCGAAATATAATTTTTTTTTAAAAATAGGACCAATTTGAGGCCCCTGGACTAAAATATAAATTTCAAAACTTTGAAGGGCAAAAATGCAAATATAAAGGACCAAAATGTAAAAAAAGGAGCAAAATGTAATTTTTTTTCGAAAAAAGGACCAATTTGTAAATAAAAAAGGACAAAAATGTAAAAAAAATATTTTTTTTACAAATAGGCCCCTTGTGACGTGGCTGGACCAAAATGTGAAAAAAGGACCGAAATATAATTTTTTTTAAAAAATAGGACCAATTTGAGGCCCCTGGACTAAAATGTAAATTTCAAAACTTCGAAGGGCCAAAATGCAAATATAAAGGACCAAAATGTAAAAAAAAGGACCAAAATGTAATTTTTTTCGAAAAAAAGACCAATTTGTAAATAAAAAAAGACCAAAATGTAAAAAAAAAAAAAAAATTTACAAATAGGCCCCTGGTGACGTGGCTGCACCAGGAGGCAGCAAATCCCCTTGCATTATATTATAGATAGATATGTTTCTTAATGATTTAAATTGCGACGCAATTGCACCATCATAACGCAAATCACAATAAATATTTACAAAACGCAACACCGCAATCTACTAAATAGCGCCGCAATATAGTGCAATATCGTTGATCATATGTAAATTACAGTCCAAGCGCAATGGACCGTTATATCGCAATTTAAAACATTGATGTTTCTTATTAACCAATATTGCATTGACTACCGCATTATACTCGAGTCCTTATGATAGTACTTTTTTAAGGTTTATTACTATTATATTATCCGTGGTCAAGAAATTGACAAGATACATCTTTTTTTCTTAGTTTCGTTTGCGTTTATTACAACAAAAAATTATGTGAGAAAGAACAATATCCTCACTCCAATTTGTATTATATTCACTCCAACACTTTCTTCATTTATGTCCTTAGCTTCTGTTAGCATAAAAGAAATGAACACAAACTCGAGAAATGATGAGAAAGTCGTGCTTCTTGATAGACGATTCCAGTTTTCTATAAAAAAATATATGTAACAACACATACACATACTAGATAATTAATCACGTTACTTACTATATAAATTTATGTATGAAAAAAATTAATTCCAATACTAATATATCAGGATTTTGTTACCACTGCAATGAAGTTTTCTTTTTGTATGATTTCTTCCAATGGCTTGCGAAAAACAAAGGCATGACATAACCATACAAATCAATATTATATTAGATATTCATTTTCTTTTTCTTTTTTGATGATTGTATCATATAAACTTAACTACTTTTATAAAGAGAAAGAAATGCAATATTCGTTCCTCTTGAAAATGGTGTGAATCACAAAACTTTGGAAAATTTTGGTTTGTAGACGAAATAAGTTTGCAAATGATCAAAATATCCAACATAGTTTGATAATTCCTGAAATAACACTCTCGACTTTTCATCGACTTTTGAAAAGTCGAGAATTATTTAACATATTTAATTACAATTAACAAACCTCTCGACAAAAGTGGAGAGGTTGATTTTAATTCAAAATATGATATATTTCCCCAGGTTTTACCATAACATCATCTATGTTCTAATTAGTATATTTAATTAAAATGATAATTAGTACACGTTAGCTATTAACTTAATACATAATTAATATTTATTCGAATTCATAAATTGGAATAAATTTTAATGAATATTTAATGATATGTTCTAATTATCACGTCAATTAAATGCACTAGTACAAATATGGAGAATACGGCAGGTACATTTTGGAGGAGAGTAATTTTTTTTTAATATCAGTTTATTGAAAAAAAATATATAAAATTTTATTGTACTCCAATGTACCTGTCGTATTCTCCATATTTGTACTATTACATTTAATTAACGTGGTAATCAGAACATATCATTAAATATTCATTAAAATTTATTCAATTTATGAATTCGAATAAATATTAATTATGTATTAAGTTAATAACTAACGTATACTAATTATCATTTTAATTAAATATACTAATTAGAACATAGAGGATGTTATGGTAAAATCTGGGAAAATATATCATATTTTGAATTAAAATCGACCTCTCAACTTTTGAAAAGTGGAGAGGTCTGTTAATTGTAATTAAATCTGTTTAATAATTCTCGACTTTTCAAAAGTCGATCATTTTAACATCTCTCGTCAAAAGCCGAGAGTGTTTATTTCAGGAATTATCAAACTATGTTGGTTATTTTGATCATTTGCAAACTTATTTCGTCTACAAACCAAAATTTCCCCAAAACTTTCGTGTTTACCGAATGAAGACTAACTTTATTCATCTTTCATGTTGCAAAATATATTTATAGCTCATAAACGGGTTAGAAGTAGACGCTAACCCAATACGATGAAAAGTTGCTAGCATCTTTGTTTTCTGAACAAATTTTATTTGTCTAAACTCCTCCATATAAAATGATTATTATCAATGAAATATTGTAACAATAACTGTTTTCCAAGGGCTAACATGCAAATGAGTTTTTTCCCTTTCGAATCAAATTTAAAAAAAAAACTTTCAAATGAAGACCCCCTCAAACAAGTCAATTTCCTCTCCTGTTTCAAACCCAACACAGCAATTATCAGATGGGCCTGTTTTTGCCGAAATTAATATTTTAAAAATCGGAATCACAAAGCCCAACTGTTATTGGGCTTATCCCAAATCCGGAATTTGAAATCCCGACTTCAGAATTCACTCTCTCTTCCATCCACGCCTACCTGTACCTACGTCCAAAACCCTAAACCCTTCGGCTTCTCTCCATTTGCAGACTTTCAGACACTTCTCCGCCACATCAAGCCGAAATGGAGACGACGAGTAAAACCGAAACTGAAGGAGGCGGTAAGGGAATGGCAGCACAAATGGAGGTGGAGGCGTACCGCCGCCTCTTCCCTCTCCCTTTCTACGAACGGCATCTTCTCGAGTCAGTCCGGCCGGATGGACGGTCACTCGGTTCGGCTCGAGACACGACAATTTCTCTTGGACCAGTTGCATCTGCCGATGGCTCCGCCTTGGTCAAAATTGGCGAAACAGTCAGTCCTTAAAACCCTAAAAATACACATAATTAAGTAAATTTAAGACGAATGAAACCTAATCGGATCATAATACATCTAATTTATCTCAAACATAGACTATGCTGGCAGCAATCAAGCTCGAGGTCATGTCACCTTCGTCGCAATCTCCTGACGAAGGAAGCATTGGTTTGTTGTTCTCAATTTCCTAACATTTTTTGCCCATTTCTCACTTATTTTCCTCGATTAAATTCAAATTATTTACTCAATTATACTTTTTGAATAGCCGTTGAATTCTACATGCCACCAATTTGTTCTCCATTGGTCAGACCCGGCAGGCCCGCTGAGATGGCGCCAATCATCGCTAAGAAACTCTCTGATGTTATTACAAGGTCTCTTACTCTACAATTTTATTTTATTTTATTTTAAATTTGTTCGTCTTTAATTATTAACAAACATGTTAATGATCTTGTAGTTCTGAGATGATAAACCTAAAGGAACTTTGTTTAATTAGTGGAAAATCCTCTTGGATAGCCTACTTGGTATATATTTTCTTTCTCAAATTATTTCACCATATAATTTCAATATTTTCATTATAATGTATAATTTCTATTTTTTTTTAAATCTTTTTTAGGATGTATATTGCTTAAATGCTGATGGGTCTCTTTTCGACACTGCATTACTCTCTGCAATTGCTGCATTCACGCACCGTACATACATTTCAAAACTTTCATATTATTTCTCATTATTCATTATTTATTTATATTAATTTATGCAGTGAAAATTCCACTTGTATCTGTGAACGACGAGGGAAAAGTATTCACGATATCGTCAGAACTAGAAGACAAAACCAAGTTCGAATTAGTGAACAAAGAAAAGAGAAAGCTTTCGCTCGGGAATATTCCGTTTCCTCTCACTTGCGTGCTTCACAAAGACCATATATTAGCGGACCCCACTGCCGAGGAAGAATCTATAATGGAGACCTCCATTACGCTCGTACTGGATGCATCGGGTAATCTCTTGTCGGTTTGTAAACCTGGCGGCGCCGCCCTCGCCTCCTCTTCAACCATCAAGGTTATTTTCGTCCTTTTCGTTATATTATAAATTATTTATATATATAAAAAAGATATTAATGGTTTTATTTTTTACAGGAATGTATTATACTGACGCAAAGGAGAATGCAAGAGTTAAAAACCATATTGGACGAATCGGTCTCTTCCATGGATTTGGACTAGCCATTTTTGTGTTACTAGTTTTGTTTAGGTTAATTATTCTTTTTGGGTAATGCTATCGCAAGAGCTCATATGACTAAATCAAGAGCGATTTTGAATTTCTTTTGTTAAATGACCATTGTACCCCTTATCCATTACCATTGTTATTTATTACCCATTTTACATTGTACTATTTACCCGTTAACCATTATAATTGTTATCCAGTACCATGTTTATCCATTGCCACGTCAACCTTCTCTCTTAACGCTTCTTCTCTCTTCTCCGCAAGAAAGAAAAGAACACGCATGAGCATGGAAATCCTCTCATCGCGTCTCTTGTCTGCAACACAACGACTCTCGTCTATCTCTCGCACTTTCCTCTCTTAGATGCGACCTCATCATCTTCTCTCTCCGCCCGACGATACCCGAAGTATGCACAGCAATACCATTGTACGCCTCATCTTCTCTCTCTCAAGCTCACCGTCTCTCTTAGACTCACTCTCACACTTACCCCTTTTAATCCTCAAACCCAAAAATGTCTGATGACTTTCATCAAACAGTTGAAGGGCATGAAGAATTTGTCCGATTTTCAAGTAATTGCAGTAGGAACAAAGATTGAGTTAACATCGGTGAAGTTGTTTTTATGTATTTTTTGTTAGACTCTCGTAGTAGGTTTCTCGATTTCTCGATTGGTTCCACTTTTTATCCAAGTCTTCTTTCTGCTAGTTTCTCTCGCAGTTTCTACACAAAAGTAGAACCAAATCTCTGCCAATTATAACTCTGCCAATTATAACAAAACCAAAGAAATTGTAATTTTAAATCTCAATGAAAAATTACAATCAATCATCTAATATGCAAAAATAAATTGTAATTTTAAATCTCAATGAAAAATTACAATCAATCATCTAATATGCAAAAAGTGATATTTTCTTTGCTAATAAAAATCAGATATATGTACTAATTTCAAACATGATGTGCATCAATTTATGCTAATCCGGTGTTGTATTCTCAAATGAATAGAAAATGAACCAAAGAAGATGTTTCTTGAAGATAGAAGATGGATACTGATTTTGCGAATATTTCAAGCATGAACCAAAGAAATCTTGAAGATAATGAGATGATCAATGCCACAAACCAAGAAAGTGATCTTCAAAAGTTTCTTAACTGTAGCTTTTGATCGTGTGAAGAGTTAGTTAACAAGGTTTGAGCATTTTACCTAAGGAAAGATTTTGCACTCTCAGTAGATACTTCTAGAAAAGATAAATACATATATTTGCGTTGTAATAGAGGTGGTTTTTACAAAGATCGTCGTGGAATACCATTGGAGCAAAGAAAGCGAAAAACAACTTCTCGTTTGGTGAATTGCACTCTCGGTCGATACTGTTTTTAGTATTTTTTTGTTTTGTTATGGATCAATGTGTTTTCCGTTAATCATGTTATGTTTTGTGTTTGGACGAACGATTAAAAAAAATATTATTATTATTTTAATTTTATTTGTTTCAAATTTAGAATTATTGCTATTATTAGTGGCTCATTTAAGCATGCTTGTCTCTTAACCCGACAAATCTGGTGTAAGGTCTTTCAAGTTTTTATCAATTATAATACTAATAATAATTTATAAGTTATTAACAGGACAAATATTCTTGCTCGCCAGCAAGAATATTATTAGGAAAAATTCATGGCTGTCTTAAATGGGTTTGTAAACTATTTCATACATTGAAAATAAATTTTTTATATATAGAAGATCTTGCATGATTTAAGGAAAATGGATAATAAAATCAATTATCATAAATGAGGGTATAATGATCATTTGATAAATTATTTTTGAAATTGCTCTTGATTCAGTCATGTGAGCTCTCGCGATAGTGCCACCCTTCTTTTTTAAGATCAAAATTAGACAATTGTTTATCTGCATAAATATATTATTTCGGACCTATAATGAAATGTGGTATTTGTTGGGCCGACATTTATTTATGCCCGGCCCAAATGAGCACAGTGAGGCTGTTTTTTGTCGGTGGTGGAAAAGCCGACCCGTATAACGCGCGCCACATTAAGTCAGAGCTAGCGCGACCTTAGTTAAGGAAATAATTATAATACACACGCGCCAATCAATTCCAGCACACCTTCCTTTCCTGCCTTTATTCCACCTCCGCGTATTACTCTTCATATAACAAGTTAACAAAACGCAGTTTATTCAATTAAATATGACTCGCTACATATTTGTCTATATAGATTTCGTTGCATCTTTATTTACCTTACTCGGGTAAAACAACAGAACATCCCCTTCTGTTCTTTCCCCTCTCTCATATAATTTCCCAATTTTCATTGCAATCTTTGGCTTTCGAGGAGTAGAAATCTTGCTTCGATTAAGTTAATCCATCGCTGATTTTTCAGATTTGATGTTTGCAAGATAATCACGATTTGAAATGGAATCGCCTAGTAAGAAGAAGAGAAAGTCGGCCAATTCGTCGAGTTCTGGGACCGGATCGAGTGGCCGGCGGCGGGATCAGGACCGTCATGGTAAGAAAACGAAGCAGGGCGTGATAGCGGCGAAAGGGGTTCCGGCTGTGCAGGGTTGTGGTGGTGGATCTGATGACGGAACGATTCGTGGGATTAAGAGGAAGATTGGGTGTGTCGAGGCGGCTGCTCAGTTTGGTAGAAAGAAGAATCTCGATCGACACTACACTCTTGGTACGAATCGATCTATTTGCTCAAAATCTTGAACTGAGATCTCTTACATTTCTTTTATCCTCTTTCTTAAGCCATTATTTATTCTCTTGATCTTCTTCCCAAAATGCCATCTCAAACAAGATCCTAATTATATGACTAAAATTTCTCCAGGTGCTCAACTCGGGCATGGCAAGTTCGGATCAGTAAACCTCTGCTACAAAAAATCAACAGGAGAAACATTTGCATGCAAGGCGCTCGAGAAAAACACCGGCGAAGAAGCCACGGCACACAGAGAAGTCGAAATAATGCAACACCTCTCAGGCCATCCAGGCATAGTAACCCTAAAAGAAGTATTCGAAGACTCTGACAAGTTTTACCTGGTCATGGAGCTCTGCTCTGGCGGTAGACTCTTCGATTTCATCGCAAACGAAGGCAGCAAATTTGCCGAGAAAAAAGCTGCAGAAGTAATCAAGGAGTTAATGACTATTGTTAGCTATTCCCACGAGATGGGAGTTGTACATAGAGATATTAAACCCGAAAACATTCTCTTAACGGATACGGGTCGAATGAAGCTCGCGGATTTTGGGCTGGCCACGCGTGTTGCAGACGGTATGTTCATTTAACCTAGACTGAGATTGGTCCGAGTCTGATCTAGAGTTTAATCCTAGTTTAATCCAGATAAATATAAAATGGACACGAGTAAGGATGGACATAGATTTAAATATTCAATGTTGTGTCTATTTAGCAGGTGAAGATTAATCCGAGTTTAATCCAGAGTTTAGTCGAGTCGAGTCCAAATGTGTGAAAAAAAAGGTGGTCTTTTAGGTTGTTTTCGAAATGTCGAGTTTGTTCTTACAAATTACATATCCAAAAAATACCTAAAATTTCGTATTTTGCCGTACAGGTCAGAAAATATCGGGATTTGTAGGAAGTCCAGGATACGTAGCACCAGAAGTGATCACAGGAAATTACACGGAAAAAGCGGATATTTGGGGAGTTGGAGTGCTTTTGCATGTTTTGCTACTCGGTTATCTCCCTTTCAGAGGCGACTCGAAAGAAGCCGTTTTCGAAGCCGTTAAAACTCTCGAGCTGGATTTTCACGATGCCAGCTGGCAGTCCGTGTCGCTTTCGGCTCGGGATCTTATTAGCCGCATGTTGACTCGCGATGTTTCTGTTAGATTAACCGCTGATCAAGTCCTAGGTAATTAAAATTAAAATAATATCATAAACATAGGAAATGTATTAATGATATTTATCATATTTCACATTTTACTTTTTTGATTCAGGTCATGCATGGATAGTAGACAACACGATTAACTCGTCTAACACTAATAATAGTAGGATTATTAATAATAATAATAATGAATGTACTGACGTGACCCCATCAGTAGAGGACTCGGGATGTGACATAGTGGATGCGTTAGCATTTGCAATATCGCGGATAGAGATATCCGAGCCGAAGAGGAGTCGGGTTTGCGGGTCCGTACCCGATCCGACCCGGCTCGAGCTGAAAACTAACATCTGTGCAGCTTTCTGAGCTGATTGAATAATAAGGTTTTGATTCAATAACATGATGTTTCGGGGTTTTTTTTCGCCAGAGCAAAAGTGGCTCGAGTGATTTTATTTTAATTTTAATTTTAATTTTTACGCTTTAGGTTGGATGTTGGTACTGATCAAGTGGTTATGTAAATGATGTATATATGTCGCATGTTCGTACTTGGTACTAATTAATGCGAGTCTCTTGGCTTTTCAAAATAATTAGTGTTCACTTCAAAAGTTTTTTACATGATTTTATACAAAGATTCGGTTTAGATGGTCATGGCTATACCAATACTTCCTTTTCATGACTAAACTTTTTTATCAACAAAGAAAAAAAGAAATGAAGTCCTTGCTAAATAATCAGAGAGGGTATATATGGTGTCACCAGATTGCAACAAAAAATCAATAATTCCTAATTATTCAGTTAATTAACTTATGGATTAATACATCTGGATTGATTGACGTGTTAATTAACATCTATCGGAATTAACAAATGATAATTAATATTTAAAAATTATTAATTCAATGTTACTTATTAATGGGAATGTTAATTAAATGAGTTAATTAAGAATTAGTGTTTTTTTTTTTTTGAAATCTGGTGACAAAGTATAATTTTCCATAATCAAATAGGAATATTTGCATTTTTCATATTTTGAGAAGATTATTATAAATGAATATAAAGTAGGGGAACTTTTACCAATACAACGAGACTTGTGGAATTTGATTGGAGAGAATTTCGTAACCATTGATTAATAAATTAAACACAGACGTGTTAAAAAAAACTAAAGACTAAAATTAAACTATTGTCTTTGTTGTTGCTTCAGAATAGATACGACTCAAATGTATTCGGGGTAATGGACCTCTCAATTTGAGTAAAATTGTGGGGAACGAAATGATATTTGATTATTTTTCCAGTAGTCATGAACTCATATAATTCTCATAGTTAGCTCTCTTAACAATAATTAAATCATTGGAATTGGAATCTGGCCGGCATCTTGAAATCATGATTCTTGATGGATAATGACACTGCGAGAGCAATGTCTCCCCATCCTTGAGAAGATATTTGTACATGTAAATTAAACCACTGACATGTAGGTCCATCCAACGATCTCTCCAAATTCAACGGTGTTCCTTTTCTTGTTTTCGTGTACATAATTAGCACCACTTGCTCGTGTATATTAATAAATTGTGGGATCCACACATTGCCACGTAAGAACTTTAATATCTTGAACTACTACTACTAAAAAAATCTAAATGAAAAGAGTAATTCAACATATATTAAATATTAATTAGAAAGGGGAATTCATCTAGGTCATCCTCATCCATGTGCCTCCATTAAGTAGGATCTCTTTTTGTCAAAAAAATATACCTATCCATCAATACTAAAATAAAACAATCGATTTTTAACATTTCAATTTTTCAATGAACTCGAAATGACAAAATATATACTACATCATAAGTTTTTATGTTATACGTAGAAATGCTCCTAAAAACAATCGATTTTTATCTTTCATTTCGAGTTCAATTCGATTTTTAACATTTCAATTTAGTCAATCAAGTTCATAATCTTTTTAATTTGATTCAATTAGACTATTTCATCCATCAAATGATGAGTTTATTGACGTGTAAACTTATGATGTAGTATATATTTTGTTATGCGCCGATATAAATTAGTTTATTTATGAATTTATTAATCATGAACTAGTTCACAAATATGAATATAATAGATGACGTATTAATATGGATCTATCAAATCTTGTATTTTAAGAGAAATAAAATATTTTATGTTGTTACGTCGTCAAATATATCACCTTATAAGTTGTTACATTAAAACCTAATATTTTGATCATCATTTAATATATTGAAGAATTTGAATGGACCATATTAATATTAAAGTTGTAATATACTTTATTGATCAAATTGAAACATTAAAATTTGATTGAGCTTTGCACAATATATAAGAGACCAAAAATAATATTTTCAATTATTTTTAGAGTAAAATTCGTAAATAAAATAAAATAATGGCGTAAATAACAAAATCTAGCAGCGATATATAGTACGCTTTAGCTAGTGTTCGTGATGATATTAGTCTCCTATTATTCATGAATCAAGAATTCTCACAAGAACATTTAGTTCTGTGCAATGTTGTTTTGCTGTTATTTAGGTCCCGTTCGGCAACGTGAAATTAGAGTGGAATAATGGAAGATAGTGGAATAAATCATTTTATTCCGTCGAACAAGATTGGAAGAAAATGGAATAAAATGATTTAACTCTATTCCTTGGGGAAGGTGGAAGAGTGGAAGAAGATGAAATAATTTTTTTTTTCTCTTCCTCTCTCTCATCATTTCCAATACAAATTATTAATTTAACTTTTAATTCCACTCTTCCACTATTTAATCTCCCGAACACTCTTGGAATACAATAGAATTAACTTTCTTCCACTCTTCCGCTATTCCATGTTTTGCGGAACGGATACTTAGTGTTTTTAATTATTTAGCGACTAGAGATCCAATGTATGTTAGTTATGTTACATTAAGTTGTTTCTTTACCAATCACCAAATTGGTGTTCAATTGATCATCGATTTGAGCAAATCGTTGATTGTGACACAAATTGAGAGAACTCCAACACCCAATTCGACCCGACTCCAAACTTGGTTACCGGATAAATATGACGACAAGGATTTTTGGTTTTCAATCATGCCCTTGCGGTCGAATCATGAAAACCGCGCATTCCGCCGAACCGATTTGATCGATTATGGCCGCAAAGATGGAAGATTGGACCGAGAGGTTGGTGGCCGAGACGACCGAGAAGATGGTGGTCGCGAAATTGGTGACCGGCAAGAAGTTAACTGTGATGATGATGCCCGCGTGGATTATTACCTAGTGAATCTTTATAACCGATTCTACTCAAAACTCGATGAAGAAACTTTACCTCGACTCACAATTATTGCCTCCTTAGAGTCTTCACGAAACCGAGGTTCAAGCATCGTCTATCGATGCATTATTTACGAAGGAAATTGTGACGAAAAATATTTCGAGGAATTTTTCTTGTATTCGTGTTTAGGTAATAGGTTATAAAATTTTCTTGTTAGGTTTGCTTAGGCTTGAGTATCGTTTAAGTTATTTTGTTTTTTCGTTCTCTTATTTGCCGTTTTAATTTGTCATTTTGATTCTACGTTATCATCATGTAATGTGACTTTTGAATTAATATATGCTCAAGGGCATTTTTGCAAAAAAAAAAAAGTTTTCTTTGAAGTACAAATTGGCGAGTGTTAACATTTCTCTTAATTCAACATCCACGTGGCAATAAACAAATGGCTAAATCCCCCACCAATGAAAAACTCCCCATCTTCATTATATAACTTGTCCCAGTCTCGTGTGGACCTTCTCAAACACACAACGAGACAAAGCCATTTAGCTAAGAAATCTCACAATGAATATCGACCGCCCATTCCTCCTCCTCCTCCTCGCCGTGGTAGCGGCGTCCTTGGCACTCTCGGAGGCCGAAGAGTCACTTATCCGGCAGGTCGTTTCAGACGCGAAACCCACAACTACTCTCGGAGCAGAGGCTCAGTTCGAGACCTTCAAGTCGACTTTTGGCAAATCCTATGCAGACGAAGAAGAACACAGCCGCAGGTTCAAGATTTTCAAGGCCAATCTGCGCCGTGCCCAACGCCACCAGCAACTCGACCCCACCGCCGAGCATGGTACTTATTTTGATTTGTGAAGAAATCAAGAAAGTTTAAGCTTTGAATACTAATATTTACTATGACCTTGCTTGTTTTCTTTTACAGGTTTGACGAAGTTTTCCGATTTAACTCCATCCGAGTTCAAGAAAACTTATTTTGGGCTGAAAAAAGGAGCTCGTTCGAAGCTCAAGCAGGTGCTTATTTCAGCAGAGAAGGCTCCGGTTTTATCTTCAAGCGATTTGCCAACCGAATTCGACTGGAGAGATGAAGGGGCCGTCACGGCTGTCAAGGATCAGGTGAGACTTTCTTTCCTTTCAAATTTTCAATTTACTATTCGTATTTTCCATAAAAAAATTTTGCTTAAGAAATATACAAAATTACTCAACAGAAATATATAACCAATTAATCACTAGAACCATTAAAATCTCTAAAGTCCAATCAAACACCAAAAGTGTAACTTGCAAAATTACAGATTTTTTTTCTAGTAACTGCAAATTAAGTATTCCATGAAAACTGGTTTTGAATAATCAATGATTGCCTTTTGAAAATGGTGAATCTAAGGTTCTTTTCTGCATTAATTTCTTCATAAAGTTGGTGCTACGTTACTTTCACGGTTTTATTCTGCTTATCAAGATGCATATGATTTATATTGAAATATAATTTGTTATTAATCAGGGTTCATGCGGATCTTGCTGGTCCTTCAGCGCGTCCGGTGCACTGGAGGGTGCCAATTATCTTGCAAATGGAGAGCTCGTCAGCCTGAGCGAGCAGCAACTTGTAGATTGCGATCACCAGGTTATCCTCCTTTGACTTTTCAACATGCTTCCACGTATATCATTATTTTCTTTAATAAAATATTAGAGTTGAATTTGCACTCAATTATTAAATAATTAATTAATTTTTTAATTGTAGTGTGATTCGGACAACGAATGTGACGATGGATGTAGCGGAGGGCTAATGGTGAACGCGTTCGAATATATAAAAAGCGCGGGCGGTTTAGAAAGCGAGGCCGATTATCCTTACACGGGCAAAGACGGTACTTGCAGTTTCTCTAACGGCAAAATCGCTGCGAAAGTTAAGAATTTCACTACGGTCTCCACGGACGAGGACCAAATCAAAGCTAATCTCTACAAACACGGCCCTCTCGCAAGTAATATTTTCATCAATTTTTTTAACTTATTATATTGATATAATATATAACTAAATGTATTGTTTTTTTATAGTTGGAATTAATGCCGCGTTCATGCAAACGTACGTGGGAGGCGTGTCGTGTCCGTACATTTGTATCAGAACCTATTTAGATCACGGAGTGTTGCTCGTTGGATGGGGATCTTCCGGTTTTGCCCCTGCTCGTTTGAAGAACAAGCCGTATTGGATCATCAAGAACTCTTGGGGTTCGAGTTGGGGAGAGAAAGGATATTATAAGATTTGCCGTGGGTACAATGCATGTGGAGTTAACAACATGGTTTCTACTGTTACTGCAATATCCAGCTAGATGGGTCTTAATTAGCTAATAATGTTATTTACTTGTAATGTTTATGTATGTGTGTATATTTGGTTGTTTATGTTGTGAAATAATTTGAACTTTTATGTACTTGGTTTTAGGTAGGGTTGAATGGGCAAATATTTAAGTGCCTTTGAACTTTATGTTTGTAAGTTCAATTCGGATTGGTTTGCTTTGCTTTGCTTTGTATAATGCAATTTATTTCCTTAGACCTAATGAATTTCCTCTTTGAATGATTAATTAATTAAAAACCACTAGAAAATTATATATATATATATATATATATAACCACTTCATAAAAAAAAACACTCGAACTAAGCTTATCCGTACAAGATTTTACATTTCATACGATTTTACAAGCTTTGTATAATGCAATTTATTTCCTCTTTGAAAGATTAATTAATTAAAAACCACTAGAAAATTCTCTCTCTCTCTCTCTCTCTCTCTCTCTCTCTCTCTATATATATATATATATATATATACATACATACATACACACACACATGTTTGCTAAGGAGAATTCAAAAAAAAAAATCCAAAAAGAATTCACGCGTGCAAAATATACTGATGAAACTAGCAAAATATACTATTCAAATTAGCAAAATATACTAATGAATCCAGTATCTTAACATAGTTAAAACTGAGAATAAAATAATACATTTTCAATAGTATATTTTGATAAATACAAAAATATATTTTGCTAATTTCAATAGTATATTTTGGTTTTTGAATTTTTTTTGGATTTTTTTTTTGAATTCTTGTTAGCATATATATATATATATATATATACACGATGGAAAGTACGAAGGATTTGGTACTTAATGATTTTTAATCATTGGATTTGCATTGAGATTTGTGTTTTTTCATGATGATCATGAAATTTTGTGCACATCATTAAATGCAAATCTAATGGTTAAAAAACATTAAGTACCAAATCTTTGATACTTAATTAAGTAGGTTAGCCTCCCTATATATATATATATATATATATATATATATATATATATATATAACCACTAAGTTATCTTTTTTTTTTTCTTTTTTTTTTTTTCAAAAAAACCCTTAGGCAAACCACTTAGTTATCTCACTGCATATTCATATAAAAGACACTCAACTAAGCTTATCCGTACCAGATTTTACATTTCATACGATTTTCAAAATACCAACACAAATATGAAAAACTAATTATATATATTAGAACCGGACCTATGAGAACACAGAGGGTGATTTCGAACCCTTATGACCGAACAAACTAAAATTACCGATCTTTTTCTTTATACTACTCGCAAATTTCTTAGGGCTGGACTTGTGCATATCTTGTTTGATACTTTCATGCCCTTTCTCCAAATCATTAAGCCTCGTTCTCATCCTCGTCAATTCTAACTTCAACTCTCTATTCTCTCTCCTCAAACACGAATAATTATTCTGCGGCGAAACGGGTCTACTAATTACAACTCCTCCTTGCTGACATGGCATGTTCGGTATTTTCTGGGGTTCTTCTTCTTGGGTCGGATAGCAAAGAGAGTTTTTAAGTTTTATTTGTTCTATATAGAGAACTTGAACTATTGCTTGAACGGGAAGCCTATCGTTTTGTGAAGCGTGACAAGTTGCATCTTGAGACAATTTTTCGAAATCGATTATTTTACATATTCGTCTTTTCTCCGTATCGGTTAAACCTTGATGCGCCTATATTATGTAAAATTATCAAAACAAATTAGATGGGTAAATAAATAAATTAATTAATTAATTAAACATACCTTGAGATATATATCAATGGCACGATATAATGCATCATATAAGACACGTGAATAACTAGGCAAAGTATCCGCCACAGAAATAAATTTCACGAGACTAAGATTTGGATCAGGTGCGATTTCAGCTAAATAAATATCGACTAATTTAGCCACTTTGATCAGACTCGACTGGGTCGGAGAATCGAGATTCGACTCGGACTCATCCTCACTCGAATTCTCTTCTTGTTGCGAAAATATCATGAGTAGCCTATGCACCATGTCCACGTCAAATAATGTTTCCTCATTAGAATTTCTATTATTATTATTATTTGGTATTAATAAATCATCTAAACTTGCCATTTCAAGTTGTGCACCGATTCGTCTCTCTAGAACTATTTTGCACGAAATGTTACAATCTAGCATTAAAGCTGATTTGAATAAACCGAACAAAAAGTTTATTGGAACCGTGGATTTCTCTTGGGGTAATAAACTCGCGATTATTTCTATGGCTTCTTTTTCCTCGTAATTAGGGTTAATATAATTTAATTTCCTCTTGAATAAATTTTCGGTGTAATTAATTATCGACGCTCCAATGCTTTCAGGACGAACCCCTCTACATTTTATCGCTTCTATAACCTTTTTGTACATACTCAAATTCAGAACCGAAATATCCTCAATCCACCAATCACCATTTAATTTTATTTCTTTGTTAATATTCAAACGACCAGAACTATATTCTAATCGGGAGAAACTGGAGGCGACCTGTTCGTTGTACGCACTGGAGGCGATCGCATCCACGCACCTCCCAACTATTTCTAATTCGTCTGCTAGTGGGAGCAAGTTTTCACATTGGTGGAGAACTTCGATACACATCTCCAGACTTTTGCACACGATCGTGTCGAGATAAGATTGGGAGCGAAGAGAGAGGTTTTCGTGAGAATATTCCTCTGACATTTCGAGGTAATTAGAGATACAAAATAATTGGGCGATGTTTTCTGTCGTGATTTCGAAATTTATTCCGTAACAGAATTTAACGGCGAGTTTGAACGTGGCGATGCCACCTGGCACGTTTAGAAGATTTAATTTTTCCGTTTCGGTGTTTTTTTGCTCGGTGAGTAATTTCCTGATTCGGCCGCATTTCGATAGAAGAGGGAACTTCAAGAAAAGAAATTAACCTAATTTTACGTATGCAAATCGAAATTACGAACAAAATTAATGTAAATTAGGAGATGATAATTACCTTATGTAATGCCAAATCGATACCATCCACTTCGACGATAATATCGCCTGGAACGTCAGAAAGAATCCTGTAAAACGAAGCCCAAATAAGTCAATATGACAAAAAATTTTTTTTTTTTTTTTTTTTTTTTTTGTCAATAAAACTGACCAGTCTTTACGAAGTGGTAGAGGAGGCGAGGAAATTGAAACGAGAGCGTTATGTAGGTGAGGTTCTTGGGGAATGTAACCTCTCTCCATGGAAGAGAGAATAGGAAAAAGAAGAACAAAGTAAAGGCAAGAGGAAAGGTTTTAGAAAGGGAAAGAGAGGTGAAGAAAGTAATTGGTCTTGGTGTGTAATTTCATCAAACAGTTGATGTGCATTCCATTGGATCGTTGGTGGGAAAGATTAGGTAACGTAGGTCCATAATGGAGCCGACCAATGAAGATACGACACGTCACTTTCGCCGGTGGTGGAGGAAGGAGTCACGGGCTCACACACTGCATTACGTTCTCTGAAGCCTCCTGTTACTGGTTTTTGTTTGTTCTCTCCCTTTTTTAGCTTGCTTTCTTTCTCCTCCTTTATCTCTTTCTACTGTTGGCATGCGCTTTATTCCATGGCTTCTTATCTCACAGCACACTCACACTCGCAGTCAATAAGCCTTCTCTTTCACGCCTCCTCTTTCCATTTTGATGGGTTCCACTTCCATCCATCAATCTTCAGCGCCCACAAGGTATCCGACGAAATGATTAACAATCAGTGGCTTTTGACTAGTTACTCAAATTTGTTGGGTCAGTGATTCCTCTACTGGCACTGCCTTTTGAGGACAAGGTAGGTCCACCAAAAGCCCCTACACCTATGTTATCTGGTCGGTTGATTAATTGATATTAATTAATGACCTCATAATTTATTATATATTATATTATATTTTCGAAATTTCTAATAATTATAATTTATTATATATAATATTATATTTTCGAAATTTCTAATAATTATAATTTATTATATATAATATTATATTTTTTGAGGAATTTTTGATTCATTATTGGAGAACTTGGACCCAGATTATGTGTGGCAGTTCATGTGTAAGTTGTGAATGGTCTACAGGTGGCAATTTGTGCGGAATCGGACCCGACTCAATTCGAATTTGCTTCGATTTGGATTATTGTAGTTTAATAATATGCAAAAATTGACTGATCCGAAATGTTGAGAAGTTAATTATCCAAAATGTTTCCATACGAATATGTCTTACTGGCTTAATGTCTCGTCTAAATCTCGCCAAATTGCTTGAATTTGGTTGACAAGAAATTCGAATTCGTCTGCCTAATCCGACACCGAAATGATCTATGATACGAACAACAAGTTTATTTAAACGACTCCTCTTTTAGTTTTAGTAACCTCTGCCGTCAATTCTTGCTATGTACAGTCAGTATGTTTA
Organism: Luzula sylvatica; assembly: GCA_946800325.1. Taxonomy (NCBI): domain Eukaryota; kingdom Viridiplantae; phylum Streptophyta; class Magnoliopsida; order Poales; family Juncaceae; genus Luzula; species Luzula sylvatica. Next base: position 71,240,169 of record OX326959.1, on the reverse strand, counting down.
ATATAATTTTAGTAATTTTTTCAGATAAAAAGAATATCCAAATAATACACTGTCTTGTTTGTGTAATTATGTATCATTGTGTTTTTGTGATTTTGAGTTGCTCTGATTAAAATATTAAATTCTACCAATTTATTTGGAATTTAACCCAGTTTCTGGATAACTTGATATATTTGTGTGATTTTTTCTTGTAAATTTAACCTACACACACTATTTTCTGTGAAATCTGCAAAGCCAAACCCTGCATTTGTTCGAATATCTATACTTTCATTTGTTTTGTGAATACTTTCACTCTATTTGAGATTTTTGAGTGATTCGAGTTCCTTTTGTTCTTACCTCTCTGAAATACATTCCACAATTTTATAAGAATTTTGTGAGCTATTTTATTACTTTTCGTAGATTTTAGAATCAAAATGTTTTTGCTGGAAATATTCTGAGAACTGTAATATTAATATAAGTTTGAAAAATTAATTAACACACGTTGCATTATTTGATTTGATCCCTCATTTTGTCACTATAAGTATAATTACTAAATAACCTTGTTTTATTCAGGAATTGAATGTTGTCTTCTTGATTTGCCATTTTATCCCATCTGAGCTAATAGAGCCGATGCCGATACCTTATTTATTTATTACCTGTCACATTTTTCATTTGTGTTGATTTCCTCTCGTTTCCCACAAAAATATTTAAGAAAAGAAACCCAAAAGTAATTCCTATTCCTAATTTCTATCATTTTTCGATTCGGGAATCAACAGAGCACTTGCAAATGTATATATTTAGGATTAAAAGATAATTCACACTGGTGCGTGAAGGAAGTACGAACTTATTGTATAATTGAGCACCTTTTGAATGATATTCCATGCAAACGTAATTAGGTAAAATATGATTCCCGAATCATTTATACACCAGGCCAGGCTGATGTTGCCATTATATTTTTGTTAGTTTCAACTAAATTAAAATGAATGAATGATATAATGATACCATTTTACAAGGAGTTAAAAATAGATGAAAAACAAACAAAATCAATGATTCGAGTTATTGAGAGTTTAACACGGGCTGGATACGTCCATATGTTTTACTAGGGCCATCGACCCAGTTCTAATGCTTTCTGAGTTGATAGTTTAGCCCACAGTGTCAGAGAACATGGGCCGTCAGGACATAAGAGAGCATTTCGTTTTGTAATTTTCATACATACGTGGTACAAAAGAAAAGGAAATTTTACCTTTTCCCCACGTGCACCGTCACATTCTCTATATTCCTAATTAGCAAACTTAATTAACTGATAATTAACAAAATACGTTCGATTAATAGTCAATAAAATTAATTATTAATTGTTAATTTATGTATATGTTAAATATATATTAATTAATTGTTAATCGAATGTATTTTGTTAATTACTAATTAGTTAATTAAGCGTGCTAATTAAAAATATAGAAGATATGATGATGCATATGGAGAAGGGTAAATGACTTCATAGAAAATGGAAGTTAAAAAAGTTGACTTGCCAAATATGCACAAAATTGCCCCACTTGATTCGGATCCCTATTTATTTATAGGGAAATTATATCGTGCCCCTCAAACCCACTTTTTCATCCTCGATCCGCACATTTTCCCCAAATTAACAATTAATTCCTCACTTAATTAATTCAATCTCACTCAATTAACAGTTAATGAATATTAATTATTAATGATTAATTCACGTGTACCTTAAATCAATACTAATTAATCACTAATCGAATTTATTTGAATTAATTAAGTGGATCATTAACCACTAATCCACCAGATCGAGGATGTCTTAGGAATCTGGGGGCATGATAAATGACCTCTTATCTATATGCACAAACTTTTCCTGCCACCATATTCGATTACGTCATCCAATCCATTCTCAATCCTTTGATCAATCTTGATTTGGTTCAGATGGTCTATGTTGTATCCACGGACGAATAGACTCCGTTCACATAAATCAAAGTGCATTTCTATGAAAATTCTATGCGAATCACGTGAACCGAGTGTATTCATCTGCTTCCTCTTAAGCATACAGCAATTATAACAAGTAACAACCGAACCAATTTTTTCTTTTGTCGATTACGAAAAACCTAACGTCGGGGACGAAGAAACAATAGAGTCTTCTCTCCTGTCTCTCACGAGGTCATCATTCCAGCTAAATGGCACATTTTTTCTTTCTTGGTTTTGTGTTCTTTTTATTCGATTCAAATGAGTTTATCTGTCGAGGAAGAGATCAGTTGTTTGATGTTTTTAGTCAGGCTTTTTCTTTTGTCAATTCATTTATAATTTTGTTGTCATTTCATTCTTAATCGTTGAATCAAACTTGATTCAGATCAAATGCTCTATATTGTATCCACAATCGAATAGACTCGGTTCACATAGAGCACAATGTGTTTCTATATAAATTCTATCGGACCACGTGAACCGAATGTATTCATTTCCACCGTTTCCTTTCAAGCATATAATAAAAAGATGTATGTTAACATCAACACGATTTTAATAATGTGTATATTAGATACACATATGTATTATATTATATATACGTAGTTAAATTGATAAGAAACAATTGGATGGAGAATACAATAAAAACCAAAACATTTAGTTGAAATATGTTTTAGCAAACTGTCATAACTTGCACATACTAACTCCGATTTGTATAGTACAAATTGGGTTGGATAGATAATATTATCAAGAACTTTCCAAAAAACTTATTTTTCATTTGAATGATTCATCATTTTCGTTTTAATAAAATATCTAAAATGTGCGACAACTCTACGCACATTAGTAAAACCGTCATAATTTTCTCATCCGAACTCCAATTGGGCAGGACCAAATTGAGTTGAAAAAAAAAATAATTAGATTATCGATAGCTTTCGTAAAGATTTGGATTATGTTTGAATGATTTACGTAATAGTGAAAGGGTACAAACAATTTTTAAGTTTCAAAAGTTGTTTTTTTACTAGGTCTTATTCATATATGTGTATATATCACAAAAACGTGTTTCTCTCACTAATAAAATCATTCTACAATAGAAAACTTGTCTAGAGGAGAGAGGAAAATAAAAATAAAAAAAGAGTTTCTTCATTTTTTGGGTTTGAGTTTTGTGAGATAAAATACACAAGAGTTCAACAATAGAACTAAGATGTTGTGGAATTTCCGAGAAGAAGAAATCGATGTGGATTAATAATAGATGTCTCCAAGTTAAGAGGCTAAGTGATCAAATTAAGATGCTTTTGAGTAAGGAGGACACTATTTTGATTGTGTTATGCATTTAACCACTTAAGCTATGAATCTATTGACGCGAGACAAATATATTTAATGAATTTTTTAAATTATAGTTATAAAATACTACTAATATTTGATATACATATTTTAAAAAAATATATCATACATCTAAAATATATTTTTAAAAAAATAAAAACCAAACACGTATGGTATTTCGAAACGATATATCTCACATATAAAAAACATTACACATAACCAAAAATTTATAACATACATTCAAAAATGTATAATTTAAAATGTTAATAAAAAAATGCATCATACTTCAAAAATATATGGTGTAGATAAAATATTAACGTAAAAAAAACAAATCGAACGTTAATTAATATTTTTGTAAATAAAAAAAAATATATATGCCGAAGCAAAACTAAGATAGCAGCCAGTTATGGGTTCAGTACAGAAAGGTTATATTTGATTCAAATAAATTTCAGTTAAAACAATAATTATTGATTTATTCGGGTTCAAAATCCCATCAGTTTTAAAAACAATAATTTTGCCGTAATTAGGGAAACTAAGTGAGTATTATAGGTGAGATCAAGATGAGATATGAAAATTACAATAACAAAATTTCAAATCTCGCATAAAAAAAAGAGAGAAACATCTCAAATCAAAGCCCCTCTTTTCTCTCCCCCTTCCTTCTCTTGCCACAAAGAAGCGACTTCGAAGTCTCCTATCAAATCAAACCCCTCCCAGGATGTGAGATGCTGCCTCCCGCATCTCGCCGTCGAAGGGTCGAAGGCGGCCGCGTCTTATCCGATCCTCCGTCAGAGCAGGCCGGAGACTTGATTAGCCATCTGCCTGATTGCATTCTATCCACCATCCTCTCCCTACTACCGATCATAGAATCCGCCCGTACCAGTGTGCTTTCTTCCCAATGGCGCAACCTATGGACTCAGTATCCTCTCCACCTCCATGACTCCGCCCTCAAATCTCACCCTGATAATCCTAGTCGTCGCCAGACTCGGGAATCCGTTTCCCGGATTGTTTCTGTCCATCCAGGTCCGATTCATGTCTGCCACATCTCCCAGTTCGACGATCCGTCTTTCCATCCTGCAGTAGACGATCTGATCGACGAAATCACTCGAAAAGGCATCAAAGATTTCCGTCTTTCTTTTGACTATCTTGGTTTAGTCCGTTACAAAGTCCCTTTATCTCTGATCCGGTGTGAGACGCTTTGCAAGCTGAGTCTCTCGGATTGCTTCTTCCCCTTATCGCCAGAAGTCTGCTCGAGTTTCCCCAATCTCAAACAATTGAGCCTGAGATTCGTCTTTCTCTGGGACGAACTTCTCCATTGCCTCTTGAATTCTTGCTTAAAATTGGAGGAATTAGAGCTGTATAACTGTTCAGGTCTCCAGTGTGTACGCCTGAATTGCATGAAATTGAGAAACTTGACACTGGACGAGGAGAATTTAGACATAGACAGCAAGACGAGAGAGATGATCATCGAAAATGCCCCAGAACTTGAGTGGATGATGATAGGGGAATCCACACCATTACATACAAAGATTACCGTGAAGAATGCGCCGAAACTATATATATGAAGAGCTTCCTTTTTCATTGACGAAATTTTGTATGTAACACTACAAAACTTGATCTTGCCTCTCTCTCTTCTCTCCTCTCCCTGAGAAAGACGTGGGCGGTTCCACAGGCGGATGGGTGGTTCAAAGTGGAACAACTTAACCTTAACCTTAGACCACCCCAAACAGGTCCACTCACTCCCACATAAAGACTTAGAATACCACCATGCAATGCATATAAAGAAGCTGGAATAGGACGACTTTGCAAACGATTTTTGCGGGATTCGATTTGAGTTCTGATTTCGTGTCTTTTCCGTTTGATATTCGTATTCAATTTCAGATTGGGTTTGACGGGTTTTATCTTGCGGTTTATCCAGTTCATTCGGTCCGAGTGTTATCCTCACTTATCTCTTATTAAAATCGTTAATTATATATATTTTGATTATCTTTGTTAAAACGGGTTTTGTGTAAAAAAGCATGCTAAGCTATGAAAATCTATGTTATTTTGTTTATGCCATCGTGATATATTCGAATAATTTTTAAATAACAAGTACGACTGTATGATTATAAATAAGTTGTAAAATTATGATTTTGAATTTGGGTATTTGACGAATAAAACAGATTTGATAGTATTTTACTATTTTCAAATATAGAAGGCACATTTCAAATTTGTTTTCATAAAAGCAAGAATTTAAATTAAAACTGTGTTGTTTTAATAAAAGGATAATTTCTTGTATCTCTTCAAAAACTCAAAATATCAAATTTGTCCTAAAACTATAAATATCAAATTTGTCCTCCTAAATCTAAAAAACTTGCAAGTTTATGCCTTCCAAAATTAAAAATATATCAAATATAATCATCCAAACTGAAATAATATCAAATATGTCAAGCCAAGTAATCATAATTTATCGTCATTGACTTCAGTTATTATATATTTACATGACCAATATACCCTTTTTTAAACTACAAATCATTTATATTACGCGGATACTTCAAACAATGTAGAAGTATCCTGAGGATACACGTATCCGATACGGATACGGGTGTGATACGGTTCGGATACGTATCGGATATGCCACACGTGGCTTATATGATTATTTGAATATTAATTTTTTTTTAATACGGCGGCGGGAATACGACATGATACGATTGGGGATACTTCGAGAATTCTACTGGAATATTCTCATTTATGATACTCCGGCCTATTATATATTTTGAGTCTGACTCATAACATTTTAAAATAAATTATATATGATATTTCCAAATTAGTTCTATGATACTTCTAAAATAAATTTACGATACTTTTAGGATACTTATATTGCTAGGTTGCTTTTATTTATTTCATGATATTTAATTTTAAAATATAATTAATTAATCAATTATATAAATATAATATACATATATTAAAACAATAACTCGTTCGTTTGCTTATAACCATAAGATTGATGGTGTTTATTTATATGTGTAGACCTATTATTATCAATAAACTTTTTATGTCATGAATTTTAAGACTTCTTTTGGAGAAGTCTTGGTACATAAAATTATTTTCTCGATTCCTCCCAATGTTATTAAGCTGTTATTGTTTGATTTTTTGATCTAGAGATATCGTGTACATTAACATTTCCTATTTTGTATCCTAAACTTGATTTATCGTTTGGTCTGGCTTGACGAGATTTTACTGAAATCAAATTTGCTTGAGCTAAGAGTGAAACAAGCATCATGATATGCAGATTTTTAGACACATTTTCTATGCCTAAAACATGGAATTTATGTGCACTTTGATTTATATTTAAGTATATAAAATATTATAATTTTATATTATTAAGACACAATACTTAAATATTTGTTTTTGTATTTATTTTAGGATTAAAAGACCAAATCTCTAAAAACTAAATTCATGATTGCATTCCTCTCATTGTTCGATCAATTTAATATATAATATCAAATTATTTAATGAAATAATGAGAGAGAAAACCTGATTTTTGTCCGAGTCATGAGATGCGATTTGTTACACCAATGATCACATATATTAAAACTGACTCATTTCAGCAAAAAACCCAGAGTCAAACAACCTAAAGTATCTTCGGTGATTTTCTGTACCGTGTAGATCTTTGTGGGCCAATTAGTAACATGTCTTATTACCTAATTTCTTTGACTCATCACACAAAAAGTCACAAAACCATACTCACAAAAAATCACGTACTTGACTAGGCAATGAGGCTATGCAACCCCAGATAAGAATCCCTTCTCCTTCTTCTTACCCGTATATTACACGATGACCTACATTATTATGTTCACAGAAAATCAAGTAACACAGATCCAACCAAGATTCTCTGAGGTACAATTCTCACACGACCTCCTCTATTTTGCTCCTCTCCATCTCATTATCTTCCCATTACACAAACACCCACTCAAGCTTGTTAGAGAAGATCAAAGAAATTCTGAAATCGTGAGCTAAGTCTCAATTCACCTCCATTCTATTCTCCATTGGATTCTTCCATTAGGAGGAATTAGTATTTTCAAATGATACAAAGTTAAATTCTTTGTTTGGTGGGTGTCAAAAAATGAAATAATATAATTTTTGAATCTTCTAATTTCATTATTCTAGCAAAATTTGATTCCTCAAATTCGAGGAGTATCAAAGTGGAGCAAAACATTTAATCAATAATATATTATATTGATTACTATCAAAAATATTATTATATCAATAAAATATTATAATAATATAACAATACATATAGTATTATTATAATAGTGCATTATATGAATATAATTATTATAATGTAATTATAATATTAGTATTATATACAATAATAATGTATTACATTGATATTTAATAAGCAAACAATTATTGTAATAATATAAAATATAATTATTTTATAATAATTACATTCATATTAATTAATATTTATGTTATTATAATAATTATATCCATCTTAATTAATATTGTATATTATTATAATAATTATATTATAATGACAGAAATAATTATATTATAATATATCCATAATACTAATATAAAATTATATATTAATAATAATATATAATAATCGACTATTATGAGAAAATAAATATATTAATAATTATTGTAATAATATATAGTAATATTATTATAATGAGAAAATAATTATATCCATATTATTAATATAAAATTATATATTATTTTAATAATAAATATTAATTATATTATAATAAATATAAATATATATATATTATTGATATGAAATTATAATACTAAAATAATATTATTATGTAGTAATTGTATTATAATACTAAAATAATAATATTATAATTATTACATTCATAGCAAAAGATTTTAATCAAAGAATAGTTATATATATTGAAATAATGATTTTAATAATAATATATAGAATAGATAAAATATAATATTATCATAATATAAAAATAAATTTAATATTTTATTATTATTATTATAATATAATTATTAATATTATCGTAATTATATTAAAATAACATACTAATTATTTTAATTATAATGTATATTAATAGATAAATTATAATATTATAATAATATAAAATTATATTTAATATTTAATATTATTATTATATAATTGCTAATATTATAGTAAATACATTAAAATAATAACATTAATTACAATATATATTATTAGATAAATTATAATATTATAATAATATAGAAGTACAATTAATATTTTCAGATTATTATTATATAATTTATAATATTATCGTAGTTATATTAAAATATTAAAATAATTATTTTAATAATAATATATATTAATAGATAAAATATAATAATATAAAAGTACAGTTAATATTTTATATTATTTTTTATATAATTAGTAATATTATAGTAATTATATTAAAATAATAAACTAAATTCCAGAATTTATATAATTACTGATAAAATATAGCAATATAATAGAATTTTATATAATAATATTGTTATAATTTTATATTGAAAATGTTATATTATAATTTTTTTTATCAAACTAATATTACAACAATAATATTACAATAATATTATTATTCTTTATCAATTTTAACGAAATATTATTTCTACATTTTCAATAACAAAATTCCAAAATTTTGTGATCAACCAAACAAAGAATTAAGATTTTTTACTCGTCCACCTTATAATTCGGACATCCAAACAAACTGTGAAATTACTAAGTACAAAATTTTTTACTCGTCCACCTTATAATCCGATTCCCCTCTACTAATTTCGCTTGCCAAACAACCCCTGTTTTGTTCTTAGTAAATAGCGAAGAAAACAAAATTTTCTCCTTCCAGTTTTCATGAGAAATTAAGATGATCCAAGAAAACATCATAACGTCCTCCACGATACACCATTTCTCGCGAGATCTTCGAGAAAATGATCTTACCCATGTTGCAGACTCTACTAAAGTGTTGTTGGCTCTCAATTTCATCGAGAAATGATCTCCCATCGATTTAGCCTATATTAGACCTGATTCAACTCAGATGGAAAGACGCCTCTTGGATCCGATCTGGGTCTTTTAAAGCACTCATATACTATGTTGCACGGATACATGCATGTGTATAGTATCCGGTACGATACATATACGACGATACACCAATTTTCAAAAAATTACAGATACAAATACGAATATATAATTATTATTTTAATATATTTATATTAAATATATTTAATAGATTAATAATGATTTAATAATAAATTAGTAATATTTTCAAATTAAATATCATCAGAATAAATAAAATCAGCCAAACAATACAAGTATCATAAATACTTATTCTAGAAGTATACTAGAACTAATATAGAAGTATCATAGAAATATCATATATAATTTATTTAAAAATAATATGGACCAAAATATATAATGAGTCGAAGTATACTAAATAAAATATCCCAGCCGTATCCTGGAAGTATCCCAATCGTATCCTGTCATATCCTGCCGTATCCCCGTCATATTCGAATTTTTTTTATTAAAAATTCGAATACAACACGTGATGTATCTGATACGTATCCGAGCTGTATCGTGAAGAAAATACAGTTTTGGATTAACTAGAAGAATGTACAAATAAGGATAGACAAACGTACGCGTTTGATAGAATGGTTGAGCTCACAAATAAGTATCTTAAATGGAATATCCCAGCCATATGTTGGAAGTATCCCAATCTATCTTGCCATATCCTGTCGTATCCCCGTCGTATCCGAAAAAAATAATAATATTAAAATATTCGGATACACCACATGACGTATTCGATACGTATCCAAGCCGTATCGTGAAGAAAATATAATTTTTGATCAACTAGAAGAATGTACAAATAATGATAGACAAGCATACGCATTTGATGGAATGGTTGAGTTCACAATGAGATTGTGCAAACTCAAGAATCAAGAGACAGTTCGTCGAACGAACCATCTTGGTTCGTTTGAACGGACTATGTGTTTGTCAGAACGAATGTGTTATTTCGTTCGAATGAACATGTGTAGAACTGGAACACAGTAACAGTGTTTGATTCGTTCAAACGAATCTTATGATGCGTTCGAACGGACTATGTTCCGAATTCTATGTTTGCAATTTTATAAGATCGCTCCAACTAAACACTAAAATGTATTTTGTTTTTGTTTTATTGGCACATGCAAATTCCCCCATCCTAATAAAAACGGAAACGAGTCATCACTTCTCATGCCTTTCATTTCAAATTATGTACAACAAGGTCCTTTGAGTTTAACTGCATGAAGTCCAAATCTCCAATTGGACAGAAAATCGATAGCTATGTATTGTTAAAGTGAAATGAAGAAAAACAAATATTATTAATAATACTTAAATTTATTGTAAAAGAAAACGTACCAAAAATTTCGTGAAATCTTTGAGAATATATCCATGTCATGATCTATAATAGCGCGATATGGAGCCATTTCAGGTTGGAGAAGAAAAAGAATAGCGGAAAAACAAAAATAAATAAAATATGAAAGATGAATAAGAAGAAGAAGATGAAATATTGTCTACTTTCTTTCGTCCGAGGATTTGGCGAAAGAGAGTTAATTAAAAAAGTGCCTTCCCAACAATGTTTGTCTTCTCGGAATTGAAGAAAGAACATAATGCAGGATCCCTTCGCCAGAGCGTCTACCGAAAGAAACTAAATCCTGGATTTCTAATCCAAAAGTTTGTTAGATGACAATTAACCACTTCTTGACAGAAAAATTTGATGCTTAAACACTTTTGTCAAACGACTGCCGAAATAATAGATCATTAATAAAATCGGTAATATGTTCGAAAACAATCAAATAGAATTTGAACCAACACAACTCTACATGCTATCGATTTTTATTTCTTCAAGTTTATTTTCTTCTTCCTCGTACTTTTAAATTAATATATAATTAAATATAATTTTTATATATTTATTTATTTTAAAATTACAAAACAATCAAGACTTGAGTTTTAAAAGTAATTTTATATCTGTTTTAATATTCGAATATGATGTATTCGTATTCATATTCGATAATATCTGAACCGAATGCATATTCGTTTAATATTAAAATCATATGTACTGGTGTATGAGAAATTAAATAATGTTCATCATCACATATAATTTTTCTCAAAAAATGGAACATGCACATGTTTTGCACAGGCTACATCATTTTACATGCCACAAAGTATACAATTTGCCTTTTTTGTATCCTTTCCATTTTACTTGTACTAATTACAAAAAAGCCCCTCTTTTCTCTTCCCCCTTCCTTCACTTTCCCAAAGAAGCGACTTCGAAGTTTCCTGTCAAACCCCTCCCCGGATGTGAGATGCGGCCTCCCGCCCCTCGCCGTCGTAGGATCGGAGGCGCATCCGTCTTATCCGATCCACCGACAGAGCAGGCCGTTGATTTGATTAGCCATCTCCCTGATTGCCTTCTATCCACCATCCTCTCCGTTCTCCCGATCAAAGAATCCGCCCGTACCAGTGTGCTTTCTTCCCGATGGCGCTACCTATGGACTCAATATCCTCTTCACCTCGACGATTCCGCCCTCAAATCTTACCCGGATAAACCTAGTTGTCGCCAGACTCGGGAATCTGTTTCCCGGATTGTTTCTGTACATCCGGGACCGATTCCTGTCTGCCGCATCTCCCAGTTCGACGATCCATCTTTCCATCCTGCAGTGGACGATCTGATCGACGAAATCACTCGAAAAGGTATCAAAGAACTCGATCTTTCTTTTGGGTATCACGGTAAAGTCCGTTACAAAGTCCCTTTATCTCTGATCCGGTGCGAGACGCTTTGCAACCTGAGTCTCTCGGATTGCTTTTTCCCCTTATCGCCAGAAGTCTGTTCGAGTTTCCCCAATCTCAAACAATTGAGCCTGAGATTCGTCTTTCTCTGGGACGAACTTCTCCATTGCCTCTTGAATTCTTGCTTAAAATTGGAGGAATTAGAGCTGTATAACTGTTCAGGGCTCCAGTGCGTACGCCTCAATTGCATGAAATTGAGAAAATTGACACTGCACGAGGAGATTTTAGACTGCAAGACGAGAGAATTGATCATCGAAAATGCACCAGAACTCGAGTGGTTAAAATTCGGAGAAACCACAACATTACATACAAAGATCACCGTGAAGAAGGCGCCAAAACTCGAATTATTTGGTTTCTTCAACATGGAAGCAGCAATGATTCGGATTGGCAATACTTGTTTCAAATCCCAATTTCGGGTAATTTTACTGCATAGATTCATAATCACATATCTTCCCTTGATATTTTTTAATCTAATTATCTTGGTATTTTATTATTACACGGCAGTATAAAATGCATATTTGTGGAAACATGATTTTGCCTACAATTAAGACTCTCGGTATTCGAATTAACTTCAACAGTGAATCATCCTCATTGCTTCCATCTGTACTAAAATGCTTCCCTTTCCTCGAAACACTGGCCATTAAGGTTAATAAACTCCTTGAACATAAATTCAAATTTAATCTCCCTAATTGTTTATATAATCCTGATTATTGTCTTGTTTTTTTTGTTCAGGTTATTGATAAAAGTCCTGCACAAGGATACCAAACGATTCACTGGGAGACAGAAGGCCCATTTAATTTCTTAGAAAGTCGACTGAAAAGAGTTACGGTGATGGATTTCAGATTAAGAGCTGAGGTGGAGCTCGTGAGATTCTTGATTTTGAATGGACGCGGCCTCAAAAAACTCAATTTGTTTTGTGCTCACAAGCTGACAAAAACCTGGGAGAAGAACAAACGCAGAGAGTTGAAAGTGAAGAACAAAGTTTCGTCTGAACTGGAAGTTGAGTTCCTGAAGCAGTCTGATTGTGATTCCGATTCCTGCATTTGGTACTCGTTGATTGATCAGAGTCCAGCTTATTGGAGAGAATCCAGATAATTCAAACTCATTTGTGTTTAGCTTTATTATGTGATTAGTCTAGTGCTTGGACTATGCGCTCAATTTGTGGAACTTTGTGTTTGTTTGGGAAGAACGGTACTATTTCATATTTTCTATTTTGCAAAAAATTTAGAGAATGAAGTTTAGATGAAAACTGTGTTTAAATTACAAAAAACAAGTACAATGACAGGGAAGAGAAATACAATGATGTCATCATGGTCAATCCACTATATAACTCTTGACTTAAAAACCAATAATGCTCGGCATACATCTTTAAATCATCAAATAAAACACTAAGTTAAGAAACAGTATCGCATAAGTTAACAGAATAATCATATTATTTCTTAACTTATTGAGCGATTTTAAAGACCGAGCATTATTGCATAAAACCCCAAAACAAATCAAAATAATTAGCTGGTCCTGAAGAATGAATCTAAAATCAGTTTTTTCTCTGACCTTCAGGTATCACCTCAGCAAAACACACTGGACAAACCTACAATACACGATTATGCAATTATATTTATGTATTAATTAATTAATAATAATGTGAAATGAAAGGGTGATTATAATAATAAATTTGTGACCTTGTTAATAGTGAGCCATTTAGTGACACAAGTAGCATGATAAACATGGTTGCATGGAAGAGTCATTTGTCTATCTCCTCTTTTATAATCCATCTGGCATACCACACACCTAATTACACACCCATAAATAAATAAGTAAATAAATGATCGCTTCAAATCCACAAAATATATAATTAATTTTTATATTAAAAAGAATTTCACCTTTCACGCTTCGATTTCTTTCTGTAAAAGAAATTGCACTTGTATTTCGATACTGGAAGCAATGAAATTCGTTCTATTGTTAAACCCTTGCTTTGGTTTCCTACTGTCTCCCCCAAATCAAGCAATTCCTAATAAATCAGTCCAGTTCAAAATAAAATTAACAAACTTTAAAAAAATATTTGAGCAATTCGGTAAGTATTATAAGAACCTCATATGACATGTTATCAGGATCGATATAGTCTTGCCAAATGGAATCCAGACTACTAGAATTACTAGGGTTTTCTTGAAAACCTACATTGAATTAATCAAATTAATTAACCAATAAAATTAATGTTTTGAAATCAATACTTTTAAAAAAGTTCGAACTTACGCTCTTCAGTACTGGGATTTGAGTTGGGACTATTTACGTCATTGCCATTGAGAGTAATATTATTAGGAGAGTCCGTGGTAGTAGTAGTAGTATTTAAAGGTGTACATTCAGAATTTTCGTCCCAAATTCCTCTTCCTTCGTCCATTCTGTGTATATATTCGTTTAAACTGTATATTGGGTCGAAACTGCAATATGAATTACTTTCTTCTCCTGAAAAAGTATATTTGTACGTGTTTGATTGCATCGTTGGCCAGTATTGGTTGCCCTGTGTACATAGAACAAAATTAGTTTAGATTTGAACTCAATTTTTTTAAGAAGTAAAGTTTTGAGTACCTGTTCATGGAAAGGTTCTGAAAAGGGAAGAGGAGATTGATCATATGCAAGATTTTCGAATAAATCCATGAAGCTCTCAGTGACTGTGTAAGGAAATCCAGTGTTTATGTAATGGATTTCTGCTTGTCTATTCCCATTCATCGTTATGATTTATACTGATACAAAAATTCCGAATAAAATCGGATTAGTAATTGATCCGACAGAAAGATTAGAAGAAGAATGTTTGCTAAATAGATCTTGAAAATGAATGGATGAGTTCTTTGTCACTTCTCAGCATTGTGAGTTCAAGCAACGGGGAATTTATAAGCTAATTTCACCATTAAAATTTTAAGAACCAAAATTGGATGCTATTTTTCAAATACAAACCGAATTGAATGTACATTGTATAGAAAAACTCGAAATTTGAAGGATGCATTGCAATTTAAAGATACATTGCGGCAAATTGCTCAAAGCTCACTCAGAACAATACAATCTACTAACTAATTACCAAAAAAGCAGATCAAGGATTCATCTTTCTCAGAGCCCAAAAACACCAATGCTCAAGGAAGAAAAGGTCCAAAGAGAAATGTAAATCACCTGATGATAAATGCGATTGATTGCTTAGATTCGCCACAACTCTGAGAGGTCGGTCGCCCTTAGACAAATCCAACTCGAGGAAGCGACCAACCACAATGCAGCATCTCTTTCTCTTTTCTTTTACTTTATTTTACGTCTAATTGCAATATTTTTGGCTTAATTTGAAGAATCTTATCTTAGCTTTCGTTTCTCAACGAGGAAAGATGCGTTCTTTTACGAATCAGTATTTCTGTCTCTCTCTCTCTCTCTCTCTCTCTCTCTCTCCACAGCTATCACTGCGGTGATCCCTCAATTTACTCCTTAACTCTTCATTAATTAATTAACCACTAATTACCCTATCACCATTCCTTCCAATCAAACAACGCCACGTTAACAAATTTCACAGAGGTGTATCGTAGACCTGTTTTATATTAAAACTTCCTTTGTTAAATTAACAAATGGCCCAGTATGGTGGTGAGTTGTAGAATCTGAACCGTCGGATGAAAATGGAACGGCAAGGATGAATCGGAGAGGGACAGAAGTGGCTTTTAGTTGAGAATAATTAGGGACGCTTGGGACGTACGCAAGAAAGCTTCTGCTCACCAACAGGTTGCTTCTAATTCTTTATTTATCTTTTTACCTGGAATTGGTTCTTTGGAAATGAAGGCAGTGAGAATGCAACGGAGAGTTGGGTTTGACGATGTGGGGTTTTATTGTTGGATGAGGGATAGAGACTGTGTTCACGGTGTGTTTTTTGGGGTTTGGTTCTTTTCCCTCTTTGATGCTGAAAAGCATGTGCAGGAGGTGGGGTGTACAAGGAGGTTTCATCTCCATTTTTTGTAAGACTGGAGAGTTCATCTTGGGTTTATTACTATTCATTTTTCAATTCAAGTTATTACTATTAATTTGTCATTATATTAGATGTAATGTGCTTATTCATAATTTTAATTGGATAGTGTTTATTTCTTGAAATCATGTTTAATTGATTAAATAAATTATTTAAATTAATAAATACATTGTGTAAGAAATTCACAAATTACAAAAGTAAGTATTCCTTCCAAATATATTTAATTACATTACTAACACAACTAAATTAAATAAACAAATTGAAATAAATAAATAAAATAGTTAAATTAATTAAAGAAACTTATTACATAAATTAAGTTAGTTAATGAAATAAAGATAAGTTAGGATGCAACTACAAATAATACACGAAAGAGAAATGTATTTAGCAATCCACAATTTTCTTTTTCTTTCCAAATATCTATTCGGACAATAGCTTTTGTATTTTTTTTGAAATTGTGAGATTTCATCTTTTGCATTTTTTCATTTTTTTTTGAAAACAATACAAATTTGCTTATGAAAGACTAACACCAAATTTTTTTTATATTTTACAATTTTTAAAAAAACGCAGAAGTCTAACACATTAAAAAAAAAATCAATATTTATATTTTCTATAAAATGTCAGAATTGATGTCTAAAATGAGCAAAATATTTAATTTTCATATTTTTCTCAAACAAACTTCTTAATACTTTGTAAAATAGTGATGTTTCAAAACAAAATTCAAAATATTTAATTTTCATATTTTCCTCAAACAAACTTCTTAATACTTTGTAAAATAGTGATGTTTCAAAAAAAAAAATGCAAAATATTTAATTTTCCTATTTTCCTCAAACAAACTTCTTAGAATGAGCAAAATATTTAATTGATGTTTCAAAACAAAATGCAAATAGTGATGTCTGAAACAAGCAAAATTCTCAATTTTCATGCTTTGTTCCAATACATTGTAATTGAAGATTAACAATAAATTTCTATTTTAAAACTCTAAACTGAACTAAGTGAAGTTTAATACCTTCAAAAAGATTAATTATCACATTTTCTTAAAAACTGTCAAAATTAATGTCCAAAACAAGAAAAATATCCAATTTTAATGTTTTTCTCAAAAAGCTTTGTTATTGAAGACTAATATACATTCAAATTTCTATTTCTTCAATTTTTTTGAAAAAAATACAGAAAATGAAATCTAAAATCAGGAAAATACTTCATTTTTAATTTTCTTGTGTTCTTGAAAAAGCTTTGTAATATAAGTCTAACATGCAAATTAATATTTTTCCCAAAATATTTGCAATATGCAATAAACAAAGTCTAATACCCTATGTTACGCGGATACTTCAAAAATGCAGAAGTATCCTGAGGATACGCGTATCCGATACGGATACGGGTGCGATACGGCTCGGATGAAGGAAATACAGTTTTGGATCATCGCTAAAATGGTACGTAGGACAAACGAACGTACGCGTTCGTGGGCATACGAAACAGATTAGTAAAACTGATATAACTTTCAGTAGGAAACTCCGATTTGAATGGTTCAAATTGGGTTAGTTAGATAATGTGATTATCTAGAACTTTCATGTTGTAATATATTTCATTTGAGCGAAGTATCAGTATCGTTCTAATGAAATACCGAAAGGGTGCGACAGTTTGACATACAGTCAGTAAAACGGCCGTAACTTTCGGGTCCGAACTCTAATTGGGCTGGGCCAAATTGGGTTGGAAAGATAATTAGATTATCTACAACTTTCGTAAATGTTCAAAGTCGGTTGGAACGATTTAATATTTTCGTTCTGACAGATTACTGAAAGGGTGTATGCAGTTTTCTGTTTGAAAATGTGTATAGAAGATATACATACCTTTTGGCCCATCCTTATCCTATGGAGTATATATAGGATGTTTCTCTCTCTCTCATCAGTCCAACCAGTTGAATACTTAGATTAGTTCAACCAGAAAATTAATGGAGTTAATTTAGAATTAATCCAGAAATTAAGAGACTCTAATCACTTGATGAAAGAGTGCGAAGAGATTGAGAGAGAAGGAGAAAAGAGTTTTCTCCGTCTAGAGAATCGAAACGCAATCATGCAAGTTCGCCGGTGCATCGTCTAGGCAGATGCATCCGCGACCGAGGTGCTACGACTCACGGTGGATACGGGTAGAGGAGCGACACATGTGGCTCTTCGTTGTGATCAAACCGGAGAAGTAATCGAGTAACGGGCTGTGGAATCATGCGGGCATGGAACGCACGAAGACAACCCGAGGCGTCTCGAAACGGTGGGAGACGTGCGGTATGGGACGTACGGGATAGTCACCAACGTGACACCGAAGGAAATAGAAGGCGGCGATCAACCCTTCGTGTGCCATCAATTTGGCACTGGTATGAATCTGTCCTTCTATTCGCATCGTACCCTCGAAGTCGTGGCGTGATCTCGGGAATCGGGGAATCGAACCGGGCCTACATATCCGCTGCGCGGGCCCGGGGTCGAGGATATTAACCAACATCGGATACGTATCGGATACGCCACGTGGCGTATCCGAATATTTTAATATTTATTTTTTTCGGATACGGCGGGGATATGGCAGGATACGGCTGTGATACTCCATTTAGGATACTTCGGCCGATTATATATTTTGGCCCATAATATTTTTAAATAAATTATATAGGATATTTCTAGGATAATTCTAGATTAGTTCTAAAATATTTCTAGAACAAGTTTATGATAGTTTTATGATACTTGTATTGTTTGATTGATATTATTTATTGTCATGATATTTAATTCAAAAATATTATTAATTTATTATTTAATTTATTACTTATTTATTAGTTATATATAATATAAATATATTAAATTAATAATTATATAGCCGTATCCGTATCCGTGATTTTTTGAAAATTGCCGTATCGCCGTATCCGTATCGTATCGGATACGCTACCCGTATCCGTATCCGTGCAACATATCTAATACCTTCACAAAAATCAAAATATAACATTTTTCAAAAAAGAAGAAGCCAATATCAATATCTAAAACAAGCAAAATGCTTACTTTTCATGCTTTCCTCAAAAACTCCGTAATTGAAGTCTCACACCTTCAAATAAATGAATTATCATATTTTCTAAAAATTTCAAAAAGTAATGTCTAAACGTTTAAAAAATCTAGGTTTTATGTTTTCCACAAAAAAATTCCGCACTCAAACAAACAAAATTCTATTTGTTTCAATTTTTCGAAAAAGAAAAAGTCAAATCTAACTAACCCTTTCAAAAAAATAAATTATCATATTTTTCAACAAAATCTCCCAATTGTTTGCTAAAACAAGCAAAATACTTAATTTTTATGTTTTTATAAAAAAACATCGAACTGAAGATTACCACAAGCAAATTACTATTTTCCGAGATTTTTTTTTTGCAAAAAGTGAATTCTAATACTTTAAAAAATATCAATTATCATAATTTTCAATAAAATGTCAAAATTGAGGTTTAAAGGAGCAAAATACTTAAATTTCATGTTTTCCCAAAATGCTTCGTAATTTAAGACCGAAACATGCAAGCGAGCGATTTTGAAATAAAGATCGTGCCATTTGGTGAAAGGATGAGAAAATTACAAGAGTCTTAAGATAACAGCATTACCATTTTCTTCAGTTCACCCTATTACTATTCTCTGCATTTTACAATTAATTGGTTAAATAACGAAGAACTTGTATCCTTAAATTATACGCCTGCAATCCACTTGAGGCGGTCTCTCCTCCTTCATTTCTTCTCGCAAAATAGGTCATTTTCAACTCGCAAAATCATGCTATAATCTTCATATTTAATAATTCTTGATGAAATTACATTCAAGTGTGCTTTCAGTTAGTTCGGGTTGAAAAGAACAAATCTCCTAAATCCAGTCGCGTGGCTGCATTTTGATATAAAGATCGTGCCATTTGGTGAAAAGATGAGAAAATTACAAGGGTTTTAACAACATATTATTTAATAATCTCGTCGAGAGAAGGAATTTTGTTATAAAGATCATGCCATTTGGTTAAAGGATGGGAAACTTACAAGGGTTTTAACATAACTGCATTACCATTTTATTCAGTTCACCCTATTACTATTTTTTGTATTTTGCAATTAATTAGTTAAATAACGAAGAACTTGAATCCTTAAATTATATGCCTAAAATCCACTCGAGGCGGTCTCTCCTCCTTCATTTCTTCTCGCAAAATAGGTCATTTTTAACTCGCAAAATCATGCTATAATCCTCATATTTAATAATTCATGATGAAATTATTTTAAAGTGTGCTTTGTGTTAGTTCGGGTTAAAAAGAATAAATCTCCCAAATCCAGTCGCGTGGCTCCATTCATCTCGTCTAGACGAGCAATTTTGATATAAAGATCGTGCCATTTGGTGAAAAGATGGCAAAGTTACAATGGTTTTAACATAACGACATTACCATTTTCTCCGGTTCACCCAATTACTGTTTTCTGCATTTTACAATTAATTGGTTAAATAAAGAAGAACTTGTATCCTTAAATTATACGCCTGAAATCCACACGAGGCAGTCTTTCCTCCTAGGATTTTAACATAAAGGCATTACCATTTTCTCAAGTTCACCCTATTATTGTTATCTGCATTTTACAATTAATTGGTTAAATAACGAAAAACTTTTATCCTTGAATTATACGCACGAAATCAATCAGAGGCGGTCTCTCCTCCTTCATTTCTTCTCGCAAAATAGGTCGTTTTCAACTCGCAAAATCATGCTATAATCATGATATTCAATAATTCATGATGAAATTACAATAAACTGTGCTTTCTGTTAATTCCGCTTTAAAAGACCAAATCTCCCAAACACAACTACGAGACCGCATTCCTCTCGTCGAGGCGAGCCATTTTGATGTAAAGATCGTTGCATTTGGTGAAAGGATGAGAAAGTTACAAGGATTTTAACATAAGGACATTGTCATTTTCTCCAGTTCACCCTATTAATGTTATCTGCATTTTACAATTAATTGTTCAAATAACAAAAAAAACTTTAATCCTTAAATTATACGCCAGAAATCCACTGGAGGCGGTCACTCCTCCTTCATTTCTTCTCGCAAAATATGTCGTTTTCAACTCGCAAAATCAAGCTATAATATTCATATTTAATAATTCCTGACGAAATTACAATAAACCGTGCTTTGTGTTAATTCGGGTTAAAAATACCAAATCTCCCAAATCCAGTTGCGTGGATGCATTCCTCTCGTTGAGGCAAGCGATTTTGATATAAATATCGTTCCATTTGGTGAAAGAATGAGAAAGTTACAAGGGTTTTAACATAACGGCATTACCATTTTCTCCTGCTCACGCTATTACTGTTATCTGCATTTTACAATTAATTGGTTAAATAACGAAAAACTTTTATACTTAAATTATACGCCTGAAATCCACCGGAGACGGCCCCTCCTCATTCATTTCTTCTCACAAAATAGGTCGTTTTCAAATCGCAAAATCATGCAATAATCTTCATATTTTATAATTCATAACGAAATTACAATAAACAGTGCTTTCTGTTCATTTCGGTTATAAAGACCAAATCTCACAAATCCAGTCACATGGCTGCATTCCTCTTGCCGAGACGAGTAATTTTGATATAAAGACCGTTTCATTCGGTGAAAGGATGAGAAAGTTACAAGAGTTTTAACATAACGACATTACCATTTTCTCCAGCTCACGCTATTACTTTTAACTGCATTTTATAATTAATTGATTGAATAACGAAGAACTTTTATCCTTAAATTATAAGCCTGAAATCAATTGGAGGCGGTCTCTCTGCCTTCATTTCTTCTCGCAAAATAGGTCGTTTTCAAATCGCAAAATCATGCTATAATCTTCATATATAATAATTCGTGATGATATTACAGTAACTGTGCTATCTTTTAATTCGGTTTGAAAAGACCAAATCTCCCAAATCCAATTACGTGGCTGTATTCCTTTCATCTAGGCGAACGATTTTGATATAAAGATTTTTCCATTTGATGGAAGGAAGAGAAAGTTACAAGGGTTTTAACATAACGGCATTACCATTTTCTCCATATCACGCTATTACTGTTATCTGCATTTTACAATTAATTGCTTAAATAACGAAAAACATTTATAATTAAATTATACGCCTGAAATCCACCGGAGGCGGTCTCTCCTCCTTCATTTCTTCTCGCAAAATATGTCGTTTTTAAATCGCAAAATCATGCAATAATCTTGATATTTAATAATTCATAATGAAATTACAATAAACTATGCTTTCTGTTAATTCTGGTTAAAAAGACCAAATCTCATAAATCCAGTCGCGTTGCTGCATTTTTCTCGTCGAGACGAGTAATTTTGATATAAAGATCGTGCCATTTGGTGAAAGTATGAGAAAGTTACAAGGGTTCTAACATAACGACATTACTATTTTCTCTAGTTTATTGTTATCTACATTTTACAATTAATTGGTTAAATAACGAAGAACTTTTAGCCTTAAATTATACGCCTGAAATTCAATGGAGGCGGTCTCTGCTCCTTCATTTCTTCGCGCAAAATAGGTCGTTTTCAACTCGCAATATCATGTGATAATCATCGTATGTAATAATTCATGACTAAATTACAATGAACTGTATTTTCTGTTAATTCGGGTTAAAAAGACCAAATCTCCCAAATCCAGTCGTGTGACTGCATTTCTCTCGTCGAGACGAGCAATTTTGATATAAAGATCGTGCCATTTGGTGAAAGTATGAGAAATTTACAAGGGTTTTAACATAACGACATTACCATTTTCTCTAGTTTATGGTTATCTTCATTTCTTCTCGCAAAATAGGTCGTTTTCATCTCGCAAAATCATGCCATAATCATCGTATTTAATAATTCATGACTACATTAGAATAAATTGTATTTTCTGTTAATTCGGGTTAAAAAGACAAAATCTTCTAAATCCAGTCACGTGGCTGCATTTCTCTCGTCGAGACGAGCAATTTTGATATCAATATCGTTCCATTTGGCGAAAAACAGGATGAGAAAGTTACGAGGGTTTTAACATAACGGCATTATCATTTTCTCTAGTTTATTGTTATCTGTATTTTACAATTAATTGGTTAAATAACGAAGAACTTTTATCCTTAAATTATACGCCTGGAATTCACTGGAGACGGTCTCTCCTCCTTCATTTCTTAGCGCAAAATAGGTTGTTTTCAACTCGCAAAATCATGCCATAATCATCGTATATAATAATTCATGACTAAGTTACAGTAAACTGTATTTTCTGTTAATTCGGGTAAAAAAGACCAAATCATCCAAATCCAGTCGCGTGACTACATTTCTCTCGTCGAGACGAGCGATTTTGATATAAAGATTGTGCCATTTGGTGGAAAAAAGGATGAGAAAGTTACGAGAGTTTTAACATAACGACATTACCATTTTCTCTAGTTTATTGTTATCTGCATTTTACAATTAATTGGGTAAATAACGAAGAACTTTTATCCTTAATTTATACGCCTGGAATTCACTGGAGGCGGTCTCTGCTCCTTCATTTCGTCGCGCAAAATAGGTCGTTTTCAACTCGCAAAATCATGCCATAATCTTCGTATTTAATAATTCATGACTAAATTATAATAAACTGTATTTTCTGTTAATTCGGATTAAAAAGACCAAATATTCCAAATCCAGTCGAGTGGCTGCATTTCTCTCGTCGAGACGAGCGATTTTGATATGAAGATCGTGCCATTTAGTGGAAAAAAGGATGAGAAAGTTACGAGAGTTTTAACATAACGACATTACAATTTTCTCTAGTTTATTGTTATCTGCATTTTACAATTAATTGGTTAAATAACGAAGAAATTTTATACATAAATTATACGCCTGAAATTCACTGGAGGCGGTCTCTCCTCCTTCATTTCTTCTCGCAAAATAGGTCGTTTTTGTTGGTTAATTCTAACCTAGAGGGGGGGTAAATTCGGCAATCTAACTTATACTTAGTTTAGATTTAAACCTAATTTACGGTGCGGAATAAATAATAATTTGGATGATAAAGATGATACCGTACAAACACTTTGACACAAGATGTTTGTTTACGAAGTTCGGTAGGTGGTTGCTTTGTAGCTTTAACTCACCCTTTACTCGCTTAATTGACCGACTCAATTATTCGCGAGTACCTACGTCTCCGGGAATGCCTTGTGCCTCTTTTTGGCCTTCGATTGAATTCCAACTCAACTCGATTACAAGGATTTGCCTAGATCGATTTACACGCTTCTATCGATCTATAGCTTAGGCTCTTTACAATTTGTTGCACTAGCCTATTACACTTTTTCACTAATCGAGCTACAACGTGATCGGTCACGTGAGTGGGATACGATTAGTGGAGAATATCGAAAGTAGATCAACGATCTAAAGAGGTTTCTCAAGCTATCAATGGATATAGATAATCACAGCTTAGGGTTTCTCTCTTTTTAGGTTTGAAAGTTTGAAAATGAGGAAGTGAGAGAGAGAGACCCATGAAGGATTCTATTTATACTCTCTATAGAAATCCTTCAGAAAACTTGCAGTGCGTTCGAACGCATACAGTCCGTTCAGAACGCACTTGAAGTTTGCACTAGCCGTTTCAAAATAACGTGCAAGTACATCTTGGGTCCGTTCAAACGGACAATGTCCGTTCGTAACGGACTCAATTATACATAGCATTTTGCGTTCACAGGAACACGAGTCCGTTCAACGCACTGAAAAGTGGGTGAACGGATTCCAGGTTGTCCGTTCGAACGCACATGTGTGTTCGTTCGAACGCACATATCCCTGTGACATATTTCCGTTCACAGGAAAGATTGTCCGTTCAACGTACTCAGAAGGTGAGTGAACGGATTCTAATTGTCCGTTCGAACGGACATGATTATTCGTTCGAACGCACACATCCCTGTGACACGTTTGGTTCTAATCAAGCTTTACAGTTTTGATATTTAGCAAGTCCGTTCTGAACGGACTTTGAGTTCGTTCAGAACGCACTTCCTGCTTGACTGAACTCTTTGTTATTTTGAACATGATTTTACTTGAGTTCTACTAGGTTTGTACCTATGGTTTATTTGTGGCGTATCCCACTCACGGAAGGCTTCAACATCTTGAGTCTTGATGTATTCCAATGGCCTTCCTTGTGTTCTTCTTTTCTTGTTTATCTTGAGACTTCATGTCCTGATTCT
Organism: Luzula sylvatica; assembly: GCA_946800325.1. Lineage (NCBI taxonomy): Eukaryota > Viridiplantae > Streptophyta > Magnoliopsida > Poales > Juncaceae > Luzula > Luzula sylvatica. The sequence continues at coordinate 71,214,972 of OX326959.1, read as the reverse complement.
TGATGTAATCCAATGAACTCCTCCTTCACAAGTCCTCCTTCATCTTCGTATCGTACCTATGTTATCCTGCACTTTTCTGGATGTATACATTAGTACTGACAGTGTTTTGAAATAATCAAACTACCAGGAAATTTGAACCAACAAACTCCCCCTTTTGATTAATTTCAAAACACTGTCGGTTCGGAGAGTTTCATCATTTAGTTGAGAACTTTCCGTACGATCGTTTCTCCCCCATTTTGAAAGAGATCAAAAGGGCCAAGGAGACTTCAACAACGGAAGGCTCCCCCTAAATGCGAGCTCCCCCTCAAAGAATGAATTGATGAATGTATGAGCTCGTAAATATGATCAAATTCTTTTGTTTTGGAATGATGACAATCTTTTCAAAATTTAGCAGATTTTTAAGAAAATATAACAGTTTTTGTGTGTGCGTTCTGAACGGAAAAAGTGGTGCGTTCGAACGCACTTGCATCTGGACTGATAGGTTATAAAAATAAATAATAAAAAACCAAAATAGATGCAACAATTTAAACTGACAATATGACCATAAAACAGTTTGTTCATAACATGGCATGACACATATTCTACAAACATAACAAAAACAACCAACACAAGGTCTCACACATATGCACGTCAGATAAAAATAAACAGAACAACACAAGACACTTATAGCGCCGCCGGTGATTACATCTCGTTGGGACCGGGGTAAGGGTTCGGGTCGGGATGATAGCTTGGACCGGACGCAAAGAAGTTGTCGACGTTGAAAGTTCCCGAATGGGACCTCGACGGATTCGCGGTGGGATTAGATGGAGGAGGAGGATTGGCTTGTTCTCGAGGTTCAGGGTAGGACCCGAAACGGTTTTCAAGATGACCGTAAAGGTCGGAAAATTGACGTTCTACTCTCTCGAGCATCCTTGTTTCGGAAACTTGCATGCCCTCTCGAATTTCATTTCGAATCCCTCGTTCATGTCTCTCCATACGCTTATTCATTGCCTCTAACAACGACGTTATGTGAGCGAATCGCCTTTCATCCCTTTCCATCGGGACGTTCGAGCTTCTTACACTCTCACTCCTCTCACGTGGTCGAGCCTGGTTTGCACTGCCCTGGTCGGATGGATCGTCTCTCTCCAACCAACGGGTAGGATTTGGAGGAAGGTGGAACGCTCCCTCTTCATCTGGGTGATCGATAATCCATTCATGAGCTTGGGCCGAATACCAAAACCTTTGACGAAGAAGGTTTAATTTTGACGCGAGGTTGATCGATGGTTCAGGTCGGAAATCCCAATCTTCCACCGGTATCGAGACTCCTTGGAGATTCACCATTCGAGCGATCAATGTTCCATAGGGTAATGATGCATTCCTTATGTTCATGGCGCTTTCCATGTGGCTTAATATGAGATGAGGCACATGGACAGGTAGTTGGTCCTCGTATCACATGCGATATAACAACAAGATATTTCGATCTTCGAGGTGTACGCTCAATTTTTCAACAGGAGCGAGAATGTTATTACCAATTATCCAGACGAATTTTTCAGGAGCGGCCAAGTGTGACACTGCTGATAGTGATGCGTATCTATTCGTGACCACTTTCTTCATGGTTTCGAACCCTTCGGTTTCAATTTTCCCCCAGCGGTCGTTGTACACCCGCTCTCCATCATCTTTGAACCCGAACAAGTCGCACAAATTCTGCACCGAGATTACGACTTCCTCACCGAGAATAAACGAGGTTATCTTATCTTGGGCATGATCGAAAGTGGCGTTTGCATAGAATAGCCGAGTGATGATCTCATACGACCTTTCGTTGAGACGCGCAAGGTTTGCAAATCCCCATTTTCGCTCGATTTCCTCGATCTTGTTGGAAAGAATAGGACAATTTCTTGGAAACTCGTAATAGTAAGATTTTGAGAGGGGTCTCCTTACCACAACGCTATTGAAAAGGAGTCCGGCTTCCTGGTTTCGAAAGAGATAATCGTTATTCGGATCAGTGAAATCGTAATCTGCTTGCATTCGTGCGCTGTGATTAGGCCTGTTGGCTGGCGTGCCTCTCTTCATGTGAACAATCGATGGAGGCGGTGGTATTTCTTGAGCTTTCGAGCTTTCTCCTGTTCTCTTCTGTTCCTTGGATTTCCCTTTTGATAAGAGGCTTCGATTGGCATCCATGAAATCAAGCTTTTGAGAGAGAGAAGAGAGGGAGTTTTGGAAAGAGAAGATAAGGTTAAGGATTTCAAGAATGTAAATCGTGTCCTCTTAAGTCTCTTCGTACGAGAAGATGAAACAAAGCGTCCATTGATGAGGGTCGGTTGCATGCAGATGGAGAGGAAATACGACGAGTCCGTTCGAACGGACATTTGTGTGCGTTCGAACGTACACGCTTCTGGGTAAAAGGCGCCAAAGTATGAAAAGCAGTCATAATCATATATATCTGTCCGTTCAGAACGCACTGTTCGTTCGTTCGAACGGACTTGAGTCTGGCAAGATGGTATTTGTTTAGTTCATTTGTTCGTTCAGAACGCATTCTTTTGTTCGTTCGAACGGACTAGATACTGAGCTGAGACCCGGATGTATTGACCCAAAGCACTGACCCTAGTTTGACAACTCTATTTGTACTTATGATTATACAATGATTATGCAACTACATGAGACTACACCCGATATGCTGAATTTTAATTCTTGAGAGATAACATACCTAGCTTTAGTCGTAGATCGGAGAAAGAAGCAAATGGTAAAGGTTTTGTGAAGATGTCGGCAATTTGATTTTGAGTCTCTATCCATTCGAGTTTTACATCGCCTTTTTCCACGTGATCCCGAATGAAGTGGTGACGTATGTCGATATGCTTGGTTCGTGAATGGTGGACAGGGTTTTTCGAGATGCATATTGCGCTATTGTTGTCGCACAATATGGGGATTTTACGGAAGTTCAAACCGTAGTCTCCGAGGGTTTGGTTCAACCATAGTAATTGAGCACAGCAGCTTCCTGCTGCGACATACTCGGCTTCGGCCGTCGATAAGGCTACCGAGTGTTGTTTCCGACTTGACCATGATACAAGTAAACCTCCCAAAAATTGGCATGTACCGCTAGTGCTTTTTCGATCAACTCGGGATCCGGCAAAATCCGCATCAGTGTATCCTACTAGGTTTAGGTTCCCACTATGCCCGTACCATATCCCAAGTTCAATTGTACATTTTAAATAACGAAATATGCGTTTTACGGCCGTGTAATGTGATACCTTGGGGTTAGCTTGAAATCTAGCGCACAAGCATACGGCGAACATGATGTCGGGACGACTTGCCGTTAGATAAAGAAGGCTTCCGATCATTCCTCTATAGGACGTAATGTCGAACGATTCGCCCTCTTCATCCGCATCCAATTTTGATTCCTTTGCCATTGGAGTGTCACTCGTTTTAGTTTGGTCCAACTCGAATCTCTTTAATAATTCGCGAGTGTACTTTGATTGGTTGACGAAAATTCCTTCACTTGATTGTGTGACTTGAAGACCCAAGAAGAATTTCAACTCTCCCATCATACTCATGGCAAATTCACTGTGCATAAGAATAGAGAATTCTTCGGCAAGAGCCGCATCACTTGATCCAAAAATAATATCATCTACGTAAATTTGAACAAGTAAAATGGATACTCCCTTCTTACGTGTGAAGAGGGTGGTGTCGATTATCCCTCTCACGAAACCATTTGAGGTGAGAAATGAGGATAGTCGATCGTACCATGCTCGTGGGGCTTGTTTCAATCCGTATAGGGCTTTTGACAGTTTGCACACGTGATCGGGGAATTTAGGATCCTTAAATCCCGGTGGTTGCTCAACGTAGACTTCTTCTTCGATTTCACCATTTAGAAATGCACTCTTGACGTCCATTTGAAATAGTGTAAACCCCTCAATAGCGGCGTAAGCTAGGAGGAGTCGTATTGCTTCTAGACGAGCCACTGGAGCAAAGGTTTCTTCGAAATCGATCCCTTCTCGTTGTTTGAATCCTTGAGCGACGAGTCTCGCCTTGTTTCGTACTACGTTTCCGTGTTCATCAAGTTTATTTCGAAAGATCCATCGAGTCCCAATGATCGAACGATTCATGGGTTTTGGAACCAACATCCAAACTTGATTTCTTTCAAATTGTTCCAATTCTTCTTGCATTGCGATAATCCAATCTTCATCTAGATTTGCTTCCTTGAAGGATTTTGGCTCGGTGTGAGAAAGATATGCGCAATGAGCTACGTAGTTGTGGACACGAGACCGAGTTCGTACACCTTCTCGGGGATCTCCAACAACGTTTGTGAGAGGATGGTGGGGTACTTCTCGGAGAACCTCGGGGATTTGGTAAGGGGTTTCACTCTCTTCTTCCTCTTCCTCCCGTTCTTCCTCTTCTGGAGGATCATTGTTTTCTCTCGGAGGTTCATCAAGAGTTATGTCGAAGTGTTGATATTCTAGCTCGGCTTGTTTTCTCGGTGATTTAGCAATTGTTTCCGTGACTTCACCTACATTTAAGCTACCTTTCTCGGCTTCCTTGTTAGTTTCATCAAAATGTACGTGAACGGATTCACATACGACTCGTGTTGATCGTATGTAAACTCGGTATGCTTTACTTGTGCTTGAGTAACCGACAAATATTCCTTCAATGGATTTTGGATAGAGTTTGTCTCGATTACTCAATTCATCCAAGATATAGCATTTACATCCAAATACTCTCATGTAAGAGACATTTGGATTTCCCCCATACCATAGCTCATATGGCGTCGTCTTCAAAATAGGCCTTAAGCTAACCCTATTCACCACATGACATGCGGTGTTAGTGGCTTCAGCCCAAAGATATTTTGGAGACGGATGCTCACTTAGCATGGTACGGGCAAGTTCAATTAACGTTCGATTTTTACGTTCAACCACACCATTTTGTTGAGGTGTGCGAGGAGCCGAAAATTCGCGTATATATCCCTTTTTATGACAAAATTCATCAAATTTTGCATTTCGAAATTCACCTCCATTGTCACTTCGAATGGTGACAATTGAGGTGCCTTTTTCATTTTCAACGAGAGTGCAAAATTTGATGAAGTTGTCACACGTTTCACTCTTATGAAGTAAATAATGTATCCATGTGAAACGTGAATAATCATCCACAATAACAAACATATACCTTTTATTACCTATGCTTGTAACGCTCATTGGTCCGCAAAGATCAAGATGGATGAGTTGAAGAGGTCGATTCGTGGTGATCATGTTCTTTGATTTGAACCCGGACGATCTAGTGTGCTTACCTTTTTCACACGCATCGCATAATCCTTCTAGTTCAAGTTTATGTGAGGGAAGTCCTCTAACTAATTGCTTTTTGGACAACCTATGTATAGTTTTCATGCAAATGTGACCTAACCGTCTATGCCATAATCGAGATACTGATTCTGATACAGTGAGACAATGGATTCCCGGCACGAATGATTCGAAATCAAAGTAGTATAGATTTTCGTGTCGGGTTCCTTTGCATACTGTGGTATTGTCTTTCATTCGATCAATTAAGCATGAGATTTGATCGAATTTCACACAATATCCGGCATCACATAATTGGCTTATGCTAATCAAATTATGTTTAAGTCCAGTTACAAGATAGACATTCTCTAAAGTCCAATTTGAGGTACCTATTGAACCGATACCAATAATTTTACCTTTTTGATTTCCTCCGAAGGTAACGTCTCCTCCCTTGAACGGTTCGAGAGATTTGAACATCTCTCGATCCCAAGTCATATGTCTAGAACAACCACTATCTAGACACCATTTTGATGACTTTGTTCTGGAAGTTAGGCCCATCTATAAGAAATTCATATTAGTTAAACCAAAAAGAAATTGAAATTGACTAATATGAATTCTTACTGACTATACTCCCCCTAAATGTTTGGCTTATGGTATGGTATACTAGGGAGTATAGTGTCTCAGGTTAGGTTTTTACACCCTAGGGGGTCCTATACCAAGGGAGGTAGAGGAACCCATTGAGTGACGATCTTTACGCATCCACATGACGTTTTGTGCCACTTTTGGATTGCGAAGATTACACCCGGTTGAGACATGACCGATTTTGCAACAATAGTTACAAAATGCTACGGTGGGCTTATTTGTGGGTGTGGTACTCTTCACAAAATAGTCCGAGAGTTTATTCGGATTACTTCTCTTAGAGGTTATCGATTTTGGCATTTGATATAGGTTATTTGATTTGAATTTATTTTGCTTAACATTATTTTGTTTAAATTGTTTATGCATGTTGGTGAAATGTTTGGGGAACTCTTGTTGATATGAAGCTTCGGTGTAGTTTGTCACTTCATAGAAATACCCGTTTGGTTCCCTTTTGAACAAACACTCGGTTTGTCCCACATTAGTATGTCTGGGTTGTGATTTTTGTGTAAAATGATTGTTCCTATAATTATTATTTACATGTTTAGGTTGTTCATTTTTAGTATATTTACCTTTGTTGTAATCATGGTACATAAAAGCATTTCCATGACTACTTACTTTATGGTTTTCCCATTTAGATTTTTGATTTTGAGATATCGAAAGGTTGGGATTATTATTGCTAATTTTCTTATGTCCTAAACTGGATTTATCATTGGGCTTTTGTCCCGTTAATGACGATTTTAAGACATCATCCAATGAAGGGGGAATCAATGCAATCATTGTACATGCCCTCTTCAAGGACTCATTTTCAACTTTCATAGTTTGAATTTCGACTTTTAAATGAGAAATCTCACATTTTAGGGTTTTACATTCACATTTTGAAAATCCTTTAAATTCATTTATTTGAGTTTTGTATGCCAAAATGGATAGCTCAAGAGAAGCTACCTTATCCTTGAGAGCTTGGGTGGGACTTTCAAGTTTACCCTCATTTAGTTGAGAGTTACCTTCATCCCTAAGAAACTCGTCACAAGATTCGATTTCTAGTTTGGATGCGGGAGAAAATTCAGGTCTGGGTAACGATTTGATACCATATAGAGAGTTCGTACGTACCTCATAACTTTTGTCATGTGTCGAGCTTAGAGTGGGAGAGGAAGGTTCTGCGTCTGCAATTATGGGCTGGTGGTGTGTCGAAGTTAGACCTCGTTCAATACGGAGAGAGTGAATGGCTGCTTCCACCGCGCTCATGGGATTAATTTCAGCCATTAGATCGTAAAGTACAAGTTTATCCTTAATAAATTTAAGAGATGGTTAGTACCCTGCTCTGATACCAATTGTTGGTTAATTCTAACCTAGAGGGGGGGTAAATTCGGCAATCTAACTTATACTTAGTTTAGATTTAAACCTAATTTACGGTGCGGAATAAATAATAATTTGGATGATAAAGATGATACCGTACAAACACTTTGACACAAGATGTTTGTTTACGAAGTTCGGTAGGTGGTTGCTTTGTAGCTTTAACTCACCCTTTACTCGCTTAATTGACCGACTCAATTATTCGCGAGTACCTACGTCTCCGGGAATGCCTTGTGCCTCTTTTTGGCCTTCGATTGAATTCCAACTCAACTCGATTACAAGGATTTGCCTAGATCGATTTACACGCTTCTATCGATCTATAGCTTAGGCTCTTTACAATTTGTTGCACTAGCCTATTACATTTTTTCACTAATCGAGCTACAACGTGATCGGTCACGTGAGTGGGATACGATTAGTGGAGAATATCGAAAGTAGATCAACGATCTAAAGAGGTTTCTCAAGCTATCAATGGATATAGATAATCACAGCTTAGGGTTTCTCTCTTTTTAGGTTTGAAAGTTTGAAAATGAGGAAGTGAGAGAGAGAGACCCATGAAGGATTCTATTTATACTCTCTATAGAAATCCTTCAGAAAACTTGCAGTGCGTTCGAACGCATACAGTCCGTTCAGAACGCACTTGAAGTTTGCACTAGCCGTTTCAAAATAACGTGCAAGTACATCTTGGATCCGTTCCAACGGACAATGTCCGTTCGTAACGGACTCAATTATACATAGCATTTTGCGTTCACAGGAACACGAGTCCGTTCAACGCACTGAAAAGTGGGTGAACGGATTCCAGGTTGTCCGTTCGAACGCACATGTGTGTTCGTTCGAACGCACATATCCCTGTGACATATTTCCGTTCACAGGAAAGATTGTCCGTTCAACGCACTCAGAAGGTGAGTGAACGGATTCTAATTGTCCGTTCGAACGGACATGATTATTCGTTCGAACGCACACATCCCTGTGACACGTTTGGTTCTAATCAAGCTTTACAGTTTTGATATTTAGCAAGTCCGTTCTGAACGGACTTTGAGTTCGTTCAGAACGCACTTCCTGCTTGACTGAACTCTTTGTTATTTTGAACATGATTTTACTTGAGTTCTACTAGGTTTGTACCTATGGTTTATTTGTGGCGTATCCCACTCACGGAAGGCTTCAACATCTTGAGTCTTGATGTATTCCAATGGCCTTCCTTGTGTTCTTCTTTTCTTGTTTATCTTGAGACTTCATGTCCTGATTCTTGATGTAATCCAATGAACTCCTCCTTCACAAGTCCTCCTTCATCTTCGTATCGTACCTATGTTATCCTGCACTTTTCTGGATGTATACATTAGTACTGACAGTGTTTTGAAATAATCAAACTACCAGGAAATTTGAACCAACAGTTTTCATCTCGCAAAATCATGCCATAATCATCGTATTTAATAATTCATGACTACATTAGAATAAATTGTATTTTCTGTTAATTCGGGTTAAAAAGACAAAATCTTCTAAATCCAGTCACGTGGCTGCATTTCTCTTGTCGAGACGAGCGATTTTGATATAAAGATTGTTCCATTTGGTGAAAAAAAGAATGAGAAAGTTACGAGGGTTTTAACATAACGGCATTACCATTTTCTCTAGTTTATTGTTATCTGCATTTTTACAATTAATTGGTTAAATAACGAAGAACTTTTATCCTTAAATTATACGCATGGAATTCACTGGAGACGGTCTCTCCTCCTTCATTTCTTCACGCAAAATAGGTCGTTTTCAACACGCAAAATCATGCCATAATCATCATATTTAATAATTCATGACTAAGTTACAGTAAACTATATTTTCTGTTAATTCGGGTTAAAGTTACGAGGGTTTTAACATAAGGACATTACCATTTTTTCTAGTTTATTGTTATCTGCATTTTACAATTAATTGGTTAAATAACGAAGAACTTTTATCCTTAAATTATACGCCTGAAATTCACTGGGGGCGATCTCTGCTCCTTCATTTCTTCGCGTAAAATAGGTCGTTTTCTACTCGCAAAATCATGGCATAATCATCGTATTTAATAATTCATGACTAAATTATAATAAACTGTATTTTCTGTTAATTCTGGTTAAAAAGCCCAAATCTTCGAAATCCAGTCGAGTGGCTGCATTTCTCTCGTTGAGACGAGCGATTTTGATATAAAGATCGTGTCATTTGGTGGAAAAAAAGATGAGAAAGTTACGAGGGTTTTAACATATCGGCATTACCATTTTCCCTTGTTTATTGTTATCTGCATTTTACAATTAATTGGTTAAATAACGAAGAACTTTTATCCTCAAATTATACGCCTGAAACTCACCGGATGCGGTCTCTCCTCCTTCATTTCTTCGTGCAAAATAGGTCGCTTTCAACTCGCAAAATCATGCCATAATCACCGTATTTAATAATTCATGACTAAATTACAATAAACTGTATTTTCTGTTAATTCGGGTTAAAAACACCGAATCTTCCAAGTCCAGTCGAGTGGCTGCATTTCTCTCGTCGAGACGAGCGATTTTGATATAAAGATCGTGCCATTTGGTGGAAAAAAGGAAGAGAAAGTTACGAGGGTTTTAACATAACGGTATTACCATTTTCTCTTGTTTATTGTTATCTGTATTTTACAATTAATTGGTTAAATAATGAAGAACTTTTATCCTTAAATTATACGCCTGAAATTCACCGGAGACCGTCTCTCCTCCTTCATTTCTTCATGCAAAATAGGTCGCTTTCAACTCGCAAAATCATGCCATAATTATCGTATTTAATAATTCATGACTAAATTACAATAAACTGTATTTTCTGTTAATTCGGGTTAAAAAGACCAAATCTTCCAAATCCAGTCATGTGGCTGCATTTCTCTCGTCGAGACGAGTAATTTTGGTATAAAGATCGTGCCATTTGGTGAAAGTATAAGAAAGTTACAAGTGTTTTAACATAACGGCAATACCATTTTCTCCAGTTTATTGTTACCTGCATTTTACAATTAATTGGTTAAATAACGAAGAACTTTTATACTTAAATTATACGCCTGAAATTCACTGTAGGCGGTCTCTCCTCCTTCATTTCTTCGCGCAAAATAGGTCGTTTTGAACTCGCAAAATCATGCCATAATCATCGTATTTAATAATTCATGACTAAATTATAATAAACTATATTTTCTGTTAATTTGGGTTAAAATGACCAAATCTCCCAAATCCAGTCCCGTGGCAGCATTTCTCTCGTCGAGACGAGTAATTTTGATATATAGATCGTGCCATTTGGTGAAAGTATAAGAAAGTTACAAGGGTTTTAACATAACGGCAATACCATTTTCTCCAGTTTATTGTTACCTGCATTTTATAATTAATTGGTTAAATAAAGAATAACTTTTATCCTTAAATTATACGCCTGAAATTCACTGGAGGCAGTCTCTTCTCCTCCATTTCTTCGCACACAATAGGTCGTTTTCAACTCGCAAAATCATGCCATAATCATCGTATTTAATAATTCATGACTACATTACAATAAACTGTAATTTCTGTTAATTCGGGTTAAAAAGACCAATTCTTCCAAATCCAGTCACGTGGCTGCATTTCTCTCGTCGAGACGAGCGATTTGGATATAAAGATTGTTCCATTTGGTGAAAAAAAGAATGTGAAAGTTACGAGGGTTTTAACATAACGGCATTAATCATTTTCTCTAGTTTATTGTTATCTGCATTTTACAATTAATTGGTTAAATAACGAAGAACTTTTATCCTTAAATTATACACCTGAAATTCACTGGAGGCGGTCTCTCCTCCTTCATTTCTTCGTGTAAAATAGGTCGTTTTCACCTCGCAAAATCAAGCCATAATCATCGTATTTAATAATTCATGACTACATTACAATAAAATGTATTTTCTGTTAATTCGGGTTAAAAAGACCAAATCTTCCAAATCTAGTCACGTGGCTGCATTTCTCTCGTCGAGACGAGCGGTTATGATATAAAGATAGTTCCATTTGGTGAAAAAAAGGATGAGAAAGTTACGAGGGTTTTAACATAACGGCATTACCATTTTCTCTAGTTTATTGTTATCTGTATTTTACAATTAATTGCTTAAATAACGAAGAACTTTTATCCTTAAATTATACACCTGAAATTCACTGGAGGCGGTCTCTCCTCCTTCATTTCTTCGTGCAAAATAGGTCGTTTTCAACTCGCAAAATCATCCCATAATCATCGTATTTAATAATTCATGATTAAATTACAATAAGCTATATTTTTTGTTAATTCGGGTTAAAAAGACCAAATCTTCCAAATCCAGTCGAGTGGTTGCATTTCTCTCGTCGAGACGAGCGATTTTGATATAAAGATCGTGCCATTTGGTGGAAAAAAAGATGAGAAAGTTACGAGGGTTTTAACATAACGGCATTAATATTTTCTCTAGTTTATTGTTATCTGCATTTTATAATTAATTGGTTAAATAACGAAGAACTTTTATCCATAAATTATACGCCTGAAATTCACTGGAGGCGGTCTCTCCTCCTTCATTTCTTCTCGCAAAATAGGTCGTTTTCAACTCGCAAAATCATACCATAATCATCGTATTTAATAATTCACGACTACATTACAATAAACTGTATTTTCTGTTAATTCGGGTTAAAAAGACCAAATCTTCCAAATCTAGTCGCGTGGCTGCATTTCTCTCGTCGAGACGAGTGGTTCTGATATAAAGATAGTTCCATTTGGTAAAAAAAAAAGGATTAGAAAGTTACGAGGGTTTTAACATAACGGCATTACCATTTTATCTAGTTTATTGTTATCTGCATTTTACAATTAATTGGTTAAATAACGAAGAACTTTTATCCTCAAATTTTGCGCCTGAAATTCACCGGAGACGGTCTCTCCTCCTTCATTTCTTCACGCAAAATAGGTCGTTTTCAACTCGCAAAATCATGCCATAATCATCGTATTTAATAATTCATGACTAAGTTACAGTAACTGTATTTTCTGTTAATTCGGGTTAAAAAGACCAAATCTTCCAAATCCATTCGCGTAACTGTATTTTGATATAAAGATCGTTCCATTTGGTGGAAAAAAGTATGAGAAAGTTACGAGGGTTTTAACATTACGACATTACCATTTTCTCTAGTTTATTGTTATCTGCATTTTAAAATTAATTGGTTAAATAACGAAGAACTTTTATCCTTAAATTATACGCCTGAAATTCACCGGAGGCGGTCTCTGCTCCTTCATTTCTTCGCGCAAAATAGGTCGTTTTCAACTCGCAAAATCATTCCATAATCATCGTATTTAATAATTCATGACTAAATTATAATAAACCGTATTTTCTGTTAATTCTGGTTAGAAGACCAAATCTTGCAAATCAAGTAGAGTGGCTGCATTTCTCTCGTCGATACGAACGATTTTGATATCAAGATCGTGCCATTTGGTGGAAAAAAGGATGAGAAAGTTAGGAGGGTTTTAACATATCGGCATTACCATTTTCTCTAGTTTATTGTTATCTGCATTTTACAATTAATTGGTTAAATAACTAAGAACTTTTATCCTTAAATTATACATCTGAAATTCACTGGAGGCGGTCTCTCCTCCTTCATTTCTTCGCGCAAAATAGGTCGTTTTCCACTCGCAAAATCATGCCATAATCATTGTATTTAATAATTCATGACTAAATTACAATAAACTGTATTTTCTGTTAATTCGGGTTAAAAAGACAAAATCTCCCAAATCCAGTCGAGTGGCTGCATTTCTCTTGTCGAGACGAGCGATTTTGATATAAAGATCGTGCCATTTGGTGGAAAATAGGATGAGAAAGTTACGAGGGTTTTAACATAACGGCATTACAATTTTCTCTAGTTTATTGTTATCTACATTTTACAATTAATTGGTTAAATAACGAAGAACTTTTATCCTTAAATTTTACGCCTGAAATTCACTGGAGGCGGTCTCTCCTCCTTCATTTCTTCGCGCAAAATAGGTCGTTTTCAACACGCAAAATCATGCCATAATCATCGTATTTAATAATTCATGACTAAATTATAATAAACTGTATTTTCTGTTAATTCGGGTTAAAAAGACCAAATCTGCCAAATCCAGTCCCGTGGCTGCATTTCTCTCGTCGAGACGAGGAATTTTGATATAAAGATCGTGCCATTTGGTGAAAGTATAAGAAAGTTACAAGGGTTTTATCATAACGGCAATACCATTTTCTCCAGTTTATTGTTACCTGCATTTTATAATTAATTGGTTAAATAAAGAATAACTTTTATCCTTAAATTATACGCCTGAAATTCACTGGAGGCAGTCTCTTCTCCTCCATTTCTTCGCACACAATAGGTCGTTTTCAACTCGCAAAATCATGCCATAATCATCGTATTTAATAATTCATGACTACATTACAATAAACTGTAATTTCTGTTAATTCGGGTTAAAAAGACCAATTCTTCCAAATCCAGTCACGTGGCTGCATTTCTCTCGTCGAGACGAGCGATTTGGATATAAAGATTGTTCCATTTGGTGAAAAAAAGAATGTGAAAGTTACGAGGGTTTTAACATAACGGCATTAATCATTTTCTCTAGTTTATTGTTATCTGCATTTTACAATTAATTGGTTAAATAACGAAGAACTTTTATCCTTAAATTATACACCTGAAATTCACTGGAGGCGGTCTCTCCTCCTTCATTTCTTCGTGTAAAATAGATCGTTTTCACCTCGCAAAATCAAGCCATAATCATCGTATTTAATAATTCATGACTACATTACAATAAAATGTATTTTCTGTTAATTCGGGTTAAAAAGACCAAATCTTCCAAATCTAGTCACGTGGCTGCATTTCTCTCGTCGAGACGAGCGGTTATGATATAAAGATAGTTCCATTTGGTGAAAAAAAGGATGAGAAAGTTACGAGGGTTTTAACATAACGGCATTACCATTTTCTCTAGTTTATTGTTATCTGTATTTTACAATTAATTGCTTAAATAACGAAGAACTTTTATCCTTAAATTATACACCTGAAATTCACTGGAGGCGGTCTCTCCTCCTTCATTTCTTCGTGCAAAATAGGTCGTTTTCGACTCGCAAAATCATCCCATAATCATCGTATTTAATAATTCATGATTAAATTACAATAAGCTATATTTTTTGTTAATTCGGGTTAAAAAGACCAAATCTTCCAAATCCAGTCGAGTGGTTGCATTTCTCTCGTCGAGACGAGCGATTTTGATATAAAGATCGTGCCCTTTGGTGGAAAAAAAGATGAGAAAGTTACGAGGGTTTTAACATAACGGCATTAATATTTTCTCTAGTTTATTGTTATCTGCATTTTATAATTAATTGGTTAAATAACGAAGAACTTTTATCCATAAATTATACGCCTGAAATTCACTGGAGGCGGTCTCTCCTCCTTCATTTCTTCTCGCAAAATAGGTCGTTTTCAACTCGCAAAATCATACCATAATCATCGTATTTAATAATTCACGACTACATTACAATAAACTGTATTTTCTGTTAATTCGGGTTAAAAAGATCAAATCTTCCAAATCTAGTCGCGTGGCTGCATTTCTCTCGTCGAGACGAGTGGTTATGATATAAAGATAGTTCCATTTGGTCAAAAAAAAGGATTAGAAAGTTACGAGGGTTTTAACATAACGGCATTACCATTTTATCTAGTTTATTGTTATCTGCATTTTACAATTAATTGGTTAAATAACGAAGAACTTTTATCCTCAAATTTTACGCCTGAAATTCACCGGAGACGGTCTCTCCCCCTTCATTTCTTCGCGCAAAATAGGTCGTTTTCAACACGCAAAATCATGCCATAATCATCGTATTTAATAATTCATGACTAAATTACAATAAACTGTATTTTCTGTTAATTCGGGTTAAAAAGACCAAATCTGCCAAATCCAGTCCCGTGGCTGCATTTCTCTCGTCGAGACGAGGAATTTTGATATAAAGATCGTGCCATTTGGTGAAAGCATAAGAAAGTTACAAGGGTTTTATCATAACGGCAATACCATTTTCTCCAGTTTAGTGTTACCTGCATTTTATAATTAATTGGTTAAATAAAGAATAACTTTTATCCTTAAATTATACGCCTGAAATTCACAGGAGGCAGTCTCTTCTCCTATATTTCTTCGCACAAAATAGGTCGTTTTCAACTCGCAAAATCATGCCATAATCATCGTATTTAATAATTCATGACTACATTACAATAAACTGTAATTTCTGTTAATTCGGGTTAAAAAGACCAAATCTTCCAAATCCAGTCACGTGGCTGCATTTCTCTCGTCGAGACGAGCGATTTTGATATAAAGATTATTCCATTTGGTGAAAAGAAGAATGTGAAAGTTACGAGGGTTTTAACATAACGGCATTACCATTTTCTCTAGTTTATTGTTATCTGCATTTTAGAATTAATTGGTTAAATAACGAAGAACTTTTATCCTTAAATTATACACCTGAAATTCACTGGAAGCGGTCTCTACTCCTTCATTTCTTCGTGCAAAATAGGTCGTTTTCAACTCGCAAAATTATGCCATAATCATCATATTTAATAATTCATGATTAAATTACAATGAACTGTATTTTTTGTTAATTCGGGTTAAAAAGACCAAATCTTCCAAATCCAGTCGAGTGGTTGCATTTCTCTCATCGAGACGAGCGATTTTGATATAAAGATCGTGCCATTTGGTGGAAAAAAGGATGAGAAAGTTACGAGGGTTTTAACATAACGGCATTACAATTTTCTCTAGTTTACTGTTATCTGCATTTTGTAATTAATTGGTTAAATAACGAAGAACTTTTATCCTTAAATTATACGCCTGAAATTCACTGGAGACGGTCTCTCCTCCTTCATTTCTTCGCGCAAAATAGATCGTTTTCGACTCGCAAAATTATGCCATAATCATCGTATTTAATAATTCATGACTACATTACAATAAACTGTAATTTCTGTTAATTCGGGTTAAAAAGACCAAATCTTCCAAATCCAGTCGCGTGACTGCATTTCTCTCGTCGAGACAGGCGATTTTGATATAAAGATCGTGACATTTGGTGGAAAAAAGGATGAGAAAGTTACGAGGGTTTTAACATAACGACATTACCATTTTCTCTAGTTCATTGTTATCTGCATTTTACAATTCATTGGTTGAATAACGAAGAACTTTTATCCTTAAATTATACGCCTGAAATTCACTGGAGGCGTTCTCTTCTCCTTCATTTCTTCGCGCAAAATAGGTCGTTTTCAACTCGCAAAATAATGCCATAATCATCGTATTTAATAATTCATGGCTACAATACAATAAACTGTAATTTCTGTTAATTCGGGTTAAAAATACCAAATCTTCCAAATCTAGTCACGTGGCTGCATTTCTCTCGTCGAGACGAGCGATTTTGATATAAAGATCGTGCCATTTGGTGAAAAAAATGATGAGAAAGTTACGAGAGTTTTAACATAACGGCATTACCATTTTCTCTAGTTTATTGTTATCTGCATTTTACAATAAATTGGTTAAATAACGAAGAACTTTTATCCTTAAATTATACGCCTGAAATTCACTGGAGGCGTTCTCTGCTCCTTCATTTCTTCGTGCAAAATAGGTCGTTTTCAACTCGCAAAATCATGCCATAATCATCGTATGTCATAATTCATGAATAAATTACAATAAACTGTATTATCTGTTAATTCGGGTCAAAAAGACCAAATCTCCCAAATCCAGTCCCGTGGCTGCATTTCTCTCGTCGAGACGAGGAATTTTGATATAAAGATCGTGCCATTTGGTGAAAGTATAAGAAAGTTACAAGGGTTTTATCATAACGGCAATACCATTTTCTCCAGTTTATTGTTACCTGCATTTTATAATTAATTGGTTAAATAAAGAATAACTTTTATCCTTAAATTATACGCCTGAAATTCACCGGAGGCAGTCTCTTCTCCTCCATTTCTTCGCACACAATAGGTCGTTTTCAACTCGCAAAATCATGCCATAATCATCGTATTTAATAATTCATGACTACATTACAATAAACTGTAATTTCTGTTAATTCGGGTTAAAAAGACCAATTCTTCCAAATCCAGTCACGTGGCTGCATTTCTCTCGTCGAGACGAGCGATTTGGATATAAAGATTGTTCCATTTGGTGAAAAAAAGAATGTGAAAGTTACGAGGGTTTTAACATAACGGCATTAATCATTTTCTCTAGTTTATTGTTATCTGCATTTTACAATTAATTGGTTAAATAACGAAGAACTTTTATCCTTAAATTATACACCTGAAATTCACTGGAGGCGGTCTCTCCTCCTTCATTTCTTCGTGTAAAATAGATCGTTTTCACCTCGCAAAATCAAGCCATAATCATCGTATTTAATAATTCATGACTACATTACAATAAAATGTATTTTCTGTTAATTCGGGTTAAAAAGACCAAATCTTCCAAATCTAGTCACGTGGCTGCATTTCTCTCGTCGAGACGAGCGGTTATGATATAAAGATAGTTCCATTTGGTGGAAAAAAAGATGAGAAAGTTACGAGGGTTTTAACATAACGGCATTACCATTTTCTCCAGTTTATTGTTATCTGTATTTTACAATTAATTGCTTAAATAACGAAGAACTTTTATCCTTAAATTATACACCTGAAATTCACTGGAGGCGGTCTCTCCTCCTTCATTTCTTCGTGCAAAATAGGTCGTTTTCAACTCGCAAAATCATCCCATAATCATCGTATTTAATAATTCATGATTAAATTACAATAAGCTATATTTTTTGTTAATTCGGGTTAAAAAGACCAAATCTTCCAAATCCAGTCGAGTGGTTGCATTTCTCTCGTCGAGACGAGCGATTTTGATATAAAGATCGTGCCATTTGGTGGAAAAAAAGATGAGAAGGTTACGAGGGTTTTAACATAACGGCATTAATATTTTCTCCAGTTTATTGTTATCTGCATTTTATAATTAATTGGTTAAATAACGAAGAACTTTTATCCATAAATTATACGCCTGAAATTCACTGGAGGCGGTCTCTCCTCCTTCATTTCTTCTCGCAAAATAGGTCGTTTTCAACTCGCAAAATCATACCACAATCATCGTATTTAATAATTCACGACTACATTACAATAAACTGTATTTTCTGTTAATTCGGGTTAAAAAGACCAAATCTTCCAAATCTAGTCGCGTGGCTGCATTTCTCTCGTCGAGACGAGTGGTTCTGATATAAAGATAGTTCCATTTGGTCAAAAAAAAAGGATTAGAAAGTTACGAGGGTTTTAACATAACGGCATTACCATTTTATCTAGTTTATTGTTATCTGCATTTTACAATTAATTGGTTAAATAACGAAGAACTTTTATCCTCAAATTTTACGCCTGAAATTCACCGGAGACGGTCTCTCCCCCTTCATTTCTTCGCGCAAAATAGGTCGTTTTCAACACGCAAAATCATGCCATAATCATCGTATTTAATAATTCATGACTAAATTACAATAAACTGTATTTTCTGTTAATTCGGTATAAAAAGACCAAATCTGCCAAATCCAGTCCCGTGGCTGCATTTCTCTCGTCGAGACGAGGAATTTTGATATAAAGATCGTGCCATTTGGTGAAAGCATAAGAAAGTTACAAGGGTTTTATCATAACGGCAATACCATTTTCTCCAGTTTATTGTTACCTGCATTTTATAATTAATTGGTTAAATAAAGAATAACTTTTATCCTTAAATTATACGCCTGAAATTCACAGGAGGCAGTCTGTTCTACTATATTTCTTCGCACAAAATAGGTCGTTTTCAACTCGCAAAATCATGCCATAATCATCGTATTTAATAATTCATGACTACATTACAATAAACTGTAATTTCTTTTAATTCGGGTTAAAAAGACCAAATCTTCCAAATCCAGTCACGTGGCTGCATTTCTCTCGTCGAGACGAGCGATTTTGATATAAAGATTATTCCATTTGGTGAAAAGAAGAATGTGAAAGTTACGAGGGTTTTAACATAACGGCATTACCATTTTCTCTAGTTTATTGTTATCTGCATTTTACAATTAATTGGTTAAATAACGAAGAACTTTTATCCTTAAATTATACACCTGAAATTCAATGGAGGCGGTCTCTACTCCTTCATTTCTTCGTGCAAAATAGGTCGTTTTCAACTCGCAAAATCATGCCATAATCATCATATTTAATAATTCATGACTAAATTACAATAAACTGTATTTTTTGTTAATTCGGGTTAAAAAGTCCAAATCTTCCAAATCCAGTCGAGTGGTTGCATTTCTCTCGTCGAGACGAGCGATTTTGATATAAAGATCGTGCCATTTGGTGGAAAAAAGGATGAGAAAGTTACGAGGGTTTTAACATAACGGCATTACAATTTTCTCTGGTTTATTGTTATCTGCATTTTATAATTAATTGGTTAAATAACGAAGAACTTTTATTCATAAATTATACGCCTGAAATTCACTGGAGACGGTCTCTCCTCCTTCATTTCTTCGCGCAAAATAGATCGTTTTCGACTCGCAAAATAATGCCATAATCATCGTATTTAATAATTCATGACTACATTACAATAAAATGTAATTTCTGTTAATTCGGGTTAAAAAGACCAAATCTTCCAAATCCAGTCGCGTGACTGCATTTCTCTCGTCGAGACAGGCGATTTTGATATAAAGATCGTGACATTTGGTGGAAAAAAGGATGAGAAAGTTACGAGGGTTTTAACATAACGACATTACCATTTTCTCTAGTTCATTGTTATCTGCATTTTTCAATTAATTGGTTGAATAACGAAGAACTTTTATCCTTAAATTATACGCCTGAAATTCACTGGAGGCGTTCTCTTCTGCTTCATTTCTTCGCGCAAAATAGGTCGTTTTCAACTCGCAAAATAATGCCATAATCATCGTATTTAATAATTCATGGCTACAATACAATAAACTGTAATTTCTGTTAATTCGGGTTAAAAATACCAAATCTTCCAAATCTAGTCACGTGGCGGCATTTCTCTCGTCGAGACGAGCGATTTTGATATAAAGATCGTGCCATTTGGTGAAAAAAATGATGAGAAAGTTACGAGAGTTTTAACATAACGGCATTACCATTTTCTCTAGTTTATTGTTATCTGCATTTTACAATAAATTGGTTAAATAACGAAGAACTTTTATCCTTAAATTATACGCCTGAAATTCACTGGAGGCGTTCTCTGCTCCTTCATTTCTTCGTGCAAAATAGGTCGTTTTCAACTCGCAAAATCATGCCATAATCATCGTATTTCATAATTCATGAATAAATTACAATAAACTGTATTATCTGTTAATTCGGGTCAAAAAGACCAAATCTCCCAAATCCAGTCCCGTGGCTGCATTTCTCTCGTCGAGACGAGTAATTTTGATATAAAGATCGTGCCATTTGGTGAAAGTATAAGAAAGTTACAAGGGTTTTAACATAACGGCAATACCATTTTCTCTAGTTTATTGTCATCTGCATTTTATAATTAATTGGTTAAATAAAGAATAACTTTTATCCTTAAATTATACGCCTGAAATTCACCGGAGGCAGTCTCTTCTCCTTCATTTCTTCGCGCAAAATAGGTCGTTTTCAACTCGCAAAATAATGCCATAATCATCGTATTTAATAATTCATGACTATAATACAATAAACTGTATTTTCTGTTAATTAGGGTTAAAAAGACCAAATCTTCCAAATCTAGTCACGTGACTGCATTTCTCTCGTCGAGACGAGCGATTTTGATATAAAGATCGTGCCATTTGGTGGAAAAAATGATGAGAAAGTTACGAGGGTTTAAACATAACGGCATTAATATTTTCTCTAGTTTATTGTTATCTGCATTTTACAATTAATTGGTTAAATAACGAAGAACTTTTATCCATAAATTATACGCCTGAAATTCACTGGAGGCGGTCTCTCCTCCTTCATTTCTTCTCGCAAAATAGGTCGTTTTCAACTCGCAAAATCATACCATAATCATCGTATTTAATAATTCATGACTACATTACAATAAACTGTATTTTCTGTTAATTCGGGTTAAAAAGACCAAATCTTCCAAATCTAGTCACGTGGCTGCATTTCTCTCGTCGAGACGAGTGGTTCTGATATAAAGATAGTTCCATTTGGTCAAAAAAAGGATTAGAAACTTTCGAGGGTTTTAACATAACGACATTACCACTTTATCTAGTTTATTGTGATCTGCATTTTACAATTAATTGGTTAAATAACGAAGAACTTTTATCCTTAAATTTTACGTCTGAAATTCACTGGAGACGGTCTCTCCTCCTTCATTTCTTCACGCAAAATAGGTCGGTTTCAACTCGCAAAATCAGGCCATAATCATCGTATTTAATAATTCATGACTAAGTTGCAGTAAACTGTATTTTCTGTGAATTCGGATTAAAAAGACCAAATCTTCCAAATCCATTCGCGTGACTGCATTTCTCTCGTTGAGACGAGCGATTTTGATATAAAGATCGTGCCATTTGGTGGAAAAAAGTATGAGAAAGTTACGAGGGTTTTAACATATCGGCATTACCATTTTCTCCAGTTTATTGTTATCTGCATTTTACAATTAATTGGTTAAATAACTAAGAACTTTTATCCTTAAATTATACATCTGAAATTCACTGGAGGCGGTCTCTCCTCCTTCATTTCTTCGCTCAAAATAGATCGTTTTCCACTCGCAAAATCATGCCATAATCATTGTATTTAATAATTCATGACTAAATTACAATAAACTGTATTTGCTGTTAATTCGGGTTAAAAAGACCAAATCTCCCAAATCCAGTAGAGTGGCTGCATTTCTCTTGTCGAGACGAGCGATTTTGATATAAAGATCGTGCCATTTGGTGGAAAAAAGGATGAGAAAGTAACGAGGGTTTTAACATAACGGCATTACAATTTTGTCTAGTTTATTGTTATCTGCATTTTACAATTAATTGGTTAAATAACGAAGAACTTTTATCCTTAAATTATACGCCTGAAATTCATTGGAGACGGTCTCTCCTCCTTCATTTCTTCGCGCAAAATAGGTCGTTTTCAACACGCAAAATCATGCCATAATCATCGTATTTAATAATTCATGACTAAATTATAGTAAACTGTATTTTCTGTTAATTCGGGTTAAAAAGACCAAATCTGCCAAATCCAGTCCCGTGGCTGCATTTCTTTCGTCGAGACGAGGAATTTTGATATAAAGATCGTGCCATTTGGTGAAAGCATAAGAAAGTTACAAGGGTTTTATCATAACGTCAATACCATTTTCTCCAGTTTATTGTTACCTGTATTTTATAATTAATTGGTTAAATAAAGAAATAACTTTTATCCTTAAATTATACGCCTGAAATTCACCGGAGGCAGTCTCTTCTCCTACATTTCTTCGCACAAAATAGGTCGTTTTCAACTCGCAAAATCATGCCATAATCATCGTATTTAATAATTCATGACTACATTACAATAAACTGTAATTTCTTTTAATTCGGGTTAAAAAGACAAAATCTTCCAAATCCAGTCACGTGGCTGCATTTCTCTCGTCGAGACGAGCGATTTTGATATAAAGATTGTTCCATTTGGTGAAAAGAAGAATGTGAAAGTTACGAGGGTTTTAACATAACGGCATTACCATTTTCTCTAGTTTATTGTTATCTGCATTTTACAATTAATTGGTTAAATAACGAAGAAATTTTATCCTTAAATTATACACCTGAAATTCAATGGAGGCGGTCTCTACTCCTTCATTTCTTCGTGCAAAATAGGTCGTTTTCAACTCGCAAAATCATGCCATAATCATCATATTTAATAATTCATGACTAAATTACAATAAACTGTATTTTTTGTTAATTCGGGTTAAAAAGTCCAAATCTTCCAAATCCAGTCGAGTGGTTGCATTTCTCTCGTCGAGACGAGCTATTTTGATATAAAGATAGTCCCATTTGGTGGAAAAAAGGATGAGAAAGTTACGAGGGTTTTAACATAACGGCATTACAATTTTCTCTGGTTTATTGTTATCTGCATTTTATAATTAATTGGTTAAATAACGAAGAACTTTTATTCATAAATTATACGCCTGAAATTCACTCGAGACGGTCTCTCCTCCTTCATTTCTTCGCGCAAAATAGATCGTTTGCGACTCGCAAAATAATGCCATAATCATCGTATTTAATAATTCATGACTACATTACAATAAACTGTAATTTCTGTTAATCGGGTTAAAAAGACCAAATCTTCTAAATCCAGTCGCGTGACTGCATTTCTCTCGTCGAGACGGGCGATTTTGATATAAAGATCGTGCCATTTGGTGGAAAAAATGATGAGAAAGTTACGAGGGTTTTAACATAACGACATTACCATTTTCTCTAGTTCATTGTTATCTACATTTTATAATTAATTGGTTGAATAACGAAGAACTTTTATCCTTAAATTATACGCCTGAAATTCTCTGGAGGCAGTCTCTTCTCCTTCATTTCTTCGCGCAAAATAGGTCGTTTTCAACTCGCAAAATAATGCCATAATCATCGTATTTAATAATTCATGGCTACAATACAATAAACTGTAATTTCTGTTAATTCGGGTTGAAAATACCAAATCTTCCAAATCTAGTCACGTGGCGGCATTTCTCTCGTCGAGACGAGCGATTTTGATATAAAGATCGTGCCATTTGGTGAAAAAAATGATGAGAAAGTTACGAGAGTTTTAACATAACGGCATTACCATTTTCTCTAGTTTATTGTTATCTGCATTTTACAATAAATTGGTTAAATAACGAAGAACTTTTATCCTTAAATTATACGCCTGAAATTCACTGGAGGCGTTCTCTGCTCCTTCATTTCTTCGTGCAAAATAGGTCGTTTTCAACTCGCAAAATCATGCCATAATCACCGTATTTCATAATTCATGAATAAATTACAATAAACTGTATTATCTGTTAATTCGGGTCAAAAAGACCAAATCTCCCAAATCCAGTCCCGTGGCTGCATTTCTCTCGTCGAGACGAGTAATTTTGATATAAAGATCGTGCCATTTGGTGAAAGTATAAGAAAGTTACAAGGGTTTTAACATAACGGCAATACCATTTTCTCTAGTTTATTGTCATCTGCATTTTATAATTAATTGGTTAAATAAAGAATAACTTTTATCCTTAAATTATACGCCTGAAATTCACCGGAGGCAGTCTCTTCTCCTTCATTTCTTCGCGCAAAATAGGTCGTTTTCAACTCGCAAAATAATGCCATAATCATCGTATTTAATAATTCATGACTATAATACAATAAACTGTATTTTCTGTTAATTAGGGTTAAAAAGACCAAATCTTCCAAATCTAGTCACGTGACTGCATTTCTCTCGTCGAGACGAGCGATTTTGATATAAAGATCGTGCCATTTGGTGGAAAAAATGATGAGAAAGTTACGAGGGTTTTAACATAACGGCATTAATATTTTCTCTAGTTTATTGTTATCTGCATTTTACAATTAATTGGTTAAATAACGAAGAACTTTTATCCATAAATTATACGCCTGAAATTCACTGGAGGCGGTCTCTCCTCCTTCATTTCTTCTCGCAAAATAGGTCGTTTTCAACTCGCAAAATCATACCATAATCATCGTATTTAATAATTCATGACTACATTACAATAAACTGTATTTTCTGTTAATTCGGGTTAAAAAGACCAAATCTTCCAAATCTAGTCACGTGGCTGCATTTCTCTCGTCGAGACGAGTGGTTCTGATATAAAGATAGTTCCATTTGGTCAAAAAAAGGATTAGAAACTTTCGAGGGTTTTAACATAACGGCATTACCACTTTATCTAGTTTATTGTGATCTGCATTTTACAATTAATTGGTTAAATAACGAAGAACTTTTATCCTTAAATTTTACGTCTGAAATTCACTGGAGACGGTCTCTCCTCCTTCATTTCTTCACGCAAAATAGGTCGTTTTCAACTCGCAAAATCAGGCCATAATCATCGTATTTAATAATTCATGACTAAGTTACAGTAAACTGTATTTTCTGTGAATTCGGGTTAAAAAGACCAAATCTTCCAAATCCATTCGCGTGACTGCATTTCTCTCGTTGAGACGAGCGATTTTGATATAAAGATCGTGCCATTTGGTAGAAAAAAGTATGAGAAAGTTACGAGGGTTTTAACATATCGGCATTACCATTTTCTCCAGTTTATTGTTATCTGCATTTTACAATTAATTGGTTAAATAACTAAGAACTTTTATCCTTAAATTATACATCTGAAATTCACTGGAGGCGGTCTCTCCTCCTTCATTTCTTCGCTCAAAATAGGTCGTTTTCCACTCGCAAAATCATGCCATAATCATTGTATTTAATAATTCATGACTAAATTACAATAAACTGTATTTGCTGTTAATTCGGGTTAAAAAGACCAAATCTCCCAAATCCAGTCGAGTGGCTGCATTTCTCTTGTCGAGACGAGCGATTTTGATATAAAGATCGTGCCATTTGGTGGAAAAAAGGATGAGAAAGTAACGAGGGTTATAACATAACGGCATTACAATTTTGTCTAGTTTATAGTTATCTGCATTTTACAATTAATTGGTTAAATAACGAAGAACTTTTATCCTTAAATTATACGCCTGAAATTCATTGGAGACGGTCTCTCCTCCTTCATTTCTTCGCGCAAAATAGGTCGTTTTCAACACGCAAAATCATGCCATAATCATCGTATTTAATAATTCATGACTAAATTATAGTAAACTGTATTTTCTGTTAATTCGGGTTAAAAAGCCCAAATCTGCCAAATCCAGTCCCGTGGCTGCATTTCTTTCGTCGAGACGAGGAATTTTGATATAAAGATCGTGCCATTTGGTGAAAGCATAAGAAAGTTACAAGGGTTTTATCATAACGTCAATACCATTTTCTCCAGTTTATTGTTACCTGCATTTTATAATTAATTGGTTAAATAAAGAATAACTTTTATCCTTAAATTATACGCCTGAAATTCACTGGAGGCAGTCTCTTCTCCTACATTTCTTCGCACAAAATAGGTCGTTTTCAACTCGCAAAATCATGCCATAATCATCGTATTTAATAATTCATGACTACATTACAATAAACTGTAATTTCTGTTAATTCGGGTTAAAAAGACAAAATCTTCCAAATCCAGTCACGTGGCTGCATTTCTCTCGTCGAGACGAGCGATTTTGATATAAAGATTGTTCCATTTGGTGAAAAGAAGAATGTGAAAGTTACGAGGGTTTTAACATAACGGCATTACCATTTTCTCTTGTTTATTGTTATCTGCATTTTACAATTAATTGGTTAAATAACGAAGAAATTTTATCCTTAAATTATACACCTGAAATTCAATGGAGGCGGTCTCTACTCCTTCATTTCTTCGTGCAAAATAGGTCGTTTTCAACTCGCAAAATCATGCCATAATCATCATATTTAATAATTCATGACTAAATTACAATAAACTGTATTTTTTGTTAATTCGGGTTAAAAAGTCCAAATCTTCCAAATCCAGTCGAGTGGTTGCATTTCTCTCGTCGAGACGAGCTATTTTGATATAAAGATTGTCCCATTTGGTGGAAAAAAGGATGAGAAAGTTACGAGGGTTTTAACATAACGGCATTACAATTTTCTCTAGTTTATTGTTATCTGCATTTTATAATTAATTAGTTAAATAACGAAGAACTTTTATTCATAAATTATACGCCTGAAATTCACTGGAGACGGTCTCTCCTCCTTCATTTCTTCGCGCAAAATAGATCGTTTTCGACTCGCAAAATAATGCCATAATCATCGTATTTAATAATTCATGACTACATTACAATAAACTGTAATTTCTGTTAATCGGGTTAAAAAGACCAAATCTTCCAAATCCAGTCGCGTGACTGCATTTCTCTCGTCGAGACGGGCGATTTTGATATAAAGATCGTGCCATTTGGTGGAAAAAAAGATGAGAAAGTTACGAGGGTTTTAACATAACGACATTACCATGTTCTCTAGTTCATTGTTATCTGCATTTTAAGAAAACCACAAACTCATTTTATTTTATTTTTAAGAAAACCACAAACTAATTTTCTTATTTTGAAGAAAACCACATACTTATATTCTTTTTTTGATGAAAACCACAAAATAATTTTATTTGTTTGAAGAAAACCACAAACTAATTTTATTTTTTTGACGAAAACGACAAACTAATTTTTTTTTTTTGAAGAAAACCATAAACTAATTTTCTTTTTTTGAAGAAAACCACAAACTAATTTTCCTTTTTTGAAGAAAACAGCAAACTAATTTTCATTTTTTGAAGAAAACCACAAACTAATTTTCTTTTTTGAAGAAAACCACAAACAATTATTTTTTTTAAGAAATCCACAAATTAGTTTTCTTTTTTTGGTAAAAACCACAAACTAATTTTTTTTTTGAAGAAAACAACAAATTATTTTTTATTTTTTTGAAGAACAGCACAAACTAATGTTCTTTTTTTGAAGAAAACCACGAGCTAATTTTCTTTTTTTTTTAAGAAAACCACCAACTAATTTTCTTTTTTTTAAGAAACCCTCTAACTATTTTTTATTTTTTTGAAGAAGATCACAAACTAATGTTTCTTTTTTTGAAGAAAACCAAAAACTAATTTTCTTTTTTTGAAGAAAACCACAAACTAATTTTATGTTTATGAAGAAAACCACAAACTAAATTTCTTTTTTTGAAGAAAACCACAAACTAATTTTTTTTTTTGAAGAAAACCACAAACTAATTTTCTTTTTATTTTAAGAAAACCACAAATTAATTTTCTTTTTATGAAGAAAATCACAAACTAATTTTCCTTTTTTTTGAAGAAAACCACAAACTAATTTTCTTATTTTGAAGAAAACCACATACTTATATTCTTTTTTTGATGAAAACCACAAACTAATTTTTATTTTTTGGAAGAAAACCACAAACTAATTTTCTTATTTTGAAGAAAACCACAAACTAATTTTCTTTTTTTGAAGAAAACCACAAACGAATTTTCTTATTTTGAAAAAAACCACAAACTAATTTTTTTTTTGAAGAAAACAACAAACTAATTTTCATTTTTTGAAGAAAACCACAAACTAATTTTCTTTTTTTGAAGTAAACCACAAACTAATTTTCTTTTTTTGAAGAAAACCACAAACCAATTTTTTTTTTGAAGAACACCACAAACTAGTTTTTCTTTTTTTGAAGAAAACCACAAACTAATTTTCTTTTTTTGAAGAAAAGAACAAACTAATTTTATTTTTTTGAAGAAAACCACAAACTAATTTTCTTTTTTTGATGAAATCCACAAACTAATTTTTTATTTTTTGAAGAAAACCACAAACTAATTTTCTTTTTTTGAAGAAAACCACAAGCTAATTTTCTTTTTTTGATTAAAACCGCAAACTAATTTTTTTTTTTTTTGAAGAAAACCTCAAACTAATTTTCTTTTTTTGAAGAAAACCACAAACTAATTTTCTTTTTTTGAGGAAAACCACAAACTAATTTTCCTTTTTTTGAAGAAAACAACAAACTAATTTTCTTTTTTTTTGAAGAAAACAACAGACCAATTTTATTTTTTTGAAGAAAACCACAAACTAATTTTCTTTTTTTGAAAAAAATCACAACCTAATTTTTATTTTTTTGAAGAAAACAAGAAACTAATTTTCTTTTTTTGAAGAAAACCACAAACTAATTTTTCTTTTTTTGAAGAAAACCACAGACTAATTTTTATTTTTGAAGAAATCAACAAACTAATTTTCTTTTTTTGAAGAACACCACAAACTAATGTTATTTTTTTGAAGAAAACCACAAGCTAATTTTCTTTTTTTTATGAAAACCACCAACTAATTTTCTTTTTTTCAAGAAAACCGCAAACTATTTTTAATTTTTTTGAAGAAAATAAAAAACTAATTTTTCTTTTTTGAAGAAAACTAAAAACTAATTTTCTTTTTTTGAAGAAAACCACAAACTAATTTTAATTTTTTGGAGGAAAACCACAAACTAAATTTTCTTTTTTTGAAGAAAACCACAAACTAATTTTCTTTTTTTGAAGAAAACCACAAACTAATTTTTTTTTTGATGAAAACCAAAAACTAATTTTCTTTTTTTTTAAGAAAATGACAAACTAATTTTCTATTTTTGAAGAAAACCACAAACTAATTTTCTTTTTTTTTTTGAAGAAAACCACAAACTAATTTTCTTATTTTGAAGAAAACCACGTACTTATATTCTTTTTTTAAAGAAAACCACAAACTAATTTTCTTTTTTTGAAGAAATCCACAAACTAATTTTCTTTTTTTTTGAAGAAAACCACAAACTGATTATCTTATTTTGAAGAAAACCACATACGTATATTCTATTTTTGATGAAAACCACAAACTAATTTTTTTTTTTTATAGACAACAACAAACTAATTTTCTTTTTTTGAAAAACACCACAAACTAATGTTATTTTTTTGAAGAAAACCACAAGCTAATTTTCTTTTTTTTTAAGAAAACCACCAACTAATTTTATTTTTTTGAAGAAAACCGCAAACTATTTTTTATTGTTTTGAAGAAAATCACAAGCTAATTTTTCTTTTTTTGAAGAAAACAAAAAACTAATTTTCTTTTTATGAAGAAAACCACAAACTAATTTTATTTTTTTGAAGAAAACCACAAACTAATTTTCTTTTTTTGAAGAAAACCACAAACTAATTTTTATTTTTTGAACAAAACGACAAACTAATTTTTCTTTTTTTGAAGAAAACCACAAACTAATTTTCTTTTTTTGAAGAAAATCACAAACTGATTTTTTGTTTTTGAAGACGACCACAAACCAATTTTCTTTTTTTGAAGAAAACAACAAACTAATTTTATTTTTTTGAAGAAAACCACAAACTAATTTTCTTTTTTTTTAAGAAAACCACAAATTAATTTTCTTTTTTTGAAGAAAACCGCAAACTAATTTTATTTTATTTTGAAGAAAACCACAAACTAATTTTCTTATTTTGAAGAAAACCACATACTTATATTCTTTTTTTGATGAAAACCACAAAATAATTTTATTTTTTTGAAGAAAACCACAAACTAGTTTTATTTTTTTGACGAAAACGACAAACTAATTTTCTTTTTTTTGAAGAAAACCATAAACTAATTTTCTTTTTTTGAAGAAAACCACAAACTAATTTTCTTTTTTTGAAGAAAACAGCAAACTAATTTTCATTTTTTGAAGAAAACCACAAACTAATTTTTTTTTTTTGAAGAAAACCACAAACAATTATTTTTTTTAAGAAATCCACAAATTAGTTTTCTTTTTTTCAAAAAAACCACAAACGAATTTTTTTTTTGAAGAAAACAACAGACTAATTTTTTCTTTTTTTGAAGAACAGCACAAACTAATGTTCTTTTTTTGAAGAAAACCACGAGCTAATTTTCTTTTTTTTTAAGAAAACCACCAACTAATTTTCTTTTTTTTAAGAATCCCGCTAACTATTTTTTATTTTTTTCAAGAAAATCACAAACTAATGTTTCTTTTTTTGAAGAAAACCAAAAACTAATTTTCTTTTTTTGAAGAAAACCACAAACTAATTTTATTTTTATGAAGAAAACCACAAACTAATTTTATTTTTTTGAAGAAAACCACAAACTAATTTTTTTTTTTTGAGAAAACCACAAACTAATTTACTTTTTTTTTGAAGAAAACCACAAATTAATTTTCTTTTTATGAAGAAAATCACAAACTAATTTTCTTTTTTTTTGAAGAAAACCACAAACTAATTTTCTTTTTTTTGAAGAAAACAACAAACTACTTTTCTATTTTTGAAGAAAACCACAAACTAATTTTCTTTTTTTTTGAAGAAAACAACAAACTAATTTTCTTTTTTTGAAGAACACCACAAACTAATGTTCTTTTTTTGAAGAAAACCACCAGCTAATTTTCTTTTTTTTATGAAAACCACCTACTAATTTTCTTTTTTTCAAGAAAACCGCAAACTATTTTTTATTTTTTTGAAGAAAATAAAAAACTAATTTTTC
This sequence comes from Luzula sylvatica, assembly GCA_946800325.1. Taxonomy (NCBI): domain Eukaryota; kingdom Viridiplantae; phylum Streptophyta; class Magnoliopsida; order Poales; family Juncaceae; genus Luzula; species Luzula sylvatica. Next base: position 71,183,751 of record OX326959.1, on the reverse strand, counting down.
TTTTTTGAAGAAAACTAAAAACTAATTATTTTTTTTTGAAGAAAACCACAAACTAATTTTAATTTTTTGGAGGAAAATCACAAACTAATTTTTCTTTTTTTGAAGAAAACCACAAACTAATTTTTTTTTTTTTTAAGAAAACAACAAAATAATTTTCTTTTTTTGAAGAAAACCACAAACTAATTTTTTTTTTTTTTTAAGCAAACCACAAACTAATTTTCTTATTTTGAAGAAAACCACATACTTATATTCTTTTTTTGATGAAAACCACAAACTAATTTTCTTTTTTTGAAGAAAACCCCAAACTAATTTTACTTTTTTTCTATTTTTTGAAGAAAACCACAAACTAATTTCCTTTTTTGGAAGAAAACCACAAACTAGTTTTTATTTTTTTGAAGAAAACCACAAACTAATTTTTATTTTTTTGAAGAAAACCACAAATTAATTTTCTTTTTTTGAAGAAAACTACAAACTATTTTTTTTTTTTGGAGAAAACAACAAACTAATTTTCTTTTTTTGAAGAAAACCACAAACTAATTTTATTTTTTGAAGAAAACCACAAACTAATTTTTCTTTTTTTTGAAGAAAACCACAATCTAATTTTATTTTTTTGAAGAAAACCACAAACTAATTTTCTTTTTTTGAAGAAAACAATAAACTAATTTTCTTTTTTTGAAGAAAACCACACACTAATTTTTTTTTTTGAAGAATACCACATATTAATTTTCTTTTTTTGAAGAAAACCACAAACGGATTTTCTTATTTTGAAGAAAATCACAAACTAATTTTTTTTTTGAAGAAAACAACAAACTAATTTTCATTTTTTGAAGAAAACCAAAAACTAATTTTCTTTTTTTGAAGTAAACCACAAACTAATTTTTTTTTTTTTTTAATAAAACCACAGACTATTTTTGTTTTTTTTTTTGAAGAGAACCACAAACTAATTTTTCTTTTTTTGAAGAAAACCACAGACTAATTTTTTTTTTTGAAGAAAACCATAAACAAGTTTTTCTTTTTTTGAAAAAAACCACAGACTAATTTTCTTTTTTTGAAGAAAACCACAAACTAATTTTATTTTTTTGAAGAAAACCACAAACTAATTTTATTTTTTTTGAAGAAGACCACAAATTAAATTTCTTTTTTCGAAAACCACAAACTAATTTTCTTTTTTTTTTAAGAAAAACACAAACAATTTATCTTTTTCTGAAGAAAACCACAAACTAATTTTCTTTTTTTTTTTAAGAAAACCACAAACTAATTATCTTATTTTGAAGAAAACCACATACGTATATTCTATTTTTGATAAAAACCACAAACTAATTTTTTTTTTTTTTAAGACAACAACAAACTAATTTTCTTTTTTTGAAGAACACCACAAACTAATGTTCTTTTTTTGAAGAAAACCTCAAGCTAATTTTCTTTTTTTTTAAGAAAACCACCAACTAATTTTCTTTTTTTGAAGAAAACCGCAAACTATTTTTTATTGTTTTGAAGAAAATCAAAAACTAATTTTTCTTTTTTTGAAGAAAACAAAAAACTTATTTTCTTTTTATGAAGAAAACCACAAACTAATTTTATTTTTTTGAAGAAAACCACAAACTAATTTTCTTTTTTTGAAGAAAACCACAAACTAATTTTTATTTTTTGAAGAAAACGACAAACTAATTTTTCTCACAAACTAATTTTCTTTTTTTGAAGAAAATCACAAACTAATTTTTTGTTTTTGAAGACAACCACAAACTAATTTTCTTTTTTTGAAGAAAACAACAAACTAATTTTATTTTTTTGAAGAAAACCACAAACTAATTTTCTTTTTTTTGAAGATAACAACAAATTAATTTTCTTTTTTTGAAGAAAACCACAAACTAATTTTCTTTTTTTTTTAAGAAAACCACAAACTAATTTTCTTATTTTGAAGAAAACCACATACTTATATTCTTTTTTTGAAGAAAACCACAAACTAATTTTCTTTTTTTGAAGAAAACAGCAAACTAATTTTCTTTTTTTTGAAGAAAACCACAAACTAATTTTCTTTTTTGAAGAAAACCACAAACAATTATTTTTTTTAAGAAATCCTCAAATTAGTTTTCTTTTTTTGAAAAAAACCACAAACTAATTTTTTTTTGAAGAAAACAACAAACTAATTTTCTTTTTTTGAAGAAAACCACAAACTAATTTTCTTTTTTTCAAGAAAACTACAAACTAATTTTCTTTTTTTGAAGAAAACCACAAATAATTTTCTTTTCTTGAAGAAAACCACAACCTAATTTTTATTTTTTTTAAGAAAACCAGAAACAACTTTTCTTTTTTTGAAGAAAACCACAAACTAATTTTTTTTTTTTGAAGAAAACAAAAACTAATTTTCTTTTTTTGAAGAACACCACAAACTAATGTTCTTTTTTTGAAGAAAACCACAAGCTAATTTTCTTTTTTTTTATGAAAACAGCAACTAATTTTCTTTTTATTAAGAAAACCGCAAACTATTTTTTATTTTTTTGAAGAAAATAAAAAACTAATTTTTATTTTTTGAAGAAAACTAAAAACTAATTTTCTTTTTTTGAAGAAAACCACAAACTAATTTTTATTTTTGTGAAGAAAACCACAAACTAATTTTTTCTTTTTTTGAAGAAAACCACAGACTAATTTTTTTTTTTTTTGAAGAAAACCACAAACTAATTTTTTTTTTGAAGAAAACCACAAACTTATTTTCTTTTTTTTTAAGAAAACAACAAAATAATTTTCTTTTTTTGAAGAAAACCACAAACTAATTTTTTTATTTGAAGCAAACCACAAACTAATTTTCTTATATTGAAGAAAACCACATACTTATATTCTTTTTTTGATGAAAACCACAAACTAATTTTCATTTTTTTAAGAAAACCCCCAACTAATTTTACTTTTTTCCATTTTTTTGAAGAAAACCACAAACTAATTTTCTTTTTTTGAAGAAAACCACAAACTAATTTTTATTTTTTTGAAGAAAACCACAAACTAATTTTTATTTTTTTGAAGAAAACCACAATCTAATTTTTTTTTTTGAAGAAAACCACAAACTAATTTTTTTTTTTTGAAGAAAACAACAGACTAATTTTCTTTTTTTGAAGAAAACCACAAACTAATTTTATTTTTTGAAGAAAACCACGAACTAATTTTTCTTTTTTTTTAAGGAAACCACAATCTAATTTTATTTTTTTGAAGAAAACCACAAACTAATTTTTCTTTTTTTTATGAAAACAATAAACTAATTTTCTTTTTTTGAAGAATACCACAAAATAATTTTTTTTTTTTGAAGAATACCACATATTAATTTTCTTTTTTTGAAGAAAACCACAAACGGATTTTCTTATTTTGAGGAAAACCACAAACTAATTTTTTTTTTTGAAGAAAACGACAAACTAATTTTCATTTTTTGAAGAAAACCACAAACTAATTTTTCATTTTTTGAAGTAAACCACAAACTAATTTTTTTTTTTTTAATAAAACCACAGACTATTTTTTCTTTCTTTGAAGAGAACCACAAACTAATTTTTCTTTTTTTGAAAAAAACCACAAACTAATTTTTTTTTTTGAGGAAAACCACAAACAAGTTTTTCTTTTGTTGAAAAAAACCACAAACTAATTTTCTTTTTTTGAAGAAAACCACAAACTAATTTTATTTTTTTGAAGAAAACCACAAACTAATTTTATTTTTTTTGAAGAAAACCACAAATTAATTTTCTTTTTTCGAAAACCACAAACTAATTTTCTTTTTGTTTTGAAGAAAACCACAAACAATTTATTTTTTTCAGAAGAAAACCACAAACTAATTTTCTTATTTTGAAGAAAACCACATACGTATATTCTATTTTTGATGAAAACCACAAACTAATTTTTTTTTTTGAAGACAACAACAAACTAATTTTCTTTTTTTGAAGAACACCACAAACTAATGTTCTTTTTTTGAAGAAAACCACAAGCTAATTTTCTTTTTTTTTTAAGAAAACCACCAACTAATTTTATTTTTCTGAAGAAAACCGCAAACTATTTTTTATTGTTTTGAAGAAAATCACAAACTAATTTTTCTTTTTTGGAAGAAAACAAAAAACTAATTTTCTTTTTATGAAGAAAACCACAAACTAATTTTATTTTTTTGAAGAAAACCACAAACTAATTTTTCTTTTTTTGACGAAAACCACAAACTAATTTTTATTTTTTGAACAAAACGACAAACTAATTTTTCTTTTTTTGAAGAAAACCTCAAACTAATTTTCTTTTTTTGAAGAAAATCACAAACTAATTTTTTGTTTTTGAAGACAACCACATACTAATTTTCTTTTTTTGAAGAAAACAACAAACTAATTTTATTTTTTTGAAGAAAACCACAAACTAATTTTCTTTTTTTTGAAGAAAACCACAAATTAATTTTCTGTTTTTGAAGAAAACCACAAACTCATTTTATTTTATTTTTAAGAAAACCACAAAATAATTTTCTTATTTTGAAGAAAACCACATACTTATATTCTTTTTTTGATGAAAACCACAAAATAATTTTATTTTTTTGAAGAAAACCACAAACTAATTTTATTTTTTTGACGAAAACGACAAACTAATTTTTTTTTTTGAAGAAAACCACAAACTAATTTTTCTTTTTTTGAAGAAAACCACAAACTAATTTTCTTTTTTTGAAGAAAACAGCAAACTAATTTTCATTTTTTGAAGAAAACCACAAACTAATTTTATTTTTTGAAGAAAACCACAAACAATTATTTTTTTTAAGAAATCCACAAATTAGTTTTCTTTTTTTGGAAAAAACCACAAACTAATTTTTTTTTTGAAGAAAACAACAAACTATTTTTTCTTTTTTTGAAGAACAGCACAAACTAATGTTCTTTTTTTGAAGAAAACCACGAGCTAATTTTCTTTTCTTTTTAAGAAAACCACCAACTAATTTTATTTTTTTTAAGAAACCCTCTAACTATTTTTTATTTTTTTGAAGAAAATCACAAACTAATGTTTCTTTTTTTGAAGAAAACCAAAAACTAATTTTCTTTTTTTGAAGAAAACCACAAACTAATTTTATGTTTATGAAGAAAACCACAAACTAATTTTCTTTTTTTGAAGAAAACCACAAACTAATTTTTTTTTTTGAAGAAAACCACAAACTAATTTTCTTTTTTTTTTAAGAAAACCACAAATTAATTTTCTTTTTATGAAGAAAATCACAAACTAATTTTCTTTTTTTTTGAAGAAAACCACAAACTAATTTTCTTATTTTGAAGAAAACCACATACTTATATTCTTTTTTTGATGAAAACCACAAACTAATTTTTATTTTTTTGAAGAAAACCACAAACTAATTTTCTTTTTTTGAAGAAAACCACAAACTAATTTTCTTTTTTTGAAGAAAACCACAAACGAATTTTCTTATTTTGAAGAAAACCACAAACTAATTTTTTTTTTGAAGAAAACAACAAACTAATTTTCATTTTTTGAAGAAAACCACAAACTAATTTTCTTTTTTTGAAGTAAACCACAAACTAATTTTCTTTTTTTGAAGAAAACCACAGACCAATTTTTTTTTTGAAGAAAACCACAAACTAGTTTTTCTTTTTTTGAAGAAAACCACAAACTAATTTTCTTTTTTTGAAGAAAAGAACAAACTAATTTTATTTTTTTGAAGAAAACCACAAACTAATTTTCTTTTTTTGATGAAATCCACAAACTAATTTTTTATTTTTTGAAGAAAACCACAAACTAATTTTCTTTTTTTGAAGAAAACCACAAGCTAATTTTCTTTTTTTGATTAAAACCGCAAACTAATTTTTTTTTTTTTGAAGAAAACCTCAAACTAATTTTCTTTTTTTGAAGAAAACCACAAACTAATTTTCTTTTTTTGAGGAAAACCACAAACTAATTTTCCTTTTTTTGAAGAAAACAACAAACTAATTTTCTTTTTTTTTGAAGAAAACAACAGACCAATTTTATTTTTTTGAAGAAAACCACAAACTAATTTTCTTTTTTTGAAAAAAATCACAACCTAATTTTTATTTTTTTGAAGAAAACAAGAAACTAATTTTCTTTTTTTGAAGAAAACCACAAACTAATTTTTCTTTTTTTGAAGAAAACCACAGACTAATTTTTATTTTTGAAGAAATCAACAAACTAATTTTCTTGTTTTGAAGAACACCACAAACTAATGTTCTTTTTTTGAAGAAAACCACAAGCTAAATTTCTTTTTTTTATGAAAACCACCAACTAATTTTCTTTTTTTCAAGAAAACCGCAAACTATTCTTTATTTTTTTGAAGAAAATAAAAAACTAATTTTTCATTTTTGAAGAAAACTAAAAACTAATTTTCTTTTTTTGAAAAAAACCACAAACTAATTTTAATTTTTTGGAGGAAAACCACAAACTAAATTTTCTTTTTTTGAAGAAAACCACAAACTAATTTTCTTTTTTTGAAGAAAACCACAAACTAATTTTTTTTTTGATGAAAACCAAAAACTAATTTTCTTTTTTTTTAAGAAAATGACAAACTAATTTTTCTATTTTTGAAGAAAACCACAAACTAATTTTATTTTTTTTTTTGAAGAAAACCACAAACTAATTTTCTTATTTTGAAGAAAACCACGTACTTATATTCTTTTTTTAAAGAAAACCACAAACTAATTTTCTTTTTTTGAAGAAATCCACAAACTAATTTTCTTTTTTTTTGAAGAAAACCACAAACTGATTATCTTATTTTGAAGAAAACCACATACGTATATTCTATTTTTGATGAAAACCACAAACTAATTTTTTTTTTTTATAGACAACAACAAACTAATTTTCTTTTTTTGAAAAACACCACAAACTAATGTTCTTTTTTTGAAGAAAAGCACAAGCTAATTTTTTTTTTTTTAAGAAAACCACCAACTAATTTTATTTTTTTGAAGAAAACCGCAAACTATTTTTTATTGTTTTGAAGAAAATCACAAACTAATTTTTCTTTTTTTGAAGAAAACAAAAAACTAATTTTCTTTTTATGAAGAAAACCACAAACTAATTTTATTTTTTTGAAGAAAACCACAAACTAATTTTCTTTTTTTGAAGAAAACCACAAACTAATTTTTATTTTTTGAACAAAACGACAAACTAATTTTTCTTTTTATGAAGAAAACCACAAACTAATTTTCTTTTTTTGAAGAAAATCACAAACTGATTTTTTGTTTTTGAAGACGACCACAAACCAATTTTCTTTTTTTGAAGAAAACAACAAACTAATTTTATTTTTTTGATGAAAACCACAAACTAATTTTCTTTTTTTTTAAGAAAACCACAAATTAATTTTCTTTTTTTGAAGAAAACCACAAACTAATTTTATTTTATTTTGAAGAAAACCACAAACTAATTTTCTTATTTTGAAGAAAACCACATACTTATATTCTTTTTTTGATGAAAACCACAAAATAATTTTATTTTTTTGAAGAAAACCACAAACTAGTTTTATTTTTTTGACGAAAACGACAAACTAATTTTCTTTTTTTTTGAAGAAAACCATAAACTAATTTTCTTTTTTTGAAGAAAACCACAAACTAATTTTTTTTTTTTAAGAAAACAGCAAACTAATTTTCATTTTTTGAAGAAAACCACAAACTAATTTTTTTTTTTGAAGAAAACCACAAACAATTATTTTTTTTAAGAAATCCACAAATTAGTTTTCTTTTTTTGAAAAAAACCACACACGAATTTTTTTTTTGAAGAAAACAACAGACTAATTTTTTCTTTTTTTGAAGAACAGCACAAACTAATGTTTTTTTTTTGAAGAAAACCACGAGCTAATTTTTTTTTTTTTAAGAAAACCACCAACTAATTTTCTTTTTTTTATAGGGTTTGATATGAATTTGTTTTGGCATATTTTCATAGGATGAAGCAATGATGTTCGATAAATTTCTCATCTATATAACTCAAAGTTATCTCCAACTTTCTTCATCTATCTTCGAGTACGATACTTGCTTTTTTATGTTTGTTTAATATATTGTTTGCCAAAATAATTTATTGACTTGAGGATTAATTTTGATATTTTCCAGGGCATGAAATGAAATTTTGTCAGCATGTACCAGTTCAGCTCGCTCGTACCAACAAAATCAGTTTTACTTGCAACTTACGAAGTTCATTATAGATAACCATGTTAATTCTTACATCTATTTCTGTGACATTTTGTCGCGCATGTGGCAGGTCTTGATTGTGGTGCCAGATTTTTTTTTTGAGAAAAAAAAAAATACCCTTATAGAATTGTCTCTCTTACTCTTTCTTATTGTAGGTTTTTTGTGTGTGCATTGGCTAAGGACTGCATGACTGGTACGTGCCCAATTGAATGAGTTTAACTCGCCTCTTTCAATAATGCAAGGGATGTTTTGCACTTTTGTTTATCAATGTAGGGACTTAATTGTAATTATATAGTAATGAAGGGGCTGCTTGCAAGTTCCAAGAAAGCAAGGTTTTTTGCATCAAATGTTAAAAAGTAATTTTGTTTTGCCAATTTTGATCTTGATATTATGAACGGGCTGCATTGGAAAGCAAAATGCAGAGTTGACTTTTGTAAATTTTGGGCAGTGAGGGACTTTTTTGTAAATATTTTGGCCAGCATTAATTTGGTATTATTTGGACTTAATTTTAATAATTGTTTTGGTGGTCACATTCTAATTTCAGCATTAATAATTAAGATCGTGGTCACATTCTAATTTTGATCTTAATAATTTGGTCTTATATAAGATCGTGGATTATGCCATACAGTTTGGAATGTCACATTCTAATTTTGTTTGGTCTTATACTCAACATTAATAATTAGCATTTGATTTGAAATATGCTATTCACCATAAAAGTGCTTTATACATATATACGCATGGCATAAAATGCAAAATACGTGAACTTCTAATGTATTTATGTTTGTTCATATAATTATCAATTCATATAGTCGAATAGATACTTTATACATATGTTTGTAACAAGAAAATATACTACTATATTTGTTTTTCATAAGATTGTATAAAGTATTTATGAAATTGTATAAATTTGTATGAAGTATTTATGATTATCATTATGGATCAAATATATTTTTTTTTCTATTGATATTACCAAAAAAGGCCCATTATGAAATTGTATGAAGTATTTATGATCACCATTATGGATCGAATATATTTTCTTTTTCTATTGATATTACCAAAAACAAAAGGCCCATTATGAAATTATATGAAGTATTTATGATCACCGTTATGGATCAAATATATTTTCTTTTTCTATTGATATGATCACAAAAATGCCCATTATGCAATTGTATGAAGTATTTATGATCACCATTATGGATCAAATATATATTTTTTTTCTATTGATTTTACCAAAAAAAGGCCCATTATGAAATTATATGAAGTATTTATGATCACCGTTATGGATCAAATATATTTTCTTTTTCTATTGATATGATCACAAAAATGCCCATTATGCAATTGTATGAAGTATTTATGATCACCATTATGGATCAAATATATATATTTTTTTCTATTGATTTTACCAAAAAAAGGCCCATTATGAAATTGTATGAAGTATTTATGATCATCATTGTGGATCAAATATATTTTTTTTTCTATTGATATTACCAAAAAAAGGCACATTATGAAATTGTATGAAGTATTTATAATCACCATCATGGATCAAGTATATTTTCTTTTTCTATTGATATTATCAAAAAAGGCCCATTATGAAATTGTATGAAGTATTTATGATCATCATTATGGATCAAATATATTTTCTTTTTCTATTGATATTACCAAAAAGGTGGGAGATATACAATTACAACTATATGTTTATAGCAAGAAAATATACAACTATATTCGTTTTTCACAAGATTTTGGAAGAAACCAAAAGTGGGAGATTTCCAATTCAAAATACACATCATATATAATGATAAATTATCCACCAAAGAAAAATGTGTCGCAACCAACATTGATATGTAGTTTGAAAAAGTAATTTAAATTTAATTTGCTTTTTTCATTCTTTTTTTTTATATATTTTCAATTTTACATGAAAATTTGGTTGTCTTTAAAAAAAAAAAAAAGTCTGTATACTATTTACATACTAATTGTTTTCTTTGTTCTTTTTATTGGATAATATAAACGGAGATACTAGCTGAACTTCTCCACTAATGTTGTAAATGTTCTTATGATGCTCATAACTAATTGATACGTCTATTGATATTGATATTATGTTTTTTCTTTAATTTTATAAAAATAGTTTCTGAATGACCTAATTTTATTAGCAGTAAATAGTAAATACTGAATCCCCACCACCAATGCAAAGAAATCTTAAAATCAGATATAAACATTTCGATTTCATTCTTTACACGTCCATGTGTATATCTCGAAACTAAAAAAAATATCAAAAAGAACCACAAAATATAATATTTTACTGACTAGGGATTGTTATTTATTGAATGTGCTTCTTAATCTTTAATCTCGATTTGATGTCCTAATCATGAAAAGTACAGTTTCAAGCATCATTCCCAAAATCAAATATGATGTTCCTCAAAGACGCAACCTAAGAAATTAAAATCATAATGTTAGGAGTGTGATTGATATTTCTTGTTTTACGAGGGTATATATCAAATTAGTCATTTATAAATAAATTATAATAAAGATGCTCGAACATTGCGATTGAAAAAGATTTAGCCAGATTGCCAAGGTGGTTATATATTCTATATTAAGTTGGAACAATTGGACTTAATTGACCATTAATGGATTGTTAATATAAACAAATTACCAAAAAAATAGGCTCATTATGAATTTGTATGAAGTATTTATGATCACCATTATGGGTCAAATATATTTTATTATCACGGTGCGTTATGAATTTGTTTTGGATATATCTTTTTTTAAGATGTACCTTCTTACGTTTGTTGGAATAAATTTATTGTTGCGAATAGCGTTTATCGATCCGTAGTGATGATTATCTTTTTGTAACGATAACGATTAGCATGCGTTATAACTTATAGCCTATAGGAAAAGCTATAATAGATGTTATAATTTGTCGCGCATAAATTAATTAAGTATCATTATACAATATATTTTTTTTTAAAAATAACAAATATTCATATTAAACATCTCAAATAGAATTTATGAAATAATTAACAAAATATTTGAAAACGAGTATCACCAACAAGTCGGAACATCTTAGTCTAAATAGGATACTTTTTGTTTACTTGTCAACCAAAAGTGATTTTAATTATTATATTTTTTTTTATGATTTTTCTAATTAAATTCATTTGATTAATTACAAATTCGTTTAAACATATTTTATTTAGATGTAACGTGCTATAAAATTGCAGCGCGTATTGTTTTGCCTATAAATAAGATGTATCGGTGTAGAGTAGCGTTTGGCGAAACTATCTACAACCGGGAAAATAATTGATGGTTTTATGTTAATTGATAGCAAAGACGGAATTAATGAATGTTAATCTTGATAGTGTCATTAACATATCAATGAATCTTCATGCAATTATGTTTAAAACAAATCATTATATTCTTTTCATTTTAGTACGAAATATTATTTTTTTATGACAATGCCAATATTCTTTTCGTATTATTTTTATTATATGAATCTCGCCATATTATTTAAACTCATTTATGTCAGATCTTTATTTTACAATAATTTTATGTTATAGTAACATGATTTTTTTTATCGATTAGTAATATTATATTAACGTCATTATGTAATTATCTGAGTTATAACAAAATTAAAAAAAACGTATATTATTAGTGTTCACAATAATCTTCAGACATTATTATATCACCTTGGCTTATTTGAATATAATCTTCAGACATTATTACCAACCTCCACTCAATCTCCAATATAAAAAATGGAGTTTTTCGATAATGCATCAAAAAAAATTCATCCATTCAATTTTTAGATCCTGCCGTCTGTATTATTGGTAGAAACCGGTTAAAATGCAATCAGCCTGTAAAATATGAGATTCAGTAGGTAACCAAAATTTATAAAAGGGATATAAATGTAATTATGTTTCTTATCTTTTATGCTTCCAATACAATAACATTTGGATACGTGGCTGCATTCCTCTCGTCGAGACGGGCGATTTTGGTATAAATATCGTCCATTTGGTCAAAGGATAGGAAAGTTACAAGTGTTTTAACATAACGGAATTATCATTTTCTCCAGTTCACCCTATTACTGTTATATGTATTTTACAATTAATGGGTTAAATAACGAAGAACTTTATTCTTAAATTATACGCCTGAAATTCACTGGATACGGTCTCCCCTCCTTCACTTCTTGTCGCAAATAATGTCGTTTTCGACTCGCAAAATCATGCTATAATCTTCATATTTAATAATGCCTGATGAAATTACAATAAACTATATTTTTTGTTATTTCGGGTCAAAATGACGAAATCTCCCAAATCCAGTTGCGTGGCTGCATTCCTCTCGTCGAGGCGGACGATTTTGATATAAAGATTGTGCCATTTGGTCAAAGGATGAGAAAGTTACAAGTGTTTTAACATAACGGCATTACCATTTTCTCCAGTTCACCCTATTACTGTTATCTGTATTTTACAATTAAAGAGTTAAATAACGAAGAACTTTATTCTTAAATTATACGCCTGAATTTCACCAGATGCGGTCTCTCCTCCTTCACTTCTTGTCGCAAATAATGTCGTTTTCGACTTGCAAAATCATGCTATAATCTTCATATTTAATAATGCCTGGTGAAATTACAATAAACTGTATTTTTTGTTATTCCGGATCAAAAGGACCAAATCTCCCAAATCCAGTTGCGTGGCTGCATTCCTCTCGTCGAGGCGGGCGATTTTGATATAAATATAGTGTCATTTGGTCAAAGAATGGTAAAGTTACAAGTGTTTTAACATAACGACATTACCATTTTCTCCAGTTCACCATATTACTGTTATCTATATTTTATAATTAATGGGTTAAATAACGAAGAACTTTATCCTTAAATTATACGCCTGAAATCCACTGGATGCGGTCTCTCCTCCTTCACTTCTTGTCGCAAATAATGTCGTTTTCGACTTGCAAAATCATGCTATAATCTTCATATTTAATAATGCCTGATGAAATTACAATAAACTGTATTTTTTGTTATTCCGGGTCAAAAGGACCAAATCTCCCATATCCAGTTGCGTGGCTACATTCCTCTCGTCGAGGCGGACGATTTTGATATAAATATCGTGCCATTTGATCAAAGGATGGGAAAGTTACAAGTGTTTTAACATAACGACATTACCATTTTCTCCAGTTCACCCTATTATTGTTATCTGTATTTTACAATTAATGGGTTAAATAACGAAGAACTTTATCCTTAAATTATACACCTGAAATCCAATGGATGCGGTCTCTCCTCCTTCACTTCTTGTCGCAAATAATGTCGTTTTCGACTCGCAAAATTATGCTATAATCTTCATATTAATAATGCATGATGAAATTACAATAAACTGTATTTTTTGTTATTCCGGGTCAAAAGGACCAAATCTCCCAAATCCAGTTGCGTGGCTGCATTCCTCTCGTCGAGTCGGGCAATTTTGATATAAAGACCGTGTCATTTGTTCAAAGGATGGAAAAGTTACAACTGTTTTAACATAACGGCATTATCATTTTCTCCAGTTCACCCTATTACTGTTATCTGTATTTTACAATTAATGGGTTAAATAACGAAGAATTTTATCCTTAAATTATGACAACTTACTTATTTAAAAGATAAATACCACGATGTCGTGAACGCGAGTTTATTTATACGATCCAATTTAATAACTACATACTTATTCAAAAGTTAAAAACCACGATGTCGTAAACGCGAGTTTATTTATAGAATACATTTTTTTTAAGAAGTTACTTATTTAAAATATGAAAACCACGCTGCAGTGAACGCGAGTTTATTTATACGATCCAATTTTATAACAACTTACATATTTAAAATTTGAAAACCACGCTGTCGTGAACGCTACTTTATTACATAATACAATTTTATGACAACTTACATATTCAAAAGATGAAAACCACATTGTCGTGAACGCGAGTTTATTTCAATGATCCAATTTTATAACAACTTAATTATTTAAAAATTGAAAACCACACTGTCAGGAACGCGAGTTCATTTATAGAATAGTATTTTATGACAACTTATTTATTTATAAGATGAGACCACAATGTCGTGAACGCGAGTTTATTTATACGATCCAATTTTTGCTATTTTATGACAACTCAAAAATATCAAATTTACCCTTTTGAAAAGCTTTAAACTAGGTGATTTTTGATATTTTGGAAGCAATTGTTGACAAGGCTTGGTTTGTACAAATTAATATTAATATAATTATTTAAGACCGATTGAGATGGATGGTTTGGGCATAGCAAACTGTTATCAGATATCTGTAGACCTTCATGCGAGGTTTGATTATGTTTGAAAGTTAAGCTAATAAATTGACTTTGATTTATTTCTTTATTTTCTAATGGCAATATAGGATGTTAACTAGCCTTATTTTTGTTGTTCTTGATAGATAAACATGAAATAAGTTTTTACGAGGTATCTACTATCCGCCAACTTTTGTGTCTTAAACTTTCCTAAAGAAGTCTTTATATTATCTCATTGTTACCAAAAAAAATCCTAAATAATGCACAATTAATATGTTTTTGTATTAATTTTGGTTTGGGTTATGAAGACAACAACTAAAAAAAATAATTGTGAAGCAAAGTAATCTAAAATTTCGTTGTTTAAAATTTAAATTTATTGCCCTAAAAAATTTTTAATTGATGTTTGATTACAAAAAAAAAAAGAAAATTATGTTCAAGTTAATTGGATTGTTTGACAAGCACAAACCATAACACATCACCTACTATTTGATGTCCCCCCAAACCTAGCAAGAAGATCAAACAAGATATATTTTTTCAAAATTTACACAAGTTATACTTCTTTCAAAATAATCAAATTCAAACATGATATAATGTTTTTTTTTTGAAGCTAAGGATAGCAAAAATCGCTATACCTTAGGATTTTATATATAACACGTGAGTAAGATTACAACCTTAATTAAAAATAAAACAGTAATGTAATAACCCTATGAATTTTGGATTGCTTGTTCTAGTTCGGGAAACGTCGCCATGTAAGGGCGTCTTCGAATGCCACGTCCGCGATTTTTTGGGGTAGTCCCGCTACATTTTGGAATATTCTCTTATTCCGTTCTTTCCATATGGCCCATGTAGCCGCCATCCATAGGGTGTTCCAAGCCCCCCTGATTTCCTTCTTTAATCTCGTTTGGTGTTCCTCCCATTCTTCGAATAGGTTGCTTCGCGTTGCATCTGGGTGCCCACTTCCCGTTTTTGCATTTATTAGCCTCCAAGTAGCTCGGGTGTACGGGCATTTTGGAAAGAGGTGCTCTCTCGTTTCTTGATCCCTATCGCAAAGGACACATTTCTCGATATGATCCCAACATGATATAATGTTGTCACACATGTATATTGGTTTGTTGTTCATGATAGATAGACATGAAATAAGTTTTTAAGAGGAATCTACTATCTCCACCTTTTCTGTCTTCAACTTTCCTAAAAAGTCTCTATATTATTTCATTGTTACCAAAAAATAATTCTAAATAATGCACATTTAATATGTGTTTGTATTAATTTTGACTTGGGTTATGAAGACAACAACTAAAATAAAAAATGTGAACATTATAAGTGGGTTTTTGCTGGATGCCAATTCGGCCTAACAAAGAATGTGGCATGTGAATATTGATTTATATTTTGGGTATTAATTTTTATTTTTATTTTTTTTGGCAGACCAACAAATGTGAACTTTTTAAATACATAGGTCAATTGGAAATAAAAAAAAATGGGGGCTTCTTATGTGGTTTTTTGTTGGATGCCAATTCGGACTAACAAAGGATGTGGCATGTGAACATTATACGTGGAAAATTATATATTTATTCTTGCATATCTCAGTTAGAAACATTATAAGCATGACATAACATACATAATACATGAATTTATACTATATTTTTAACAAAATTATATTTTTGTGCATATCTCAGTTAGAAAAATTATATATTGTAAAACTAGAATGATGAAGTATTGAAAGTTTTCACAATACTAGGATATGAGACGTAACAAGTAAAATAAAATATATATAACAAAATGTCTGATAATATACTTGAAAACGAGAAATAAATTTTTCAACCAAGTTTTTCTTACGATTTTGTAAATGTCTACAAAATTGTTTCTTCATGTGCGAAGTTCCAATTAAGATTCGGCAAGTCTTTCGTGCATGTCGTCTTTTGTCTTCGCTAAAATAATCATAGAACTTGGTTTTGCACCTCATTTTTGGAATTTCGAATTTCGAAATCTATCTATGTGCATAACCCTACAAAATTAGGGTTAATTTTACTGAACTAGGGTTAATTTTTCTGAAATTAGGGTCTATTTTGCTAAATTTGATAAAAGAGAGAATGTGATATGGTCTAATTTCACATGTAACCTTACAAAGCCTCAACATTAACCTATACCTCCAGAATATGTAATATAATAATGAGAAGCTTTGCAATCACCATTATTTCGCGCTAATCAATGTAGACTATATATAATAGCTATCGAAACACATGTAAATGAAGGGTATATATGATATTTATTATGTTTTGTTGGAAGATATATGATATTTTCCAAATATTAAGTACATACATGTTTGCGTATGTTGAAATTGAAATGGAGGTATTAAGGATGAATAAATACTTTGAAACAAGTAGAATTGAAGTGTGTATATATGTACATATGTGACGAAATAATATGAATGCTTTAAGTAATTAATGTTATCATTTTAATTTCCTTGCAGAGCAAATTAGTGAACATAAGTAACATGACAATTATTAGATACATTTCACACAAAAAATAATAATTGATACATCCACTCATGACATTCCACACAAAAAAATTACAATTTAGAATTTATAGATTATAATAGAAAATGAAATTTATGCCTCAATAATACTTTCTTTTTTCTTACAGGCCTCAAAATCTTCAATTCATTTTGGAATACAAAATTGAAATTATTGCACAAATCAAACACAAATTGGAAAAAGAAAAAAAAAATGAGATTTCAGCAATGATTTCGTTCATAATTTGAAATATTGCAAAAATTACAGAAAAGTCTCCGCCGTGATGTCTCAAGTGCATTTTATTCCTAAGAAAATATTAAAACTTACTTGGTTATGTTTGGTTACGTTGTTGGAGCAAAATCAAATAAAAAAGTTGGATGAATAAAATGCACGATGCTACTTGTTCTTTTAATGCCGTTAGTTAATTCCTCTAATGAAGAAATAAAATAATTTCGTATTTTGACATGTTAAAATTTTATTATTTTGAAAGAATCATTATAATAATCACACTTTCAGAAGGACAAATCTGATATATTTAGTTTTTCGGAGAATGTAAATAAAATTCGTCGTATATAAAAGAAGCCCATTCATAATATGGGCCAAATCCGATGGTTTTGATTTTATAATAATTTTTTCTCCTTCTCTCAGAAGGCCTATAAAGATATTGTCAGGCCTCGATAAAAACCTAATAATGCTTTAATATCAAAAGCAATTATTTTTAAAACGAAAAGTAGGATAATAGCTTACGTTCTTTTTCCAGTTGATGAAAAAATTATTCTTGTTTTCGTTTTCTAATTGAATTTAGAAAATTAAACCTAGTATTTTGTGGTATTTAGTGACAACAATGCCGTCTTCCAATATTTTGGCATGTCTTTCGTGCATGTCGTCTTTTGTCTTCGCTAAAATAATCATAGAACTTGGTTTTGCACCTCATTTTTGAAATTTCAAATTACAAAATCATATTTAAGTTTGATCCATGATCCTTTGCCCATAAAATATCATGGACCCTTAATTCATTGATCTATGTGCGTAACTATGCCAAGTAAATTACTAATTATCATAAGATTGTGAAGGCATGATAACTTATCTATATCAAGCTTGTTAGTATAATATGTCATTTTGGTTCAAGGCAAATATCTATAGAATCAAGTTTATCAACTAAATTAGTAATTTTTCTGTTTATCCTTGCATGTTCCTTCATTATTTAGCCTTCTCCATTAGTAGTTCCTCTTTTCATGATTAATGATTTTTAAAAGAATTATTACATTTGAAATCTTCTATGGATCGTACCTTGCCGATTTGTGTAATATCTTGTCTTGAATGGTGATTCTTGCTTTTGAAATTATACCACAAACCCTATAATTTTTGGAATGTCATTTTATTAGGAGCTTTTTATAATAAATGCTAATTATTTGTTTGTTTTAAAAATATATAGCGTTTTTATAATTGAAAATTAATTTTTCATATTTAAATAACAATAGTTGGAGCATTATATTTTCTTATTTGCTTATCATGTATATTTCCCCGAATTTTTCTTGCCAAAATCATAATAGAAATCGTATTTTACAGGACCGTATATGAATACGGATATTGGTTGTTCGCGTTTTTTTGTCCGGATTTATCACCGTATTGAAACCGTACTATTGTAATTATACGCGAATGTATTATGTATCGTATTATTGATGTATTTTAATTTTTGTTTGAAAATATAGTTTCTTTTTTGAACGTGTAGTAGTTTTATATGTTTAATAATAAAATGGAGCAAATGATGGTTTTCGTATAATTGATAATAAAAATGGAATTAATAGTGTTAATCTCCAGTGCCATTATTATATGAATGAATCTTAATATTGATAAAATCTTCATGCAAGTTGTGTTTGAACATTTTATGATGGATGCAGTTTCTAGCATAGGTTTGTGATACCTTAATTTCATTATGATTTTTACTTCCAAAATGTTAGCGTGACACATCGTTTATTTTTATTTAAACACTATACATGGAAAATTATCATCTCTAGGTACATTATAAGCATGACATGAAATGCATAACACGTGAACTTCTAATATATATTTATGTTTGTATATATATATTAGGGTCCGTCGTCCAATTCTCTATGTATCCGTTCGGCAAAACATGAAATAGCGCAAGAGTAGAAGAGTGGAAGAAATTTTATTTTATTTTATTCCAAAAGTGTTCGGAAAATTAAATAGTGGAAAAGTGAAAATAAAAGTTAAATTAATATTTTTATTGGGAAGGATGAGAGAGAGAGGAAGAGAAAAAAAATTATATTTCATTTTCTTCCACTCTTCCACCTCCCCCATGGAATAGAATTCAACCACTCTATTCCGTTTCCTTCTAACCTTGTTCGACAGAATAAAATGATTTATTTCACTATCTTTTATTATTGCACTCTAATTTCACGTTGTCGAACGGGACCATATAATCAACAAAATATATATGATGTTTATCTTACAAAATATACAAGTACTTTTGTTTTGCATAAGATTTTGGAGAAAAACAAAAATCAAATATTTATAGGTAAATACGCACAGAATTGATATATATGAGAACAAGGAAACATATAAAGACTGACTTAATGAGGAAAAATACCAGACAAAGAGCAAGCGTTCATTTAAGTCATTTATGCTTATGTACAAGTTTTTCATCGTGTCTTTTCTCATAATCCTTGTTTATATTGTTCTTTTATTATATATTACAAAATTATAATTTCAAACACTTATATTTTTTATAAATATTCTTACAAGAATCCCATAAAATATTTTTGGAAAAAACAATATAGTTGATGAGAATATATACCATTCTTAAAAGAATCCATATTATATTTTTTATAAATATTCTTGATTGATTATTGATTTTGAAGAGAATTATTATAGATGAAATGTTGTATAGGTTGTCATGCGGACTTTTGTGCTATCTTGTTTTGATTGTGATTTTTTTCTTTTGAAAATTTACCATATATTTTTTAATGTCGTTTTTTTTTATTCTGCATGTATAATTATTATGTTAAATATGTTATTCACCATAGAGTGGTGGTTGGAAACCCGAGAAGTATGATATAAAATGCAAAATATATGAACTTCTATTATATCTACGTTTATGTAATATATAAGAATCAATCAAATTTGTGTAATCGAGTAGATACATATGTTTATCTCAAGAAAATATACCGTATATACGATTTTTTTTTTTCATAAGATTTGGAAAGAAACCAACAGGTAAGAAATTTCTAGTTGACACATTTTTGTTGTTGTATATTTAGAAGAAATTTTCATGCTATACATCATACATGGTAAGCAAACAAGCAAATATAATGCTCCAACTATTGTTATTTTTTTTTTGAGGAAATTTGGAGAGGGTTCGGTAGCCCCCCTTCCAAATATTTTTTATTAATCATTTTAATAAAACTATTGTTATTTATAAAACCACTATTTATTTTTAAAACAAGCAAATAATTAGCATTTATTATAAAAGGACTCCTAATAAAATAAAATGATATTCTAAAATATATGGTACTAGCAAATCCCCCGCGCAATTGCGCAGGATTTTTTTATATAATTATTTAAATAGAATTAACGCATTTGCGAATTAACGCGCATGCGTTTGAACTAAATTAATCTAATCATGACATATTTGCAAATATCATGATGTCAATAGATGCATAAGTTTCATGAAATTAGTCTATCAAGGATATTATTTTCTAATATAATTTGTATAAATAACATTTGTTCAGGTATTTCTAAAATCGATTAATATAATCATGACATATTCGCAAATTTGAATATGTATATAAAATAGGAAAAAAAGACCAAATGTAAAAAATGACCAAAATGTAAAATAAGAAAAAAGGATAAACATGTAGAAAGGACCGAAATGTAAATTAAAAAGGACCAAAATGTAAATAAAAAGGATTAAAATGTTAATTAAAAGTTAAAACTAAAAAGAACCAAAATGTAAATAAAAAGGACCAAAATGTAAATTAAAAATATAAAAAAGGACCGAAATGTAAATAAAAAGGACAAAAAATATAATTAAAAAAAGGACCAAAATGTAAATAAAAAGGACCAAAATGTAAAATTACAAATTAAAAAAAGGACTGAAATGTAAATAAAAAAAGACTAAAATGTAAATTGAAAAAATATTTTTTTTACAAAAAAATCCCTGATGACGTGGAGTCTTAGAATTACAAGAATTTAGTCTAATTTATACATAAGATTAATAATTAATATGGTATAATTTCAAAAGCAAGAATCACATTCAAGACAAGAATGACATATGACATGTTTGATTTGATAGATTTTGATGTATATGTATTTTGAAATACATGGAATATCTGGACAGTGCAAAATCTACTGTTTTATTTATACATGTATTGTATTTTACCCTCCAAATACATGAATAGTGAATTACAAAAAAAAAATTAGTATT
The DNA here is from genome assembly GCA_946800325.1 of Luzula sylvatica. NCBI lineage: Eukaryota > Viridiplantae > Streptophyta > Magnoliopsida > Poales > Juncaceae > Luzula > Luzula sylvatica. Next base: position 71,162,401 of record OX326959.1, on the reverse strand, counting down.
CCAAAATACAAAGAGAGAGTCATGTATTTCATGATAATAATATTTTATTCATGTTATATGTATTAATAATGACATAATTATATTATAAAATAATAAAACAATATAATTATATGTATTATATGAATATAATAATATATAATATAAATATTATATTGTGTTATACAGTAAAATATAATATAATATAACATAATACGATACATCAAAAAATTGGAGGTACTTCACAGTTTTGCTGAGATGAATATATTATTTTTCACGTATGTACTTCACAGGCCACATCCTTTTGTTAGGCGGAATTGGCATCCTGGAAAAAAACCGCTTAAGAAGTCCCAAATTTTTTAAAATATTCTGTTTTGATATATTATTCTGGGTTATTTTGTTTTTTGAAATTATCTGATTTTGACGTGAGGAAAAGTGCATATTTATTGCATTGTACTATGAGATATATTTGTGAAATTATTTTTTTTGGGTTTTAACTTGTTTTCCAAGATAACTACTATTTTTAAATTAATATTTGTTGGTACGTGATATTATAACTCTTACGCATGTCAGATATACCTTACATAAATACGTCATGTCATTTTTTTTTTTGAAAGAAGTCAAGTCATTTAAAATTAACAATATACATTTTGAGATTTTTGGTATATTTTAGGGAAAAATTTGATTTTGGTCCCTGAAAAATATCAAAATGTTCAATTTGCCTCCTGACATTTTTTTTGGGTCATTTTGCCCCCCAATCTTTCAATTTTGTTCATTCTGCCCCCCAAATTTTTTAATTTGGTTCAATATGCCCCTTCCGTCTAAAAAATTTGGGGGGCATATTGAACCAAATTAAAAAATTTGGGGGGCAAAATGAACAAATTTGACACACATTGAACAGTAAAATAATACCAATTTAACGGCAAAATTAGACGGAAGGGGCATATTGAACCAAATTAAAAAATTTGGGGGGCAGAATGAACAAAATTGAAAGATTGGGGGGCAAAATGACCCAAAAAAAATGTCAGGGGACAAATTGAACATTTCGGTATTTTTCAGGGACCAAAATCAGACTTTTCTTATAACTAAAAAATATTTTTTTGAAACAAATCGCATTTTTAATGTATCATATTTTTAAAAAAGTTGCACGATCATTACAACTTTTTTTCGAGCAATGATACGACCTCTCCCTACTCTCCTTGCATCTTCGCTCGTGGAAAATGACACGTGACATGTGAGTTTCACATACATGTTTTTTTTTTTTTTTTTTTGTATAAAACGATGTATGTCTGCCATGTCAAAAATTCTAGGGATTAATTTTGAAAATGATTTAGGAAGTGAGCCTGGCACCACCCACTTTATCGGTAGCAATGTTGATATAAATGTATATTTTACTATATTCTTTTTAATAATATTTCAAAAATTTCTATCAATACATTAACCATAAAGACATCAACCGACAAGATTTCGGGTGGATAACTTTTTTGACCCGTGAAGGGTACGGAACCCGAGGCCTGACGACGTGCAGCAGCATGACACCGACACGGAGGTGGGTGAGAGAGGACGCATGCTTTCGGCTCATACGGCGCCTGCACAAGCACTACGAACCAAAGCAGAATAATAATGACCTGCATCGAGTAGCATGGAAGATGGAACCGAAAAGGAAAAAAGTGCAACACAAAAGGGAAGGGTCTGGTTCATCGTGCACCACAGGGAGTCAAAGACTCAGGCCCCGTTCGCTCATGAAGTTTAGAAGGCTAGGAAATCAAGAAAGCCATGTTTTGTATGGATGTGCAATATGGGGTGTTCGGTTCAACAATAGGAACTCTAGGAATTTGATTCCAAACTTACCCAAATTCACAAAAAGTACCCATTTTGTTGGCTTTTGAAAACTTACCTAGGAGTGGATTTTTTCTAGTTTTGATGAAACAAAGATTAAATAAATATTTTTATCCAACATAATATTTATTGTTTTTTCTTGTGTACATCATTATAATAAATTTAATTCAATATAAAAAGGACATTTAGTTTGGCATAAAATTAATTCAATTCAAATCATAATTAATTTTATTAGATAATAATAATAATAATAATAATAATAATAATGTATTTTGAAATTAATGATAATAACAATAATTGTAATTATAAAAAAATAATACATAATTAAAAATATATTTAGAAAATAATTATAATAAATTAATAATAATATACATAATTTAAAATGTATTAGAAATTAATAATAATACTAATAATAGATTAATACATAATTAAAACCTATAATAATAATAATAATAATAATAATAATAATAATAAATGCATTTAGAAACTAATAATAATAATAATAATAATAATTATTATTATTATTATTATTATTTAGCAATTAATAATATTTTGATATGATTAAGAATACGTATGATAGTTATAAAATTTCATTAGAAACAATACAATTATAGGACATTTAGTTTGGCATAAAATTAATTCAATTCAAATCATAATTAATTTTATTAGATAATAATAATAATAATAATAATAATAATAATAATAATTAAAATGTAGAAAAGTAATAATAATAATAATAATAATAATAACAATAATAATAATAATAATAATAATAATAATGATGTAGAAAAGTAATAATAATAATAATAATAATCATTATAATAATACTAATAACAACAACAACAACAACAACAACAACAACAACAACACAACAATAACAACAATCCTAGGTTTTCATCAAACACTTTTTGAACATCCTACAATCGCAGTTTTTACATTTTTCTGCTACCAGAGTTTCCTGATATTCATATATTGGTTTCCTGCAACTATGAGTTTCCTGCTGCTACACAAAACTGACCTAGCAAACACGCCCTCAAGGTCCCGGTTCGTGAGGAATCGCACCCGTGAGTCTATCACCATATCCTATGCACCACGGTGAGCCATCCTCACGAATGGATGAATCACCCAAAGATATGCACACTTGACACTCGTATTTGTCCTCGATGCAGAAAATAAATCCACTAAATAATGGGCTTCTGGGCCTTAATTTCCAACCAAAGAAAATTTGTAAGCCTTCTCTAATGCTTAATTTCCAACTACCCAAAAAAAAAAATTAGACATAATAAGAAAATAATGAACCATTCTAAAAAAAATAGCTCAAATTTTGTCATCTCTAGAGAATGAAATAAAAGGCTCGGCCTCTCTATCCCTTGACAAATTGCACATATTCAATTATTAAGTGGCCTAACAAAAAAAGCTTGAACAAAAAATGTCTGCCAGTAACGTAGTCACTCAAAGGCAAGAGATCATTGGATCCAACTTGGCCACGCCTAACATAGAGTAAAATGTACCCGCGGGGCGGGTACCCGATCCGAACAGAGCGGGTAATATTCGAAAAAAATGCTCGCGGGTCGGATATTATCCGGAAAAAAATATCCGTTCCGGGTTTGGGTTCGGGTACTGGAGTAATTTTTTATTCGCGAATATACTCGAACCCGAAAAAAATACCCGAACCTGAACCCGAGAAATACCCAAAAAAATACCTGAAAAATACTCAATGATATGAAAAATTATGGTGTTTTATGGATTAATTATTTGTAATATTTGCACTTATAATGTATTTTGTACAAATTGATTGTTTTTTATGTATACAAAATTGTTGGTGATTTTTAATTTTTTTTTTATATAGATTGTGAATTGGTGATTTTTGGATAACGGGTTCGGGTTCGGATATATCCGTTTCCCGCGGGTTCGGGTATATCCGTTACCCGCGGGTTCGGATATGATTTTTTACCCGTGAGTATTTTGGGTTCGGGTTCGGATAATACTCGAAAATTCGGGTTCATATATGGTTGAGGCTTATCCGAACCCGACCCGTCCCGTTGACATCCCTATTTAAGGGAGCTTTGGGCTCTAAAGGAGGATTGATCACAATGTGGAATGACTCTTTTCGTCATGCAACTCAGGCAACCCAATCAACATATAAACAGTAGTTATTATGGCGATCATTAATGAATATATTGTGCTAAGAAATTTGGGGAAGTAATAGTTTTGTTAGGCTATATAAACAAAATGGGTTCAATTTTTTTTAAGTAGCCAAATTTAGCATATACATTTTAATAATTGCCATAAAAAATAATCTAAATTGGTTCAAGACATTCTTATAATAAAGCCTGTCGGTTGTGGAGGGAAAAAAAATCTCAATCAGTTAAAACATTTGGTATTGTTTTTATTGTCTAATAATATTTTATTTGTGCAGCATTTTGTTTAGCATTACCCTTGTATTTTAGATAATGTAAACACTAGATGCTTATGTTGAATGTATAATTGGTACATGATAAAACAAAATTACACATTTTATGTAGCATTTCTATACTAATTTTAATAGCAAAAAAACAATGATGATTATATAATTTTACTTAACAGTCAAATTAAACTCTCCGCAGCGTAGCGCGGGATTTCTACTAGTTTGAGATTATTAGTTAAGAACTTAAGAGTGTTATGTAATTTTTTATTTTCTTTATGTTCGTTGATTTATCTTGATGTTTGGTTTTGGGGTTATTTTGATTAACCATAATAGAAACTATAAAAACTTGATTTTTAATTAAGTAATAGAAGTGAGACTTAGCCCACTTTATTTTGATCGTTTTTTTTAGAAACTATAAATGATATATTAAGTGATTATTTATTCAAAAATTAATATTCAATAGAAATAAAGAAACTAACGTCTCATTGGTGGAATTTTTACATTTGGTCGGAGTTATTCATACCAAGGTGTAGAATAAACTTAAAATTTTTAATTTGCGTATCAATACAAAAATATCTTTTCTGTGCACCCCAGTTAGGCAGTTAAAAACTTAAGGTTGACCAAAAATATCTATTTTATACTATTTTGAGGAAAAATTAATTTCTTTTTTTTGTCAATCATAGGAGCATTTCTGCATATAACCCTTCTAGAACCAAAATTCAAAAAATAATTCCCTTTCTGAAAATATTCCAAAAATACCCCTTTTTTTATAATATTCCCAAAATAACTCATAACTGGTTTTTAAATCCGTCGGTTAAAATTAGAATTTTAAATATGATATGTTTCCCCAAATTTTACCAAAACATCCTCTATGATCTAATTAATATATTTAATTAAAATGATAACAAGTACATGTTGGCTGTTAACTTAATACATAATTAATATTTATTCGAATTCATAAATTTGAATAAATTTTAATGAATATTTAATTATATATTTTAATTATCAAGTTAATGAAATGTAATTGTTCTATAATGGAGAATTCGGCTGGTACATTTTGGAGTAAAGTAAAAACTTTTTTTTTAATAATTAGTGAAGAAGAAAAAAAATTGTGAATCTCCAAAATGTACCTGCCGTATTCTCCATATTTTTTCTACTACATTTAGTTAACGTGATAATTAGAACATATCATTAAAGATTCATTAATATTGATTCAAATTTATAAATTCGAACTAATGTCAATTACGTATTAAATTAATAGCTAACGTGTGTTAGTTATCATGTTAATTAAATATATTAACTTAGAACATAGAGCAAAGCCTGCGCAACCATAACATGTTCTATGTTCGAAGTTAATTTATTTAATTAACATGGTAACTGACACATGTTAGTTATTAATTTAATACGTAATTAAGGTTAGTTCGAATTCATAAATTTAAATCAATATTAATGAATTTTTAATGATATGTCATAATTATCACGTTAATTAAATGTAATAGTACAAATATGGAGAATACTGCGGGTAATGGAGAATACGGCGGGTACATTTTGGAGTAAAGTAATTTTTTTAATATCAGTTGTAATTTTCATTAAAAAAAATATAAAATTTTATGAAGTTCCAAAATGTACCCGTCGTAATCTCCATATTTATGTTGTTGCATTTTATTAACGTGATAATCAGAACATATTACTAAATATTCATTAATATTTATTCAAATTTATAAATTCGAACTAATGTCAATTACGTATTAAATTAATAACTAACATGTGTTAGTTATCATGTTAATTAAATATATTAACTTATAACATATAGTAAAACCCGCGCAATCGCGCTGGCACAACGCTAGTTATATATGTTTGAGCACCAAATACATTTTGTATTGTTATATTGGAGTTGTCTAGCTTTATTAATCAATGATTTGATTACAATTTGACTTTAATAGTGCATTCAAAAAGGTACCTAATAATCATATTCATTGTCATGCCTTCATGTCTATTTTACATTGCTCCACTTGTTTTGTGTGAGAATCAAACAATATATTTACTTTCTTTTGTTGAACATGCATCCATTACGATTTGTCAGATATTGGAGAAAATCGATTATAAAGTTTACATATTATGTAAGAGATTGTGAGATCAAATTAAATGCCAAATCAGACAAATTTGAATTTCTTCGAACTATCAAGTTGGATTACGTGACTATTTGTCCGGACGACCTTGGAGAATTAATTTCATGCTGCCCCATGTTGGAGAATTTGTCAATACGTCAATATTATAATGGTGGCAATCGAAATCCAAGAATCACTGCACCAAATTTTAAAAATATGTTCATGAGCGGTTGGGTAGATTTTATTGACGTTGACGTTGAGGCACCAAAATTGCTTTATCTTTCTATCGATTTTGATTGCGATTTTGAAGTCATTGATCCGAATGTGTAATATGAAATTGGAGTTCAGAGGAATTTTTTTAGATCATGTAAGTTTAATTATTATTTCAAAATGTAATTTTAAATATTTCTTGGTGACGAACTAGTATACATGAAATTCCATTATTTGTTGTTGGTAATGTGGGAAAAAAATTATATCTCTAATATGATTTTGTTGTATGCAAGATTTAATATTTGAAAGGATACCATTAAATTTATTTCTATTATTAGAATACAAAATGTGTAATATGAAATTCTCATTTTTAATATGTGCATATTAGATATATAACAAACGACCCTAATTAAGCACCCATGATATTTGATTCATGTCAATAAAATAGAGAAAAAAATATAAATTATAAATTACATGTTTATCACAAAAATTAGTCGTTTCACAAGGACTTGTATTTTTTTTAATTAATATTTAGAGACATTGTCCCAGTCAGTCTTTTGATTTTTCTATATTTATTGGGCATGGAAATGGATTTCATGCCTTGAGCCCCTATTTCATGATTTTGTAACAGTAAAGCTTAAAATGATTTATTGAGTCTGTCTACTGTAGGCTGTAGGGCTGTAGTGTAGATAAATTATCCATTAAATTGACTACTTGATTGGGACCTCGGTTTACTATTAGACCCAATAGGCTTTTTAATTTTGGGATCATTTTTCAAATGACCCATATACTGCAAGTTGCTTTCTTGCCCATCTTTACTTTAGGCTTAACATTTTTAATATTATTTTTTATGTCTTATCGATTTAACCCAAGTTGATTCATGTCAATAAAATAGAGAAAAACAATATAAATTATAAATTACATGTTTATCACAAAAATATTGCTAAAAGATATATACACTTTATATTTAATTAATACACGTTATTTAGAAATATTAAGTGAATATGATAGAATTGTAATACATGACATATTTTACTTGTGCCAGTAATACATGATTCATTATTTTTGTATGTATACAAAACATAAATAGAAAAAATATATTGGGGGTTTTTGGACTGGTTTCGGATAATACATGACATTTTTTTTTTTTTGAAAGAATGATTTAGGTTAATTAAATATTGTTTATTTGTCCCTGAAAATAGAAGTTAAATGGATCACCATTAAATATCCATGATCCAATGAAATTATCATTGTCAAATTATGTATGAAACGAACTCCAAAATCCAAAACCAAATATTTTTGAAGTTTGAATGAACCTAAAGTAAAGAAGTAACGAAAATTCATAGAAGAAACGTAATGAAAATATGCAAACAAATTTTGAAAACAAAGTAAATAAATAAAATATGTCATGGAAATTTATAGAAAATTACTTCATAAACATATCAATGAAGAAACATTTTTTTCTTACAATTTGCAAAATAATAAGAACTGAACCACCTATAAAAAATATGAATCACTAATGTCTGGAAATAAATAAAAATTTAGAAAAATATCTTACCCATAATTATTTACTAACGATGAATTTAGAGATTAAATAATAAATAATTGATAAAACACTAAAACTGAAATGAAAAAGAAGAAAAATTTGTATACATATTTTTTTTTTAAAACACAGTATTATGTTAAATTTACCAAATAATAAAAACAAAACAAAAACTATGAAAATATGAAGCGCCACTAATGTCTTAAAAAAATAGGAAAAAGTCTTAACTATAATACCGATGAAAGATCAAATTTAGGGTTTAGGGTTTAGGGTTTAGGGTTTAGGGTCTTAACTATAATACCGATGAAAGATCAAATTAAAGAACACATTATAAAAGAAAAAGTTTCATTTTTTGGGGAAAATAAAGAAAAGCCAGTAAACAATGTTTAAAACAGGAGTAACTTATATTATAGGAGTAGTAAATTGCACAAATTATAATCCAGAATCAGAAGGAAAAGTTTTAACAAACATGAAAAAGTTGCTACAAAAATAGAAAAATAAAATAAAAAGAACAAATCTAGACTACAAATTGATAAAGAAAATTGACCAAGAACTAAAAAAAATAATATATAGCACTAATTTCTGAAATTAGATAGAATGGAGATTAATTGAAGTATGTAAGTAGAGAGATATTTTCGAATTTGTAGAGACGTGGATATTTCAGGATTTTTATTGTTTATTTTACCTTGTTGACATTTCACCGACCCATCCGTACTCTCGTTGTGTTTCGATTGTGTAAGAGGCCATTATTGGACGAAGCCAACTCTTGTGTAATTCCTCAAAGAGTCGAGATTTTATAACTTGTCACTTTATCACTATATCTCTTCAAGTCTCAAGCTATATCTCCAAGTTTCCGTGGCATATATATTTTTGTTAGTGGAAAAATGACCATATTTGATTTAAATGATTATATGAGGTTGCGTACCAATACCAAGTTAAGATCTAGGACATAAATATAAATATTTATGTATTCTCTAACTTACATACATCTTAATTTGAATTCATAAATGTCGAACTTATTTTACTCGTAAGAAATAAAATTGAAATTATTATATGTATAGTCCATACAAAAATGGGAAATTGTCTTTAAAATAAGTATTAATTCGAGTGAAATGTTCCTGTAAACCAGGAAAATATGTCATATAATATTCACAAACTTTGATTTATTATATTTTAATTATATGTGCATTAAGTGGCAAAATAAGGATAGCTTAAGTTTTTTATTTGTGAAATCAAAAGTACTGATGACACGGTCCCATTTTGAGGGTCACTTAGCATTTATGTCATTTCAAAGGAGTATATGAATAATTGTGTAATCATAATTAAAATATCAATAATAGTAATTATAAAACTATTGATTAAGATTAGGAAAAAATATTCTCAATGTTATTTTACATTTTTGTAATACTAATTAATTTGTGATATCATATATTTCGTAATTATTATAAACGACACACACATAATAGATCAATTTGTTTTTTTTACATTCATTGTTGTGTTGCATAATCGGAATGAAAATTGCAATTACAATTACAATTATCATTTATAATCGTACAAAACATGAAAATATTATTACAAATAACAATAATTACGTGTGTAAGCATAATGCATTAATGATAATTTGGATTTGAATATCGACTTTTCTATTAGAAATTTAATTTACCCAGCCCTTTATAATACCAAATTAACAATAAATGTTTTAATTGGCCCTCCCTGTTGGAACAAATATATGAAAAAACTCAAAATAATATTTTAATTACTAGAATGAATAAGTCTTGTAACCGATGTCATTAACACTCATTTCCTGTAAATACTAGGACATTAAACATTCATAATTATTTTTTGATATAAAAATGTTACATGTTCAATCTAATTAAATATAGAATTTAATGCATACGTTTTATATTTTTATGAGTTTTATTTATACATGGACAGATACAAGAGAGAGACTCTATATATATATATATATATATATATATATATATATATATATATATATATAGGGGAAGGATCCCTTGACATCATGTTTGGACTCCCATATTAGACTTCATTATCTGAACCGTTGATCCATCACAAGAATGGCTGAGATCAATTCACAAAAGGCATGCTTTTTTCTGCTCCGTTACCGTGAATCCCAGGATACCCCTTCTCTTCTCTATTTCCTCACGTTCTACTCCATCCCATCTCCACGAAGCTGAATCCATGGCGAGCAGAACCTCGACGACGATCTTCTTTCGATGGCGACGGCAGCAGATTCCTTGACGACGCCCTTCTCCATCGTCGCAAACCCTTACCCTCGAGTTCCGGACGCAGCAGAACCAAACCCTAGATCACGACCTCCACATGGATCTTTTGTCGTAACAAGGTCTTTCTTCTCTGCTCGAGTTCACGACGCCCCAAAAGGTAATTAAAGTTAAATTAGGACTATTTTGGTCTAATTTCAAAACGATTTGTGTTAATTATGTTTTAATTCAGGTTTTTTGAGACTTCCTCTTGTCATCAATGTACTGAATTAGACAAACATAGCCCGTGAGATTGTTGAAGGGCCACGATCGAACTAAAAACATACATGCCGCAGCTAGTGAACCCTTCCCCTTCTTTCTCAAGACATGGCCACACTACGAACTCTCAAAGAAGTGGTACCATATTGTCCAGTACAACACATCCTTACAAGAATCTGCTGCTGTCACGAGGAATTGTCACGAGGAATCGTCACCACAGAGCCACACGCCACCGCTCTAGAAGTCACGATTAAGAAGGAATCATGGTTAATTTGATGGAGTATTGAATGAATCGACAGATGGATTGGGCACACCTTTCCCTTCTCGCAACATTTTGTCGAGTTCACTGAGAGATACTTTATTACTCGCATCTTTGCTGAATAAGATTTAGCGGGTGTAGGTTACAAGAGTTGTTGAAAGGCAGTGACGAATATCAGTGGAGAAGAATGTAAGGAGGGATGAAAGAGTTGTTGAAGCGCTTTTGTAATATATATTTATTTCTTAGAGAATACAAGGTTTTTGTATGTTATTGTATTAGTTAAATTTTATGAAGGTTGTTGAGTTGATCAATGTATTACTTTTTATTGGCGATGACTGGAGATAATTTAAGCGTCCCATATATTGATGTCCAAATTTTTCAATTTCATCAAAAATATGAGTAATCAATTCCATCTTGATTCCAGTACTAAAATCTCAATGTATTATACCTAAGTACCATCTATTTTACACAATTTCAACTCGATAACAGTACTAAAATCTCAAAATCAATTCCAATATACATTTTGTAGCTTTTCAATATTTTTCTTGATTTCTCCCATCCCGTTCAACCAATAGCAGTCAGTTATAATCCTCCAAGTATCATTTTATTTGCCCAGTTTTCTCCCTTTTCCATTGCCCTTTGATCTCCACGTACTGACAATCAGCATTCCTCCAAAAATATTGAAGATAAAAATGTTGAAAAAATTCTTGCAACGAAATTTCCTTACCTTTTCAGTATAACATCCTGCCCCTTATATTGAAAATCGGATATATAGACCGAATTGATTTCAGTTCTGTCAACAAGTATCCATAAATGAGTGGAACATTAAATGTCGCAAAAACTATTTTTGCATCTTCATAACAGGCTGATAACAATTCCCCGTTTGTCCGGCCACATCTACAATAGCCAAATTAAACCCCAATTTAGTCAAGCTTCGCAAATCAAGCCAATTCAATACATTGATGACAAGAGGAGGTCTAAAAAAACCTGAATTAAAACATAATTAACACAAATCATTGTGAAATTAGACCGAAATAGCCCTAATTAGCTTTAATTATCCACTGGTTCGTCGTGAGCTGGAACAGAGAAGAAAGATCTTGTTACGACAAAAGAGTTATGTGGAGGTCGTGGTCTCGGGTTTGGTTTTGCTACTCGAGGGTAAGGGTTTGCGACGATGGAGAAGGGCGTCGTCAAGGAATCTGCTGCCGTCGCCATCGAAAGAAGATCGTCGTCGAGGTTCTGCCCGCCATGGATTCAGCTTCGTGGAGATGGGATGGAGTAGAACGTGAGGAAATAGAGAGGAGAAGGGGTATCCTGGGATTCACGGTAACGGAGCAGAAAAAAGCATGCCTTTTGTGAATTGATCTCAGCCATTCTTGTGATGGATCAACGGTTCAGATAATGAAGTCTAATATGGGAGTCCAAACATGATGTCAAGGGATCCTCCCCCATATATATATATATATATATATATATATATATATCAATGTTTTAAATTGCGATATTGCGGTCCATTGTGGTCGGGGTTTTTTTTTCAGCGGATTGCGTTTGCGAACGCAATTGCGGCGCAATGACCTTATTGCGGACAGTCGTTGCGATATTAAATTATGTAAAAATAATAGTTTGTTTAAATATATTTTTCACAATATTTTTTATCACCCTTAATATCGTAAAATTTCCTTTATAATTTTCTTCTAAAGAGAATAAAAAAGTTGATTGTCCAAGAACCTTTTCGGTATAAATAAAAGTTGATCATAAAATTTCCATTAAAATGGCAATTATACGGGATCTTTGGAATTGTATTTTGTTGAAGAATTTTTTGTCGACATCCTAAAAATATCAAAACACTATAACTCAAATTTTAAATCGAAGCATCAATGACATACAATGAAAATTACTAAATTCATATATTTATACATGAAAATGATACATTTTAGAAGTTATATATGTTATGAGCATATTTTATCAAATATTTTGATAATAAAACATGGAAACTAAGTATTAAATAATCACAAAATTTATGTTATAATATTTATATTAAATAATTCTCGATAAAATTACTTTAACGTGTGTTTTGTGTTTAATTCAGGGTAAAAGACAAAATTTCACAAATTCAAGCCCATCACTGCATTCCTCTCGTCGAGACGAGCGATTTCGATATAAATTTCATGTAATTTGGTGGAAGGATGAGAAAATTACAACGATTTGAATATTATCCGCAATATTTGACCCGGTATGGCCGCAATATTACCGATATTTCGCCGCAATCTCGCCGCAATATCCGCAATTTCTCAATAAATGATATTTTCGCAATACTTCATTGCGATATAGCGATTCTAAATCTCAGCCCGCAATATCCGCAATATCGCCGCAATATCGCCGCAATTAAAAACACTGATATATATGTACATACTTGAGAGTTAGATATCAGAATATATACACAGAGAAAGAGATCAAGAGAGATAATAGTGATAATACACATTTGAGAGATATATTCTTAATAATCCTCCACATTACTCTCAATATAATATTTACATAAACGATATATTATTTCGAGTTGGATGTTGAAGAAGACTATCATCGATCGTTTTCATGGACGTGTCCTAAAGAATGAAAATTCCGGATTATCTTGGGGCGTTTTCACGATGTATGTACGATAGACGGAATAACGTTTTAGGACAGTGTTTACACGATCCGTATAAACAGTTTCTATTTTACGATTATATGTTCTTGTATATTGATGTTATATATAAATAAGTATTTAAATGTTATATTTTATTATATTATAATATATCATTTTATTATATGTGTATTTCAACTCTCCCAACAAACCTTATCAAGGACCGTCATTGTTTTCATAGTTTTTTTTGTGTAAGTTAGACGTTATAAAATCGAGTGTCCCGAAAGGAGCGAGGGAATGATGAGCGAATTTTATATAAATATATTTCATAGTTCATTTCATACTAACGATTATTTATGCCTATATATTTACTTGTTATTATACTTGATATATAAAAGATATATTAATATTCGCAACATGTATGTATTATTGAAATACTAGCATGACGCGCACGAAAAATTATTTGCGTTATTGTGCGATATGCAGTGTTTTAAAAATCGGACCGGACCGGCCGGTTCAACCAAAAAAAACGGACCCGAATTAAAAAACGGTTCGATTTGATTATTGGATCGGAAATGTAAATGGACCGGGAATAACCGTCTGAACCGGCCGGTTTTTGTTTATAAACCGGACCAAACGAACCATTTTAACCGGCCCGGTTTGTTTTCACGTAATTGCTTCTTGCCTCTTTCTTCCACTCTCTCACGACCTACTCTCACGACGTAGCTTAATTCTCGACCATGTTTTTCTCCCCCTCTCTCTGTTTCGTTTGCCATGAGGATCCTTGCCAAGCCAATAATTCTCAAAAGCTCACTGAGATTTATGTAATGTTTTCCCTTTTTCTTCCATTTACCCCTTTCTTTTGTTTATTTTCCCTTGAAATTTGAAGAATTGCGATTGAGTCAATTCAATCTATCTTTTTCTTATCTAATTGAGAAATCAATATGCAGTTCTTAACTTATGAATGATTTAAATCACAGGGATTGATTTTTTTTTCTCAGTTTACCTTTTATTTATCAATTGCTTCTTCTTTTCTGTGAATTAGACGTTGTAATATGTTGAGAATCAGTGCAATCGAAGAGTGTTTCTTTTGCTTCTTTTCTGTGAATTAAACTTCATATGTTTCTTTGATTTGGGGGATTTTTAGTTACTGGTTTTTTTTTTCTTTTCTATTTCAATGATTCAGGTTGTAAGATATGGACACAAATTGTGAAACTACTATTTTGGGCAGCATTGGCCATTAATCAAGGGGACCGACCGTTGCAGCCATTAAGTGTGATGTCGAAGGCGGCATTGTTAAAATCTAAGGGGATCGAGCCACTACAACCAAATGATAAAGGGGGGTCGAACTAGAATCTGAAGGTGACCGAGTTAGAATATGAAGGTGATCGAGTCATAATCTGAAGGGGACCGAGACATTGCTGTGACGAAGACCTAGTACTTATTACTATCTCAATTCCTTCTTTTCACTGAACTGTTATGTTCTTACCGATCCAAGTTTAGTTTCCTACTTTTTATTATTTCACAAACTTATTGTTCTCTTCATTTTTTTCAGATTTTGAAGCACGGAATTTGTCTATTGCAAATCAAATGCGATTACAGAAAAATCGCAATCACTTTTATTGCTGAAAATCGGGTACTTACTTACCATTAGGTGTATATACAGGGTATGCATGTGTGTATTTGTGTATGTATGATGTCTGCGTGTGTATGTGAATGATATGTGTGCATGATGGGTGTATATACATGTATGATGCATGTGTGATATATTTTATGTGTAGGGTGTGTGTTCTTGCAATTATATTGTGATTCAGACCTTCATTGATTATATATTAAACTTATGTAAGACTAATTATATTATATGTTAGATATTAATTGTATCTTTAGATGATTTGATAGTTTAATTGATTTAGGTCTTCACTAATTATATTGTGTGGAAGTAATTTAAATGATTGGATCGAAACATCTATATTTTCCGTGTTTGATATTTGAAAATTATGTCATTAGATGTGATATTTTTATTTAAACTTTCGAACCAGCAATTGAACCGGTTGATCCGCCGGTCCAACCAATGAACCGGTGACCCGAGACTTGGCCGGTTCAATGTCCGGTCCGGTTTTAAAAACATTGTCGATATGTATTAGTATCCAATAATAAACTGAAATCATTAATTATGTTCCATTCCAGAAAAACATAAATATTGTATAATTGTGAAAAACATTGAATAAATTCTAGTCATATTAAATTTTATATTGTTTTTTGTTTTATCGAGTAGTCAAGTCTCATAATTATTATCATTAAATCTCAATAGAAGATATTAGTTTTTCTCAATCATTAAATAATTATCGCGCGACATTTTTTCGACTCACAAAAAAACAAATCATTACAAGATAATTAGCAAGTTTTATTCCAAATTCCGCAAACTTCAAACGATTCCAACTCTTGTGACCAATTGTTACATTAATATTGAGCGGTATTAGACTAGCACATATTTATAAAGTCGTTCGGTATCGATATAACGTGGTAAATCAATATCGACAATCTTGTAAACGTTTATTTGGAAAAGTGAATCGAGAGCCACAAAGACACAAGTTGATTGCATGTCATTTCGAAGACATATCTACTCGTGAAAGTCGAATTGGTCGACTACCGAGTCAAAATATAGTTAAATCTCAAGCAATTGTTCGCGGAACCCCACAATCAATTTTGTTGTTAGTAAAATTGATTGATTCAATATCATTTTTTTTTTATTTTAATTATATTTTTTTTGTAATTTCAATTATTTTGTTAATTAATACAATCGACCAACATATTGAATTTATTTTGACCCAAATTAGAAATTAAACTGTAAATTGCCTATTCATCGTCTCCTATGTCATATACATCATACTATGCTATTTTTATTGACCGAACAATCAAATTTGCTATGATGCTATTTTTTATTGGCCGAACAATCAAGTTTGCTTTTTTAGTCTTATTTATGATTAAACATGCAATTGTTTTTCTTATTGATACAACGTACGATTTCACGAAATATAATGAAGGTACTCTTTAATAGGGTGTTCATTCGGTCGGTTCGGTTCAAACCGAACCGAATAAGGCCAAATTAATTTAAACCGAACCGAACTGAACCGTTTTAACTTTCGAACCGATTAAGAACCGAACCAAATAAAAAACATTATTACTTTAAAATAAAAATAAATTTATTGAAAAAAATATATTTTATTTATCAAAAAATATAAATACATATTATAAAATATCATTATATTATTTTATAAAAAATTTATATTATTTTAACATTATTATATTAAAAATTACGGAAAATGAGATGTTATTCGGTCGGTTCGGTTTGATCGGTTTTCGTTACATCAAAACCGAACCGAATCGAATAAAGTTAAACCGAACAATACTATTTTTAATCCGAACCGAACCAAATAAATCGAAAAGCCGAACCGATTAAACCGAATTCGATCGGTTCGGTTCGGTTCGGTTCGGTTCGGAATTTATAATACTTTAGTTTTCCATTAATATGAGATATTTCTGCAATTTAGTTATAATGCACATTTTTTTTGTCATATTGCGTTTCTCTTTTCATTGAATTTTTTAATCCAAATAAAATGCTAAGACCCAAAATAATCAACTTTTCTGACATTATGGATTTGTTGACCCTATATTATTAATTTTCTTCACTCTCTTCTCCTTTCTTCTCTCTTCTCTTCCCCTTTCACTGCTTCGTATTTCAATTCGAGATCTTCAAGCTCACAATTCTACTGCAATCCTCAAAGAACCACTCTTCCTCTATCTAATTCAAGCCCCATAAGTCGTTTCCAGTTATACCCTTGTGCTCTTTCTCTGTCGCGGAAAAATATGGCGACCCATTGCTCCATTTTGGAAGAAACTAGTGCAATTGAAGCTTCGACTGGACATTATGGCTTCAATTGCTTGGATGGGATCCGTGAACTCGCTGAATCTTGCCGGTTTAAGGCAAGTTTTGATCTTTTGAATATTCAAATTCTTTATTGTATGCTAATTTTGAATATCAATGTGAAAATTGTGTGTTTATATTAGTAATATCTTCGATTCAAGTGATGTACAATGCTAATTTGTGAAGTTATGATTGTTTTAAGTGCATTAAAATAATCTTTGATTAAAATCCATGTCTATTTAAAGTTCAATTGAGGAATTTTTTTGGTTGAGATCACAAAATATTAGGCTGATTTCAGTTTATTGGGAAAAAATTAACCAGCAGAATATTTGATTTTTTGCAATTCCAACATTCATCTTCAAAGGCTTGGTTTTTAGACCAATTTGGTGTTCTTCATGACGGGAAAAACCCTTATCCTAGCGCCATTTCGACATGTATTATTTTTCATATTAATACACATATTACTAATAAATACTTTTATTAAAGTAATTTTGAATTATTTTTTCCATGGTAGTAGAGAAGCTAGTTTCAACAGGGGCAAAATTGGTAATTAATTATAAGCAATTCATCTAGAAGAGCATTTGTAACTCTAGATAAACTCAAGAGTCTTGGATTCGACCCTTCACTTTTTCAAGGAGCAATTATTAGTGGAGAATTAACGCATCAATTCCTTCTTAGGTAAAAAAAGAAGTAAAAACAATTATCATTTAACATAGGGTTTGTTATTCAAAAGCGACTTTTACTTTTACATTAGGAGAGATGATCCATGGTTTAAATCTCTTGGGAGAAAATGTATTCATATTACATGGAAAGATAGAGGCGCAATTTCTCTCGTGGTAAAATTCAATTCTTTTTAGTTTTTATTATACTTTACAGAGAAATTTGCAAAAAAGAATTTCACAAAAGACCCTTTTATCATACTTTATTTTTTGTGAATGTTTAGGGTTTGGGATCGGAAGTGGTGAGTGAAGTGGACGAAGTAGATTTTATACTGGCACACGGTACCGAAGCTATTGGTACGCCTTCTGGTACCGCCAATGCCATTAATTAGGAGGGCATTTTTGAAATTTTAGGGTTTTGTGCGAAGAGAAAAATTCCAATGGTCGTTGAAAATCCTGATTTTGTTACCGTTAAAGCCAGAGATTTGCGAATTATGCCTGGTATAATTATAAAATTATTTTGGTACTTTTGTGGGAATCTTTTTTTTATATATTGGTTATAATTTTCTTATAATTAGATTTTTGTAGGTTCTTGGAGGCGAAGGGTAAATGGATGGGTAAAGTATTATTTGTGATATATTAATATTAATATTTTGTAGGTTCTTATAATTAGATTTTTGTTAAGAACGATCCCTATACTTGCCATTTCTCTCCACTCTCTCGTTCGAGCAATTAAAAGTCCACATTGGCCCACTTATAATTTTTGTGTAGTATAATACAAGAATGAATTTATTTGGTTTCAGTATATTACTTTATTGAAATGAGCATGTTTGTGTTGGGTTTTTGGTATTCGAACTTGTGATTACATTAAATATATTACTTTATTGAAATGGACCGGGTTATATTTTCTTAAAAATCAAATTTCGTGTGATGGACTGCGCTATATCTACAAAATTGATTACGTTATTTTTGTTATAAAATAAAACACAAACAAAATGAAAAAGAACACAAGAGAGAGAAAAATTATATTCATATGGATCATCTTCAACGAGGTGCGGCAATTAGACTTCAATTCGACTCAAATTTGACTCGACTTCGACTCTAATTTCTGAATTTCTTGGTTGACTCTAATTTCTGAATTTGATTCCTATTCGATTCATATAATTTAGTATTCTAATTATTTTATTTGGGTCAATTTCATGTTTGTCGGTCGATTGGTCCTAAACTTTGTTATTAAATTTTAGTTACATTCTATTTTTCTTCTAAGCATTAAACGATATGATTTTGCTCATTTAATTTGCAGATCCATGAATTGTATGCAAAGTTCGATTAGAGATTAACTCATCTTGTTGGACTATTCAATTGATTTCTCTAGAGGCTATTTTGGGACAGGAGTATCGATCGCCAAATCCAATACAACAGGTACAATAAAAGACTGTTTAAATATTATAAGATTATTTCATAATCTTGTAAATTATTATTTTTTTAATTTTAAATTTTTCTCCAATAAAAAGTTTGGTTATTTTCCAGTTGTAAGCTCAGGGCTTAAATAAGGAGAAAATAAAATGTCAAGGTATTCTTTTATCATAGAAAAAAGTACACTTTTGTCCCCCGAACTTATCGAAAATATCCACTTTGCCCCCCATACTAAAGTTGCACCTTTTTACCCCCGAACTACTCATACTACAGTATTATATAATGATTACGAAACATCATTACTCATATTACAAAACTCATCAATTTCAATTAAAAAATGTCGTCGAAAAATACGTCTCGAGTTTGCCAAGTATGATCTCAAATCCTTCTCAAGCCTGCCAAATATATTCATAATGAGAGAGAGAGAGAGAGAGAGAGAGAGAGAGAGAGAGAGAGTTACATTTTGGAGGGTTATGCGTGATATTCTGACAAATTATAGAATATAATAGACTCGTAAAAGGGTAGTTACGAGGTCAAGAGACTCGCTGAGCTGAGAATTGACTTTGAGAATTTCGCCAGAGATGAGAGAATTAATATCGCTAGTTGCTTTTACGCTCTCGACAGCGCCGAAATTCTTGCCTTGAGATACGCACACTCCCACTTCGGGTAACTCCACATACACCACATCGCCCAAGTGATCCTGCAGATTTTACGAAATTAAACTGTTAAGCTGAAATAATTCAAATAATTCAAATTAACCTGAAATTAAACTGTTCAGCTGAAATAAAACTGTTTACTGACTAATTAGCAGTATGAAATTACTGAAATTAAACCCTAATAAAACTGTTTACTGAAATTACTGAAATTAAACCTAATGAATTACTGAAATTAAACCTAGTCAATTACTGAAATTAAACCTAATTAATTACTGAAATTAAACCTAGTCAATTACTGAAATTAAACCTAATTAATTACTGAAAATTAAACCAAAAAATATAACAGTACAAAATATAACAGTACTGAAAATATAACAGTACAAAAAATATAACAGTACGAAAAATATTGAACCAAACCAATCCAAAAATATAACAGTACTGAAATACCCCTAATTAATTACTGAAATACCCCTAATTTCCAGAAATGCCCCTAAATATAATAGAATGAAATTGCACTCACAAAAAATTTCCAAAAATACCCCTGCTACGAAGCACTCACAAAAAAAAATAGAACCGAACCAAAAATAACACTAATTTAACCCTAATTGAACCTAATTACTGTTAATTTGTTTTTCGATTCAAAAGAAGATTTTAAAGCTTGGAGGAGTTCAAATAACTTGTTTTTAGATCATTTGTATCGTATCTTTTAGTACATAACTTTTCACCAAATTTCACAAACATTAAGAAAGTTTGTTTTTCGATTTCAAAACAAGATTTTAACGCTTTGAGGAGTTGAAATAACGTGTTTTTAGATCATTTGTATCGTATCTTTTACTACATAACTTTTCACCAAATTTTACAAACACTAAGAAAGTTCGTTTTTCGATTCAAAACAAGATTTTAACGCTTTGAGGAGTTGAAATAATATGTTTTAAGATCATTTGTATCGTATCTTTTAGTACATAACTTTTCACCAAATTTCACAAACACTAAGAAAGTTTGTTTTTCGATTCAAAACAAGATTTTAACGCTTTGAGGAGTTCAAATAACTTGTTTTTAGATCATTTGTATCGTATCTTTAGTACATAATTTTTCACCAAATTTCACAAACACTAAGAAAGTTTGTTTTTCGATTCAAAACAAGATTTTAACGCTTTGAGGAGTTGAAATAACATGTTTTTAGATCATTTGTATCGTATCTTTTAGTACATAACTTTTCACCAAATTTCACAAACACTAAGAAACTTTGTTTTTCGATTCAAAACAAGATTTTAATGCTTCGAGGAGTTCAAATAACATGTTTTAAGATCATTTGTATCGTATCTTTTAGTACATAACTTTTCACCAAATTTCACAAACACTAAGAAAGTTTGTTTTTCGATTCAAAACAAGATTTTGACGCTTTGAGGAGTTCAAATAACATGTTTTTAGATCATTTGTATCGTATCTTTTAATACATAACTTTTCACCAAATTTCACAAACACTAAGAAAGTTTGTTTTTCGATTCAAAACAAGATTTTAACGCTTTGAGAAGTTCAAATAACATGTTTTTAGATCATTTGTATCGTATCTTTTAGTACATAACTTTTCACCAAATTTCACAAACACTAAGAAAGTTTGTTTTTCGATTCAAAACAAGATTTTAATGTTTTGAGGAGTTCAAATAACTTATTTTTAGATCATTTGTATCGTATCTTTTAGTACATAACTTTTTACCAAATTTCACAAACACTAAGAAAGTTCGTTTTTCGATTCAAAACAAGATTTTAACGCTTTCAGGAGTACAAATAACGTGTTTTTAGATCATTTGTATCGTATCTTTTAGTACATAACTTTTCACCAAATTTCACAAACACTAAGAAAGTTTGTTTTTCGATTCAAAACAAGATTTTAACGCTTTCAGGAGTTCAAATAACATGTTTTAAGATCATTTGTATCGTATCTTTTAGTACATAACTTTTCACCAAATTTCACAAACACTAAGAAACTTTGTTTTTCGATTCAAAACAAGATTTTAATGCTTTGAGGAGTTCAAATAACATGTTTTAAGATCATTTGTATCGTATATTTTAGTACATAACTTTTCACCAAATTTCACAAACACTAAGAAAGTTTGTTTTTCGATTCAAAACAAGATTTTGACGCTTTGAGGAGTTCAAATAACTTGTTTTTAGATCATTTGTATCGTATCTTTTAGTACATAACTTTTCACCAAATTTCACAAACACTAAGAAAGTTTGTTTTTCGATTCAAAACAAGATTTTAACGCTTTGAGAAGTTCAAATAACATGTTTTTAGATCATTTGTATCGTATCTTTTAGTACATAACTTTTCACCAAATTTCACAAACACTAAGAAAGTTTGTTTTTCGATTCAAAACAAGATTTTAATGTTTTGAGGAGTTCAAATAACTTATTTTTAGATCATTTGTATCGTATCTTTTAGTACATAACTTTTTACCAAATTTCACAAACACTAAGAAAGTTTGTTTTTCGATTTCAAAACCAGATTTTAACGCTTTCAGGAGTTCAAATAACGTGTTTTTAGATCATTTGTATCGTATCTTTTAGTACATAACTTTTCACCAAATTTCACAAACACTAAGAAAGTTTGTTTTTTTATTCAAAACAAGATTTTAACGCTTTGAGGAGTTCAAATAACATGTTTTAGATCATTTGTATCGTATCTTTTAGTACATAACTTTTCACCAAATTTCACAAACACTAAGAAAGTTTGTTTTTCGATTCAAAACAAGATTTTAACGCTTTGAGGAGTTCAAATAACATGTTTTAAGATCATTTGTATCGTATCTTTTAGTACATAACTTTTCACCAAATTTCACAAACACTAAGAAAGTTTGTTTTTCGAATCAAAACAAGATTTTAACGCTTTCAGGAGTTCAAATAACTTGTTTTTAGATCATTTGTATCGTATCTTTTAGTACATAACTTTTCACCAAATTTCACAAACACTAAGAAAGTTTGTTTTTCGATTCAAAACAAGATTTTAATGCTTTGAGGAGTTGAAATAACTTGTTTTTAGATCATTTGTATCGTATCTTTTAGAACATAACTTTTCACCAAATTTCACAAACACTAAGAAAGTTTGTTTTTCGATTTCAAAACCAGATTTTAACGCTTTGAGGAGTTTAAATAACGTGTTTTTAGATCATTTGTATCGTATCTTTTAGTACATAACTTTTCACCAAATTTCACAAACACTAAGAAAGTTTGTTTTTCGATTCAAAACAAGATTTTAACGGTTTGAGGAGTTCAAATAACATGTTTTTAGATCATTTGTATCGTATCTTTTAGAACATAACTTTTCACCAAATTTCACAAACACTAAGAAAGTTTGTTTTTCGATTCAAAACAAGATTTTAATGCTTTGAGGAGTTCAAAAAACTTGTTTTTAGATCATTTGTATCGTATCTTTTAGTACATAACTTTTCACCAAATTTCACAAACAATAAGAAAGTTTGTTTTTCGATTCAAAACAAGATTTTAACGCTTTGAGGAGTTCAAATAACATGTTTTTAGATCATTTGTATCGTATCTTTTAGTACATAACTTTTCACCAAATTTCACAAACACTAAGAAAGTTTGTTTTTCGATTCAAAACAAGATTTTAATGCTTTGAGGAGTTCAAAAAACTTGTTTTTAGATCATTTGTATCGTATCTTTTAGTACATAACTTTTCACCAAATTTCACAAACACTAAGAAAGTTTGTTTTTCGATTCAAAACAAGATTTTAACGCTTTGAGGAGTTCAAATAACTTGTTTTTAGATCATTTGTATCGTATCTTTTAGTACATAACTTTTCACCAAATTTCACAAACACTAAGAAAGTTTGTTTTTCGAATCAAAACAAGATTTTAACGCTTTGAGGAGTTCAAATAACTTGTTTTTAGATCATTTGTATCGTATCTTTTAGTACATAACTTTTCACCAAATTTCACAAACACTAAGAAAGTTTGTTTTTCGATTCAAAACAAGATTTTAATGCTTTGAGGAGTTCAAATAACTTGTTTTTAGATCATTTGTATCGTATCTTTTAGTACATAACTTTTTACCAAATTTCACAAACACTAAGAAAGTTTGTTTTTCGATTTCAAAACCAGATTTTAACGCTTTCAGGAGTTCAAATAACGTGTTTTTAGATCATTTGTATCGTATCTTTTAGTACATAACTTTTCACCAAATTTCACAAACACTAAGAAAGTTTGTTTTTCGATTCAAAACAAGATTTTAATGTTTTGTGGAGTTCAAATAACTTATTTTTAGATCATTTGTATCGTATCTTTTAGTACATAACTTTTTACCAAATTTCACAAACACTAAGAAAGTTTGTTTTTCGATTTCAAAACCAGATTTTAACGCTTTCAGGAGTTCAAATAACGTGTTTTTAGATCATTTGTATCGTATCTTTTAGTACATAACTTTTCACCAAATTTCACAAACACTAAGAAAGTTTGTTTTTCGATTCAAAACAAGATTTTAATGTTTTGAGGAGTTCAAATAACTTATTTTTAGATCATTTGTATCGTATATTTTAGTACATAACTTTTTACCAAATTTCACAAACACTAAGAAAGTTTGTTTTTCGATTTCAAAACCAGATTTTAACGCTTTGAGGAGTTCAAATAACGTGTTTTTAGATCATTTGTATCGTATCTTTTAGTACATAACTTTTCACCAAATTTCACAAACACTAAGAAAGTTTGTTTTTCGATTCAAAACAAGATTTTAATGCTTTGAGGAGTTCAAAAAACTTGTTTTTAGATCATTTGTATCGTATCTTTTAGTACATAACTTTTCACCAAATTTCACAAACACTAAGAAAGTTTGTTTTTCGAATCAAAACAAGATTTTAACGTTTTGAGGAGTTCAAATAACTTGTTTTTAGATCATTTGTATCGTATCTTTTAGTACATAACTTTTCACCAAATTTCACAAACACTAAGAAAGTTTGTTTTTCGAATCAAAACAAGATTTTAACGCTTTGAGGAGTTCAAATAACTTGTTTTTAGATCATTTGTATCGTATCTTTTAGTACATAACTTTTCACCAAATTTCACAAACACTAAGAAAGTTTGTTTTTCGATTCAAAACAAGATTTTAATGCTTTGAGGAGTTCAAATAACTTGTTTTTAGATCATTTGTATCGTATCTTTTAGTACATAACTTTTTACCAAATTTCACAAACACTAAGAAAGTTTGTTTTTCGATTTCAAAACCAGATTTTAACGCTTTCAGGAGTTCAAATAACGTGTTTTTAGATCATTTGTATCGTATCTTTTAGTACATAACTTTTCACCAAATTTCACAAACACTAAGAAAGTTTGTTTTTCGATTCAAAACAAGATTTTAATGTTTTGAGGAGTTCAAATAACTTATTTTTAGATCATTTGTATCGTATCTTTTAGTACATAACTTTTTACCAAATTTCACAAACACTAAGAAAGTTTGTTTTTCGATTTCAAAACCAGATTTTAACGCTTTCAGGAGTTCAAATAACGTGTTTTTAGATCATTTGTATCGTATCTTTTAGTACATAACTTTTCACCAAATTTCACAAACACTAAGAAAGTTTGTTTTTCGATTCAAAACAAGATTTTAATGTTTTGAGGAGTTCATATAACTTATTTTTAGATCATTTGTATCGTATCTTTTAGTACATAACTTTTTACCAAATTTCACAAACACTAAGAAAGTTTGTTTTTCGATTTCAAAACCAGATTTTAACGCTTTGAGGAGTTCAAATAACGTGTTTTTAGATCATTTGTATCGTATCTTTTAGTACATAACTTTTCACCAAATTTCACAAACACTAAGAAAGTTAGTTTTTTTATTCAAAACAAGATTTTAACGCTTTGAGGAGTTCAAATAACATGTTTTTAGATCATTTGTATCGTATCTTTTAGTACATAACTTTTCACCAAATTTCACAAACACTAAGAAACTTTGTTTTTCGATTCAAAACAAGATTTTAACGCTTTGAGAAGTTCAAATAACATGTTTTAAGATCATTTGTATCGTATCTTTTAGTACATAACTTTTCACCAAATTTCACAAACACTAAGAAAGTTTGTTTTTCGATTCAAAACAAGAATTTAACGCTTTGAGGAGTTCAAATAACTTGTTTTTAGATCATTTGTAT
Source organism: Luzula sylvatica (assembly GCA_946800325.1). Classification (NCBI taxonomy): domain Eukaryota; kingdom Viridiplantae; phylum Streptophyta; class Magnoliopsida; order Poales; family Juncaceae; genus Luzula; species Luzula sylvatica. Next base: position 71,136,121 of record OX326959.1, on the reverse strand, counting down.
CGTATCTTTTAGTACATAACTTTTCACAAAATTTCACAAACACTAAGAAAGTTTGTTTTTCGATTCAAAACAAGATTTTAACGCTTTGAGGAGTTCAAATAACTTGTTTTTAGATCATTTGTATTGTATCTTTTAGTACATAACTTTTCACCAAATTTCACAAACACTAAGAAAGTTTGTTTTTCGATTTCAAAACAAGATTTTAACGCTTTGAGGAGTTTAAATAACGTGTTTGTAGATCATTTGTATCGTATCTTTTAGTACATAACTTTTCACCAAATTTCACAAACACTAAGAAAGTTTGTTTTTCGATTCAAAACAAGATTTTAATGTTTTGAGGAGTTCAAATAACTTATTTTTAGATCATTTGTATCGTATCTTTTAGTACATAACTTTTTACCAAATTTCACAAACACTAAGAAAGTTTGTTTTTCGATTTCAAAACCAGATTTTAACGCTTTCAGGAGTTCAAATAACGTGTTTTTAGATCATTTGTATCGTATCTTTTAGTACATAACTTTTCACCAAATTTCACAAACACTAAGAAAGTTTGTTTTTCGATTCAAAACAAGATTTTAACGCTTTGAGGAGTTCAAATAACTTGTTTTTAGATCATTTGTATCGTATCTTTTAGTACATAACTTTTCACCAAATTTCACAAACACTAAGAAAGTTTGTTTTTCGAATCAAAACAAGATTTTAACGCTTTGAGGAGTTCAAATAACTTGTTTTTAGATCATTTGTATCGTATCTTTTAGTACATAACTTTTCACCAAATTTCACAAACACTAAGAAAGTTTGCTTTTCGATTCAAAACAAGATTTTAATGCTTTGAGGAGTTCAAATAACTTGTTTTTAGATCATTTGTATCGTATCTTTTAGAACATAACTTTTCACCAAATTTCACAAACACTAAGAAAGTTTGTTTTTCGATTTCAAAACAAGATTTTAACGCTTTGAGGAGTTTAAATAACGTGTTTTTAGATCATTTGTATCGTATCTTTTAGTACATAACTTTTCACAAAATTTCACAAACACTAAGAAAGTTTGTTTTTCGATTCAAAACAAGATTTTAACGCTTTGAGGAGTTCAAATAACATGTTTTTAGATCATTTGTATCGTATCTTTTAGTACATATCTTTTCACCAAATTTCACAAACACTAAGAAAGTTTGTTTTTCGATTCAAAACAAGATTTTAATGCTTTGAGGAGTTCAAAAAACTTGTTTTTAGATCATTTGTATCGTATCTTTTAGTACATAACTTTTCACCAAATTTCACAAACACTAAGAAAGTTTGTTTTTCGATTCAAAACAAGATTTTAATGTTTTGAGGAGTTCAAATAACTTATTTTTAGATCATTTGTATCGTATCTTTTAGTACATAACTTTTTACCAAATTTCACAAACACTAAGAAAGTTAGTTTTTCGATTTCAAAACAAGATTTTAACGCTTTCAGGAGTTCAAATAACGTGTTTTTAGATCATTTGTATCGTATCTTTTAGTACATAACTTTTCACCAAATTTCACAAACACTAAGAAAGTTTGTTTTTCGATTCAAAACAAGATTTTAATGTTTTGAGGAGTTCAAATAACTTATTTTTAGATCATTTGTATCGTATATTTTAGTACATAACTTTTTACCAAATTTCACAAACACTAAGAAAGTTTGTTTTTCGATTTCAAAACCAGATTTTAACGCTTTCAGGAGTTCAAATAACGTGTTTTTAGATCATTTGTATCGTATCTTTTAGTACATAACTTTTCACCAAATTTCACAAACACTAAGAAAGTTAGTTTTTTTATTCAAAACAAGATTTTAACGCTTTGAGGAGTTCAAATAACTTGTTTTTAGATCATTTGTATCGTATCTTTTAGTACATAACTTTTCACCAAATTTCACAAACACTAAGAAACTTTGTTTTTCGATTCAAAACAAGATTTTAAGGCTTTGAGAAGTTCAAATAACATGTTTTAAGATCATTTGTATCGTATCTTTTAGTACATAACTTTTCACCAAATTTCACAAACACTAAGAAAGTTTGTTTTTCGATTCAAAACAAGAATTTAACGCTTTGAGGAGTTCAAATAACTTGTTTTTAGATCATTTGTATCGTATCTTTTAGTACATAACTTTTCACAAAATTTCACAAACACTAAGAAAGTTTGTTTTTCGATTCAAAACTAGATTTTAACGCTTTGAGGAGTTCAAATAACTTGTTTTTAGATCATTTGTATTGTATCTTTTAGTACAAAACTTTTCACCAAATTTCACAAACACTAAGAAAGTTTGTTTTTCGATTTCAAAACCAGATTTTAACGCTTTGAGGAGTTTAAATAACGTGTTTGTAATTCATTTGTATCGTATCTTTTAGTACATAACTTTTCACCAAATTTCACAAACACTAAGAAAGTTTGTTTTTCGATTCAAAACAAGATTTTAATGTTTTGAGGAGTTCAAATAACTTATTTTTAGATCATTTGTATCGTATCTTTTAGTACATAACTTTTTACCAAATTTCACAAACACTAAGAAAGTTTGTTTTTCGATTTCAAAACCAGATTTTAACGCTTTCAGGAGTTCAAATAACGTGTTTTTAGATCATTTGTATCGTATCTTTTAGTACATAACTTTTCACCAAATTTCACAAACACTAAGAAAGTTAGTTTTTTTATTCAAAACAAGATTTTAACGCTTTGAGGAGTTCAAATAACATGTTTTTAGATCATTTGTATCGTATCTTTTAGTACATAACTTTTCACCAAATTTCACAAACACTAAGAAACTTTGTTTTTCGATTCAAAACAAGATTTTAACGCTTTGAGGAGTTCAAATAACATCTTTTATGATCATTTGTATCGTATCTTTTAGTACATAACTTTTCACCAAATTTCACAAACACTAAGAAAGTTAGTTTTTCGATTCAAAACAAGATTTTAACGCTTTGAGGAGTTCAAATAACTTGTTTTTAGATCATTTGTATCGTATCTTTTAGTACATAACTTTTCACCAAATTTCACAAACACTAAGAAACTTTGTTTTTCGATTCAAAACAAGATTTTAACGCTTTGAAGAGTTCAAATAACATGTTTTTAGATCATTTGTATCGTATCTTTTAGTACATAACTTTTCACCAAATTTCACAAACACTAAGAAAGTTTGTTTTTCGATTCAAAACAAGATTTTAATGTTTTGAGGAGTTCAAATAACTTATTTTTAGATCATTTGTATCGTATCTTTTAGTACATAACTTTTTACCAAATTTCACAAACACTTAGAAAGTTTGTTTTTCGATTTCAAAACCAGATTTTAACGCTTTCAGGAGTTCAAATAACTTGTTTTTAGATCATTTGTATGGTATCTTTTAGTACAAAACTTTTCACCAAATTTCACAAACACTAAGAAAGTTTGTTTTTTTATTCAAAACAAGATTTTAACGCTTTGAGGAGTTCAAATAACATGTTTTTAGATCATTTGTATCGTATCTTTTAGTACATAACTTTTAACCAAATTTCACAAACACTAAGAAACTTTGTTTTTCGATTGAAAACAAGATTTTAACGCTTTGAGGAGTTCAAATAACATGTTTTTAGATCATTTGTATCGTATCTTTTAGTACATAACTTTTCACGAAATTTCACAAACACTAAGAAAGTTTGTTTTTCGATTCAAAACATGATTTTAACGCTTTGAGGAGTTCAAATAACATGTTTTAAGATCATTTGTATCGTATCTTTTAGTACATAACTTTTCACCAAATTTCACAAACACTAAGAAAGTTAGTTTTTTTATTCAAAACAAGATTTTAACGCTTTGAGGAGTTCAAATAACATGTTTTTAGATCATTTGTATCGTATCTTTTAGTACATAACTTTTCACCAAATTTCACAAACACTAAGAAACTTTGTTTTTCGATTCAAAACAAGATTTTAATGTTTTGAGGAGTTCAAATAACATGTTTTTAGATCATTTGTATCGTATCTTTTAGTACATATCTTTTCACCAAATTTCACAAACACTAAGAAAGTTTGTTTTTCGATTCAAAACAAGATTTTAACGCTTTGAGGAGTTCAAATAATTTGTTTTTAGATCATTTGTATCGTATCTTTTAGTACATAACTTTTTACCAAATTTCACAAACACTAAGAAAGTTTGTTTTTCGATTTCAAAACAAGATTTTAACGCTTTGAAGAGTTCAAATAACGTGTTTTTAGATCATTTGTATCGTATCTTGTAGTACATAACTTTTCACCAAATTTCACAAACACTAAGAAAGTTTGTTTTTCGATTCAAAACAAGATTTTAATGTTTTGAGGAGTTCAAATAACTTATTTTTAGATCATTTGTATCGTATCTTTTAGTACATAACTTTTTACCAAATTTCACAAACACTTAGAAAGTTTGTTTTTCGATTTCAAAACCAGATTTTAACGCTTTCAGGAGTTCAAATAACTTGTTTTTAGATCATTTGTATGGTATCTTTTAGTACAAAACTTTTCACCAAATTTCACAAACACTAAGAAAGTTTGTTTTTTTATTCAAAACAAGATTTTAACGCTTTGAGGAGTTCAAATAACATGTTTTTAGATCATTTGTATCGTATCTTTTAGTACATAACTTTTAACCAAATTTCACAAACACTAAGAAACTTTGTTTTTCGATTGAAAACAAGATTTTAACGCTTTGAGGAGTTCAAATAACATGTTTTTAGATCATTTGTATCGTATCTTTTAGTACATAACTTTTCACGAAATTTCACAAACACCAAGAAAGTTTGTTTTTCGATTCAAAACATGATTTTAACGCTTTGAGGAGTTCAAATAACATGTTTTAAGATCATTTGTATCGTATCTTTTAGTACATAACTTTTCACCAAATTTCACAAACACTAAGAAAGTTAGTTTTTTTATTCAAAACAAGATTTTAACGCTTTGAGGAGTTCAAATAACATGTTTTTAGATCATTTGTATCGTATCTTTTAGTACATAACTTTTCACCAAATTTCACAAACACTAAGAAACTTTGTTTTTCGATTCAAAACAAGATTTTAATGTTTTGAGGAGTTCAAATAACATGTTTTTAGATCATTTGTATCGTATCTTTTAGTACATATCTTTTCACCAAATTTCACAAACACTAAGAAAGTTTGTTTTTCGATTCAAAACAAGATTTTAACGCTTTGAGGAGTTCAAATAATTTGTTTTTAGATCATTTGTATCGTATCTTTTAGTACATAACTTTTTACCAAATTTCACAAACACTAAGAAAGTTTGTTTTTCGATTTCAAAACAAGATTTTAACGCTTTGAAGAGTTCAAATAACGTGTTTTTAGATCATTTGTATCGTATCTTGTAGTACATAACTTTTCACCAAATTTCACAAACACTAAGAAAGTTTGTTTTTCGATTCAAAACAAGATTTTAATGTTTTGAGGAGTTCAAATAACTTATTTTTAGATCATTTGTATCGTATCTTTTAGTACATAACTTTTTACCAAATTTCACAAACACTAAGAAAGTTCGTTTTTCGATTTCAAAACCAGATTTTAACGCTTTCAGGAGTTCAAATAACGTGTTTTTAGATCATTTGTATCGTATCTTTTAGTACATAACTTTTCACCAAATTTCACAAACACTAAGAAAGTTTGTTTTTTTATTCAAAACAAGATTTTAACGCTTTGAGGAGTTCAAATAACATGTTTTTAGATCATTTGTATCGTATCTTTTAGTACATAACTTTTAACCAAATTTCACAAACACTAAGAAACTTTGTTTTTCGATTGAAAACAAGATTTTAACGCATTGAGGAGTTCAAATAACATGTTTTAAGATCATTTGTATCGTATCTTTTAGTACATAACTTTTCACCAAATTTCACAAACACTAAGAAAGTTTGTTTTTCGATTCAAAACAAGATTTTAACGCTTTGAGGAGTTCAAATAACATGTTTTAAGATCATTTGTATCGTATCTTTTAGCACATAACTTTTCACCAAATTTCACAAACACTAAGAAAGTTTGTTTTTCGATTCAAAACAAGATTTCAACGCTTTGAGGAGTTCAAATAACTTGTTTTTAGATCATTTGTATCGTATCTTTTAGTACATAACTTTTCACCAAATTTCACAAACACTAAGAAAGTTTGTTTTTCGACTCAAAACAAGATTTTAATGCTTTGAGGAGTTCAAATAACATGTTTTAGATCATTTGTATCGTATCTTTTAGTACATAACTTTTCACCAAATTTCACAAACCCTAAGAAAGTTTGTTTTTCGATTCAAAACAAGATTTTAATGTTTTGAGGAGTTCAAATAACTTATTTTTAGATCATTTGTATCGTATCTTTTAGTACATAACTTTTTACCAAATTTCACAAACACTAAGAAAGTTTGTTTTTCGATTTCAAAACCAGATTTTAACGCTTTCAGGAGTTCAAATAACGTGTTTTTAGATCATTTGTATCGTATCTTTTAGTACATAACTTTTCACCAAATTTCACAAACACTAAGAAAGTTTGTTTTTCGATTCAAAACAAGATTTTAATGCTTTGAGGAGTTCAAATAACTTGTTTTTAGATCATTTGTATCGTATCTTTTAGAACATAACTTTTCACCAAATTTCACAAACACTAAGAAAGTTTGTTTTTCGATTTCAAAACCAGATTTTAACGCTTTGAGGAGTTTAAATAACGTGTTTTTAGATCATTTGTATCGTATCTTTTAGTACATAACTTTTCACAAAATTTCACAAACACTAAGAAAGTTTGTTTTTCGATTCAAAACAAGATTTTAACGCTTTGAGGAGTTCAAATAACATGTTTTTAGATCATTTGTATCGTATCTTTTAGTACATAACTTTTCACCAAATTTCACAAACACTAAGAAAGTTTGTTTTTCGATTCAAAACAAGATTTTAATGCTTTGAGGAGTTCAAAAAACTTGTTTTTAGATCATTTGTATCGTATCTTTTAGTACATAACTTTTCACCAAATTTCACAAACACTAAGAAAGTTTGTTTTTCGATTCAAAACAAGATTTAAATGTTTTGAGGAGTTCAAATAACTTATTTTTAGATCATTTGTATCGTATCTTTTAGTACATAACTTTTTACCAAATTTCACAAACACTAAGAAATTTTTTTTTTCGATTTCAAAACCAGATTTTAACGCTTTCAGGAGTTCAAATAACGTGTTTTTAGATCATTTGTATCGTATCTTTTAGTACATAACTTTTCACCAAATTTCACAAACACTAAGAAAGTTTGTTTTTCGATTCAAAACAAGATTTTAATGTTTTGAGGAGTTCAAATAACTTATTTTTAGATCATTTGTATCGTATATTTTAGTACATAACTTTTTACCAAATTTCACAAACACTAAGAAAGTTTGTTTTTCGATTTCAAAACCAGATTTTAACGCTTTCAGGAGTTCAAATAACGTGTTTTTAGATCATTTGTATTGTATCTTTTAGTACATAACTTTTCACCAAATTTCACACACACTAAGAAAGTTAGTTTTTTTATTCAAAACAAGATTTTAACGCTTTGAGGAGTTCAAATAACATGTTTTTAGATCATTTGTATCGTATCTTTTAGTACATAACTTTTCACCAAATTTCACAAACACTAAGAAACTTTGTTTTTCGATTCAAAACAAGATTTTAACGCTTTGAGAAGTTCAAATAACATGTTTTAAGATCATTTGTATCGTATCTTTTAGTACATAACTTTTCACCAAATTTCACAAACACTAAGAAAGTATGTTTTTCGATTCAAAACAAGAATTTAACGCTTTGAGGAGTTCAAATAACTTGTTTTTAGATCATTTGTATCGTATCTTTTAGTACATAACTTTTCACCAAATTTCACAAACACTAAGAAAGTTTGTTTTTCGATTCAAAACAAGATTTTAACGCTTTGAGGAGTTCAAATAACTTGTTTTTAGATCATTTGTATTGTATCTTTTAGTACAAAACTTTTCACCAAATTTCACAAACACTAAGAAAGTTTGTTTTTCGATTTCAAAACCAGATTTTAACGCTTTGAGGAGTTTAAATAACGTGTTTGTAGATCATTTGTATCGTATCTTTTAGTACATAACTTTTCACCAAATTTCACAAACACTAAAAAAGTTTGTTTTTCGATTCAAAACAAGATTTTAATGTTTTGAGGAGTTCAAATAACTTATTTTTAGATCATTTGTATCGTATCTTTTAGTACATAACTTTTTACCAAATTTCACAAACACTAAGAAAGTTTGTTTTTCGATTTCAAAACCATATTTTAACGCTTTCAGGAGTTCAAATAACGTGTTTTTAGATCATTTGTATCGTATCTTTTAGTACATAACTTTTCACCAAATTTCACAAACACTAAGAAAGTTAGTTTTTTTATTCAAAACAAGATTTTAACGCTTTGAGGAGTTCAAATAACATGTTTTTAGATCATTTGTATCGTATCTTTTAGTACATAACTTTTCACCAAATTTCACAAACACTAAGAAACTTTGTTTTTCGATTCAAAACAAGATTTTAACGCTTTGAGGAGTTCAAATAACATGTTTTATGATCATTTGTATCGTATCTTTTAGTACATAACTTTTCACCAAATTTCACAAACACTAAGAAAGTTTGTTTTTCGATTCAAAACAAGATTTTAACGCTTTGAGGAGTTCAAATAACTTGTTTTTAGATCATTTGTATCGTATCTTTTAGTACATAACTTTTCACCAAATTTCACAAACACTAAGAAAGTTTGTTTTTCGATTCAAAACAAGATTTTAACGCTTTGAGGAGTTCAAATAACATGTTTTTAGATCATTTGTATCGTATCTTTTAGTACATAACTTTTCACCAAATTTCACAAACACTAAGAAAGTTTGTTTTTCGATTCAAAACAAGATTTTAATGTTTTGAGGAGTTCAAATAACTTATTTTTAGATCATTTGTATCGTATCTTTTAGTACATAACTTTTTACCAAATTTCACAAACACTAAGTAAGTTTGTTTTTCGATTTCAAAACCAGGTTTTAACGCTTTCAGGAGTTCAAATAACGTGTTTTTAGATCATTTGTATCGTATCTTTTAGTACATAACTTTTCACCAAATTTCACAAACACTAAGAAAGTTTGTTTTTTTAATCAAAACAAGATTTTAACGCTTTGAGGAGTTCAAATAACATGTTTTTAGATCATTTGTATCGTATCTTTTAGTACATAACTTTTCACCAAATTTCACAAACACTAAGAAACTTTGTTTTTCGATTGAAAACAAGATTTTAACGCTTTGAGGAGTTCAAATAACATGTTTTAAGATCATTTGTATCGTATCTTTTAGTACATAACTTTTCACCAAATTTCACAAACACTAAGAAAGTTTGTTTTTCAAATCAAAACAAGATTTTAACGCTTTGAGGAGTTCAAATAACTTGTTTTTAGATCATTTGTATCGTATCTTTTAGTACATAACTTTTCACCAAATTTCACAAACACTAAGAAAGTTTGTTTTTCGATTCAAAACAAGATTTTAACGCTTTGAGGAGTTCAAATAACTTGTTTTTAGATCATTTGTATTGTATCTTTTAGTACATAACTTTTCACCAAATTTCACAAACACTAAGAAAATTGTTTTTCGATTTCAAAACCAGATTTTAACGCTTTGAGGAGTTTAAATAACGTGTTTGTAGATCATTTGTATCGTATCTTTTAGTACATAACTTTTCACCAAATTTCACAAACACTAAGAAAGTTTGTTTTTCGATTCAAAACAAGATTTTAATGTTTTGAGGAGTTCAAATAACTTATTTTTAGATCATTTGTATCGTATCTTTTAGTACATAACTTTTTACCAAATTTCACAAACACTAAGAAAGTTTGTTTTTCGATTTCAAAACCAGATTTTAACGCTTTCAGGAGTTCAAATAACGTGTTTATAGATCATTTGTATCGTATCTTTTAGTACATAACTTTTCACCAAATTTCACAAACACTAAGAAAGTTAGTTTTTTTATTCAAAACAAGATTTTAACGCTTTGAGGAGTTCAAATAACATGTTTTTAGATCATTTGTATCGTATCTTTTAGTACATAACTTTTCACCAAATTTCACAAACACTAAGAAACTTTGTTTTTCGATTCAAAACAAGATTTTAACGCTTTGAGGAGTTCAAATAACATGTTTTATGATCATTTGTATCGTATCTTTTAGTACATAACTTTTCACCAAATTTCACAAACACTAAGAAAGTTTGTTTTTCAAATCAAAACAAGATTTTAACGCTTTGAGGAGTTCAAATAATTTGTTTTTAGATCATTTGTATCGTATCTTTTAGTACATAACTTTTCACCAAATTTCACAAACACTAAGAAAGTTTGTTTTTCGATTCAAAACAAGATTTTAATGCTTTGAGGAGTTCAAATAACTTGTTTTTAGATCATTTGTATCGTATCTTTTAGTACATAACTTTTCACCAAATTTCACAAACACTAAGAAAGTTTGTTTTTCGATTCAAAACAAGATTTTAACGCTTTGAGGAGTTCAAATAACTTGTTTTTAGATCATTTGTATCGTATCTTTTAGTACATAACTTTTCACCAAATTTCCCAAACACTAAGAAAGTTTGTTTTTCGATTCAAAACAAGATTTTAATGTTTTGAGGAGTTCAAATAACTTATTTTTAGATCATATGTATCGTTTCTTTTAATACATAACTTTTTACCAAATTTCCCAAACACTAAGAAAGTTTGTTTTTCGGGTTCAAACCAGATTTTAACGCTTTCAGGAGTTCAAATAACGTGTTTTTAGATCATTTGTATCGTATCTTTTAGTACATAACTTTTCACCAAATTTCACAAACACTAAGAAAGTTTGTTTTTTTATTCAAAACAAGATTTTAACGCTTTGAGGAGTTCAAATAACATGTTTTTAGATCATTTGTATCGAATCTTTTAGTACATAACTTTTCACCAAATTTCACAAACACTAAGAGACTCTGTTTTTCGATTGAAAACAAGATTTTAACGCTTTGAGGAGTTCAAATAACATGTTTTAAGATCATTTGTATCGTATCTTTTAGTACATAACTTTTCACCAAATTAAACAAACACTAAGAAAGTTTGTTTTTCAAATCAAAACAAGATTTTAACGCTTTGAGGAGTTCAAATAACTTGTTTTTAGATCATTTGTATCGTATCTTTTAGTACATAACTTTTCACCAAATTTCACAAATACTAAGAAAGTTTGTTTTTCGATTCAAAACAAGATTTTAATGCTTTGAGGAGTTCAAATAACTTGTTTTTAGATCATTTGTATCGTATCTTTTAGAACATAACTTTTCACCAAATTTCACAAACACTAAGAAAGTTTGTTTTTCGATTCAAAACATGATTTTAATGTTTTGAGGAGTTCAAATAACTTATTTTTAGATCATTTGTATCGTATCTTTTAGTACATAACTTTTTACCAAATTTCACAAACACTAAGAAAGTTTGTTTTTCGATTTCAAAACCAGATTTTAACGCTTTCAGGAGTTCAAATAACGTGTTTTTAGATCATTTGTATCGTATCTTTTAGTACATAACTTTTCACCAAATTTCACAAACACTAAGAAAGTTAGTTTTTTTATTCAAAACAAGATTTTAACGCTTTGAGGAGTTCAAATAACATGTTTTTAGATCATTTGTATCGTATCTTTTAGTACATAACTTTTCACCAAATTTCACAAACACTAAGAAACTTTGTTTTTCGATTCAAAACAAGATTTTAACGCTTTGAGGAGTTCAAATAACATGTTTTATGATCATTTGTATCGTATCTTTTAGTACATAACTTTTCACCAAATTTCACAAACACTAAGAAAGTTTGTTTTTCGATTCAAAACAAGATTTTAACGCTTTGAGGAGTTCAAATAACTTGTTTTTAGATCATTTGTATCGTATCTTTTAGTACATAACTTTTCACCAAATTTCACAAACACTAAGAAAGTTTGTTTTTCGATTCAAAACAAGATTTTAACGCTTTGAGGAGTTCAAATAACATGTTTTTAGATCATTTGTATCGTATCTTTTAGTACATAACTTTTCACCAAATTTCACAAACACTAAGAAAGTTTGTTTTTCGATTCAAAACAAGATTTTAATGTTTTGAGGAGTTCAAATAACTTATTTTTAGATCATTTGTATCGTATCTTTTAGTACATAACTTTTTACCAAATTTCACAAACACTAAGAAAGTTTGTTTTTCGATTTCAAAACCAGATTTTAACGCTTTCAGGAGTTCAAATAACGTGTTTATAGATCATTTGTATCGTATCTTTTAGTACATAACTTTTCACCAAATTTCACAAACACTAAGAAAGTTAGTTTTTTTATTCAAAACAAGATTTTAACGTTTTGAGGAGTTCAAATAACATGTTTTTAGATCATTTGTATCGTATCTTTTAGTACATAACTTTTCACCAAATTTCACAAACACTAAGAAAGTTTGTTTTTTTATTCAAAACATGATTTTAACGCTTTGAGGAGTTCAAATAACATGTTTTTAGATCATTTGTATCGAATCTTTTAGTACATAACTTTTCACCAAATTTCACAAACACTAAGAAACTTTGTTTTTCGATTGAAAACAAGATTTTAACGCTTTGAGGAGTTCAAATAACATGTTTTAAGATCATTTGTATCGTATCTTTTAGTACATAACTTTTCACCAAATTTCACAAACACTAAGAAAGTTTGTTTTTCGATTCAAAACAAGATTTTAACGCTTTGAGGAGGTCAAATAACTTGTTTTTAGATCATTTGTATCGTATCTTTTAGTACATAACTTTTCACCAAATTTCACAAACACTAAGAAAGTTTGTTTTTCGATTCAAAACAAGATTTTAATGCTTTGAGGAGTTCAAATAACATGTTTTTAGATCATTTGTATCGTATCTTTTAGTACATAACTTTTCACCAAATTTCACAAACACTAAGAAAGTTTGTTTTTCGATTCAAAACAAGATTTTAATGTTTTGAGGAGTTCAAATAACTTATTTTTAGATCATTTGTATCGTATCTTTTAGTACATAACTTTTTACCAAATTTCACAAACACTAAGAAAGTTTGTTTTTCGATTTCAAAACCAGATTTTAACGCTTTCAGGAGTTCAAATAACGTGTTTATAGATCATTTGTATCGTATCTTTTAGTACATAACTTTTCACCAAATTTCACAAACACTAAGAAAGTTAGTTTTTTTATTCAAAACAAGATTTTAACGCTTTGAGGAGTTCAAATAACATGTTTTTAGATCATTTGTATCGTATCTTTTAGTACATAACTTTTCACCAAATTTCACAAACACTAAGAAACTTTGTTTTTCGATTCAAAACAAGATTTTAACGCTTTGAGGAGTTCAAATAACATGTTTTATGATCATTTGTATCGTATCTTTTAGTACATAACTTTTCACCAAATTTCACAAACACTAAGAAAGTTTGTTTTTCAAATCAAAACAAGATTTTAACGCTTTGAGGAGTTCAAATAATTTGTTTTTAGATCATTTGTATCGTATCTTTTAGTACATAACTTTTCACCAAATTTCACAAACACTAAGAAAGTTTGTTTTTCGATTCAAAACAAGATTTTAATGCTTTGAGGAGTTCAAATAACTTGTTTTTAGATCATTTGTATCGTATCTTTTAGTACATAACTTTTCACCAAATTTCACAAACACTAAGAAAGTTTGTTTTTCGATTCAAAACAAGATTTTAACGGTTTGAGGAGTTCAAATAACTTGTTTTTAGATCATTTGTATCGTATCTTTTAGTACATAACTTTTCACCAAATTTCCCAAGCACTAAGAAAGTTTGTTTTTCGATTCAAAACAAGATTTTAATGTTTTGAGGAGTTCAAATAACTTATTTTTAGATCATATGTATCGTATCTTTTAATACATAACTTTTTACCAAATTTCCCAAACACTAAGAAAGTTTGTTTTTCGGGTTCAAACCAGATTTTAACGCTTTCAGGAGTTCAAATAACGTGTTTTTAGATCATTTGTATCGTATCTTTTAGTACATAACTTTTCACCAAATTTCACAAACCCTAAGAAAGTTTGTTTTTCGATTCAAAACAAGATTTTAATGTTTTGAGGAGTTCAAATAACTTATTTTTAGATCATTTGTATCGTATCTTTTAGTACATAACCTTTTACCAAATTTCACAAACACTAAGAAAGTTTGTTTTTCGATTTCAAAACCAGATTTTAACGCTTTCAGGAGTTCAAATAACGTGTTTTTAGATCATTTGTATCGTATCTTTTAGTACATAACTTTTCACCAAATTTCACAAACACTAAGAAAGTTTGTTTTTCGATTCAAAACAAGATTTTAATGCTTTGAGGAGTTCAAATAACTTGTTTTTAGATCATTTGTATCGTATCTTTTAGAACATAACTTTTCACCAAATTTCACAAACACTAAGAAAGTTTGTTTTTCGATTTCAAAACCAGATTTTAACGCTTTGAGGAGTTTAAATAACGTGTTTTTAGATCATTTGTATCGTATCTTTTAGTACATAACTTTTCACAAAATTTCACAAACACTAAGAAAGTTTGTTTTTCGATTCAAAACAAGATTTTAACGCTTTGAGGAGTTCAAATAACATGTTTTTAGATCATTTGTATCGTATCTTTTAGTACATAACTTTTCACCAAATTTCACAAACACTAAGAAAGTTTGTTTTTCGATTCAAAACAAGATTTTAATGCTTTGAGGAGTTCAAAAAACTTGTTTTTAGATCATTTGTATCGTATCTTTTAGTACATAACTTTTCACCAAATTTCACAAACACTACGAAAGTTTGTTTTTCGATTCAAAACAAGATTTAAATGTTTTGAGGAGTTCAAATAACTTATTTTTAGATCATTTGTATCGTATCTTTTAGTACATAACTTTTTACCAAATTTCACAAACACTAAGAAATTTTTTTTTTCGATTTCAAAACCAGATTTTAACGCTTTCAGGAGTTCAAATAACGTGTTTTTAGATCATTTGTATCGTATCTTTTAGTACATAACTTTTCACCAAATTTCACAAACCATAAGAAAGTTTGTTTTTCGATTCAAAACAAGATTTTAATGTTTTGAGGAGTTCAAATAACTTATTTTTAGATCATTTGTATCGTATATTTTAGTACATAACTTTTTACCAAATTTCACAAACACTAAGAAAGTTTGTTTTTCGATTTCAAAACCAGATTTTAACGCTTTCAGGAGTTCAAATAACGTGTTTTTAGATCATTTGTATTGTATCTTTTAGTACATAACTTTTCACCAAATTTCCCAAACACTAAGAAAGTTTGTTTTTCGATTCAAAACAAGATTTTAATGTTTTGAGGAGTTCAAATAACTTATTTTTAGATCATTTGTATCGTATCTTTTAGTACATAACTTTTTACCAAATTTCACAAACACTAAGAAAGTTTGTTTTTCGATTTCAAAACCAGATTTTAACGCTTTCAGGAGTTCAAATAACGTGTTTATAGATCATTTGTATCGTATCTTTTAGTACATAACTTTTCACCAAATTTCACAAACACTAAGAAAGTTAGTTTTTTTATTCAAAACAAGATTTTAACGTTTTGAGGAGTTCAAATAACATGTTTTTAGATCATTTGTATCGTATCTTTTAGTACATAACTTTTCACCAAATTTCACAAACACTAAGAAAGTTTGTTTTTTTATTCAAAACATGATTTTAACGCTTTGAGGAGTTCAAATAACATGTTTTTAGATCATTTGTATCGAATCTTTTAGTACATAACTTTTCACCAAATTTCACAAACACTAAGAAACTTTGTTTTTCGATTGAAAACAAGATTTTAACGCTTTGAGGAGTTCAAATAACATGTTTTAAGATCATTTGTATCGTATCTTTTAGTACATAACTTTTCACCAAATTTCACAAACACTAAGAAAGTTTGTTTTTCGATTCAAAACAAGATTTTAACGCTTTGAGGAGTTCAAATAACTTGTTTTTAGATCATTTGTATCGTATCTTTTAGTACATAACTTTTCACCAAATTTCACAAACACTAAGAAAGTTTGTTTTTCGATTCAAAACAAGATTTTAATGCTTTGAGGAGTTCAAATAACATGTTTTTAGATCATTTGTATCGTATCTTTTAGTACATAACTTTTCACCAAATTTCACAAACACTAAGAAAGTTTGTTTTTCGATTCAAAACAAGATTTTAATGTTTTGAGGAGTTCAAATAACTTATTTTTAGATCATTTGTATCGTATCTTTTAGTACATAACTTTTTACCAAATTTCACAAACACTAAGAAAGTTTGTTTTTCGATTTCAAAACCAGATTTTAATGCTTTCAGGAGTTCAAATAACGTGTTTATAGATCATTTGTATCGTATCTTTTAGTACATAACTTTTCACCAAATTTCACAAACACTAAGAAAGTTAGTTTTTTTATTCAAAACAAGATTTTAACGCTTTGAGGAGTTCAAATAACATGTTTTTAGATCATTTGTATCGTATCTTTTAGTACATAACTTTTCACCAAATTTCACAAACACTAAGAAACTTTGTTTTTCGATTCAAAACAAGATTTTAACGCTTTGAGGAGTTCAAATAACATGTTTTATGATCATTTGTATCGTATCTTTTAGTACATAACTTTTCACCAAATTTCACAAACACTAAGAAAGTTTGTTTTTCAAATCAAAACAAGATTTTAACGCTTTGAGGAGTTCAAATAATTTGTTTTTAGATCATTTGTATCGTATCTTTTAGTACATAACTTTTCACCAAATTTCACAAACACTAAGAAAGTTTGTTTTTCGATTCAAAACAAGATTTTAATGCTTTGAGGAGTTCAAATAACTTGTTTTTAGATCATTTGTATCGTATCTTTTAGTACATAACTTTTCACCAAATTTCACAAACACTAAGAAAGTTTGTTTTTCGATTCAAAACAAGATTTTAACGGTTTGAGGAGTTCAAATAACTTGTTTTTAGATCATTTGTATCGTATCTTTTAGTACATAACTTTTCACCAAATTTCCCAAACACTAAGAAAGTTTGTTTTTCGATTCAAAACAAGATTTTAATGTTTTGAGGAGTTCAAATAACTTATTTTTAGATCATATGTATCGTATCTTTTAATACATAACTTTTTACCAAATTTCCCAAACACTAAGAAAGTTTGTTTTTCGGGTTCAAACCAGATTTTAACGCTTTCAGGAGTTCAAATAACGTGTTTTTAGATCATTTGTATCGTATCTTTTAGTACATAACTTTTCACCAAATTTCACAAACCCTAAGAAAGTTTGTTTTTCGATTCAAAACAAGATTTTAATGTTTTGAGGAGTTCAAATAACTTATTTTTAGATCATTTGTATCGTATCTTTTAGTACATAACTTTTTACCAAATTTCACAAACACTAAGAAAGTTTGTTTTTCGATTTCAAAACCAGATTTTAACGCTTTCAGGAGTTCAAATAACGTGTTTTTAGATCATTTGTATCGTATCTTTTAGTACATAACTTTTCACCAAATTTCACAAACACTAAGAAAGTTTGTTTTTCGATTCAAAACAAGATTTTAATGCTTTGAGGAGTTCAAATAACTTGTTTTTAGATCATTTGTATCGTATCTTTTAGAACATAACTTTTCACCAAATTTCACAAACACTAAGAAAGTTTGTTTTTCGATTTCAAAACCAGATTTTAACGCTTTGAGGAGTTTAAATAACGTGTTTTTAGATCATTTGTATCGTATCTTTTAGTACATAACTTTTCACAAAATTTCACAAACACTAAGAAAGTTTGTTTTTCGATTCAAAACAAGATTTTAACGCTTTGAGGAGTTCAAATAACATGTTTTTAGATCATTTGTATCGTATCTTTTAGTACATAACTTTTCACCAAATTTCACAAACACTAAGAAAGTTTGTTTTTCGATTCAAAACAAGATTTTAATGCTTTGAGGAGTTCAAAAAACTTGTTTTTAGATCATTTGTATCGTATCTTTTAGTACATAACTTTTCACCAAATTTCACAAACACTAAGAAAGTTTGTTTTTCGATTCAAAACAAGATTTAAATGTTTTGAGGAGTTCAAATAACTTATTTTTAGATCATTTGTATCGTATCTTTTAGTACATAACTTTTTACCAAATTTCACAAACACTAAGAAATTTTTTTTTTCGATTTCAAAACCAGATTTTAACGCTTTCAGGAGTTCAAATAACGTGTTTTTAGATCATTTGTATCGTATCTTTTAGTACATAACTTTTCACCAAATTTCACAAACACTAAGAAAGTTTGTTTTTCGATTCAAAACAAGATTTTAATGTTTTGAGGAGTTCAAATAACTTATTTTTAGATCATTTGTATCGTATATTTTAGTACATAACTTTTTACCAAATTTCACAAACACTAAGAAAGTTTGTTTTTCGATTTCAAAACCAGATTTTAACGCTTTCAGGAGTTCAAATAACGTGTTTTTAGATCATTTGTATTGTATCTTTTAGTACATAACTTTTTACCAAATTTCCCAAACACTAAGAAAGTTTGTTTTTCGATTCAAAACAAGATTTTAATGTTTTGAGGAGTTCAAATAACTTATTTTTAGATCATTTGTATCGTATCTTTTAGTACATAACTTTTTACCAAATTTCACAAACACTAAGAAAGTTTGTTTTTCGATTTCAAAACCAGATTTTAACGCTTTCAGGAGTTCAAATAACGTGTTTATAGATCATTTGTATCGTATCTTTTAGTACATAACTTTTCACCAAATTTCACAAACACTAAGAAAGTTAGTTTTTTTATTCAAAACAAGATTTTAACGTTTTGAGGAGTTCAAATAACATGTTTTTAGATCATTTGTATCGTATCTTTTAGTACATAACTTTTCACCAAATTTCACAAACACTAAGAAAGTTTGTTTTTTTATTCAAAACATGATTTTAACGCTTTGAGGAGTTCAAATAACATGTTTTTAGATCATTTGTATCGAATCTTTTAGTACATAACTTTTCACCAAATTTCACAAACACTAAGAAACTTTGTTTTTCGATTGAAAACAAGATTTTAACGCTTTGAGGAGTTCAAATAACATGTTTTAAGATCATTTGTATCGTATCTTTTAGTACATAACTTTTCACCAAATTTCACAAACAGTAAGAAAGTTTGTTTTTCGATTCAAAACAAGATTTTAACGCTTTGAGGAGTTCAAATAACTTGTTTTTAGATCATTTGTATCGTATCTTTTAGTACATAACTTTTCACCAAATTTCACAAACACTAAGAAAGTTTGTTTTTCGATTCAAAACAAGATTTTAATGCTTTGAGGAGTTCAAATAACATGTTTTTAGATCATTTGTATCGTATCTTTTAGTACATAACTTTTCACCAAATTTCACAAACACTAAGAAAGTTTGTTTTTCGATTCAAAACAAGATTTTAATGCTTTGAGGAGTTCAAATAACATGTTTTTAGATCATTTGTATCGTATCTTTTAGTACATAACTTTTCACCAAATTTCACAAACACTAAGAAAGTTAGTTTTTTTATTCAAAACAAGATTTTAACGCTTTGAGGAGTTCAAATAACATGTTTTTAGATCATTTGTATCGTATCTTTTAGTACATAACTTTTCACCAAATTTCACAAACACTAAGAAACTTTGTTTTTCGATTCAAAACAAGATTTTAACGCTTTGAGGAGTTCAAATAACATGTTTTATGATCATTTGTATCGTATCTTTTAGTACATAACTTTTCACCAAATTTCACAAACACTAAGAAAGTTTGTTTTTCAAATCAAAACAAGATTTTAACGCTTTGAGGAGTTCAAATAATTTGTTTTTAGATCATTTGTATCGTATCTTTTAGTACATAACTTTTCACCAAATTTCACAAACACTAAGAAAGTTTGTTTTTCGATTCAAAACAAGATTTTAATGCTTTGAGGAGTTCAAATAACTTGTTTTTAGATCATTTGTATCGTATCTTTTAGTACATAACTTTTCACCAAATTTCACAAACACTAAGAAAGTTTGTTTTTCGATTCAAAACAAGATTTTAACGGTTTGAGGAGTTCAAATAACTTGTTTTTAGATCATTTGTATCGTATCTTTTAGTACATAACTTTTCACCAAATTTCCCAAACACTAAGAAAGTTTGTTTTTCGATTCAAAACAAGATTTTAATGTTTTGAGGAGTTCAAATAACTTATTTTTAGATCATATGTATCGTATCTTTTAATACATAACTTTTTACCAAATTTCCCAAACACTAAGAAAGTTTGTTTTTCGGGTTCAAACCAGATTTTAACGCTTTCAGGAGTTCAAATAACGTGTTTTTAGATCATTTGTATCGTATCTTTTAGTACATAACTTTTCACCAAATTTCACAAACCCTAAGAAAGTTTGTTTTTCGATTCAAAACAAGATTTTAATGTTTTGAGGAGTTCAAATAACTTATTTTTAGATCATTTGTATCGTATCTTTTAGTACATAACTTTTTACCAAATTTCACAAACACTAAGAAAGTTTGTTTTTCGATTTCAAAACCAGATTTTAACGCTTTCAGGAGTTCAAATAACGTGTTTTTAGATCATTTGTATCGTATCTTTTAGTACATAACTTTTCACCAAATTTCACAAACACTAAGAAAGTTTGTTTTTCGATTCAAAACAAGATTTTAATGCTTTGAGGAGTTCAAATAACTTGTTTTTAGATCATTTGTATCGTATCTTTTAGAACATAACTTTTCACCAAATTTCACAAACACTAAGAAAGTTTGTTTTTCGATTTCAAAACCAGATTTTAACGCTTTGAGGAGTTTAAATAACGTGTTTTTAGATCATTTGTATCGTATCTTTTAGTACATAACTTTTCACAAAATTTCACAAACACTAAGAAAGTTTGTTTTTCGATTCAAAACAAGATTTTAACGCTTTGAGGAGTTCAAATAACATGTTTTTAGATCATTTGTATCGTATCTTTTAGTACATAACTTTTCACCAAATTTCACAAACACTAAGAAAGTTTGTTTTTCGATTCAAAACAAGATTTTAATGCTTTGAGGAGTTCAAAAAACTTGTTTTTAGATCATTTGTATCGTATCTTTTAGTACATAACTTTTCACCAAATTTCACAAACACTAAGAAAGTTTGTTTTTCGATTCAAAACAAGATTTAAATGTTTTGAGGAGTTCAAATAACTTATTTTTAGATCATTTGTATCGTATCTTTTAGTACATAACTTTTTACCAAATTTCACAAACACTAAGAAATTTTTTTTTTCGATTTCAAAACCAGATTTTAACGCTTTCAGGAGTTCAAATAACGTGTTTTTAGATCATTTGTATCGTATCTTTTAGTACATAACTTTTCACCAAATTTCACAAACACTAAGAAAGTTTGTTTTTCGATTCAAAACAAGATTTTAATGTTTTGAGGAGTTCAAATAACTTATTTTTAGATCATTTGTATCGTATATTTTAGTACATAACTTTTTACCAAATTTCACAAACACTAAGAAAGTTTGTTTTTCGATTTCAAAACCAGATTTTAACGCTTTCAGGAGTTCAAATAACGTGTTTTTAGATCATTTGTATTGTATCTTTTAGTACATAACTTTTCACCAAATTTCCCAAACACTAAGAAAGTTTGTTTTTCGATTCAAAACAAGATTTTAATGTTTTGAGGAGTTCAAATAACTTATTTTTAGATCATTTGTATCGTATCTTTTAGTACATAACTTTTTACCAAATTTCACAAACACTAAGAAAGTTTGTTTTTCGATTTCAAAACCAGATTTTAACGCTTTCAGGAGTTCAAATAACGTGTTTATAGATCATTTGTATCGTATCTTTTAGTACATAACTTTTCACCAAATTTCACAAACACTAAGAAAGTTAGTTTTTTTATTCAAAACAAGATTTTAACGTTTTGAGGAGTTCAAATAACATGTTTTTAGATCATTTGTATCGTATCTTTTAGTACATAACTTTTCACCAAATTTCACAAACACTAAGAAAGTTTGTTTTTTTATTCAAAACATGATTTTAACGCTTTGAGGAGTTCAAATAACATGTTTTTAGATCATTTGTATCGAATCTTTTAGTACATAACTTTTCACCAAATTTCACAAACACTAAGAAACTTTGTTTTTCGATTGAAAACAAGATTTTAACGCTTTGAGGAGTTCAAATAACATGTTTTAAGATCATTTGTATCGTATCTTTTAGTACATAACTTTTCACCAAATTTCACAAACACTAAGAAAGTTTGTTTTTCGATTCAAAACAAGATTTTAACGCTTTGAGGAGTTCAAATAACTTGTTTTTAGATCATTTGTATCGTATCTTTTAGTACATAACTTTTCACCAAATTTCACAAACACTAAGAAAGTTTGTTTTTCGATTCAAAACAAGATTTTAATGCTTTGAGGAGTTCAAATAACATGTTTTTAGATCATTTGTATCGTATCTTTTAGTACATAACTTTTCACCAAATTTCACAAACACTAAGAAAGTTTGTTTTTCGATTCAAAACAAGATTTTAATGTTTTGAGGAGTTCAAATAACTTATTTTTAGATCATTTGTATCGTATCTTTTAGTACATAACTTTTTACCAAATTTCACAAACACTAAGAAAGTTTGTTTTTCGATTTCAAAACCAGATTTTAACGCTTTCAGGAGTTCAAATAACGTGTTTATAGATCATTTGTATCGTATCTTTTATTACATAACTTTTCACCAAATTTCACAAACACTAAGAAAGTTAGTTTTTTTATTTAAAACAAGATTTTAACGCTTTGAGGAGTTCAAATAACATGTTTTTAGATCATTTGTATCGTATCTTTTAGTACATAACTTTTCACCAAATTTCACAAACACTAAGAAACTTTGTTTTTCGATTCAAAACAAGATTTTAACGCTTTGAGGAGTTCAAATAACATGTTTTATGATCATTTGTATCGTATCTTTTAGTACATAACTTTTCACCAAATTTCACAAACACTAAGAAAGTTTGTTTTTCAAATCAAAACAAGATTTTAACGCTTTGAGGAGTTCAAATAATTTGTTTTTAGATCATTTGTATCGTATCTTTTAGTACATAACTTTTCACCAAATTTCACAAACACTAAGAAAGTTTGTTTTTCGATTCAAAACAAGATTTTAATGCTTTGAGGAGTTCAAATAACTTGTTTTTAGATCATTTGTATCGTATCTTTTAGTACATAACTTTTCACCAAATTTCACAAACACTAAGAAAGTTTGTTTTTCGATTCAAAACAAGATTTTAACGGTTTGAGGAGTTCAAATAACTTGTTTTTAGATCATTTGTATCGTATCTTTTAGTACATAACTTTTCACCAAATTTCCCAAACACTAAGAAAGTTTGTTTTTCGATTCAAAACAAGATTTTAATGTTTTGAGGAGTTCAAATAACTTATTTTTAGATCATATGTATCGTATCTTTTAATACATAACTTTTTACCAAATTTCCCAAACACTAAGAAAGTTTGTTTTTCGGGTTCAAACCAGATTTTAACGCTTTCAGGAGTTCAAATAACGTGTTTTTAGATCATTTGTATCGTATCTTTTAGTACATAACTTTTCACCAAATTTCACAAACCCTAAGAAAGTTTGTTTTTCGATTCAAAACAAGATTTTAATGTTTTGAGGAGTTCAAATAACTTATTTTTAGATCATTTGTATCGTATCTTTTAGTACATAACTTTTTACCAAATTTCACAAACACTAAGAAAGTTTGTTTTTCGATTTCAAAACCAGATTTTAACGCTTTCAGGAGTTCAAATAACGTGTTTTTAGATCATTTGTATCGTATCTTTTAGTACATAACTTTTCACCAAATTTCACAAACACTAAGAAAGTTTGTTTTTCGATTCAAAACAAGATTTTAATGCTTTGAGGAGTTCAAATAACTTGTTTTTAGATCATTTGTATCGTATCTTTTAGAACATAACTTTTCACCAAATTTCACAAACACTAAGAAAGTTTGTTTTTCGATTTCAAAACCAGATTTTAACGCTTTGAGGAGTTTAAATAACGTGTTTTTAGATCATTTGTATCGTATCTTTTAGTACATAACTTTTCACAAAATTTCACAAACACTAAGAAAGTTTGTTTTTCGATTCAAAACAAGATTTTAACGCTTTGAGGAGTTCAAATAACATGTTTTTAGATCATTTGTATCGTATCTTTTAGTACATAACTTTTCACCAAATTTCACAAACACTAAGAAAGTTTGTTTTTCGATTCAAAACAAGATTTTAATGCTTTGAGGAGTTCAAAAAACTTGTTTTTAGATCATTTGTATCGTATCTTTTAGTACATAACTTTTCACCAAATTTCACAAACACTAAGAAAGTTTGTTTTTCGATTCAAAACAAGATTTAAATGTTTTGAGGAGTTCAAATAACTTATTTTTAGATCATTTGTATCGTATCTTTTAGTACATAACTTTTTACCAAATTTCCCAAACACTAAGAAATTTTTTTTTTCGATTTCAAAACCAGATTTTAACGCTTTCAGGAGTTCAAATAACGTGTTTTTAGATCATTTGTATCGTATCTTTTAGTACATAACTTTTCACCAAATTTCACAAACACTAAGAAAGTTAGTTTTTTTATTTAAAACAAGATTTTAACGCTTTGAGGAGTTCAAATAACATGTTTTTAGATCATTTGTATCGTATCTTTTAGTACATAACTTTTCACCAAATTTCACAAACACTAAGAAACTTTGTTTTTCGATTCAAAACAAGATTTTAACGCTTTGAGGAGTTCAAATAACATGTTTTATGATCATTTGTATCGTATCTTTTAGTACATAACTTTTCACCAAATTTCACAAACACTAAGAAAGTTTGTTTTTCAAATCAAAACAAGATTTTAACGCTTTGAGGAGTTCAAATAATTTGTTTTTAGATCATTTGTATCGTATCTTTTAGTACATAACTTTTCACCAAATTTCACAAACACTAAGAAAGTTTGTTTTTCGATTCAAAACAAGATTTTAATGTTTTGAGGAGTTCAAATAACTTATTTTTAGATCATTTGTATCGTATCTTTTAGTACATAACTTTTTACCAAATTTCACAAACACTAAGAAAGTTTGTTTTTCGATTTCAAAACCAGATTTTAACGCTTTCAGGAGTTCAAATAACGTGTTTTTAGATCATTTGTATCGTATCTTTTAGTACATAACTTTTCACCAAATTTCACAAACACTAAGAAAGTTTGTTTTTCGATTCAAAACAAGATTTTAATGCTTTGAGGAGTTCAAATAACTTGTTTTTAGATCATTTGTATCGTATCTTTTAGAACATAACTTTTCACCAAATTTCACAAACACTAAGAAAGTTTGTTTTTCGATTTCAAAACCAGATTTTAACGCTTTGAGGAGTTTAAATAACGTGTTTTTAGATCATTTGTATCGTATCTTTTAGTACATAACTTTTCACAAAATTTCACAAACACTAAGAAAGTTTGTTTTTCGATTCAAAACAAGATTTTAACGCTTTGAGGAGTTCAAATAACATGTTTTTAGATCATTTGTATCGTATCTTTTAGTACATAACTTTTCACCAAATTTCACAAACACTAAGAAAGTTTGTTTTTCGATTCAAAACAAGATTTTAATGCTTTGAGGAGTTCAAAAAACTTGTTTTTAGATCATTTGTATCGTATCTTTTAGTACATAACTTTTCACCAAATTTCACAAACACTAAGAAAGTTTGTTTTTCGATTCAAAACAAGATTTAAATGTTTTGAGGAGTTCAAATAACTTATTTTTAGATCATTTGTATCGTATCTTTTAGTACATAACTTTTTACCAAATTTCCCAAACACTAAGAAATTTTTTTTTTCGATTTCAAAACCAGATTTTAACGCTTTCAGGAGTTCAAATAACGTGTTTTTAGATCATTTGTATCGTATCTTTTAGTACATAACTTTTCACCAAATTTCACAAACACTAAGAAAGTTAGTTTTTTTATTTAAAACAAGATTTTAACGCTTTGAGGAGTTCAAATAACATGTTTTTAGATCATTTGTATCGTATCTTTTAGTACATAACTTTTCACCAAATTTCACAAACACTAAGAAACTTTGTTTTTCGATTCAAAACAAGATTTTAACGCTTTGAGGAGTTCAAATAACATGTTTTATGATCATTTGTATCGTATCTTTTAGTACATAACTTTTCACCAAATTTCACAAACACTAAGAAAGTTTGTTTTTCAAATCAAAACAAGATTTTAACGCTTTGAGGAGTTCAAATAATTTGTTTTTAGATCATTTGTATCGTATCTTTTAGTACATAACTTTTCACCAAATTTCACAAACACTAAGAAAGTTTGTTTTTCGATTTCAAAACCAGATTTTAACGCTTTCAGGAGTTCAAATAACGTGTTTATAGATCATTTGTATCGTATCTTTTAGTACATAACTTTTCACCAAATTTCACAAACACTAAGAAAGTTAGTTTTTTTATTTAAAACAAGATTTTAACGCTTTGAGGAGTTCAAATAACATGTTTTTAGATCATTTGTATCGTATCTTTTAGTACATAACTTTTCACCAAATTTCACAAACACTAAGAAACTTTGTTTTTCGATTCAAAACAAGATTTTAACGCTTTGAGGAGTTCAAATAACATGTTTTATGATCATTTGTATCGTATCTTTTAGTACATAACTTTTCACCAAATTTCACAAACACTAAGAAAGTTTGTTTTTCAAATCAAAACAAGATTTTAACGCTTTGAGGAGTTCAAATAATTTGTTTTTAGATCATTTGTATCGTATCTTTTAGTACATAACTTTTCACCAAATTTCACAAACACTAAGAAAGTTTGTTTTTCGATTCAAAACAAGATTTTAATGCTTTGAGGAGTTCAAATAACTTGTTTTTAGATCATTTGTATCGTATCTTTTAGTACATAACTTTTCACCAAATTTCACAAACACTAAGAAAGTTTGTTTTTCGATTCAAAACAAGATTTTAACGGTTTGAGGAGTTCAAATAACTTGTTTTTAGATCATTTGTATCGTATCTTTTAGTACATAACTTTTCACCAAATTTCCCAAACACTAAGAAAGTTTGTTTTTCGATTCAAAACAAGATTTTAATGTTTTGAGGAGTTCAAATAACTTATTTTTAGATCATATGTATCGTATCTTTTAATACATAACTTTTTACCAAATTTCCCAAACACTAAGAAAGTTTGTTTTTCGGGTTCAAACCAGATTTTAACGCTTTCAGGAGTTCAAATAACGTGTTTTTAGATCATTTGTATCGTATCTTTTAGTACATAACTTTTCACCAAATTTCACAAACCCTAAGAAAGTTTGTTTTTCGATTCAAAACAAGATTTTAATGTTTTGAGGAGTTCAAATAACTTATTTTTAGATCATTTGTATCGTATCTTTTAGTACATAACTTTTTACCAAATTTCACAAACACTAAGAAAGTTTGTTTTTCGATTTCAAAACCAGATTTTAACGCTTTCAGGAGTTCAAATAACGTGTTTTTAGATCATTTGTATCGTATCTTTTAGTACATAACTTTTCACCAAATTTCACAAACACTAAGAAAGTTTGTTTTTCGATTCAAAACAAGATTTTAATGCTTTGAGGAGTTCAAATAACTTGTTTTTAGATCATTTGTATCGTATCTTTTAGAACATAACTTTTCACCAAATTTCACAAACACTAAGAAAGTTTGTTTTTCGATTTCAAAACCAGATTTTAACGCTTTGAGGAGTTTAAATAACGTGTTTTTAGATCATTTGTATCGTATCTTTTAGTACATAACTTTTCACAAAATTTCACAAACACTAAGAAAGTTTGTTTTTCGATTCAAAACAAGATTTTAACGCTTTGAGGAGTTCAAATAACATGTTTTTAGATCATTTGTATCGTATCTTTTAGTACATAACTTTTCACCAAATTTCACAAACACTAAGAA
Organism: Luzula sylvatica; assembly: GCA_946800325.1. Taxonomy (NCBI): domain Eukaryota; kingdom Viridiplantae; phylum Streptophyta; class Magnoliopsida; order Poales; family Juncaceae; genus Luzula; species Luzula sylvatica. The sequence goes on along the minus strand of OX326959.1, from coordinate 71,108,124 downwards.
AGTTTGTTTTTCGATTCAAAACAAGATTTTAATGCTTTGAGGAGTTCAAAAAACTTGTTTTTAGATCATTTGTATCGTATCTTTTAGTACATAACTTTTCACCAAATTTCACAAACACTAAGAAAGTTTGTTTTTCGATTCAAAACAAGATTTAAATGTTTTGAGGAGTTCAAATAACTTATTTTTAGATCATTTGTATCGTATCTTTTAGTACATAACTTTTTACCAAATTTCCCAAACACTAAGAAATTTTTTTTTTCGATTTCAAAACCAGATTTTAACGCTTTCAGGAGTTCAAATAACGTGTTTTTAGATCATTTGTATCGTATCTTTTAGTACATAACTTTTCACCAAATTTCACAAACACTAAGAAAGTTTGTTTTTCGATTCAAAACAAGATTTTAATGTTTTGAGGAGTTCAAATAACTTATTTTTAGATCATTTGTATCGTATATTTTAGTACATAACTTTTTACCAAATTTCACAAACACTAAGAAAGTTTGTTTTTCGATTTCAAAACCAGATTTTAACGCTTTCAGGAGTTCAAATAACGTGTTTTTAGATCATTTGTATTGTATCTTTTAGTACATAACTTTTCACCAAATTTCACAAACACTAAGAAAGTTAGTTTTTTTATTCAAAACAAGATTTTAACGCTTTGAGGAGTTCAAATAACATGTTTTTAGATCATTTGTATCGTATCTTTTAGTACATAACTTTTCACCAAATTTCACAAACACTAAGAAACTTTGTTTTTCGATTCAAAACAAGATTTTAACGCTTTGAGAAGTTCAAATAACATGTTTTAAGATCATTTGTATCGTATCTTTTAGTACATAACTTTTCACCAAATTTCACAAACACTAAGAAAGTATGTTTTTCGATTCAAAACAAGAATTTAACGCTTTGAGGAGTTCAAATAACTTGTTTTTAGATCATTTGTATCGTATCTTTTAGTACATAACTTTTCACCAAATTTCACAAACACTAAGAAAGTTTGTTTTTCGATTCAAAACAAGATTTTAACGCTTTGAGGAGTTCAAATAACTTGTTTTTAGATCATTTGTATTGTATCTTTTAGTACAAAACTTTTCACCAAATTTCACAAACACTAAGAAAGTTTGTTTTTCGATTTCAAAACCAGATTTTAACGCTTTGAGGAGTTTAAATAACGTGTTTGTAGATCATTTGTATCGTATCTTTTAGTACATAACTTTTCACCAAATTTCACAAACACTAAAAAAGTTTGTTTTTCGATTCAAAACAAGATTTTAATGTTTTGAGGAGTTCAAATAACTTATTTTTAGATCATTTGTATCGTATCTTTTAGTACATAACTTTTTACCAAATTTCACAAACACTAAGAAAGTTTGTTTTTCGATTTCAAAACCATATTTTAACGCTTTCAGGAGTTCAAATAACGTGTTTTTAGATCATTTGTATCGTATCTTTTAGTACATAACTTTTCACCAAATTTCACAAACACTAAGAAAGTTAGTTTTTTTATTCAAAACAAGATTTTAACGCTTTGAGGAGTTCAAATAACATGTTTTTAGATCATTTGTATCGTATCTTTTAGTACATAACTTTTCACCAAATTTCACAAACACTAAGAAACTTTGTTTTTCGATTCAAAACAAGATTTTAACGCTTTGAGGAGTTCAAATAACATGTTTTATGATCATTTGTATCGTATCTTTTAGTACATAACTTTTCACCAAATTTCACAAACACTAAGAAAGTTTGTTTTTCGATTCAAAACAAGATTTTAACGCTTTGAGGAGTTCAAATAACTTGTTTTTAGATCATTTGTATCGTATCTTTTAGTACATAACTTTTCACCAAATTTCACAAACACTAAGAAAGTTTGTTTTTCGATTCAAAACAAGATTTTAACGCTTTGAGGAGTTCAAATAACATGTTTTTAGATCATTTGTATCGTATCTTTTAGTACATAACTTTTCACCAAATTTCACAAACACTAAGAAAGTTTGTTTTTCGATTCAAAACAAGATTTTAATGTTTTGAGGAGTTCAAATAAGTTATTTTTAGATCATTTGTATCGTATCTTTTAGTACATAACTTTTTACCAAATTTCACAAACACTAAGTAAGTTTGTTTTTCGATTTCAAAACCAGGTTTTAACGCTTTCAGGAGTTCAAATAACGTGTTTTTAGATCATTTGTATCGTATCTTTTAGTACATAACTTTTCACCAAATTTCACAAACACTAAGAAAGTTTGTTTTTTTAATCAAAACAAGATTTTAACGCTTTGAGGAGTTCAAATAACATGTTTTTAGATCATTTGTATCGTATCTTTTAGTACATAACTTTTCACCAAATTTCACAAACACTAAGAAACTTTGTTTTTCGATTGAAAACAAGATTTTAACGCTTTGAGGAGTTCAAATAACATGTTTTAAGATCATTTGTATCGTATCTTTTAGTACATAACTTTTCACCAAATTTCACAAACACTAAGAAAGTTTGTTTTTCAAATCAAAACAAGATTTTAACGCTTTGAGGAGTTCAAATAACTTGTTTTTAGATCATTTGTATCGTATCTTTTAGTACATAACTTTTCACCAAATTTCACAAACACTAAGAAAGTTTGTTTTTCGATTCAAAACAAGATTTTAACGCTTTGAGGAGTTCAAATAACTTGTTTTTAGATCATTTGTATTGTATCTTTTAGTACATAACTTTTCACCAAATTTCACAAACACTAAGAAAATTGTTTTTCGATTTCAAAACCAGATTTTAACGCTTTGAGGAGTTTAAATAACGTGTTTGTAGATCATTTGTATCGTATCTTTTAGTACATAACTTTTCACCAAATTTCACAAACACTAAGAAAGTTTGTTTTTCGATTCAAAACAAGATTTTAATGTTTTGAGGAGTTCAAATAACTTATTTTTAGATCATTTGTATCGTATCTTTTAGTACATAACTTTTTACCAAATTTCACAAACACTAAGAAAGTTTGTTTTTCGATTTCAAAACCAGATTTTAACGCTTTCAGGAGTTCAAATAACGTGTTTATAGATCATTTGTATCGTATCTTTTAGTACATAACTTTTCACCAAATTTCACAAACACTAAGAAAGTTAGTTTTTTTATTCAAAACAAGATTTTAACGCTTTGAGGAGTTCAAATAACATGTTTTTAGATCATTTGTATCGTATCTTTTAGTACATAACTTTTCACCAAATTTCACAAACACTAAGAAACTTTGTTTTTCGATTCAAAACAAGATTTTAACGCTTTGAGGAGTTCAAATAACATGTTTTATGATCATTTGTATCGTATCTTTTAGTACATAACTTTTCACCAAATTTCACAAACACTAAGAAAGTTTGTTTTTCAAATCAAAACAAGATTTTAACGCTTTGAGGAGTTCAAATAATTTGTTTTTAGATCATTTGTATCGTATCTTTTAGTACATAACTTTTCACCAAATTTCACAAACACTAAGAAAGTTTGTTTTTCGATTCAAAACAAGATTTTAATGCTTTGAGGAGTTCAAATAACTTGTTTTTAGATCATTTGTATCGTATCTTTTAGTACATAACTTTTCACCAAATTTCACAAACACTAAGAAAGTTTGTTTTTCGATTCAAAACAAGATTTTAACGCTTTGAGGAGTTCAAATAACTTGTTTTTAGATCATTTGTATCGTATCTTTTAGTACATAACTTTTCACCAAATTTCCCAAACACTAAGAAAGTTTGTTTTTCGATTCAAAACAAGATTTTAATGTTTTGAGGAGTTCAAATAACTTATTTTGAGATCATATGTATCGTATCTTTTAATACATAACTTTTTACCAAATTTCCCAAACACTAAGAAAGTTTGTTTTTCGGGTTCAAACCAGATTTTAACGCTTTCAGGAGTTCAAATAACGTGTTTTTAGATCATTTGTATCGTATCTTTTAGTACATAACTTTTCACCAAATTTCACAAACACTAAGAAAGTTTGTTTTTTTATTCAAAACAAGATTTTAACGCTTTGAGGAGTTCAAATAACATGTTTTTAGATCATTTGTATCGAATCTTTTAGTACATAACTTTTCACCAAATTTCACAAACACTAAGAGACTCTGTTTTTCGATTGAAAACAAGATTTTAACGCTTTGAGGAGTTCAAATAACATGTTTTAAGATCATTTGTATCGTATCTTTTAGTACATAACTTTTCACCAAATTAAACAAACACTAAGAAAGTTTGTTTTTCAAATCAAAACAAGATTTTAACGCTTTGAGGAGTTCAAATAACTTGTTTTTAGATCATTTGTATCGTATCTTTTAGTACATAACTTTTCACCAAATTTCACAAACACTAAGAAAGTTTGTTTTTCGATTCAAAACAAGATTTTAATGCTTTGAGGAGTTCAAATAACTTGTTTTTAGATCATTTGTATCGTATCTTTTAGAACATAACTTTTCACCAAATTTCACAAACACTAAGAAAGTTTGTTTTTCGATTCAAAACATGATTTTAATGTTTTGAGGAGTTCAAATAACTTATTTTTAGATCATTTGTATCGTATCTTTTAGTACATAACTTTTTACCAAATTTCACAAACACTAAGAAAGTTTGTTTTTCGATTTCAAAACCAGATTTTAACGCTTTCAGGAGTTCAAATAACGTGTTTTTAGATCATTTGTATCGTATCTTTTAGTACATAACTTTTCACCAAATTTCACAAACACTAAGAAAGTTAGTTTTTTTATTCAAAACAAGATTTTAACGCTTTGAGGAGTTCAAATAACATGTTTTTAGATCATTTGTATCGTATCTTTTAGTACATAACTTTTCACCAAATTTCACAAACACTAAGAAACTTTGTTTTTCGATTCAAAACAAGATTTTAACGCTTTGAGGAGTTCAAATAACATGTTTTATGATCATTTGTATCGTATCTTTTAGTACATAACTTTTCACCAAATTTCACAAACACTAAGAAAGTTTGTTTTTCGATTCAAAACAAGATTTTAACGCTTTGAGGAGTTCAAATAACTTGTTTTTAGATCATTTGTATCGTATCTTTTAGTACATAACTTTTCACCAAATTTCACAAACACTAAGAAAGTTTGTTTTTCGATTCAAAACAAGATTTTAACGCTTTGAGGAGTTCAAATAACATGTTTTTAGATCATTTGTATCGTATCTTTTAGTACATAACTTTTCACCAAATTTCACAAACACTAAGAAAGTTTGTTTTTCGATTCAAAACAAGATTTTAATGTTTTGAGGAGTTCAAATAACTTATTTTTAGATCATTTGTATCGTATCTTTTAGTACATAACTTTTTACCAAATTTCACAGACACTAAGAAAGTTTGTTTTTCGATTTCAAAACCAGATTTTAACGCTTTCAGGAGTTCAAATAACGTGTTTATAGATCATTTGTATCGTATCTTTTAGTACATAACTTTTCACCAAATTTCACAAACACTAAGAAAGTTAGTTTTTTTATTCAAAACAAGATTTTAACGCTTTGAGGAGTTCAAATAACATGTTTTATGATCATTTGTATCGTATCTTTTAGTACATAACTTTTCACCAAATTTCACAAACACTAAGAAAGTTTGTTTTTCGATTCAAAACAAGATTTTAACGCTTTGAGGAGTTCAAATAACTTGTTTTTAGATCATTTGTATCGTATCTTTTAGTACATAACTTTTCACCAAATTTCACAAACACTAAGAAAGTTTGTTTTTCGATTCAAAACAAGATTTTAACGCTTTGAGGAGTTCAAATAACATGTTTTTAGATCATTTGTATCGTATCTTTTAGTACATAACTTTTCACCAAATTTCACAAACACTAAGAAAGTTTGTTTTTCGATTCAAAACAAGATTTTAATGTTTTGAGGAGTTCAAATAACTTATTTTTAGATCATTTGTATCGTATCTTTTAGTACATAACTTTTTACCAAATTTCCCAAACACTAAGAAATTTTTTTTTTCGATTTCAAAACCAGATTTTAACGCTTTCAGGAGTTCAAATAACGTGTTTTTAGATCATTTGTATCGTATCTTTTAGTACATAACTTTTCACCAAATTTCACAAACACTAAGAAAGTTTGTTTTTCGATTCAAAACAAGATTTTAATGTTTTGAGGAGTTCAAATAACTTATTTTTAGATCATTTGTATCGTATATTTTAGTACATAACTTTTTACCAAATTTCACAAACACTAAGAAAGTTTGTTTTTCGATTTCAAAACCAGATTTTAACGCTTTCAGGAGTTCAAATAACGTGTTTTTAGATCATTTGTATTGTATCTTTTAGTACATAACTTTTCACCAAATTTCACAAACACTAAGAAAGTTAGTTTTTTTATTCAAAACAAGATTTTAACGCTTTGAGGAGTTCAAATAACATGTTTTTAGATCATTTGTATCGTATCTTTTAGTACATAACTTTTCACCAAATTTCACAAACACTAAGAAACTTTGTTTTTCGATTCAAAACAAGATTTTAACGCTTTGAGAAGTTCAAATAACATGTTTTAAGATCATTTGTATCGTATCTTTTAGTACATAACTTTTCACCAAATTTCACAAACACTAAGAAAGTATGTTTTTCGATTCAAAACAAGAATTTAACGCTTTGAGGAGTTCAAATAACTTGTTTTTAGATCATTTGTATCGTATCTTTTAGTACATAACTTTTCACCAAATTTCACAAACACTAAGAAAGTTTGTTTTTCGATTCAAAACAAGATTTTAACGCTTTGAGGAGTTCAAATAACTTGTTTTTAGATCATTTGTATTGTATCTTTTAGTACAAAACTTTTCACCAAATTTCACAAACACTAAGAAAGTTTGTTTTTCGATTTCAAAACCAGATTTTAACGCTTTGAGGAGTTTAAATAACGTGTTTGTAGATCATTTGTATCGTATCTTTTAGTACATAACTTTTCACCAAATTTCACAAACACTAAAAAAGTTTGTTTTTCGATTCAAAACAAGATTTTAATGTTTTGAGGAGTTCAAATAACTTATTTTTAGATCATTTGTATCGTATCTTTTAGTACATAACTTTTTACCAAATTTCACAAACACTAAGAAAGTTTGTTTTTCGATTTCAAAACCATATTTTAACGCTTTCAGGAGTTCAAATAACGTGTTTTTAGATCATTTGTATCGTATCTTTTAGTACATAACTTTTCACCAAATTTCACAAACACTAAGAAAGTTAGTTTTTTTATTCAAAACAAGATTTTAACGCTTTGAGGAGTTCAAATAACATGTTTTTAGATCATTTGTATCGTATCTTTTAGTACATAACTTTTCACCAAATTTCACAAACACTAAGAAACTTTGTTTTTCGATTCAAAACAAGATTTTAACGCTTTGAGGAGTTCAAATAACATGTTTTATGATCATTTGTATCGTATCTTTTAGTACATAACTTTTCACCAAATTTCACAAACACTAAGAAAGTTTGTTTTTCGATTCAAAACAAGATTTTAACGCTTTGAGGAGTTCAAATAACTTGTTTTTAGATCATTTGTATCGTATCTTTTAGTACATAACTTTTCACCAAATTTCACAAACACTAAGAAAGTTTGTTTTTCGATTCAAAACAAGATTTTAACGCTTTGAGGAGTTCAAATAACATGTTTTTAGATCATTTGTATCGTATCTTTTAGTACATAACTTTTCACCAAATTTCACAAACACTAAGAAAGTTTGTTTTTCGATTCAAAACAAGATTTTAATGTTTTGAGGAGTTCAAATAAGTTATTTTTAGATCATTTGTATCGTATCTTTTAGTACATAACTTTTTACCAAATTTCACAAACACTAAGTAAGTTTGTTTTTCGATTTCAAAACCAGGTTTTAACGCTTTCAGGAGTTCAAATAACGTGTTTTTAGATCATTTGTATCGTATCTTTTAGTACATAACTTTTCACCAAATTTCACAAACACTAAGAAAGTTTGTTTTTTTAATCAAAACAAGATTTTAACGCTTTGAGGAGTTCAAATAACATGTTTTTAGATCATTTGTATCGTATCTTTTAGTACATAACTTTTCACCAAATTTCACAAACACTAAGAAACTTTGTTTTTCGATTGAAAACAAGATTTTAACGCTTTGAGGAGTTCAAATAACATGTTTTAAGATCATTTGTATCGTATCTTTTAGTACATAACTTTTCACCAAATTTCACAAACACTAAGAAAGTTTGTTTTTCAAATCAAAACAAGATTTTAACGCTTTGAGGAGTTCAAATAACTTGTTTTTAGATCATTTGTATCGTATCTTTTAGTACATAACTTTTCACCAAATTTCACAAACACTAAGAAAGTTTGTTTTTCGATTCAAAACAAGATTTTAACGCTTTGAGGAGTTCAAATAACTTGTTTTTAGATCATTTGTATTGTATCTTTTAGTACATAACTTTTCACCAAATTTCACAAACACTAAGAAAATTGTTTTTCGATTTCAAAACCAGATTTTAACGCTTTGAGGAGTTTAAATAACGTGTTTGTAGATCATTTGTATCGTATCTTTTAGTACATAACTTTTCACCAAATTTCACAAACACTAAGAAAGTTTGTTTTTCGATTCAAAACAAGATTTTAATGTTTTGAGGAGTTCAAATAACTTATTTTTAGATCATTTGTATCGTATCTTTTAGTACATAACTTTTTACCAAATTTCACAAACACTAAGAAAGTTTGTTTTTCGATTTCAAAACCAGATTTTAACGCTTTCAGGAGTTCAAATAACGTGTTTATAGATCATTTGTATCGTATCTTTTAGTACATAACTTTTCACCAAATTTCACAAACACTAAGAAAGTTAGTTTTTTTATTCAAAACAAGATTTTAACGCTTTGAGGAGTTCAAATAACATGTTTTTAGATCATTTGTATCGTATCTTTTAGTACATAACTTTTCACCAAATTTCACAAACACTAAGAAACTTTGTTTTTCGATTCAAAACAAGATTTTAACGCTTTGAGGAGTTCAAATAACATGTTTTATGATCATTTGTATCGTATCTTTTAGTACATAACTTTTCACCAAATTTCACAAACACTAAGAAAGTTTGTTTTTCAAATCAAAACAAGATTTTAACGCTTTGAGGAGTTCAAATAATTTGTTTTTAGATCATTTGTATCGTATCTTTTAGTACATAACTTTTCACCAAATTTCACAAACACTAAGAAAGTTTGTTTTTCGATTCAAAACAAGATTTTAATGCTTTGAGGAGTTCAAATAACTTGTTTTTAGATCATTTGTATCGTATCTTTTAGTACATAACTTTTCACCAAATTTCACAAACACTAAGAAAGTTTGTTTTTCGATTCAAAACAAGATTTTAACGCTTTGAGGAGTTCAAATAACTTGTTTTTAGATCATTTGTATCGTATCTTTTAGTACATAACTTTTCACCAAATTTCCCAAACACTAAGAAAGTTTGTTTTTCGATTCAAAACAAGATTTTAATGTTTTGAGGAGTTCAAATAACTTATTTTGAGATCATATGTATCGTATCTTTTAATACATAACTTTTTACCAAATTTCCCAAACACTAAGAAAGTTTGTTTTTCGGGTTCAAACCAGATTTTAACGCTTTCAGGAGTTCAAATAACGTGTTTTTAGATCATTTGTATCGTATCTTTTAGTACATAACTTTTCACCAAATTTCACAAACACTAAGAAAGTTTGTTTTTTTATTCAAAACAAGATTTTAACGCTTTGAGGAGTTCAAATAACATGTTTTTAGATCATTTGTATCGAATCTTTTAGTACATAACTTTTCACCAAATTTCACAAACACTAAGAGACTCTGTTTTTCGATTGAAAACAAGATTTTAACGCTTTGAGGAGTTCAAATAACATGTTTTAAGATCATTTGTATCGTATCTTTTAGTACATAACTTTTCACCAAATTAAACAAACACTAAGAAAGTTTGTTTTTCAAATCAAAACAAGATTTTAACGCTTTGAGGAGTTCAAATAACTTGTTTTTAGATCATTTGTATCGTATCTTTTAGTACATAACTTTTCACCAAATTTCACAAACACTAAGAAAGTTTGTTTTTCGATTCAAAACAAGATTTTAATGCTTTGAGGAGTTCAAATAACTTGTTTTTAGATCATTTGTATCGTATCTTTTAGAACATAACTTTTCACCAAATTTCACAAACACTAAGAAAGTTTGTTTTTCGATTCAAAACATGATTTTAATGTTTTGAGGAGTTCAAATAACTTATTTTTAGATCATTTGTATCGTATCTTTTAGTACATAACTTTTTACCAAATTTCACAAACACTAAGAAAGTTTGTTTTTCGATTTCAAAACCAGATTTTAACGCTTTCAGGAGTTCAAATAACGTGTTTTTAGATCATTTGTATCGTATCTTTTAGTACATAACTTTTCACCAAATTTCACAAACACTAAGAAAGTTAGTTTTTTTATTCAAAACAAGATTTTAACGCTTTGAGGAGTTCAAATAACATGTTTTTAGATCATTTGTATCGTATCTTTTAGTACATAACTTTTCACCAAATTTCACAAACACTAAGAAACTTTGTTTTTCGATTCAAAACAAGATTTTAACGCTTTGAGGAGTTCAAATAACATGTTTTATGATCATTTGTATCGTATCTTTTAGTACATAACTTTTCACCAAATTTCACAAACACTAAGAAAGTTTGTTTTTCGATTCAAAACAAGATTTTAACGCTTTGAGGAGTTCAAATAACTTGTTTTTAGATCATTTGTATCGTATCTTTTAGTACATAACTTTTCACCAAATTTCACAAACACTAAGAAAGTTTGTTTTTCGATTCAAAACAAGATTTTAACGCTTTGAGGAGTTCAAATAACATGTTTTTAGATCATTTGTATCGTATCTTTTAGTACATAACTTTTCACCAAATTTCACAAACACTAAGAAAGTTTGTTTTTCGATTCAAAACAAGATTTTAATGTTTTGAGGAGTTCAAATAACTTATTTTTAGATCATTTGTATCGTATCTTTTAGTACATAACTTTTTACCAAATTTCACAGACACTAAGAAAGTTTGTTTTTCGATTTCAAAACCAGATTTTAACGCTTTCAGGAGTTCAAATAACGTGTTTATAGATCATTTGTATCGTATCTTTTAGTACATAACTTTTCACCAAATTTCACAAACACTAAGAAAGTTAGTTTTTTTATTCAAAACAAGATTTTAACGTTTTGAGGAGTTCAAATAACATGTTTTTAGATCATTTGTATCGTATCTTTTAGTACATAACTTTTCACCAAATTTCACAAACACTAAGAAAGTTTGTTTTTTTATTCAAAACATGATTTTAACGCTTTGAGGAGTTCAAATAACATGTTTTTAGATCATTTGTATCGAATCTTTTAGTACATAACTTTTCACCAAATTTCACAAACACTAAGAAACTTTGTTTTTCGATTGAAAACAAGATTTTAACGCTTTGAGGAGTTCAAATAACATGTTTTAAGATCATTTGTATCGTATCTTTTAGTACATAACTTTTCACCAAATTTCACAAACACTAAGAAAGTTTGTTTTTCGATTCAAAACAAGATTTTAACGCTTTGAGGAGTTCAAATAACTTGTTTTTAGATCATTTGTATCGTATCTTTTAGTACATAACTTTTCACCAAATTTCACAAACACTAAGAAAGTTTGTTTTTCGATTCAAAACAAGATTTTAATGCTTTGAGGAGTTCAAATAACATGTTTTTAGATCATTTGTATCGTATCTTTTAGTACATAACTTTTCACCAAATTTCACAAACACTAAGAAAGTTTGTTTTTCGATTCAAAACAAGATTTTAATGTTTTGAGGAGTTCAAATAACGTGTTTTTAGATCATTTGTATCGTATCTTTTAGTACATAACTTTTCACCAAATTTCACAAACACTAAGAAAGTTTGTTTTTCGATTCAAAACAAGATTTTAACGCTTTGAGGAGTTCAAATAACGTGTTTTTAGATCATTTGTATCGTATCTTTTAGTACATAACTTTTCACCAAATTTCACAAACACTAAGAAAGTTTGTTTTTTTATTCAAAACAAGATTTTAACGCTTTGAGGAGTTCAAATAACTTGTTTTTAGATCATTTGTATCGTATCTTTTAGTACATAACTTTTCACCAAATTTCACAAACACTAAGAAAGTTTGTTTTTCGATTCAAAACAAGATTTTAACGCTTTGAGGAGTTCAAATAACTTGTTTTTAGATCATTTGTATTGTATCTTTTAGTACATAACTTTTCACCAAATTTCACAAACACTAAGAAAATTGTTTTTCGATTTCAAAACCAGATTTTAACGCTTTGAGGAGTTTAAATAACGTGTTTGTAGATCATTTGTATCGTATCTTTTAGTACATAACTTTTCACCAAATTTCACAAACACTAAGAAAGTTTGTTTTTCGATTCAAAACAAGATTTTAATGTTTTGAGGAGTTCAAATAACTTATTTTTAGATCATTTGTATCGTATCTTTTAGTACATAACTTTTTACCAAATTTCACAAACACTAAGAAAGTTTGTTTTTCGATTTCAAAACCAGATTTTAACGCTTTCAGGAGTTCAAATAACGTGTTTATAGATCATTTGTATCGTATCTTTTAGTACATAACTTTTCACCAAATTTCACAAACACTAAGAAAGTTAGTTTTTTTATTCAAAACAAGATTTTAACGCTTTGAGGAGTTCAAATAACATGTTTTTAGATCATTTGTATCGTATCTTTTAGTACATAACTTTTCACCAAATTTCACAAACACTAAGAAACTTTGTTTTTCGATTCAAAACAAGATTTTAACGCTTTGAGGAGTTCAAATAACATGTTTTATGATCATTTGTATCGTATCTTTTAGTACATAACTTTTCACCAAATTTCACAAACACTAAGAAAGTTTGTTTTTCAAATCAAAACAAGATTTTAACGCTTTGAGGAGTTCAAATAATTTGTTTTTAGATCATTTGTATCGTATCTTTTAGTACATAACTTTTCACCAAATTTCACAAACACTAAGAAAGTTTGTTTTTCGATTCAAAACAAGATTTTAATGCTTTGAGGAGTTCAAATAACTTGTTTTTAGATCATTTGTATCGTATCTTTTAGTACATAACTTTTCACCAAATTTCACAAACACTAAGAAAGTTTGTTTTTCGATTCAAAACAAGATTTTAACGCTTTGAGGAGTTCAAATAACTTGTTTTTAGATCATTTGTATCGTATCTTTTAGTACATAACTTTTCACCAAATTTCCCAAACACTAAGAAAGTTTGTTTTTCGATTCAAAACAAGATTTTAATGTTTTGAGGAGTTCAAATAACTTATTTTGAGATCATATGTATCGTATCTTTTAATACATAACTTTTTACCAAATTTCCCAAACACTAAGAAAGTTTGTTTTTCGGGTTCAAACCAGATTTTAACGCTTTCAGGAGTTCAAATAACGTGTTTTTAGATCATTTGTATCGTATCTTTTAGTACATAACTTTTCACCAAATTTCACAAACACTAAGAAAGTTTGTTTTTTTATTCAAAACAAGATTTTAACGCTTTGAGGAGTTCAAATAACATGTTTTTAGATCATTTGTATCGAATCTTTTAGTACATAACTTTTCACCAAATTTCACAAACACTAAGAGACTCTGTTTTTCGATTGAAAACAAGATTTTAACGCTTTGAGGAGTTCAAATAACATGTTTTAAGATCATTTGTATCGTATCTTTTAGTACATAACTTTTCACCAAATTAAACAAACACTAAGAAAGTTTGTTTTTCAAATCAAAACAAGATTTTAACGCTTTGAGGAGTTCAAATAACTTGTTTTTAGATCATTTGTATCGTATCTTTTAGTACATAACTTTTCACCAAATTTCACAAACACTAAGTAAGTTTGTTTTTCGATTCAAAACAAGATTTTAATGCTTTGAGGAGTTCAAATAACTTGTTTTTAGATCATTTGTATCGTATCTTTTAGAACATAACTTTTCACCAAATTTCACAAACACTAAGAAAGTTTGTTTTTCGATTCAAAACATGATTTTAATGTTTTGAGGAGTTCAAATAACTTATTTTTAGATCATTTGTATCGTATCTTTTAGTACATAACTTTTTACCAAATTTCACAAACACTAAGAAAGTTTGTTTTTCGATTTCAAAACCAGATTTTAACGCTTTCAGGAGTTCAAATAACGTGTTTTTAGATCATTTGTATCGTATCTTTTAGTACATAACTTTTCACCAAATTTCACAAACACTAAGAAAGTTAGTTTTTTTATTCAAAACAAGATTTTAACGCTTTGAGGAGTTCAAATAACATGTTTTTAGATCATTTGTATCGTATCTTTTAGTACATAACTTTTCACCAAATTTCACAAACACTAAGAAACTTTGTTTTTCGATTCAAAACAAGATTTTAACGCTTTGAGGAGTTCAAATAACATGTTTTATGATCATTTGTATCGTATCTTTTAGTACATAACTTTTCACCAAATTTCACAAACACTAAGAAAGTTTGTTTTTCGATTCAAAACAAGATTTTAACGCTTTGAGGAGTTCAAATAACTTGTTTTTAGATCATTTGTATCGTATCTTTTAGTACATAACTTTTCACCAAATTTCACAAACACTAAGAAAGTTTGTTTTTCGATTCAAAACAAGATTTTAACGCTTTGAGGAGTTCAAATAACATGTTTTTAGATCATTTGTATCGTATCTTTTAGTACATAACTTTTCACCAAATTTCACAAACACTAAGAAAGTTTGTTTTTCGATTCAAAACAAGATTTTAATGTTTTGAGGAGTTCAAATAACTTATTTTTAGATCATTTGTATCGTATCTTTTAGTACATAACTTTTTACCAAATTTCACAGACACTAAGAAAGTTTGTTTTTCGATTTCAAAACCAGATTTTAACGCTTTCAGGAGTTCAAATAACGTGTTTATAGATCATTTGTATCGTATCTTTTAGTACATAACTTTTCACCAAATTTCACAAACACTAAGAAAGTTAGTTTTTTTATTCAAAACAAGATTTTAACGTTTTGAGGAGTTCAAATAACATGTTTTTAGATCATTTGTATCGTATCTTTTAGTACATAACTTTTCACCAAATTTCACAAACACTAAGAAAGTTTGTTTTTTTATTCAAAACATGATTTTAACGCTTTGAGGAGTTCAAATAACATGTTTTTAGATCATTTGTATCCAATCTTTTAGTACATAACTTTTCACCAAATTTCACAAACACTAAGAAACTTTGTTTTTCGATTGAAAACAAGATTTTAACGCTTTGAGGAGTTCAAATAACATGTTTTAAGATCATTTGTATCGTATCTTTTAGTACATAACTTTTCACCAAATTTCACAAACACTAAGAAAGTTTGTTTTTCGATTCAAAACAAGATTTTAACGCTTTGAGGAGTTCAAATAACTTGTTTTTAGATCATTTGTATCGTATCTTTTAGTACATAACTTTTCACCAAATTTCACAAACACTAAGAAAGTTTGTTTTTCGATTCAAAACAAGATTTTAATGCTTTGAGGAGTTCAAATAACATGTTTTTAGATCATTTGTATCGTATCTTTTAGTACATAACTTTTCACCAAATTTCACAAACACTAAGAAAGTTTGTTTTTCGATTCAAAACAAGATTTTAATGTTTTGAGGAGTTCAAATAACTTATTTTTAGATCATTTGTATCGTATCTTTTAGTACATAACTTTTTACCAAATTTCACAAACACTAAGAAAGTTTGTTTTTCGATTTCAAAACCAGATTTTAACGCTTTCAGGAGTTCAAATAACGTGTTTATAGATCATTTGTATCGTATCTTTTAGTACATAACTTTTCACCAAATTTCACAAACACTAAGAAAGTTAGTTTTTTTATTCAAAACAAGATTTTAACGCTTTGAGGAGTTCAAATAACATGTTTTTAGATCATTTGTATCGTATCTTTTAGTACATAACTTTTCACCAAATTTCACAAACACTAAGAAACTTTGTTTTTCGATTCAAAACAAGATTTTAACGCTTTGAGGAGTTCAAATAACATGTTTTATGATCATTTGTATCGTATCTTTTAGTACATAACTTTTCACCAAATTTCACAAACACTAAGAAAGTTTGTTTTTCAAATCAAAACAAGATTTTAACGCTTTGAGGAGTTCAAATAATTTGTTTTTAGATCATTTGTATCGTATCTTTTAGTACATAACTTTTCACCAAATTTCACAAACACTAGGAAAGTTTGTTTTTCGATTCAAAACAAGATTTTAATGCTTTGAGGAGTTCAAATAACTTGTTTTTAGATCATTTGTATCGTATCTTTTAGTACATAACTTTTCACCAAATTTCACAAACACTAAGAAAGTTTGTTTTTCGATTCAAAACAAGATTTTAACGCTTTGAGGAGTTCAAATAACTTGTTTGTAGATCATTTGTATCATATCTTTTAGTACATAACTTTTCACCAAATTTCCCAAACACTAAGAAAGTTTGTTTTTCGATTCAAAACAAGATTTTAATGTTTTGAGGAGTTCAAATAACTTATTTTTAGATCATATGTATCGTATCTTTTAATACATAACTTTTTACCAAATTTCCCAAACACTAAGAAAGTTTGTTTTTCGGGTTCAAACCAGATTTTAACGCTTTCAGGAGTTCAAATAACGTGTTTTTAGATCATTTGTATCGTATCTTTTAGTACATAACTTTTCACCAAATTTCACAAACACTAAGAAAGTTTGTTTTTTTATTCAAAACAAGATTTTAACGCTTTGAGGAGTTCAAATAACATGTTTTTAGATCATTTGTATCGAATCTTTTAGTACATAACTTTTCACCAAATTTCACAAACACTAAGAAACTCTGTTTTTCGATTGAAAACAAGATTTTAACGCTTTGAGGAGTTCAAATAACATGTTTTAAGATCATTTGTATCGTATCTTTTAGTACATAACTTTTCACCAAATTTCACAAACACTAAGAAAGTTTGTTTTTCAAATCAAAACAAGATTTTAACGCTTTGAGGAGTTCAAATAACTTGTTTTTAGATCATTTGTATCGTATCTTTTAGTACATAACTTTTCACCAAATTTCACAAACACTAAGACTGTTTGTTTTTCGATTCAAAACAAGATTTTAATGCTTTGAGGAGTTCAAATAACTTGTTTTTAGATCATTTGTATCGTATCTTTTAGAACATAACTTTTCACCAAATTTCACAAACACTAAGAAAGTTTGTTTTTCGATTCAAAACATGATTTTAATGTTTTGAGGAGTTCAAATAACTTATTTTTAGATCATTTGTATCGTATCTTTTAGTACATAACTTTTTACCAAATTTCACAAACACTAAGAAAGTTTGTTTTTCGATTTCAAAACCAGATTTTAACGCTTTCAGGAGTTCAAATAACGTGTTTTTAGATCATTTGTATCGTATCTTTTAGTACATAACTTTTCACCAAATTTCACAAACACTAAGAAAGTTAGTTTTTTTATTCAAAACAAGATTTTAACGCTTTGAGGAGTTCAAATAACATGTTTTTAGATCATTTGTATCGTATCTTTTAGTACATAACTTTTCACCAAATTTCACAAACACTAAGAAACTTTGTTTTTCGATTCAAAACAAGATTTTAACGCTTTGAGGAGTTCAAATAACATGTTTTATGATCATTTGTATCGTATCTTTTAGTACATAACTTTTCACCAAATTTCACAAACACTAAGAAAGTTTGTTTTTCGATTCAAAACAAGATTTTAACGCTTTGAGGAGTTCAAATAACTTGTTTTTAGATCATTTGTATCGTATCTTTTAGTACATAACTTTTCACCAAATTTCACAAACACTAAGAAAGTTTGTTTTTCGATTCAAAACAAGATTTTAACGCTTTGAGGAGTTCAAATAACATGTTTTTAGATCATTTGTATTGTATCTTTTAGTACATAACTTTTCACCAAATTTCACAAACACTAAGAAAGTTTGTTTTTCGATTCAAAACAAGATTTTAATGTTTTGAGGAGTTCAAATAACTTATTTTTAGATCATTTGTATCGTATCTTTTAGTACATAACTTTTTACCAAATTTCACAAACACTAAGAAAGTTTGTTTTTCGATTTCAAAACCAGATTTTAACGCTTTCAGGAGTTCAAATAACGTGTTTATAGATCATTTGTATCGTATCTTTTAGTACATAACTTTTCACCAAATTTCACAAACACTAAGAAAGTTAGTTTTTTTATTCAAAACAAGATTTTAACGTTTTGAGGAGTTCAAATAACATGTTTTTAGATCATTTGTATCGTATCTTTTAGTACATAACTTTTCACCAAATTTCACAAACACTAAGAAAGTTTGTTTTTTTATTCAAAACATGATTTTAACGCTTTGAGGAGTTCAAATAACATGTTTTTAGATCATTTGTATCGAATCTTTTAGTACATAACTTTTCACCAAATTTCACAAACACTAAGAAACTTTGTTTTTCGATTGAAAACAAGATTTTAACGCTTTGAGGAGTTCAAATAACATGTTTTAAGATCATTTGTATCGTATCTTTTAGTACATAACTTTTCACCAAATTTCACAAACACTAAGAAAGTTTGTTTTTCGATTCAAAACAAGATTTTAATGCTTTGAGGAGTTCAAATAACATGTTTTTAGATCATTTGTATCGTATCTTTTAGTACATAACTTTTCACCAAATTTCACAAACACTAAGAAAGTTTGTTTTTCGATTCAAAACAAGATTTTAATGTTTTGAGGAGTTCAAATAACTTATTTTTAGATCATTTGTATCGTATCTTTTAGTACATAACTTTTTACCAAATTTCACAAACACTAAGAAAGTTTGTTTTTCGATTTCAAAACCAGATTTTAGCGCTTTCAGGAGTTCAAATAACCTGTTTTTAGATCATTTGTATCGTATCTTTTAGTACATAACTTTTCACCAAATTTCACAAACACTAAGAAAGTTTGTTTTTTTATTCAAAACAAGATTTTAACGCTTTGAGGAGTTCAAATAACATGTTTTTAGATCATTTGTATCGTATCTTTTAGTACATAACTTTTCACCAAATTTCACAAACACTAAGAAACTTTGTTTTTCGATTCAAAACAAGATTTTAACGCTTTGAGGAGTTCAAATAACATGTTTTAAGATCATTTGTATCCTATCTTTTAGTACATAACTTTTCACCAAATTTCACAAACACTAAGAAAGTTTGTTTTTCGAATCAAAACAAGATTTTAACGCTTTGAGGAGTTCAAATAACATGTTTTAAGATCATTTGTATCGTATCTTTTAGTACATAACTTTTCACCAAATTTCACAAACACTAAGAAAGTTTGTTTTTCAAATCAAAACAAGATTTTAACGCTTTGAGGAGTTCAAATAACTTGTTTTTAGATCATTTGTATCGTATCTTTTAGTACATAACTTTTCACCAAATTTCACAAACACTAAGACTGTTTGTTTTTCGATTCAAAACAAGATTTTAATGCTTTGAGGAGTTCAAATAACTTGTTTTTAGATCATTTGTATCGTATCTTTTAGAACATAACTTTTCACCAAATTTCACAAACACTAAGAAAGTTTGTTTTTCGATTCAAAACATGATTTTAATGTTTTGAGGAGTTCAAATAACTTATTTTTAGATCATTTGTATCGTATCTTTTAGTACATAACTTTTTACCAAATTTCACAAACACTAAGAAAGTTTGTTTTTCGATTTAAAAACCAGATTTTAACGCTTTCAGGAGTTCAAATAACGTGTTTATAGATCATTTGTATCGTATCTTTTAGTACATAACTTTTCACCAAATTTCACAAACACTAAGAAAGTTAGTTTTTTTATTCAAAACAAGATTTTAACGTTTTGAGGAGTTCAAATAACATGTTTTTAGATCATTTGTATCGTATCTTTTAGTACATAACTTTTCACCAAATTTCACAAACACTAAGAAAGTTTGTTTTTTTATTCAAAACATGATTTTAACGCTTTGAGGAGTTCAAATAACATGTTTTTAGATCATTTGTATCGAATCTTTTAGTACATAACTTTTCACCAAATTTCACAAACACTAAGAAACTTTGTTTTTCGATTGAAAACAAGATTTTAACGCTTTGAGGAGTTCAAATAACATGTTTTAAGATCATTTGTATCGTATCTTTTAGTACATAACTTTTCACCAAATTTCACAAACACTAAGAAAGTTTGTTTTTCGATTCAAAACAAGATTTTAATGCTTTGAGGAGTTCAAATAACATGTTTTTAGATCATTTGTATCGTATCTTTTAGTACATAACTTTTCACCAAATTTCACAAACACTAAGAAAGTTTGTTTTTCGATTCAAAACAAGATTTTAATGTTTTGAGGAGTTCAAATAACTTATTTTTAGATCATTTGTATCGTATCTTTTAGTACATAACTTTTTACCAAATTTCACAAACACTAAGAAAGTTTGTTTTTCGATTTCAAAACCAGATTTTAGCGCTTTCAGGAGTTCAAATAACCTGTTTTTAGATCATTTGTATCGTATCTTTTAGTACATAACTTTTCACCAAATTTCACAAACACTAAGAAAGTTTGTTTTTCGATTCAAAACAAGATTTTAATGTTTTGAGGAGTTCAAATAACTTATTTTTAGATCATTTGTATCGTATCTTTTAGTACATAACTTTTCACCAAATTTCACAAACACTAAGAAAGTTTGTTTTTCGATTCAAACAAGATTTTAACGCTTTGAGGAGTTCAAATAACATGTTTTTAGATCATTTGTATCATATCTTTTAGTACATAACTTTTCACCAAATTTCACAAACACTAAGAAAGTTTGTTTTTCGATTCAAAACAAGATTTTAATGTTTTGAGGAGTTCAAATAACTTATTTTTAGATCATTTGTATCGTATCTTTTAGTACATAACTTTTTACAAAATTTCACAAACACTAAGAAAGTTTGTTTTTCGATTTCAAAACCAGATTTTAACGCTTTCAGGAGTTCAAATAACGTGTTTTTAGATCATTTGTATCGTATCTTTTAGTACATAACTTTTAACCAAATTTCACAAACACTAAGAAAGTTAGTTTTTTTATTCAAAACAAGATTTTAACGCTTTGAGGAGTTCAAATAACATGTTTTTAGATCATTTGTATCGTATCTTTTAGTACATAACTTTTCACCAAATTTCACAAACACTAAGAAAGTTTGTTTTTCGATTCAAAACAAGATTTTCACGCTTTGAGGAGTTCAAATAACTTGTTTTTAGATCATTTGTATCGTATCTTTTAGTACATAACTTTTCACCAAATTTCACAAACACTAAGAAAGTTTGTTTTTCGATTCAAAACAAGATTTTAACGCTTTGAGGAGTTCAAATAACATGTTTTTAGATCATTTGTATCGTATCTTTTAGTACATAACTTTTCACCAAATTTCACAAACACTAAGAAAGTTTGTTTTTCGATTCAAAACAAGATTTTAATGTTTTGAGGAGTTCAAATAACTTATTTTTAGATCATTTGTATCGTATCTTTTAGTACATAACTTTTTACCAAATTTCACAAACACTAAGAAAGTTTGTTTTTCGATTTCAAAACCAGATTTTAACGCTTTCAGGAGTTCAAATAACGTGTTTTTAGATCATTTGTATCGTATCTTTTAGTACATAACTTTTCACCAAATTTCACAAACACTAAGAAAGTTTGTTTTTTTATTCAAAACAAGATTTTAACGCTTTGAGGAGTTCAAATAACATGTTTTTAGATCATTTGTATCGTATCTTTTAGTACATAACTTTTCACCAAATTTCACAAACACTATGAAACTTTGTTTTTCGATTCAAAACAAGATTTTAACGCTTTGAGGAGTTCAAATAACATGTTTTAAGATCATTTGTATCGTATCTTTTAGTACATAACTTTTCTCCAAATTTCACAAACACTAAGAAAGTTTGTTTTTCGAATCAAAACAAGATTTTAACGCTTTGAGGAGTTCAAATAACTTGTTTTTAGATCATTTGTATCGTATCTTTTAGTACATAACTTTTCACCAAATTTCACAAACACTAAGAAAGTTTGTTTTTCGATTCAAAACAAGATTTTAATGCTTTGAGGAGTTCAAATAACTTGTTTTTAGATCATTTGTATCGTATCTTTTAGAACATAACTTTTCACCAAATTTCACAAACACTTAGAAAGTTTGTTTTTCGATTTAAAAACCAGATTTTAACGCTTTGAGGAGTTTAAATAACGTGTTTTTAGATCATTTGTATCGTATCTTTTAGTACATAACTTTTCACCAAATTTCACAAACACTAAGAAAGTTTGTTTTTCGATTCAAAACAAGATTTTAATGCTTTGAGGAGTTCAAATAACTTGTTTTTAGATCATTTGTATCGTATCTTTTAGAACATAACTTTTCACCAAATTTCACAAACACTAAGAAAGTTTGTTTTTCGATTTCAAAACCAGATTTTAACGCTTTGAGGAGTTTAAATAACGTGTTTTTAGATCATTTGTATCGTATCTTTTAGTACATAACTTTTCACCAAATTTCACAAACACTAAGAAAGTTTGTTTTTCGATTCAAAACAAGATTTTAATGTTTTGAGGAGTTCAAATAACTTATTTTTAGATCGTTTGTATCGTATCTTTTAGTACATAACTTTTTACCAAATTTCACAAACACTAAGAAAGTTTGTTTTTCGATTTCAAAACCAGATTTTAGCACTTTCAGGAGTTCAAATAACTTGTTTTTAGATCATTTGTATCGTATCTTTTAGTACATAACTTTTCACCAAATTTCACAAACACTAAGAAAGTTTGTTTTTTTATTCAAAACAAGATTTTAACGCTTTGAGGAGTTCAAATAACATGTTTTTAGATCATTTGTATCGTATCTTTTAGTACATAACTTTTCACCAAATTTCACAAACACTAAGAAACTTTGTTTTTCGATTCAAAACAAAATTTTAACGCTTTGAGGAGTTCAAATAACATGTTTTAAGATCATTTGTATCGTATCTTTTAGTACATAACTTTTCACCAAATTTCACAAACACTAAGAAAGTTTGTTTTTCGAATCAAAACAAGATTTTAACGCTTTGAGGAGTTCAAATAACTTGTTTTTAGATCATTTGTATCGTATCTTTTAGTACATAACTTTTCACCAAATTTCACAAACACTAAGAAAGTTTGTTTTTCGATTCAAAACAAGATTTTAACGCTTTGAGGAGTTTAAATAACATGTTTTTAGATCATTTGTATCGTATCTTTTAGTCATAACTTTTCACCAAATTTCACAAACACTAAGAAAGTTTGTTTTTCGATTTCAAAACCAGATTTTAATGCTTTGAGGAGTTTAAATAACTTGTTTTTAGATCATTTGTATCGTATCTTTTAGTACATAACTTTTCACCAAATTTCAGAAACACTAAGAAAGTTTGTTTTTCGATTCAAAACAAGATTTTAACGCTTTGAGGAGTTCAAATAACTTGTTTTTAGATCATTTGTATCGTATCTTTTAGTACATAACTTTTCACCAAATTTCACAAACACTAAGAAAGTTTGTTTTTCGATTCAAAACAAGATTTTAACGCTTTGAGGAGTTCAAATAACATGTTTTTAGATCATTTGTATCGTATCTTTTAGTACATAACTTTTCACCAAATTTCACAAACACTAAGAAAGTTTGTTTTTCGATTCAAAACAAGATTTTAATGTTTTGAGGAGTTCAAATAACTTATTTTTAGATCATTTGTATCGTATCTTTTAGTACATAACTTTTTACCAAATTTCACAAACACTAAGAAAGTTTGTTTTTCGATTTCAAAACCAGATTTTAACGCTTTCAGGAGTTCAAATAACGTGTTTTTAGATCATTTGTATCGTATCTTTTAGTACATAACTTTTCACCAAATTTCACAAACACTAAGAAAGTTTGTTTTTTTATTCAAAACAAGATTTTAACGCTTTGAGGAGTTCAAATAACATGTTTTTAGATCATTTGTATCGTATCTTTTAGTACATAACTTTTCACCAAATTTCACAAACACTAAGAAAGTTTGTTTTTCGAATCAAAACCAGATTTTAACGCTTTGAGGAGTTCAAATAACTTGTTTTTAGATCATTTGTATCGTATTTTTTAGTACATAACTTTTCACCAAATTTCACAAACACTAAGAAAGTTTGTTTTTCGATTCAAAACAAGATTTTAATGCTTTGAGGAGTTCAAATAACTTGTTTTTAGATCATTTGTATCGTATCTTTTAGAACATAACTTTTCACCAAATTTCACAAACACTAAGAAAGTTTGTTTTTCGATTTCAAAACCAGATTTTAACGCTTTGAGGAGTTTAAATAACGTGTTTTTAGATCATTTGTATCGTATCTTTTAGTACATAACTTTTCACCAAATTTCACAAACACTAAGAAAGTTTGTTTTTCGATTCAAAACAAGATTTTAATGTTTTGAGGAGTTCAAATAACTTATTTTTAGATCGTTTGTATCGTATCTTTTAGTACATAACTTTTTACCAAATTTCACAAACACTAAGAAAGTTTGTTTTTCGATTTCAAAACCAGATTTTAGCGCTTTCAGGAGTTCAAATAACGTGTTTTTAGATCATTTGTATCGTATCTTTTAGTACATAACTTTTCACCAAATTTCACAAACACTAAGAAAGTTTGTTTTTTTATTCAAAACAAGATTTTAACGCTTTGAGGAGTTCAAATAACATGTTTTTAGATCATTTGTATCGTATCTTTTAGTACATAACTTTTCACCAAATTTCACAAACACTAAGAAAGTTTGTTTTTCGATTCAAAACAAGATTTTAACGCTTTGAGGAGTTCAAATAACATGTTTTTAGATCATTTGTATCGTATCTTTTAGTACATAACTTTTCACCAAATTTCACAAACACTAAGAAAGTTTGTTTTTCGATTCAAAACAAGATTTTAACGCTTTGAGGAGTTTAAATAACATGTTTTTAGATCATTTGTATCGTATATTTTAGTCATAACTTTTCACCAAATTTCACAAACACTAAGAAAGTTTGTTTTTCGATTTCAAAACCAGATTTTAATGCTTTGAGGAGTTTAAATAACTTGTTTTTAGATCATTTGTATCGTATCTTTTAGTACATAACTTTTCACCAAATTTCAGAAACACTAAGAAAGTTTGTTTTTCGATTCAAAACAAGATTTTAACGCTTTGAGGAGTTCAAATAACTTGTTTTTAGATCATTTGTATCGTATCTTTTAGTACATAACTTTTCACCAAATTTCACAAACACTAAGAAAGTTTGTTTTTCGATTCAAAACAAGATTTTAACGCTTTGAGGAGTTCAAATAATATGTTTTTAGATCATTTGTATCGTATCTTTTAGTACATAACTTTTCACCAAATTTCACAAACACTAAGAAAGTTTGTTTTTCGATTCAAAACAAGATTTTAATGTTTTGAGGAGTTCAAATAACTTATTTTTAGATCATTTGTATCGTATCTTTTAGTACATAACTTTTTACCAAATTTCACAAACACTAAGAAAGTTTGTTTTTCGATTTCAAAACCAGATTTTAGCGCTTTCAGTAATTCAAATAACGTGTTTTTAGATCATTTGTATCGTATCTTTTAGTACATAACTTTTCACCAAATTTCACAAACACTAAGAAAGTTTGTTTTTTTATTCAAAACAAGATTTTAACGCTTTGAGGAGTTCAAATAACATGTTTTTAGATCATTTGTATCGTATCTTTTAGTACATAACTTTTCACCAAATTTCACAAACACTAAGAAAGTTTGTTTTTCGAATCAAAACAAGATTTTAACGCTTTGAGGAGTTCAAATAACTTGTTTTTAGATCATTTGTATCGTATCTTTTAGTACATAACTTTTCACCAAATTTCACAAACACTAAGAAAGTTTGTTTTTCGATTCAAAACAAGATTTTAATGCTTTGAGGAGTTCAAATAACTTGTTTTTAGATCATTTGTATCGTATCTTTTAGAACATAACTTTTCACCAAATTTCACAAACACTAAGAAAGTTTGTTTTTCGATTTCAAAACCAGATTTTAACGCTTTGAGGAGTTTAAATAACGTGTTTTTAGATCATTTGTATCGTATCTTTTAGTACATAACTTTTCACCAAATTTCACAAACACTAAGAAAGTTTGTTTTTCGATTCAAAACAAGATTTTAATGTTTTGAGGAGTTCAAATAACTTATTTTTAGATCGTTTGTATCGTATCTTTTAGTACATAACTTTTTACCAAATTTCACAAACACTAAGAAAGTTTGTTTTTCGATTTCAAAACCAGATTTTAGCACTTTCAGGAGTTCAAATAACGTGTTTTTAGATCATTTGTATCGTATCTTTTAGTACATAACTTTTCACCAAATTTCACAAACACTAAGAAAGTTTGTTTTTTTATTCAAAACAAGATTTTAACGCTTTGAGGAGTTCAAATAACATGTTTTTAGATCATTTGTATCGTATCTTTTAGTACATAACTTTTCACCAAATTTCACAAACACTAAGAAACTTTGTTTTTCGATTCAAAACAAAATTTTAACGCTTTGAGGAGTTCAAATAACATGTTTTAAGATCATTTGTATCGTATCTTTTAGTACATAACTTTTCACCAAATTTCACAAACACTAAGAAAGTTTGTTTTTCGAATCAAAACAAGATTTTAACGCTTTGAGGAGTTCAAATAACTTGTTTTTAGATCATTTGTATCGTATCTTTTAGTACATAACTTTTCACCAAATTTCACAAACACTAAGAAAGTTTGTTTTTCGATTCAAAACAAGATTTTAACGCTTTGAGGAGTTCAAATAACATGTTTTTAGATCATTTGTATCGTATCTTTTAGTACATAACTTTTCACCAAATTTCACAAACACTAAGAAAGTTTGTTTTTCGATTCAAAACAAGATTTTAACGCTTTGAGGAGTTTAAATAACATGTTTTTAGATCATTTGTATCGTATATTTTAGTCATAACTTTTCACCAAATTTCAATAACACTAAGAAAGTTTGTTTTTCGATTTCAAAACCAGATTTTAATGCTTTGAGGAGTTTAAATAACTTGTTTTTAGATCATTTGTATCGTATCTTTTAGTACATAACTTTTCACCAAATTTCAGAAACACTAAGAAAGTTTGTTTTTCGATTCAAAACAAGATTTTAACGCTTTGAGGAGTTCAAATAACTTGTTTTTAGATCATTTGTATCGTATCTTTTAGTACATAACTTTTCACCAAATTTCACAAACACTAAGAAAGTTTGTTTTTCGATTCAAAACAAGATTTTAACGCTTTGAGGAGTTCAAATAATATGTTTTTAGATCATTTGTATCGTATCTTTTAGTACATAACTTTTCACCAAATTTCACAAACACTAAGAAAGTTTGTTTTTCGATTCAAAACAAGATTTTAATGTTTTGAGGAGTTCAAATAACTTATTTTTAGATCATTTGTATCGTATCTTTTAGTACATAACTTTTTACCAAATTTCACAAACACTAAGAAAGTTTGTTTTTCGATTTCAAAACCAGATTTTAGCGCTTTCAGTAATTCAAATAACGTGTTTTTAGATCATTTGTATCGTATCTTTTAGTACATAACTTTTCACCAAATTTCACAAACACTAAGAAAGTTTGTTTTTTTATTCAAAACAAGATTTTAACGCTTTGAGGAGTTCAAATAACATGTTTTTAGATCATTTGTATCGTATCTTTTAGTACATAACTTTTCACCAAATTTCACAAACACTAAGAAAGTTTGTTTTTCGAATCAAAACAAGATTTTAACGCTTTGAGGAGTTCAAATAACTTGTTTTTAGATCATTTGTATCGTATCTTTTAGTACATAACTTTTCACCAAATTTCACAAACACTAAGAAAGTTTGTTTTTCGATTCAAAACAAGATTTTAATGCTTTGAGGAGTTCAAATAACTTGTTTTTAGATCATTTGTATCGTATCTTTTAGAACATAACTTTTCACCAAATTTCACAAACACTAAGAAAGTTTGTTTTTCGATTTCAAAACCAGATTTTAACGCTTTGAGGAGTTTAAATAACGTGTTTTTAGATCATTTGTATCGTATCTTTTAGTACATAACTTTTCACCAAATTTCACAAACACTAAGAAAGTTTGTTTTTCGATTCAAAACAAGATTTTAATGTTTTGAGGAGTTCAAATAACTTATTTTTAGATCGTTTGTATCGTATCTTTTAGTACATAACTTTTTACCAAATTTCACAAACACTAAGAAAGTTTGTTTTTCGATTTCAAAACCAGATTTTAGCACTTTCAGGAGTTCAAATAACGTGTTTTTAGATCATTTGTATCGTATCTTTTAGTACATAACTTTTCACCAAATTTCACAAACACTAAGAAAGTTTGTTTTTTTATTCAAAACAAGATTTTAACGCTTTGAGGAGTTCAAATAACATGTTTTTAGATCATTTGTATCGTATCTTTTAGTACATAACTTTTCACCAAATTTCACAAACACTAAGAAACTTTGTTTTTCGATTCAAAACAAAATTTTAACGCTTTGAGGAGTTCAAATAACATGTTTTAAGATCATTTGTATCGTATCTTTTAGTACATAACTTTTCACCAAATTTCACAAACACTAAGAAAGTTTGTTTTTCGAATCAAAACAAGATTTTAACGCTTTGAGGAGTTCAAATAACTTGTTTTTAGATCATTTGTATCGTATCTTTTAGTACATAACTTTTCACCAAATTTCACAAACACTAAGAAAGTTTGTTTTTCGATTCAAAACAAGATTTTAACGCTTTGAGGAGTTCAAATAACATGTTTTTAGATCATTTGTATCGTATCTTTTAGTACATAACTTTTCACCAAATTTCACAAACACTAAGAAAGTTTGTTTTTCGATTCAAAACAAGATTTTAACGCTTTGAGGAGTTTAAATAACATGTTTTTAGATCATTTGTATCGTATCTTTTAGTCATAACTTTTCACCAAATTTCACAAACACTAAGAAAGTTTGTTTTTCGATTTCAAAACCAGATTTTAATGCTTTGAGGAGTTTAAATAACTTGTTTTTAGATCATTTGTATCGTATCTTTTAGTACATAACTTTTCACCAAATTTCAGAAACACTAAGAAAGTTTGTTTTTCGATTCAAAACAAGATTTTAACGCTTTGAGGAGTTCAAATAACTTGTTTTTAGATCATTTGTATCGTATCTTTTAGTACATAACTTTTCACCAAATTTCACAAACACTAAGAAAGTTTGTTTTTCGATTCAAAACCAGATTTTAACGCTTTGAGGAGTTCAAATAACATGTTTTTAGATCATTTGTATCGTATCTTTTAGTACATAACTTTTCACCAAATTTCACAAACACTAAGAAACTTTGTTTTTCGATTCAAAACAAGATTTTAACGCTTTGAGGAGTTCAAATAACTTATTTTTAGATCATTTGTATCGTATCTTTTAGTACATAACTTTTTACCAAATTTCACAAACACTAAGAAAGTTTGTTTTTCGATTTCAAAACCAGATTTTAGCGCTTTCAGGAGTTCAAATAACGTGTTTTTAGATCATTTGTATCGTATCTTTTAGTACATAACTTTTCACCAAATTTCACAAACACTAAGAAAGTTTGTTTTTTTATTCAAAACAAGATTTTAACGCTTTGAGGAGTTCAAATAACATGTTTTTAGATCATTTGTATCGTATCTTTTAGTACATAACTTTTCACCAAATTTCACAAACACTAAGAAACTTTGTTTTTCGATTCAAAACAAGATTTTAATGTTTTGAGGAGTTCAAATAACTTATTTTTAGATCATTTGTATCGTATCTTTTAGTACATAACTTTTTACAAAATTTCACAAACACTAAGAAAGTTTGTTTTTCGATTTCAAAACCAGATTTTAACGCTTTCAGGAGTTCAAATAACGTGTTTTTAGATTATTTGTATCGTATCTTTTAGTACATAACTTTTAACCAAATTTCACAAACACTAAGAAAGTTAGTTTTTTTATTCAAAACAAGATTTTAACGCTTTGAGGAGTTCAAATAACATGTTTTTAGATCATTTGTATCGTATCTTTTAGTACATAACTTTTCACCAAATTTCACAAACACTAAGAAACTTTGTTTTTCGATTCAAAACAAGATTTTAACGTTTTGAGGAGTTCAAATAACATGTTTTAAGATCATTTGTATCGTATCTTTTAGTACATAACTTTTCACCAAATTTCACAAACACTAAGAAACTTTGTTTTTCGATTCAAAACAAGATTTTCACGCTTTGAGGAGTTCAAATAACTTGTTTTTAGATCATTTGTATCGTATCTTTTAGTACATAACTTTTCACCAAATTTCACAAACACTAAGAAAGTTTGTTTTTCGATTCAAAACAAGATTTTAACGCTTTGAGGAGTTCAAATAACATGTTTTTAGATCATTTGTATCGTATCTTTTAGTACATAACTTTTCACCAAATTTCACAAACACTAAGAAAGTTTGTTTTTCGATTTCAAAACCAGATTTTAATGCTTTGAGGAGTTTAAATAACTTGTTTTTAGATCATTTGTATCGTATCTTTTAGTACATAACTTTGCACCAAATTTCAGAAACACTAAGAAAGTTTGTTTTTCGATTCAAAACAAGATTTTAACGCTTTGAGGAGTTCAAATAACTTGTTTTTAGATCATTTGTATCGTATCTTTTAGTACATAACTTTTCACCAAATTTCACAAACACTAAGAAAGTTTGTTTTTCGATTCAAAACAAGATTTTAACGCTTTGAGGAGTTCAAATAATATGTTTTTAGATCATTTGTATCGTATCTTTTAGTACATAACTTTTCACCAAATTTCACAAACACTAAGAAAGTTTGTTTTTCGATTCAAAACAAGATTTTAATGTTTTGAGGAGTTCAAATAACTTATTTTTAGATCATTTGTATCGTATCTTTTAGTACATAACTTTTTACCAAATTTCACAAACACTAAGAAAGTTTGTTTTTCGATTTCAAAACCAGATTTTAGCGCTTTCAGTAACTCAAATAACGTGTTTTTAGATCATTTGTATCGTATCTTTTAGTACATAACTTTTCACCAAATTTCACAAACACTAAGAAAGTTTGTTTTTTTATTCAAAACAAGATTTTAACGCTTTGAGGAGTTCAAATAACATGTTTTTAGATCATTTGTATCGTATCTTTTAGTACATAACTTTTCACCAAATTTCACAAACACTAAGAAAGTTTGTTTTTCGAATCAAAACAAGATTTTAACGCTTTGAGGAGTTCAAATAACTTGTTTTTAGATCATTTGTATCGTATCTTTTAGTACATAACTTTTCACCAAATTTCACAAACACTAAGAAAGTTTGTTTTTCGATTCAAAACAAGATTTTAATGCTTTGAGGAGTTCAAATAACTTGTTTTTAGATCATTTGTATCGTATCTTTTAGAACATAACTTTTCACCAAATTTCACAAACACTAAGAAAGTTTGTTTTTCGATTTCAAAACCAGATTTTAACGCTTTGAGGAGTTTAAATAACGTGTTTTTAGATCATTTGTATCGTATCTTTTAGTACATAACTTTTCACCAAATTTCACAAACACTAAGAAAGTTTGTTTTTCGATTCAAAACAAGATTTTAATGTTTTGAGGAGTTCAAATAACTTATTTTTAGATCGTTTGTATCGTATCTTTTAGTACATAACTTTTTACCAAATTTCACAAACACTAAGAAAGTTTGTTTTTCGATTTCAAAACCAGATTTTAGCACTTTCAGGAGTTCAAATAACGTGTTTTTAGATCATTTGTATCGTATCTTTTAGTACATAACTTTTCACCAAATTTCACAAACACTAAGAAAGTTTGTTTTTTTATTCAAAACAAGATTTTAACGCTTTGAGGAGTTCAAATAACATGTTTTTAGATCATTTGTATCGTATCTTTTAGTACATAACTTTTCACCAAATTTCACAAACACTAAGAAACTTTGTTTTTCGATTCAAAACAAAATTTTAACGCTTTGAGGAGTTCAAATAACATGTTTTAAGATCATTTGTATCGTATCTTTTAGTACATAACTTTTCACCAAATTTCACAAACACTAAGAAAGTTTGTTTTTCGAATCAAAACAAGATTTTAACGCTTTGAGGAGTTCAAATAACTTGTTTTTAGATCATTTGTATCGTATCTTTTAGTACATAACTTTTCACCAAATTTCACAAACACTAAGAAAGTTTGTTTTTCGATTCAAAACAAGATTTTAACGCTTTGAGGAGTTCAAATAACATGTTTTTAGATCATTTGTATCGTATCTTTTAGTACATAACTTTTCACCAAATTTCACAAACACTAAGAAAGTTTGTTTTTCGATTCAAAACAAGATTTTAACGCTTTGAGGAGTTTAAATAACATGTTTTTAGATCATTTGTATCGTATCTTTTAGTCATAACTTTTCACCAAATTTCACAAACACTAAGAAAGTTTGTTTTTCGATTTCAAAACCAGATTTTAATGCTTTGAGGAGTTTAAATAACTTGTTTTTAGATCATTTGTATCGTATCTTTTAGTACATAACTTTTCACCAAATTTCAGAAACACTAAGAAAGTTTGTTTTTCGATTCAAAACAAGATTTTAACGCTTTGAGGAGTTCAAATAACTTGTTTTTAGATCATTTGTATCGTATCTTTTAGTACATAACTTTTCACCAAATTTCACAAACACTAAGAAAGTTTGTTTTTCGATTCAAAACCAGATTTTAACGCTTTGAGGAGTTCAAATAACATGTTTTTAGATCATTTGTATCGTATCTTTTAGTACATAACTTTTCACCAAATTTCACAAACACTAAGAAACTTTGTTTTTCGATTCAAAACAAGATTTTAACGCTTTGAGGAGTTCAAATAACTTATTTTTAGATCATTTGTATCGTATCTTTTAGTACATAACTTTTTACCAAATTTCACAAACACTAAGAAAGTTTGTTTTTCGATTTCAAAACCAGATTTTAGCGCTTTCAGGAGTTCAAATAACGTGTTTTTAGATCATTTGTATCGTATCTTTTAGTACATAACTTTTCACCAAATTTCACAAACACTAAGAAAGTTTGTTTTTTTATTCAAAACAAGATTTTAACGCTTTGAGGAGTTCAAATAACATGTTTTTAGATCATTTGTATCGTATCTTTTAGTACATAACTTTTCACCAAATTTCACAAACACTAAGAAACTTTGTTTTTCGATTCAAAACAAGATTTTAATGTTTTGAGGAGTTCAAATAACTTATTTTTAGATCATTTGTATCGTATCTTTTAGTACATAACTTTTTACAAAATTTCACAAACACTAAGAAAGTTTGTTTTTCGATTTCAAAACCAGATTTTAACGCTTTCAGGAGTTCAAATAACGTGTTTTTAGATCATTTGTATCGTATCTTTTAGTACATAACTTTTAACCAAATTTCACAAACACTAAGAAAGTTAGTTTTTTTATTCAAAACAAGATTTTAACGCTTTGAGGAGTTCAAATAAGATGTTTTTAGATCATTTGTATCGTATCTTTTAGTACATAACTTTTCACCAAATTTCACAAACACTAAGAAACTTTGTTTTTCGATTCAAAACAAGATTTTAACGTTTTGAGGAGTTCAAATAACATGTTTTAAGATCATTTGTATCGTATCTTTTAGTACATAACTTTTCACCAAATTTCACAAACACTAAGAAACTTTGTTTTTCGATTCAAAACAAGATTTTAACGCTTTGAGGAGTTCAAATAACTTGTTTTTAGATCATTTGTATCGTATCTTTTAGTACATAACTTTTCACCAAATTTCACAAACACTAAGAAAGTTTGTTTTTCGATTCAAAACAAGATTTTAACGCTTTGAGGAGTTCAAATAACATGTTTTTAGATCATTTGTATCGTATCTTTTAGTACATAACTTTTCACCAAATTTCACAAACACTAAGAAAGTTTGTTTTTCGATTTCAAAACCAGATTTTAATGCTTTGAGGAGTTTAAATAACTTGTTTTTAGATCATTTGTATCGTATCTTTTAGTACATAACTTTGCACCAAATTTCAGAAACACTAAGAAAGTTTGTTTTTCGATTCAAAACAAGATTTTAACGCTTTGAGGAGTTCAAATAACTTGTTTTTAGATCATTTGTATCGTATCTTTTAGTACATAACTTTTCACCAAATTTCACAAACACTAAGAAAGTTTGTTTTTCGATTCAAAACAAGATTTTAACGCTTTGAGGAGTTCAAATAATATGTTTTTAGATCATTTGTATCGTATCTTTTAGTACATAACTTTTCACCAAATTTCACAAACACTAAGAAAGTTTGTTTTTCGATTCAAAACAAGATTTTAATGTTTTGAGGAGTTCAAATAACTTATTTTTAGATCATTTGTATCGTATCTTTTAGTACATAACTTTTTACCAAATTTCACAAACACTAAGAAAGTTTGTTTTTCGATTTCAAAACCAGATTTTAGCGCTTTCAGTAATTCAAATAACGTGTTTTTAGATCATTTGTATCGTATCTTTTAGTACATAACTTTTCACCAAATTTCACAAACACTAAGAAAGTTTGTTTTTTTATTCAAAACAAGATTTTAACGCTTTGAGGAGTTCAAATAACATGTTTTTAGATCATTTGTATCGTATCTTTTAGTACATAACTTTTCACCAAATTTCACAAACACTAAGAAAGTTTGTTTTTCGAATCAAAACAAGATTTTAACGCTTTGAGGAGTTCAAATAACTTGTTTTTAGATCATTTGTATCGTATCTTTTAGTACATAACTTTTCACCAAATTTCACAAACACTAAGAAAGTTTGTTTTTCGATTCAAAACAAGATTTTAATGCTTTGAGGAGTTCAAATAACTTGTTTTTAGATCATTTGTATCGTATCTTTTAGAACATAACTTTTCACCAAATTTCACAAACACTAAGAAAGTTTGTTTTTCGATTTCAAAACCAGATTTTAACGCTTTGAGGAGTTTAAATAACGTGTTTTTAGATCATTTGTATCGTATCTTTTAGTACATAACTTTTCACCAAATTTCACAAACACTAAGAAAGTTTGTTTTTCGATTCAAAACAAGATTTTAATGTTTTGAGGAGTTCAAATAACTTATTTTTAGATCGTTTGTATCGTATCTTTTAGTACATAACTTTTTACCAAATTTCACAAACACTAAGAAAGTTTGTTTTTCGATTTCAAAACCAGATTTTAGCACTTTCAGGAGTTCAAATAACGTGTTTTTAGATCATTTGTATCGTATCTTTTAGTACATAACTTTTCACCAAATTTCACAAACACTAAGAAAGTTTGTTTTTTTATTCAAAACAAGATTTTAACGCTTTGAGGAGTTCAAATAACATGTTTTTAGATCATTTGTATCGTATCTTTTAGTACATAACTTTTCACCAAATTTCACAAACACTAAGAAACTTTGTTTTTCGATTCAAAACAAAATTTTAACGCTTTGAGGAGTTCAAATAACATGTTTTAAGATCATTTGTATCGTATCTTTTAGTACATAACTTTTCACCAAATTTCACAAACACTAAGAAAGTTTGTTTTTCGAATCAAAACAAGATTTTAACGCTTTGAGGAGTTCAAATAACTTGTTTTTAGATCATTTGTATCGTATCTTTTAGTACATAACTTTTCACCAAATTTCACAAACACTAAGAAAGTTTGTTTTTCGATTCAAAACAAGATTTTAACGCTTTGAGGAGTTCAAATAACATGTTTTTAGATCATTTGTATCGTATCTTTTAGTACATAACTTTTCACCAAATTTCACAAACACTAAGAAAGTTTGTTTTTCGATTCAAAACAAGATTTTAACGCTTTGAGGAGTTTAAATAACATGTTTTTAGATCATTTGTATCGTATCTTTTAGTCATAACTTTTCACCAAATTTCACAAACACTAAGAAAGTTTGTTTTTCGATTTCAAAACCAGATTTTAATGCTTTGAGGAGTTTAAATAACTTGTTTTTAGATCATTTGTATCGTATCTTTTAGTACATAACTTTTCACCAAATTTCAGAAACACTAAGAAAGTTTGTTTTTCGATTCAAAACAAGATTTTAACGCTTTGAGGAGTTCAAATAACTTGTTTTTAGATCATTTGTATCGTATCTTTTAGTACATAACTTTTCACCAAATTTCACAAACACTAAGAAAGTTTGTTTTTCGATTCAAAACCAGATTTTAACGCTTTGAGGAGTTCAAATAACATGTTTTTAGATCATTTGTATCGTATCTTTTAGTACATAACTTTTCACCAAATTTCACAAACACTAAGAAACTTTGTTTTTCGATTCAAAACAAGATTTTAACGCTTTGAGGAGTTCAAATAACTTATTTTTAGACCATTTGTATCGTATCTTTTAGTACATAACTTTTTACCAAATTTCACAAACACTAAGAAAGTTTGTTTTTCGATTTCAAAACCAGATTTTAGCGCTTTCAGGAGTTCAAATAACGTGTTTTTAGATCATTTGTATCGTATCTTTTAGTACATAACTTTTCACCAAATTTCACAAACACTAAGAAAGTTTGTTTTTTTATTCAAAACAAGATTTTAACGCTTTGAGGAGTTCAAATAACATGTTTTTAGATCATTTGTATCGTATCTTTTAGTACATAACTTTTCACCAAATTTCACAAACACTAAGAAACTTTGTTTTTCGATTCAAAACAAGATTTTAATGTTTTGAGGAGTTCAAATAACTTATTTTTAGATCATTTGTATCGTATCTTTTAGTACATAACTTTTTACAAAATTTCACAAACACTAAGAAAGTTTGTTTTTCGATTTCAAAACAAGATTTTAACGCTTTGAGGAGTTCAAATAACATGTTTTTAGATCATTTGTATCGTATCTTTTAGTACATAACTTTTCACCAAATTTCACAAACACTAAGAAACTTTGTTTTTCGATTCAAAACAAGATTTTAATGTTTTGAGGAGTTCAAATAACTTATTTTTAGATCATTTGTATCGTATCTTTTAGTACATAACTTTTTACAAAATTTCACAAACACTAAGAAAGTTTGTTTTTCGATTTCAAAACCAGATTTTAACGCTTTCAGGAGTTCAAATAACGTGTTTTTAGATCATTTGTATCGTATCTTTTAGTACATAACTTTTAACCAAATTTCACAAACACTAAGAAAGTTAGTTTTTTTATTCAAAACAAGATTTTAACGCTTTGAGGAGTTCAAATAAGATGTTTTTAGATCATTTGTATCGTATCTTTTAGTACATAACTTTTCACCAAATTTCACAAACACTAAGAAACTTTGTTTTTCGATTCAAAACAAGATTTTAACGTTTTGAGGAGTTCAAATAACATGTTTTAAGATCATTTGTATCGTATCTTTTAGTACATAACTTTTCACCAAATTTCACAAACACTAAGAAACTTTGTTTTTCGATTCAAAACAAGATTTTAACGCTTTGAGGAGTTCAAATAACTTGTTTTTAGATCATTTGTATCGTATCTTTTAGTACATAACTTTTCACCAAATTTCACAAACACTAAGAAAGTTTGTTTTTCGATTCAAAACAAGATTTTAACGCTTTGAGGAGTTCAAATAACATGTTTTTAGATCATTTGTATCGTATCTTTTAGTACATAACTTTTCACCAAATTTCACAAACACTAAGAAAGTTTGTTTTTCGATTTCAAAACCAGATTTTAATGCTTTGAGGAGTTTAAATAACTTGTTTTTAGATCATTTGTATCGTATCTTTTAGTACATAACTTTGCACCAAATTTCAGAAACACTAAGAAAGTTTGTTTTTCGATTCAAAACAAGATTTTAACGCTTTGAGGAGTTCAAATAACTTGTTTTTAGATCATTTGTATCGTATCTTTTAGTACATAACTTTTCACCAAATTTCACAAACACTAAGAAAGTTTGTTTTTCGATTCAAAACAAGATTTTAACGCTTTGAGGAGTTCAAATAATATGTTTTTAGATCATTTGTATCGTATCTTTTAGTACATAACTTTTCACCAAATTTCACAAACACTAAGAAAGTTTGTTTTTCGATTCAAAACAAGATTTTAATGTTTTGAGGAGTTCAAATAACTTATTTTTAGATCATTTGTATCGTATCTTTTAGTACATAACTTTTTACCAAATTTCACAAACACTAAGAAAGTTTGTTTTTCGATTTCAAAACCAGATTTTAGCGCTTTCAGTAATTCAAATAACGTGTTTTTAGATCATTTGTATCGTATCTTTTAGTACATAACTTTTCACCAAATTTCACAAACACTAAGAAAGTTTGTTTTTTTATTCAAAACAAGATTTTAACGCTTTGAGGAGTTCAAATAACATGTTTTTAGATCATTTGTATCGTATCTTTTAGTACATAACTTTTCACCAAATTTCACAAACACTAAGAAAGTTTGTTTTTCGAATCAAAACAAGATTTTAACGCTTTGAGGAGTTCAAATAACTTGTTTTTAGATCATTTGTATCGTATCTTTTAGTACATAACTTTTCACCAAATTTCACAAACACTAAGAAAGTTTGTTTTTCGATTCAAAACAAGATTTTAATGCTTTGAGGAGTTCAAATAACTTGTTTTTAGATCATTTGTATCGTATCTTTTAGAACATAACTTTTCACCAAATTTCACAAACACTAAGAAAGTTTGTTTTTCGATTTCAAAACCAGATTTTAACGCTTTGAGGAGTTTAAATAACGTGTTTTTAGATCATTTGTATCGTATCTTTTAGTACATAACTTTTCACCAAATTTCACAAACACTAAGAAAGTTTGTTTTTCGATTCAAAACAAGATTTTAATGTTTTGAGGAGTTCAAATAACTTATTTTTAGATCGTTTGTATCGTATCTTTTAGTACATAACTTTTTACCAAATTTCACAAACACTAAGAAAGTTTGTTTTTCGATTTCAAAACCAGATTTTAGCACTTTCAGGAGTTCAAATAACGTGTTTTTAGATCATTTGTATCGTATCTTTTAGTACATAACTTTTCACCAAATTTCACAAACACTAAGAAAGTTTGTTTTTTTATTCAAAACAAGATTTTAACGCTTTGAGGAGTTCAAATAACATGTTTTTAGATCATTTGTATCGTATCTTTTAGTACATAACTTTTCACCAAATTTCACAAACACTAAGAAACTTTGTTTTTCGATTCAAAACAAAATTTTAACGCTTTGAGGAGTTCAAATAACATGTTTTAAGATCATTTGTATCGTATCTTTTAGTACATAACTTTTCACCAAATTTCACAAACACTAAGAAAGTTTGTTTTTCGAATCAAAACAAGATTTTAACGCTTTGAGGAGTTCAAATAACTTGTTTTTAGATCATTTGTATCGTATCTTTTAGTACATAACTTTTCACCAAATTTCACAAACACTAAGAAAGTTTGTTTTTCGATTCAAAACAAGATTTTAACGCTTTGAGGAGTTCAAATAACATGTTTTTAGATCATTTGTATCGTATCTTTTAGTACATAACTTTTCACCAAATTTCACAAACACTAAGAAAGTTTGTTTTTCGATTCAAAACAAGATTTTAACGCTTTGAGGAGTTTAAATAACATGTTTTTAGATCATTTGTATCGTATCTTTTAGTCATAACTTTTCACCAAATTTCACAAACACTAAGAAAGTTTGTTTTTCGATTTCAAAACCAGATTTTAATGCTTTGAGGAGTTTAAATAACTTGTTTTTAGATCATTTGTATCGTATCTTTTAGTACATAACTTTTCACCAAATTTCAGAAACACTAAGAAAGTTTGTTTTTCGATTCAAAACAAGATTTTAACGCTTTGAGGAGTTCAAATAACTTGTTTTTAGATCATTTGTATCGTATCTTTTAGTACATAACTTTTCACCAAATTTCACAAACACTAAGAAAGTTTGTTTTTCGATTCAAAACCAGATTTTAACGCTTTGAGGAGTTCAAATAACATGTTTTTAGATCATTTGTATCGTATCTTTTAGTACATAACTTTTCACCAAATTTCACAAACACTAAGAAACTTTGTTTTTCGATTCAAAACAAGATTTTAACGCTTTGAGGAGTTCAAATAACTTATTTTTAGACCATTTGTATCGTATCTTTTAGTACATAACTTTTTACCAAATTTCACAAACACTAAGAAAGTTTGTTTTTCGATTTCAAAACCAGATTTTAGCGCTTTCAGGAGTTCAAATAACGTGTTTTTAGATCATTTGTATCGTATCTTTTAGTACATAACTTTTCACCAAATTTCACAAACACTAAGAAAGTTTGTTTTTTTATTCAAAACAAGATTTTAACGCTTTGTGGAGTTCAAATAACATGTTTTTAGATCATTTGTATCGTATCTTTTAGTACATAACTTTTCACCAAATTTCACAAACACTAAGAAACTTTGTTTTTCGATTCAAAACAAGATTTTAATGTTTTGAGGAGTTCAAATAACTTATTTTTAGATCATTTGTATCGTATCTTTTAGTACATAACTTTTTACAAAATTTCACAAACACTAAGAAAGTTTGTTTTTCGATTTCAAAACAAGATTTTAACGCTTTGAGGAGTTCAAATAACATGTTTTTAGATCATTTGTATCGTATCTTTTAGTACATAACTTTTCACCAAATTTCACAAACACTAAGAAACTTTGTTTTTCGATTCAAAACAAGATTTTAATGTTTTGAGGAGTTCAAATAACTTATTTTTAGATCATTTGTATCGTATCTTTTAGTACATAACTTTTTACAAAATTTCACAAACACTAAGAAAGTTTGTTTTTCGATTTCAAAACCAGATTTTAACGCTTTCAGGAGTTCAAATAACGTGTTTTTAGATCATTTGTATCGTATCTTTTAGTACATAACTTTTAACCAAATTTCACAAACACTAAGAAAGTTAGTTTTTTTATTCAAAACAAGATTTTAACGCTTTGAGGAGTTCAAATAACATGTTTTTAGATCATTTGTATCGTATCTTTTAGTACATAACTTTTCACCAAATTTCACAAACACTAAGAAACTTTGTTTTTCGATTCAAAACAAGATTTTAACGTTTTGAGGAGTTCAAATAACATGTTTTAAGATCATTTGTATCGTATCTTTTAGTACATAACTTTTCACCAAATTTCACAAACACTAAGAAACTTTGTTTTTCGATTCAAAACAAGATTTTCACGCTTTGAGGAGTTCAAATAACTTGTTTTTAGATCATTTGTATCGTATCTTTTAGTACATAACTTTTCACCAAATTTCACAAACACTAAGAAAGTTTGTTTTTCGATTCAAAACAAGATTTTAACGCTTTGAGGAGTTCAAATAACATGTTTTTAGATCATTTGTATCGTATCTTTTAGTACATAACTTTTCACCAAATTTCACAAACACTAAGAAAGTTTGTTTTTCGATTTCAAAACCAGATTTTAATGCTTTGATGAGTTTAAATAACTTGTTTTTAGATCATTTGTATCGTATCTTTTAGTACATAACTTTGCACCAAATTTCAGAAACACTAAGAAAGTTTGTTTTTCGATTCAAAACAAGATTTTAACGCTTTGAGGAGTTCAAATAACTTGTTTTTAGATCATTTGTATCGTATCTTTTAGTACATAACTTTTCACCAAATTTCACAAACACTAAGAAAGTTTGTTTTTCGATTCAAAACAAGATTTTAACGCTTTGAGGAGTTCAAATAATATGTTTTTAGATCATTTGTATCGTATCTTTTAGTACATAACTTTTCACCAAATTTCACAAACACTAAGAAAGTTTGTTTTTCGATTCAAAACAAGATTTTAATGTTTTGAGGAGTTCAAATAACTTATTTTTAGATCATTTGTATCGTATCTTTTAGTACATAACTTTTTACCAAATTTCACAAACACTAAGAAAGTTTGTTTTTCGATTTCAAAACCAGATTTTAGCGCTTTCAGTAATTCAAATAACGTGTTTTTAGATCATTTGTATCGTATCTTTTAGTACATAACTTTTCACCAAATTTCACAAACACTAAGAAAGTTTGTTTTTTTATTCAAAACAAGATTTTAACGCTTTGAGGAGTTCAAATAACATGTTTTTAGATCATTTGTATCGTATCTTTTAGTACATAACTTTTCACCAAATTTCACAAACACTAAGAAAGTTTGTTTTTCGAATCAAAACAAGATTTTAACGCTTTGAGGAGTTCAAATAACTTGTTTTTAGATCATTTGTATCGTATCTTTTAGTACATAACTTTTCACCAAATTTCACAAACACTAAGAAAGTTTGTTTTTCGATTCAAAACAAGATTTTAATGCTTTGAGGAGTTCAAATAACTTGTTTTTAGATCATTTGTATCGTATCTTTTAGAACATAACTTTTCACCAAATTTCACAAACACTAAGAAAGTTTGTTTTTCGATTTCAAAACCAGATTTTAACGCTTTGAGGAGTTTAAATAACGTGTTTTTAGATCATTTGTATCGTATCTTTTAGTACATAACTTTTCACCAAATTTCACAAACACTAAGAAAGTTTGTTTTTCGATTCAAAACAAGATTTTAATGTTTTGAGGAGTTCAAATAACTTATTTTTAGATCGTTTGTATCGTATCTTTTAGTACATAACTTTTTACCAAATTTCACAAACACTAAGAAAGTTTGTTTTTCGATTTCAAAACCAGATTTTAGCACTTTCAGGAGTTCAAATAACGTGTTTTTAGATCATTTGTATCGTATCTTTTAGTACATAACTTTTCACCAAATTTCACAAACACTAAGAAAGTTTGTTTTTTTATTCAAAACAAGATTTTAACGCTTTGAGGAGTTCAAATAACATGTTTTTAGATCATTTGTATCGTATCTTTTAGTACATAACTTTTCACCAAATTTCACAAACACTAAGAAACTTTGTTTTTCGATTCAAAACAAAATTTTAACGCTTTGAGGAGTTCAAATAACATGTTTTAAGATCATTTGTATCGTATCTTTTAGTACATAACTTTTCACCAAATTTCACAAACACTAAGAAAGTTTGTTTTTCGAATCAAAACAAGATTTTAACGCTTTGAGGAGTTCAAATAACTTGTTTTTAGATCATTTGTATCGTATCT
Organism: Luzula sylvatica; assembly: GCA_946800325.1. Taxonomy (NCBI): domain Eukaryota; kingdom Viridiplantae; phylum Streptophyta; class Magnoliopsida; order Poales; family Juncaceae; genus Luzula; species Luzula sylvatica. The sequence continues at coordinate 71,064,950 of OX326959.1, read as the reverse complement.
TTTAGTACATAACTTTTCACCAAATTTCACAAACACTAAGAAAGTTTGTTTTTCGATTCAAAACAAGATTTTAACGCTTTGAGGAGTTCAAATAACATGTTTTTAGATCATTTGTATCGTATCTTTTAGTACATAACTTTTCACCAAATTTCACAAACACTAAGAAAGTTTGTTTTTCGATTCAAAACAAGATTTTAACGCTTTGAGGAGTTTAAATAACATGTTTTTAGATCATTTGTATCGTATCTTTTAGTCATAACTTTTCACCAAATTTCACAAACACTAAGAAAGTTTGTTTTTCGATTTCAAAACCAGATTTTAATGCTTTGAGGAGTTTAAATAACTTGTTTTTAGATCATTTGTATCGTATCTTTTAGTACATAACTTTTCACCAAATTTCAGAAACACTAAGAAAGTTTGTTTTTCGATTCAAAACAAGATTTTAACGCTTTGAGGAGTTCAAATAACTTGTTTTTAGATCATTTGTATCGTATCTTTTAGTACATAACTTTTCACCAAATTTCACAAACACTAAGAAAGTTTGTTTTTCGATTCAAAACCAGATTTTAACGCTTTGAGGAGTTCAAATAACATGTTTTTAGATCATTTGTATCGTATCTTTTAGTACATAACTTTTCACCAAATTTCACAAACACTAAGAAACTTTGTTTTTCGATTCAAAACAAGATTTTAACGCTTTGAGGAGTTCAAATAACTTATTTTTAGATCATTTGTATCGTATCTTTTAGTACATAACTTTTTACCAAATTTCACAAACACTAAGAAAGTTTGTTTTTCGATTTCAAAACCAGATTTTAGCGCTTTCAGGAGTTCAAATAACGTGTTTTTAGATCATTTGTATCGTATCTTTTAGTACATAACTTTTCACCAAATTTCACAAACACTAAGAAAGTTTGTTTTTTTATTCAAAACAAGATTTTAACGCTTTGAGGAGTTCAAATAACATGTTTTTAGATCATTTGTATCGTATCTTTTAGTACATAACTTTTCACCAAATTTCACAAACACTAAGAAACTTTGTTTTTCGATTCAAAACAAGATTTTAATGTTTTGAGGAGTTCAAATAACTTATTTTTAGATCATTTGTATCGTATCTTTTAGTACATAACTTTTTACAAAATTTCACAAACACTAAGAAAGTTTGTTTTTCGATTTCAAAACCAGATTTTAACGCTTTCAGGAGTTCAAATAACGTGTTTTTAGATCATTTGTATCGTATCTTTTAGTACATAACTTTTAACCAAATTTCACAAACACTAAGAAAGTTAGTTTTTTTATTCAAAACAAGATTTTAACGCTTTGAGGAGTTCAAATAACATGTTTTTAGATCATTTGTATCGTATCTTTTAGTACATAACTTTTCACCAAATTTCACAAACACTAAGAAACTTTGTTTTTCGATTCAAAACAAGATTTTAACGTTTTGAGGAGTTCAAATAACATGTTTTAAGATCATTTGTATCGTATCTTTTAGTACATAACTTTTCACCAAATTTCACAAACACTAAGAAACTTTGTTTTTCGATTCAAAACAAGATTTTCACGCTTTGAGGAGTTCAAATAACTTGTTTTTAGATCATTTGTATCGTATCTTTTAGTACATAACTTTTCACCAAATTTCACAAACACTAAGAAAGTTTGTTTTTCGATTCAAAACAAGATTTTAACGCTTTGAGGAGTTCAAATAACATGTTTTTAGATCATTTGTATCGTATCTTTTAGTACATAACTTTTCACCAAATTTCACAAACACTAAGAAAGTTTGTTTTTCGATTTCAAAACCAGATTTTAATGCTTTGAGGAGTTTAAATAACTTGTTTTTAGATCATTTGTATCGTATCTTTTAGTACATAACTTTGCACCAAATTTCAGAAACACTAAGAAAGTTTGTTTTTCGATTCAAAACAAGATTTTAACGCTTTGAGGAGTTCAAATAACTTGTTTTTAGATCATTTGTATCGTATCTTTTAGTACATAACTTTTCACCAAATTTCACAAACACTAAGAAAGTTTGTTTTTCGATTCAAAACAAGATTTTAACGCTTTGAGGAGTTCAAATAATATGTTTTTAGATCATTTGTATCGTATCTTTTAGTACATAACTTTTCACCAAATTTCACAAACACTAAGAAAGTTTGTTTTTCGATTCAAAACAAGATTTTAATGTTTTGAGGAGTTCAAATAACTTATTTTTAGATCATTTGTATCGTATCTTTTAGTACATAACTTTTTACCAAATTTCACAAACACTAAGAAAGATTGTTTTTCGATTTCAAAACCAGATTTTAGCGCTTTCAGGAGTTCAAATAACGTGTTTTTAGATCATTTGTATCGTATCTTTTAGTACATAACTTTTCACCAAATTTCACAAACACTAAGAAAGTTTGTTTTTTTATTCAAAACAAGATTTTAACGCTTTGAGGAGTTCAAATAACATGTTTTTAGATCATTTGTATCGTATCTTTTAGTACATAACTTTTCACCAAATTTCACAAACACTAAGAAAGTTTGTTTTTCGAATCAAAACAAGATTTTAACGCTTTGAGGAGTTCAAATAACTTGTTTTTAGATCATTTGTATCGTATCTTTTAGTACATAACTTTTCACCAAATTTCACAAACACTAAGAAAGTTTGTTTTTCGATTCAAAACAAGATTTTAATGCTTTGAGGAGTTCAAATAACTTGTTTTTAGATCATTTGTATCGTATCTTTTAGAACATAACTTTTCACCAAATTTCACAAACACTAAGAAAGTTTGTTTTTCGATTTCAAAACCAGATTTTAACGCTTTGAGGAGTTTAAATAACGTGTTTTTAGATCATTTGTATCGTATCTTTTAGTACATAACTTTTCACCAAATTTCACAAACACTAAGAAAGTTTGTTTTTCGATTCAAAACAAGATTTTAATGTTTTGAGGAGTTCAAATAACTTATTTTTAGATCGTTTGTATCGTATCTTTTAGTACATAACTTTTTACCAAATTTCACAAACACTAAGAAAGTTTGTTTTTCGATTTCAAAACCAGATTTTAGCACTTTCAGGAGTTCAAATAACGTGTTTTTAGATCATTTGTATCGTATCTTTTAGTACATAACTTTTCACCAAATTTCACAAACACTAAGAAAGTTTGTTTTTTTATTCAAAACAAGATTTTAACGCTTTGAGGAGTTCAAATAACATGTTTTTAGATCATTTGTATCGTATCTTTTAGTACATAACTTTTCACCAAATTTCACAAACACTAAGAAACTTTGTTTTTCGATTCAAAACAAAATTTTAACGCTTTGAGGAGTTCAAATAACATGTTTTAAGATCATTTGTATCGTATCTTTTAGTACATAACTTTTCACCAAATTTCACAAACACTAAGAAAGTTTGTTTTTCGAATCAAAACAAGATTTTAACGCTTTGAGGAGTTCAAATAACTTGTTTTTAGATCATTTGTATCGTATCTTTTAGTACATAACTTTTCACCAAATTTCACAAACACTAAGAAAGTTTGTTTTTCGATTCAAAACAAGATTTTAACGCTTTGAGGAGTTCAAATAACATGTTTTTAGATCATTTGTATCGTATCTTTTAGTACATAACTTTTCACCAAATTTCACATACACTAAGAAAGTTTGTTTTTCGATTCAAAACAAGATTTTGACGCTTTGAGGAGTTTAAATAACATGTTTTTAGATCATTTGTATCGTATCTTTTAGTCATAACTTTTCACCAAATTTCACAAACACTAAGAAAGTTTGTTTTTCGATTTCAAAACCAGATTTTAATGCTTTGAGGAGTTTAAATAACTTGTTTTTAGATCATTTGTATCGTATCTTTTAGTACATAACTTTTCACCAAATTTCAGAAACACTAAGAAAGTTTGTTTTTCGATTCAAAACAAGATTTTAACGCTTTGAGGAGTTCAAATAACTTGTTTTTAGATCATTTGTATCGTATCTTTTAGTACATAACTTTTCACCAAATTTCACAAACACTAAGAAAGTTTGTTTTTCGATTCAAAACAAGATTTTAACGCTTTGAGGAGTTCAAATAACATGTTTTTAGATCATTTGTATCGTATCTTTTAGTACATAACTTTTCACCAAATTTCACAAACACTAAGAAAGTTTGTTTTTCGATTCAAAACAAGATTTTAATGTTTTGAGGAGTTCAAATAACTTATTTTTAGATCATTTGTATCGTATCTTTTAGTACATAACTTTTTGACCAAATTTCACAAACACTAAGAAAGTTTGTTTTTCGATTTCAAAACCAGATTTTAGCACTTTCAGGAGTTCAAATAACGTGTTTTTAGATCATTTGTATCGTATCTTTTAGTACATAACTTTTCACCAAATTTCACAAACACTAAGAAAGTTTGTTTTTTTATTCAAAACAAGATTTTAACGCTTTGAGGAGTTCAAATAACATGTTTTTAGATCATTTGTATCGTATCTTTTAGTACATAACTTTTCACCAAATTTCACAAACACTAAGAAACTTTGTTTTTCGATTCAAAACAAAATTTTAACGCTTTGAGGAGTTCAAATAACATGTTTTTAGATCATTTGTATCGTATCTTTTAGTACATAACTTTTCACCAAATTTCACAAACACTAAGAAAGTTTGTTTTTCGAATCAAAACAAGATTTTAACGCTTTGAGGAGTTCAAATAACTTGTTTTTAGATCATTTGTATCGTATCTTTTAGTACATAACTTTTCACCAAATTTCACAAACACTAAGAAAGTTTGTTTTTCGATTCAAAACAAGATTTTAACGCTTTGAGGAGTTCAAATAACATGTTTTTAGATCGTTTGTATCGTATCTTTTAGTACATAACTTTTCACCAAATTTCACAAACACTAAGAAAGTTTGTTTTTCGATTCAAAACAAGATTTTAACGCTTTGAGGAGTTCAAATAACATATTTTTAGATGATTTGTATCGTATCTTTTAGTCATAACTTTTCACCAAATTTCACAAACACTAAGAAAGTTTGTTTTTCGATTCAAAACAAGATTTTAATGCTTTGAGGAGTTTAAATAACTTGGTTTTAGATCATTTGTATCGTGTCTTTTAGTACATAACTTTTCACCAAATTTCACAAACACTAAGAAAGTTAGTTTTTTTATTCAAAACAAGATTTTAACGCTTTGAGGAGTTCAAATAACATGTTTTTAGATCATTTGTATCGTATCTTTTAGTACATAACTTTTCACCAAATTTCACAAACACTAAGAAAGTTTGTTTTTCGATTCAAAACAAGATTTTAATGCTTTGAGGAGTTTAAATAACTTGTTTTTAGATCATTTGTATCGTATCTTTTAGTACATAACTTTTCACCAAATTTCACAAACACTAAGAAAGTTTGTTTTTCGATTCAAAACAAGATTTTAATGTTTTGAGGAGTTCAAATAACTTATTTTTAGATCATTTGTATCGTATCTTTTAGTACATAACTTTTTACAAAATTTCACAAACACTAAGAAAGTTTGTTTTTCGATTTCAAAACCAGATTTTAACGCTTTCAGGAGTTCAAATAACGTGTTTTTAGATCATTTGTATCGTATCTTTTAGTACATAACATTTCACCAAATTTCACAAACACTAAGAAACTTTGTTTTTCGATTCAAAACAAGATTTTAATGTTTCGAGGAGTTCAAATAACTTATTTTTAGATCATTTGTATCGTATCTTCTAGTACATAACTTTTTACCAAATTTCACAAACACTAAGAAAGTTTGTTTTTCGATTTCAAAACCAGATTTTAACGCTTTCAGGAGTTCAAATAACGTGTTTTTAGATCATTTGTATCGTATCTTTTAGTACATAACTTTTCACCAAATTTCACAAACACTAAGAAAGTTAGTTTTTTTATTCAAAACAAGATTTTAACGCTTTGAGGAGTTCAAATAATATGTTTTTAGATCATTTGTATCGTATCTTTTAGTACATAACTTTTCACCAAATTTCACAAACACTAAGAAACTTTGTTTTTCGATTCAAAACAAGATTTTAACGCTTTGAGGAGTTCAAATAACATGTTTTAAGATCATTTGTATCGTATCTTTTAGTACATAACTTTTCACCAAATTTCACAAACACTAAGAAAGTTTGTTTTTCGATTCAAAACAAGATTTTAACGCTTTGAGGAGTTCAAATAACTTGTTTTTAGATCATTTGTATCGTATCTTTTAGTACATAACTTTTCACCAAATTTCACAAACACTAAGAAAGTTTGTTTTTCGATTCAAAACAAGATTTTAACGCTTTGAGGAGTTCAAATAACATGTTTTAAGATCATTTGTATCGTATCTTTTAGTACATAACTTTTCACCAAATTTCACAAACACTAAGAAAGTTTGTTTTTCGATTCAAAACAAGATTTTAACGCTTTGAGGAGTTTAAATAACATGTTTTTAGATCATTTGTATCGTATCTTTTAGTCATAACTTTTCACCAAATTTCACAAACACTAAGAAAGTTTGTTTTTCGATTTCAAAACCAGATTTTAATGCTTTGAGGAGTTTAAATAACTTGTTTTTAGATCATTTGTATCGTATCTTTTAGTACATAACTTTTCACCAAATTTCAGAAACACTAAGAAAGTTTGTTTTTCGATTCAAAACAAGATTTTAACGCTTTGAGGAGTTCAAATAACTTGTTTTTAGATCATTTGTATCGTATCTTTTAGTACATAACTTTTCACCAAATTTCACAAACACTAAGAAAGTTTGTTTTTCGATTCAAAACAAGATTTTAACGCTTTGAGGAGTTCAAATAACATGTTTTTAGATCATTTGTATCGTATCTTTTAGTACATAACTTTTCACCAAATTTCACAAACACTAAGAAACTTTGTTTTTCGATTCAAAACAAGATTTTAACGCTTTGAGGAGTTCAAATAACTTATTTTTAGATCATTTGTATCGTATCTTTTAGTACATAACTTTTTACCAAATTTCACAAACACTAAGAAAGTTTGTTTTTCGATTTCAAAACCAGATTTTAGCGCTTTCAGGAGTTCAAATAACGTGTTTTTAGATCATTTGTATCGTATCTTTTAGTACATAACTTTTCACCAAATTTCACAAACACTAAGAAAGTTTGTTTTTTTATTCAAAACAAGATTTTAACGCTTTGAGGAGTTCAAATAACATGTTTTTAGATCATTTGTATCGTATCTTTTAGTACATAACTTTTCACCAAATTTCACAAACACTAAGAAACTTTGTTTTTCGATTCAAAACAAGATTTTAATGTTTTGAGGAGTTCAAATAACTTATTTTTAGATCATTTGTATCGTATCTTTTAGTACATAACTTTTTACAAAATTTCACAAACACTAAGAAAGTTTGTTTTTCGATTTCAAAACCAGATTTTAACGCTTTCAGGAGTTCAAATAACGTGTTTTTAGATCATTTGTATCGTATCTTTTAGTACATAACTTTTAACCAAATTTCACAAACACTAAGAAAGTTAGTTTTTTTATTCAAAACAAGATTTTAACGCTTTGAGGAGTTCAAATAACATGTTTTTAGATCATTTGTATTGTATCTTTTAGTACATAACTTTTCACCAAATTTCACAAACACTAAGAAACTTTGTTTTTCGATTCAAAACAAGATTTTAACGTTTTGAGGAGTTCAAATAACATGTTTTAAGATCATTTGTATCGTATCTTTTAGTACATAACTTTTCACCAAATTTCACAAACACTAAGAAAGTTTGTTTTTCGATTCAAAACAAGATTTTCACGCTTTGAGGAGTTCAAATAACTTGTTTTTAGATCATTTGTATCGTATCTTTTAGTACATAACTTTTCACCAAATTTCACAAACACTAAGAAAGTTTGTTTTTCGATTCAAAACAAGATTTTAACGCTTTGAGGAGTTCAAATAACATGTTTTTAGATCATTTGTATCGTATCTTTTAGTACATAACTTTTCACCAAATTTCACAAACACTAAGAAAGTTTGTTTTTCGATTTCAAAACCAGATTTTAATGCTTTGAGGAGTTTAAATAACTTGTTTTTAGATCATTTGTATCGTATCTTTTAGTACATAACTTTTCACCAAATTTCAGAAACACTAAGAAAGTTTGTTTTTCGATTCAAAACAAGATTTTAACGCTTTGAGGAGTTCAAATAACTTGTTTTTAGATCATTTGTATCGTATCTTTTAGTACATAACTTTTCACCAAATTTCACAAACACTAAGAAAGTTTGTTTTTCGATTCAAAACAAGATTTTAACGCTTTGAGGAGTTCAAATAATATGTTTTTAGATCATTTGTATCGTATCTTTTAGTACATAACTTTTCACCAAATTTCACAAACACTAAGAAAGTTTGTTTTTCGATTCAAAACAAGATTTTAATGTTTTGAGGAGTTCAAATAACTTATTTTTAGATCATTTGTATCGTATCTTTTAGTACATAACTTTTTACCAAATTTCACAAACACTAAGAAAGTTTGTTTTTCGATTTCAAAACCAGATTTTAGCGCTTTCAGGAGTTCAAATAACGTGTTTTTAGATCATTTGTATCGTATCTTTTAGTACATAACTTTTCACCAAATTTCACAAACACTAAGAAAGTTTGTTTTTTTATTCAAAACAAGATTTTAACGCTTTGAGGAGTTCAAATAACATGTTTTTAGATCATTTGTATCGTATCTTTTAGTACATAACTTTTCACCAAATTTCACAAACACTAAGAAAGTTTGTTTTTCGAATCAAAACAAGATTTTAACGCTTTGAGGAGTTCAAATAACTTGTTTTTAGATCATTTGTATCGTATCTTTTAGTACATAACTTTTCACCAAATTTCACAAACACTAAGAAAGTTTGTTTTTCGATTCAAAACAAGATTTTAATGCTTTGAGGAGTTCAAATAACTTGTTTTTAGATCATTTGTATCGTATCTTTTAGAACATAACTTTTCACCAAATTTCACAAACACTAAGAAAGTTTGTTTTTCGATTTCAAAACCAGATTTTAACGCTTTGAGGAGTTTAAATAACGTGTTTTTAGATCATTTGTATCGTATCTTTTAGTACATAACTTTTCACCAAATTTCACAAACACTAAGAAAGTTTGTTTTTCGATTCAAAACAAGATTTTAATGTTTTGAGGAGTTCAAATAACTTATTTTTAGATCGTTTGTATCGTATCTTTTAGTACATAACTTTTTACCAAATTTCACAAACACTAAGAAAGTTTGTTTTTCGATTTCAAAACCAGATTTTAGCACTTTCAGGAGTTCAAATAACGTGTTTTTAGATCATTTGTATCGTATCTTTTAGTACATAACTTTTCACCAAATTTCACAAACACTAAGAAAGTTTGTTTTTTTATTCAAAACAAGATTTTAACGCTTTGAGGAGTTCAAATAACATGTTTTTAGATCATTTGTATCGTATCTTTTAGTACATAACTTTTCACCAAATTTCACAAACACTAAGAAACTTTGTTTTTCGATTCAAAACAAAATTTTAACGCTTTGAGGAGTTCAAATAACATGTTTTAAGATCATTTGTATCGTATCTTTTAGTACATAACTTTTCACCAAATTTCACAAACACTAAGAAACTTTGTTTTTCGATTCAAAACAAAATTTTAACGCTTTGAGGAGTTCAAATAACGTGTTTTTAGATCATTTGTATCGTATCTTTTAGTACATAACTTTTAACCAAATTTCACAAACACTAAGAAAGTTAGTTTTTTTATTCAAAACAAGATTTTAACGCTTTGAGGAGTTCAAATAACATGTTTTTAGATCATTTGTATCGTATCTTTTAGTACATAACTTTTCACCAAATTTCACAAACACTAAGAAAGTTTGTTTTTCGATTCAAAACAAGATTTTAACGCTTTGAGGAGTTTAAATAACATGTTTTTAGATCATTTGTATCGTATCTTTTAGTCATAACTTTTCACCAAATTTCACAAACACTAAGAAAGTTTGTTTTTCGATTTCAAAACCAGATTTTAATGCTTTGAGGAGTTTAAATAACTTGTTTTTAGATCATTTGTATCGTATCTTTTAGTACATAACTTTTCACCAAATTTCAGAAACACTAAGAAAGTTTGTTTTTCGATTCAAAACAAGATTTTAACGCTTTGAGGAGTTCAAATAACTTGTTTTTAGATCATTTGTATCGTATCTTTTAGTACATAACTTTTCACCAAATTTCACAAACACTAAGAAAGTTTGTTTTTCGATTCAAAACAAGATTTTAACGCTTTGAGGAGTTCAAATAACATGTTTTTAGATCATTTGTATCGTATCTTTTAGTACATAACTTTTCACCAAATTTCACAAACACTAAGAAAGTTTGTTTTTCGATTCAAAACAAGATTTTAATGTTTTGAGGAGTTCAAATAACTTATTTTTAGATCATTTGTATCGTATCTTTTAGTACATAACTTTTTACCAAATTTCACAAACACTAAGAAAGTTTGTTTTTCGATTTCAAAACCAGATTTTAGCGCTTTCAGGAGTTCAAATAACGTGTTTTTAGATCATTTGTATCGTATCTTTTAGTACATAACTTTTCACCAAATTTCACAAACACTAAGAAAGTTTGTTTTTTTATTCAAAACAAGATTTTAACGCTTTGAGGAGTTCAAATAACATGTTTTTAGATCATTTGTATCGTATCTTTTAGTACATAACTTTTCACCAAATTTCACAAACACTAAGAAACTTTGTTTTTCGATTCAAAACAAAATTTTAACGCTTTGAGGAGTTCAAATAACATGTTTTTAGATCATTTGTATCGTATCTTTTAGTACATAACTTTTCACCAAATTTCACAAACACTAAGAAAGTTTGTTTTTCGAATCAAAACAAGATTTTAACGCTTTGAGGAGTTCAAATAACTTGTTTTTAGATCATTTGTATCGTATCTTTTAGTACATAACTTTTCACCAAATTTCACAAACACTAAGAAAGTTTGTTTTTCGATTCAAAACAAGATTTTAACGCTTTGAGGAGTTCAAATAACATGTTTTTAGATCATTTGTATCGTATCTTTTAGTACATAACTTTTCACCAAATTTCACAAACACTAAGAAAGTTTGTTTTTCGATTCAAAACAAGATTTTAACGCTTTCAGGAGTTCAAATAACATGTTTTTAGATGATTTGTATCGTATCTTTTAGTCATAACTTTTCACCAAATTTCACAAACACTAAGAAAGTTTGTTTTTCGATTCAAAACAAGATTTTAATGCTTTGAGGAGTTTAAATAACTTGGTTTTAGATCATTTGTATCGTATCTTTTAGTACATAACTTTTCACCAAATTTCACAAACACTAAGAAAGTTAGTTTTTTTATTCAAAACAAGATTTTAACGCTTTGAGGAGTTCAAATAACATGTTTTTAGATCATTTGTATCGTATCTTTTAGTACATAACTTTTCACCAAATTTCACAAACACTAAGAAAGTTTGTTTTTCGATTCAAAACAAGATTTTAATGTTTTGAGGAGTTCAAATAACTTATTTTTAGATCATTTGTATCGTATCTTTTAGTACATAACTTTTTACCAAATTTCACAAACACTAAGAAAGTTTGTTTTTCGATTTCAAAACCAGATTTTAACGCTTTCAGGAGTTCAAATAACGTGTTTTTAGATCATTTGTATCGTATCTTTTAGTACATAACATTTCACCAAATTTCACAAACACTAAGAAACTTTGTTTTTCGATTCAAAACAAGATTTTAATGTTTTGAGGAGTTCAAATAACTTATTTTTAGATCATTTGTATCGTATCTTTTAGTACATAACTTTTTACCAAATTTCACAAACACTAAGAAAGTTTGTTTTTCGATTTCAAAACCAGATTTTAACGCTTTCAGGAGTTCAAATAACGTGTTTTTAGATCATTTGTATCGTATCTTTTAGTACATAACTTTTCACCAAATTTCACAAACACTAAGAAAGTTAGTTTTTTTATTCAAAACAAGATTTTAACGCTTTGAGGAGTTCAAATAATATGTTTTTAGATCATTTGTATCGTATCTTTTAGTACATAACTTTTCACCAAATTTCACAAACACTAAGAAACTTTGTTTTTCGATTCAAAACAAGATTTTAACGCTTTGAGGAGTTCAAATAACATGTTTTAAGATCATTTGTATCGTATCTTTTAGTACATAACTTTTCACCAAATTTCACAAACACTAAGAAAGTTTGTTTTTCGATTCAAAACAAGATTTTAACGCTTTGAGGAGTTCAAATAACTTGTTTTTAGATCATTTGTATCGTATCTTTTAGTACATAACTTTTCACCAAATTTCACAAACACTAAGAAAGTTTGTTTTTCGATTCAAAACAAGATTGTAACGCTTTGAGGAGTTCAAATAACATGTTTTTAGATCATTTGTATCGTATCTTTTAGTACATAACTTTTCACCAAATTTCACAAACACTAAGAAAGTTTGTTTTTCGATTCAAAACAAGATTTTAATGTTTTGAGGAGTTCAAATAACTTATTTTTAGATCATTTGTATCGTATCTTTTAGTACATAACTTTTTACCAAATTTCTCAAACACTAAGAAAGTTTGTTTTTCGATTTCAAAACCAGATTTTAGCGCTTTCAGGAGTTCAAATAACGTGTTTTTAGATCATTTGTATCGTATCTTTTAGTACATAACTTTTCACCAAATTTCACAAACACTAAGAAAGTTAGTTTTTTTATTCAAAACAAGATTTTAACGCTTTGAGGAGTTCAAATAACATGTTTTTAGATCATTTGTATCGTATCTTTTAGTACATAACTTTTCACCAAATTTCACAAATACTAAGAAAGTTTGTTTTTCGATTCAAAACAAGATTTTAACGCTTTGAGGAGTTCAAATAACGTGTTTTTAGATCATTTGTATCGTATCTTTTAGTACATAACTTTTAACCAAATTTCACAAACACTAAGAAAGTTAGTTTTTTTATTCAAAACAAGATTTTAACGCTTTGAGGAGTTCAAATAACATGTTTTTAGATCATTTGTATCGTATCTTTTAGTACATAACTTTTCACCAAATTTCACAAACACTAAGAAACTTTGTTTTTCGATTCAAAACAAGATTTTAACGTTTTGAGGAGTTCAAATAACATGTTTTAAGATCATTTGTATCGTATCTTTTAGTACATAACTTTTCACCAAATTTCACAAACACTAAGAAAGTTTGTTTGTCGATTCAAAACAAGATTTTCACGCTTTGAGGAGTTCAAATAACTTGTTTTTAGATCATTTGTATCGTATCTTTTAGTACATAACTTTTCACCAAATTTCACAAACACTAAGAAAGTTTGTTTTTCGATTCAAAACAAGATTTTAACGCTTTGAGGAGTTCAAATAACATGTTTTTAGATCATTTGTATCGTATCTTTTAGTACATAACTTTTCACCAAATTTCACAAACACTAAGAAAGTTTGTTTTTCGATTTCAAAACCAGATTTTAATGCTTTGAGGAGTTTAAATAACTTGTTTTTAGATCATTTGTATCGTATCTTTTAGTACATAACTTTTCACCAAATTTCAGAAACACTAAGAAAGTTTGTTTTTCGATTCAAAACAAGATTTTAACGCTTTGAGGAGTTCAAATAACTTGTTTTTAGATCATTTGTATCGTATCTTTTAGTACATAACTTTTCACCAAATTTCACAAACACTAAGAAAGTTTGTTTTTCGATTCAAAACAAGATTTTAACGCTTTGAGGAGTTCAAATAATATGTTTTTAGATCATTTGTATCGTATCTTTTAGTACATAACTTTTCACCAAATTTCACAAACACTAAGAAAGTTTGTTTTTCGATTCAAAACAAGATTTTAATGTTTTGAGGAGTTCAAATAACTTATTTTTAGATCATTTGTATCGTATCTTTTAGTACATAACTTTTTACCAAATTTCACAAACACTAAGAAAGTTTGTTTTTCGATTTCAAAACCAGATTTTAGCGCTTTCAGGAGTTCAAATAACGTGTTTTTAGATCATTTGTATCGTATCTTTTAGTACATAACTTTTCACCAAATTTCACAAACACTAAGAAAGTTTGTTTTTTTATTCAAAACAAGATTTTAACGCTTTGAGGAGTTCAAATAACATGTTTTTAGATCATTTGTATCGTATCTTTTAGTACATAACTTTTCACCAAATTTCACAAACACTAAGAAAGTTTGTTTTTCGAATCAAAACAAGATTTTAACGCTTTGAGGAGTTCAAATAACTTGTTTTTAGATCATTTGTATCGTATCTTTTAGTACATAACTTTTCACCAAATTTCACAAACACTAAGAAAGTTTGTTTTTCGATTCAAAACAAGATTTTAATGCTTTGAGGAGTTCAAATAACTTGTTTTTAGATCATTTGTATCGTATCTTTTAGAACATAACTTTTCACCAAATTTCACAAACACTAAGAAAGTTTGTTTTTCGATTTCAAAACCAGATTTTAACGCTTTGAGGAGTTTAAATAACGTGTTTTTAGATCATTTGTATCGTATCTTTTAGTACATAACTTTTCACCAAATTTCACAAACACTAAGAAAGTTTGTTTTTCGATTCAAAACAAGATTTTAATGTTTTGAGGAGTTCAAATAACTTATTTTTAGATCGTTTGTATCGTATCTTTTAGTACATAACTTTTTACCAAATTTCACAAACACTAAGAAAGTTTGTTTTTCGATTTCAAAACCAGATTTTAGCACTTTCAGGAGTTCAAATAACGTGTTTTTAGATCATTTGTATCGTATCTTTTAGTACATAACTTTTCACCAAATTTCACAAACACTAAGAAAGTTTGTTTTTTTATTCAAAACAAGATTTTAACGCTTTGAGGAGTTCAAATAACATGTTTTTAGATCATTTGTATCGTATCTTTTAGTACATAACTTTTCACCAAATTTCACAAACACTAAGAAACTTTGTTTTTCGATTCAAAACAAAATTTTAACGCTTTGAGGAGTTCAAATAACATGTTTTAAGATCATTTGTATCGTATCTTTTAGTACATAACTTTTCACCAAATTTCACAAACACTAAGAAAGTTTGTTTTTCGAATCAAAACAAGATTTTAACGCTTTGAGGAGTTCAAATAACTTGTTTTTAGATCATTTGTATCGTATCTTTTAGTACATAACTTTTCACCAAATTTCACAAACACTAAGAAAGTTTGTTTTTCGATTCAAAACAAGATTTTAACGCTTTGAGGAGTTCAAATAACATGTTTTTAGATCATTTGTATCGTATCTTTTAGTACATAACTTTTCACCAAATTTCACAAACACTAAGAAAGTTTGTTTTTCGATTCAAAACAAGATTTTAACACTTTGAGGAGTTTAAATAACATGTTTTTAGATCATTTGTATCGTATCTTTTAGTCATAACTTTTCACCAAATTTCACAAACACTAAGAAAGTTTGTTTTTCGATTTCAAAACCAGATTTTAATGCTTTGAGGAGTTTAAATAACTTGTTTTTAGATCATTTGTATCGTATCTTTTAGTACATAACTTTTCACCAAATTTCAGAAACACTAAGAAAGTTTGTTTTTCGATTCAAAACAAGATTTTAACGCTTTGAGGAGTTCAAATAACTTGTTTTTAGATCATTTGTATCGTATCTTTTAGTACATAACTTTTCACCAAATTTCACAAACACTAAGAAAGTTTGTTTTTCGATTCAAAACAAGATTTTAACGCTTTGAGGAGTTCAAATAACATGTTTTTAGATCATTTGTATCGTATCTTTTAGTACATAACTTTTCACCAAATTTCACAAACACTAAGAAAGTTTGTTTTTCGATTCAAAACAAGATTTTAATGTTTTGAGGAGTTCAAATAACTTATTTTTAGATCATTTGTATCGTATCTTTTAGTACATAACTTTTTACCAAATTTCACAAACACTAAGAAAGTTTGTTTTTCGATTTCAAAACCAGATTTTAGCGCTTTCAGGAGTTCAAATAACGTGTTTTTAGATCATTTGTATCGTATCTTTTAGTACATAACTTTTCACCAAATTTCACAAACACTAAGAAAGTTTGTTTTTTTATTCAAAACAAGATTTTAACGCTTTGAGGAGTTCAAATAACATGTTTTTAGATCATTTGTATCGTATCTTTTAGTACATAACTTTTCACCAAATTTCACAAACACTAAGAAACTTTGTTTTTCGATTCAAAACAAAATTTTAACGCTTTGAGGAGTTCAAATAACATGTTTTTAGATCATTTGTATCGTATCTTTTAGTACATAACTTTTCACCAAATTTCACAAACACTAAGAAAGTTTGTTTTTCGAATCAAAACAAGATTTTAACGCTTTGAGGAGTTCAAATAACTTGTTTTTAGATCATTTGTATCGTATCTTTTAGTACATAACTTTTCACCAAATTTCACAAACACTAAGAAAGTTTGTTTTTCGATTCAAAACAAGATTTTAACGCTTTGAGGAGTTCAAATAACATGTTTTTAGATCATTTGTATCGTATCTTTTAGTACATAACTTTTCACCAAATTTCACAAACACTAAGAAAGTTTGTTTTTCGATTCAAAACAAGATTTTAACGCTTTGAGGAGTTCAAATAACATGTTTTTAGATGATTTGTATCGTATCTTTTAGTCATAACTTTTCACCAAATTTCACAAACACTAAGAAAGTTTGTTTTTCGATTCAAAACAAGATTTTAATGCTTCGAGGAGTTTAAATAACTTGGTTTTAGATCATTTGTATCGTATCTTTTAGTACATAACTTTTCACCAAATTTCACAAACACTAAGAAAGTTAGTTTTTTTATTCAAAACAAGATTTTAACGCTTTGAGGAGTTCAAATAACATGTTTTTAGATCATTTGTATCGTATCTTTTAGTACATAACTTTTCACCAAATTTCACAAACACTAAGAAAGTTTGTTTTTCGATTCAAAACAAGATTTTAATGCTTTGAGGAGTTTAAATAACTTGTTTTTAGATC
Organism: Luzula sylvatica; assembly: GCA_946800325.1. Lineage (NCBI taxonomy): Eukaryota > Viridiplantae > Streptophyta > Magnoliopsida > Poales > Juncaceae > Luzula > Luzula sylvatica. Next base: position 71,047,955 of record OX326959.1, on the reverse strand, counting down.
ATTTGTATCGTATCTTTTAGTACATAACTTTTCACCAAATTTCACAAACACTAAGAAAGTTTGTTTTTCGATTCAAAACAAGATTTTAATGTTTTGAGGAGTTCAAATAACTTATTTTTAGATCATTTGTATCGTATCTTTTAGTACATAACTTTTTACCAAATTTCACAAACACTAAGAAAGTTTGTTTTTCGATTTCAAAACCAGATTTTAACGCTTTCAGGAGTTCAAATAACGTGTTTTTAGATCATTTGTATCGTATCTTTTAGTACATAACATTTCACCAAATTTCACAAACACTAAGAAACTTTGTTTTTCGATTCAAAACAAGATTTTAATGTTTTGAGGAGTTCAAATAACTTATTTTTAGATCATTTGTATCGTATCTTTTAGTACATAACTTTTTACCAAATTTCACAAACACTAAGAAAGTTTGTTTTTCGATTTCAAAACCAGATTTTAACGCTTTCAGGAGTTCAAATAACGTGTTTTTAGATCATTTGTATCGTATCTTTTAGTACATAACTTTTCACCAAATTTCACAAACACTAAGAAAGTTTGTTTTTTTATTCAAAACAAGATTTTAACGCTTTGAGGAGTTCAAATAATATGTTTTTAGATCATTTGTATCGTATCTTTTAGTACATAACTTTTCACCAAATTTCACAAACACTAAGAAACTTTGTTTTTCGATTCAAAACAAGATTTTAACGCTTTGAGGAGTTCAAATAACATGTTTTAAGATCATTTGTATCGTATCTTTTAGTACATAACTTTTCACCAAATTTCACAAACACTAAGAAAGTTTGTTTTTCGATTCAAAACAAGATTTTAACGCTTTGAGGAGTTCAAATAACTTGTTTTTAGATCATTTGTATCGTATCTTTTAGTACATAACTTTTCACCAAATTTCACAAACACTAAGAAAGTTTGTTTTTCGATTCAAAACAAGATTGTAACGCTTTGAGGAGTTCAAATAACATGTTTTTAGATCATTTGTATCGTATCTTTTAGTACATAACTTTTCACCAAATTTCACAAACACTAAGAAAGTTTGTTTTTCGATTCAAAACAAGATTTTAATGTTTTGAGGAGTTCAAATAACTTATTTTTAGATCATTTGTATCGTATCTTTTAGTACATAACTTTTTACCAAATTTCACAAACACTAAGAAAGTTTGTTTTTCGATTTCAAAACCAGATTTTAGCGCTTTCAGGAGTTCAAATAACGTGTTTTTAGATCATTTGTATCGTATCTTTTAGTACATAACTTTTCACCAAATTTCACAAACACTAAGAAAGTTAGTTTTTTTATTCAAAACAAGATTTTAACGCTTTGAGGAGTTCAAATAACATGTTTTTAGATCATTTGTATCGTATCTTTTAGTACATAACTTTTCACCAAATTTCACAAATACTAAGAAAGTTTGTTTTTCGATTCAAAACAAGATTTTAACGCTTTGAGGAGTTCAAATAACTTGTTTTTAGATCATTTGTATCGTATCTTTTAGTACATAACTTTTCACCAAATTTCACAAACACTAAGAAAGTTTTTTTTTCGATTCAAAACAAGATTTTAACGCTTTGAGGAGTTCAAATAACATGTTTTTAGATCATTTGTATCGTATCTTTTAGTACATAACTTTTCACCAAATTTCACAAACACTAAGAAAGTTTGTTTTTCGATTCAAAACAAGATTTTAACGCTTTGAGGAATTCAAATAACATGTCTTTAGATCATTTGTATCGTATCTTTTAGTACATAACTTTTCACCAAATTTCACAAACACTAAGAAAGTTTGTTTTTTGATTCAAAACAAGATTTTAATGCTTTGAGGAGTTCAAATAACGTGTTTTAAGATCATTTGTAACGTATCTTTTAGTACATAACTTTTCACCAAATTTCACAAACACTAAGAAAGTTTGTTTTTCGAATCAAAACAAGATTTTAACGCTTTGAGGAGTTCAAATAAATTGTTTTTAGATCATTTGTATCGTATCTTTTAGTACATAACTTTTCACCAAATTTCACAAACACTAAGAAACTTTGTTTTTCGATTCAAAACAAGATTTTAACGCTTTGAGGAGTTCAAATAACATGTTTTTAGATCATTTGTGTCGTATCTTTTAGTACATAACTTTTCACCAAATTTCACAAACACTAAGAAAGTTTGTTTTTCGATTCAAAACAAGATTTTAACGCTTTGAGGAGTTCAAATAACATGTTTTTAGATCATTTGTATCGTATCTTTTAGTCATAACTTTTCACCAAATTTCACAAACACTAAGAAAGTTTGTTTTTCGATTCAAAACAATATTTTAATGCTTTGAGGAGTTTAAATAACTTGTTTTTAGATCATTTGTATCGTATCTTTTAGTACATAACTTTTCACCAAATTTCACAATCACTAAGAAAGTTTGTTTTTCGATTCAAAACAAGATTTTAACGCTTTGAGGAGTTCAAATAACTTGTTTTTAGATCATTTGTATGGTATCTTTTAGTACATAACTTTTCACCAAATTTCACAAACACTAAGAAAGTTTGTTTTTCGATTTCAAAACCAGATTTTAACGCTTTGAGGAGTTGAAATAACGTGTTTGTAGATCATTTGTATCGTATCTTTTAGTACATAACTTTTCACCAAATTTCACAAACACTAAGAAAGTTTGTTTTTCGATTCAAAACAAGATTTTAATGTTTTGAGGAGTTCAAATAACTTATTTTTAGATCATTTGTATCGTATCTTTTAGTACATAACTTTTCACCAAATTTCACAAACACTAAGAAAGTTTGTTTTTCGATTCAAAACAAGATTTTAACGCTTTGAGGAATTCAAATAACATGTCTTTAGATCATTTGTATCGTATCTTTTAGTACATAACTTTTCACCAAATTTCACAAACACTAAGAAAGTTTGTTTTTTGATTCAAAACAAGATTTTAACGCTTTGAGGAGTTCAAATAACTTGTTTTTAGATCATTTGTATCGTATCTTTTAGTACATAACTTTTCACCAAATTTCACAAATACTAAGAAAGTTTGTTTTTCGAATCAAAACAAGATTTTAACGCTTTGAGGAGTTCAAATAACTTGTTTTTAGATCATTTGTATCGTATCTTTTAGTACATAACTTTTCACCAAATTTCACAAACACTAAGAAAGTTTGTTTTTCGATTCAAAACAAGATTTTAACGCTTTGAGGAGTTCAAATAACATGTTTTTAGATCATTTGTATCGTATCTTTTAGTACATAACTTTTCACCAAATTTCACAAACACTAAGAAAGTTTGTTTTTCGATTCAAAACAAGATTTTAACGCTTTGAGGAGTTCAAATAACATGTTTTTAGATCATTTGTATCGTATCTTTTAGTCATAACTTTTCACCAAATTTCACAAACACTAAGAAAGTTTGTTTTTCGATTCAAAACAATATTTTAATGCTTTGAGGAGTTCAAATAACTTGTTTTTAGATCATTTGTATCGTATCTTTTAGTACATAACTTTTCACCAAATTTCACAAACACTAAGAAAGTTTGTTTTTCGATTCAAAACAAGATTTTAACGCTTTGAGGAGTTTAAATAACTTGTTTTTAGATCATTTGTATCGTATCTTTTAGTACATAACTTTTCACCAAATTTCACAAACACTAAGAAAGTTTGTTTTTCGATTCAAAACAAGATTTTAACGCTTTGAGGAGTTCAAATAACTTGTTTTTAGATCATTTGTATCGTATCTTTTAGTACATAACTTTTCACCAAATTTCACAAACACTAAGAAAGTTTGTTTTTCGATTCAAAACAAGATTTTAACGCTTTGAGGAGTTCAAATAACATGTTTTTAGATCATTTGTGTCGTATCTTTTAGTACATAACTTTTCACCAAATTTCACAAACACTAAGAAAGTTTGTTTTTCGATTCAAAACAAGATTTTAACGCTTTGAGGAGTTCAAATAACATGTTTTTAGATCATTTGTATCGTATCTTTTAGTACATAACTTTTCACCAAATTTCACAAACACTAAGAAAGTTTGTTTTTCGAATCAAAACAAGATTTTAACGCTTTGAGGAGTTCAAATAACGTGTTTTTAGATCATTTGTATCGTATCTTTTTGTACATAACTTTTCACCAAATTTCACAAACACTAAGAAAGTTTGTTTTTCGATACAAAACAAGATTTTAACGCTTTGAGGAGTTCAAATAACTTGTTTTTAGATCATTTGTATCGTATCTTTTAGTACATAACTTTTCACCAAATTTCACAAACACTAATTAAGTTTGTTTTTCGATTCAAAACAAGATTTTAACGCTTTGAGGAGTTCAAATAACATGTTTTTAGATGATTTGTATCGTATCTTTTAGTCATAACTTTTCACCAAATTTCACAAACACTAAGAAAGTTTGTTTTTCGATTCAAAACAAGATTTTAATGCTTTGAGGAGTTTAAATAACTTGGTTTTAGATCATTTGTATCGTATCTTTTAGTACATAACTTTTCACCAAATTTCACAAACACTAAGAAAGTTAGTTTTTTTATTCAAAACAAGATTTTAACGCTTTGAGGAGTTCAAATAACATGTTTTTAGATCATTTGTATCGTATCTTTTAGTACATAACTTTTCACCAAATTTCACAAACACTAAGAAAGTTTGTTTTTCGATTCAAAACAAGATTTTAATGCTTTGAGGAGTTTAAATAACTTGTTTTTAGATCATTTGTATCGTATCTTTTAGTACATAACTTTTCACCAAATTTCACAAACACTAAGAAAGTTTGTTTTTCGATTCAAAACAAGATTTTAATATTTTGAGGAGTTCAAATAACTTATTTTTAGATCATTTGTATCGTATCTTTTAGTACATAACTTTTTACCAAATTTCACAAACACTAAGAAAGTTTGTTTTTCGATTTCAAAACCAGATTTTAACGCTTTCAGGAGTTCAAATAACGTGTTTTTAGATCATTTGTATCGTATCTTTTAGTACATAACATTTCACCAAATTTCACAAACACTAAGAAACTTTGTTTTTCGATTCAAAACAAGATTTTAATGTTTTGAGGAGTTCAAATAACTTATTTTTAGATCATTTGTATCGTATCTTTTAGTACATAACTTTTTACCAAATTTCACAAACACTAAGAAAGTTTGTTTTTCGATTTCAAAACCAGATTTTAGCGCTTTCAGGAGTTCAAATAACGTGTTTTTAGATCATTTGTATCGTATCTTTTAGTACATAACTTTTCACCAAATTTCACAAACACTAAGAAAGTTAGTTTTTTTATTCAAAACAAGATTTTAACGCTTTGAGGAGTTCAAATAACATGTTTTTAGATCATTTGTATCGTATCTTTTAGTACATAACTTTTCACCAAATTTCACAAATACTAAGAAAGTTTGTTTTTCGATTCAAAACAAGATTTTAACGCTTTGAGGAGTTCAAATAACTTGTTTTTAGATCATTTGTATCGTATCTTTTAGTACATAACTTTTCACCAAATTTCACAAACACTAAGAAAGTTTTTTTTTCGATTCAAAACAAGATTTTAACGCTTTGAGGAGTTCAAATAACATGTTTTTAGATCATTTGTATCGTATCTTTTAGTACATAACTTTTCACCAAATTTCACAAACACTAAGAAAGTTTGTTTTTCGATTCAAAACAAGATTTTAACGCTTTGAGGAATTCAAATAACATGTCTTTAGATCATTTGTATCGTATCTTTTAGTACATAACTTTTCACCAAATTTCACAAACACTAAGAAAGTTTGTTTTTTGATTCAAAACAAGATTTTAATGCTTTGAGGAGTTCAAATAACGTGTTTTAAGATCATTTGTAACGTATCTTTTAGTACATAACTTTTCACCAAATTTCACAAACACTAAGAAAGTTTGTTTTTCGAATCAAAACAAGATTTTAACGCTTTGAGGAGTTCAAATAAATTGTTTTTAGATCATTTGTATCGTATCTTTTAGTACATAACTTTTCACCAAATTTCACAAACACTAAGAAACTTTGTTTTTCGATTCAAAACAAGATTTTAACGCTTTGAGGAGTTCAAATAACATGTTTTTAGATCATTTGTGTCGTATCTTTTAGTACATAACTTTTCACCAAATTTCACAAACACTAAGAAAGTTTGTTTTTCGATTCAAAACAAGATCTTAACGCTTTGAGGAGTTCAAATAACATGTTTTTAGATCATTTGTATCGTATCTTTTAGTCATAACTTTTCACCAAATTTCACAAACACTAAGAAAGTTTGTTTTTCGATTCAAAACAATATTTTAATGCTTTGAGGAGTTTAAATAACTTGTTTTTAGATCATTTGTATCGTATCTTTTAGTACATAACTTTTCACCAAATTTCACAATCACTAAGAAAGTTTGTTTTTCGATTCAAAACAAGATTTTAACGCTTTGAGGAGTTCAAATAACTTGTTTTTAGATCATTTGTATGGTATCTTTTAGTACATAACTTTTCACCAAATTTCACAAACACTAAGAAAGTTTGTTTTTCGATTTCAAAACCAGATTTTAACGCTTTGAGGAGTTGAAATAACGTGTTTGTAGATCATTTGTATCGTATCTTTTAGTACATAACTTTTCACCAAATTTCACAAACACTAAGAAAGTTTGTTTTTCGATTCAAAACAAGATTTTAATGTTTTGAGGAGTTCAAATAACTTATTTTTAGATCATTTGTATCGTATCTTTTAGTACATAACTTTTCACCAAATTTCACAAACACTAAGAAAGTTTGTTTTTCGATTCAAAACAAGATTTTAACGCTTTGAGGAATTCAAATAACATGTCTTTAGATCATTTGTATCGTATCTTTTAGTACATAACTTTTCACCAAATTTCACAAACACTAAGAAAGTTTGTTTTTTGATTCAAAACAAGATTTTAATGCTTTGAGGAGTTCAAATAACGTGTTTTAAGATCATTTGTATCGTATCTTTTAGTACATAACTTTTCACCAAATTTCACAAATACTAAGAAAGTTTGTTTTTCGAATCAAAACAAGATTTTAACGCTTTGAGGAGTTCAAATAACTTGTTTTTAGATCATTTGTATCGTATCTTTTAGTACATAACTTTTCACCAAATTTCACAAACACTAAGAAAGTTTGTTTTTCGATTCAAAACAAGATTTTAACGCTTTGAGGAGTTCAAATAACATGTTTTTAGATCATTTGTATCGTATCTTTTAGTACATAACTTTTCACCAAATTTCACAAACACTAAGAAAGTTTGTTTTTCGATTCAAAACAAGATTTTAACGCTTTGAGGAGTTCAAATAACATGTTTTTAGATCATTTGTATCGTATCTTTTAGTCATAACTTTTCACCAAATTTCACAAACACTAAGAAAGTTTGTTTTTCGATTCAAAACAATATTTTAATGCTTTGAGGAGTTCAAATAACTTGTTTTTAGATCATTTGTATCGTATCTTTTAGTACATAACTTTTCACCAAATTTCACAAACACTAAGAAAGTTTGTTTTTCGATTCAAAACAAGATTTTAACGCTTTGAGGAGTTTAAATAACTTGTTTTTAGATCATTTGTATCGTATCTTTTAGTACATAACTTTTCACCAAATTTCACAAACACTAAGAAAGTTTGTTTTTCGATTCAAAACAAGATTTTAACGCTTTGAGGAGTTCAAATAACTTGTTTTTAGATCATTTGTATCGTATCTTTTAGTACATAACTTTTCACCAAATTTCACAAACACTAAGAAAGTTTGTTTTTCGATTCAAAACAAGATTTTAACGCTTTGAGGAGTTCAAATAACATGTTTTTAGATCATTTGTGTCGTATCTTTTAGTACATAACTTTTCACCAAATTTCACAAACACTAAGAAAGTTTGTTTTTCGATTCAAAACAAGATTTTAACGCTTTGAGGAGTTCAAATAACATGTTTTTAGATCATTTGTATCGTATCTTTTAGTACATAACTTTTCACCAAATTTCACAAACACTAAGAAAGTTTGTTTTTCGAATCAAAACAAGATTTTAACGCTTTGAGGAGTTCAAATAACGTGTTTTTAGATCATTTGTATCGTATCTTTTTGTACATAACTTTTCACCAAATTTCACAAACACTAAGAAAGTTTGTTTTTCGATTCAAAACAAGATTTTAACGCTTTGAGGAGTTCAAATAACTTGTTTTTAGATCATTTGTATCGTATCTTTTAGTACATAACTTTTCACCAAATTTCACAAACACTAATTAAGTTTGTTTTTCGATTCAAAACAAGATTTTAACGCTTTGAGGAGTTCAAATAACATGTTTTTAGATGATTTGTATCGTATCTTTTAGTCATAACTTTTCACCAAATTTCACAAACACTAAGAAAGTTTGTTTTTCGATTCAAAACAAGATTTTAATGCTTTGAGGAGTTTAAATAACTTGGTTTTAGATCATTTGTATCGTATCTTTTAGTACATAACTTTTCACCAAATTTCACAAACACTAACAAAGTTAGTTTTTTTATTCAAAACAAGATTTTAACGCTTTGAGGAGTTCAAATAACATGTTTTTAGATCATTTGTATCGTATCTTTTAGTACATAACTTTTCACCAAATTTCACAAACACTAAGAAAGTTTGTTTTTCGATTCAAAACAAGATTTTAATGCTTTGAGGAGTTTAAATAACTTGTTTTTAGATCATTTGTATCGTATCTTTTAGTACATAACTTTTCACCAAATTTCACAAACACTAAGAAAGTTTGTTTTTCGATTCAAAACAAGATTTTAATATTTTGAGGAGTTCAAATAACTTATTTTTAGATCATTTGTATCGTATCTTTTAGTACATAACTTTTTACCAAATTTCACAAACACTAAGAAAGTTTGTTTTTCGATTTCAAAACCAGATTTTAACGCTTTCAGGAGTTCAAATAACGTGTTTTTAGATCATTTGTATCGTATCTTTTAGTACATAACATTTCACCAAATTTCACAAACACTAAGAAACTTTGTTTTTCGATTCAAAACAAGATTTTAATGTTTTGAGGAGTTCAAATAACTTATTTTTAGATCATTTGTATCGTATCTTTTAGTACATAACTTTTTACCAAATTTCACAAACACTAAGAAAGTTTGTTTTTCGATTTCAAAACCAGATTTTAACGCTTTCAGGAGTTCAAATAACGTGTTTTTAGATCATTTGTATCGTATCTTTTAGTACATAACTTTTCACCAAATTTCACAAACACTAAGAAAGTTAGTTTTTTTATTCAAAACAAGATTTTAACGCTTTGAGGAGTTCAAATAATATGTTTTTAGATCATTTGTATCGTATCTTTTAGTACATAACTTTTCACCAAATTTCACAAACACTAAGAAACTTTGATTTTCGATTCAAAACAAGATTTTAACGCTTTGAGGAGTTCAAATAACATGTTTTAAGATCATTTGTATCGTATCTTTTAGTACATAACTTTTCACCAAATTTCACAAACACTAAGAAAGTTAGTTTTTTTATTCAAAACAAGATTTTAACGCTTTGAGGAGTTCAAATAACATGTTTTTAGATCATTTGTATCGTATCTTTTAGTACATAACTTTTCACCAAATTTCACAAACACTAAGAAAGTTTGTTTTTCGATTCAAAACAAGATTTTAATGCTTTGAGGAGTTTAAATAACTTGTTTTTAGATCATTTGTATCGTATCTTTTAGTACATAACTTTTCACCAAATTTCACAAACACTAAGAAAGTTTGTTTTTCGATTTCAAAACCAGATTTTAACGCTTTGAGGAGTTGAAATAACGTGTTTGTAGATCATTTGTATCGTATCTTTTAGTACATAACTTTTCACCAAATTTCACAAACACTAAGAAAGTTTGTTTTTCGATTCAAAACAAGATTTTAATGTTTTGAGGAGTTCAAATAACTTATTTTTAGATCATTTGTATCGTATCTTTTAGTACATAACTTTTCACCAAATTTCACAAACACTAAGAAAGTTTGTTTTTCGATTCAAAACAAGATTTTAACGCTTTGAGGAATTCAAATAACATGTCTTTAGATCATTTGTATCGTATCTTTTAGTACATAACTTTTCACCAAATTTCACAAACACTAAGAAAGTTTGTTTTTTGATTCAAAACAAGATTTTAATGCTTTGAGGAGTTCAAATAACGTGTTTTAAGATCATTTGTATCGTATCTTTTAGTACATAACTTTTCACCAAATTTCACAAATACTAAGAAAGTTTGTTTTTCGAATCAAAACAAGATTTTAACGCTTTGAGGAGTTCAAATAACTTGTTTTTAGATCATTTGTATCGTATCTTTTAGTACATAACTTTTCACCAAATTTCACAAACACTAAGAAAGTTTGTTTTTCGATTCAAAACAAGATTTTAACGCTTTGAGGAGTTCAAATAACATGTTTTTAGATCATTTGTATCGTATCTTTTAGTACATAACTTTTCACCAAATTTCACAAACACTAAGAAAGTTTGTTTTTCGATTCAAAACAAGATTTTAACGCTTTGAGGAGTTCAAATAACATGTTTTTAGATCATTTGTATCGTATCTTTTAGTCATAACTTTTCACCAAATTTCACAAACACTAAGAAAGTTTGTTTTTCGATTCAAAACAATATTTTAATGCTTTGAGGAGTTCAAATAACTTGTTTTTAGATCATTTGTATCGTATCTTTTAGTACATAACTTTTCACCAAATTTCACAAACACTAAGAAAGTTTGTTTTTCGATTCAAAACAAGATTTTAACGCTTTGAGGAGTTTAAATAACTTGTTTTTAGATCATTTGTATCGTATCTTTTAGTACATAACTTTTCACCAAATTTCACAAACACTAAGAAAGTTTGTTTTTCGATTCAAAACAAGATTTTAACGCTTTGAGGAGTTCAAATAACTTGTTTTTAGATCATTTGTATCGTATCTTTTAGTACATAACTTTTCACCAAATTTCACAAACACTAAGAAAGTTTGTTTTTCGATTCAAAACAAGATTTTAACGCTTTGAGGAGTTCAAATAACATGTTTTTAGATCATTTGTGTCGTATCTTTTAGTACATAACTTTTCACCAAATTTCACAAACACTAAGAAAGTTTGTTTTTCGATTCAAAACAAGATTTTAACGCTTTGAGGAGTTCAAATAACATGTTTTTAGATCATTTGTATCGTATCTTTTAGTACATAACTTTTCACCAAATTTCACAAACACTAAGAAAGTTTGTTTTTCGAATCAAAACAAGATTTTAACGCTTTGAGGAGTTCAAATAACGTGTTTTTAGATCATTTGTATCGTATCTTTTTGTACATAACTTTTCACCAAATTTCACAAACACTAAGAAAGTTTGTTTTTCGATTCAAAACAAGATTTTAACGCTTTGAGGAGTTCAAATAACTTGTTTTTAGATCATTTGTATCGTATCTTTTAGTACATAACTTTTCACCAAATTTCACAAACACTAATTAAGTTTGTTTTTCGATTCAAAACAAGATTTTAACGCTTTGAGGAGTTCAAATAACATGTTTTTAGATGATTTGTATCGTATCTTTTAGTCATAACTTTTCACCAAATTTCACAAACACTAAGAAAGTTTGTTTTTCGATTCAAAACAAGATTTTAATGCTTTGAGGAGTTTAAATAACTTGGTTTTAGATCATTTGTATCGTATGTTTTAGTACATAACTTTTCACCAAATTTCACAAACACTAAGAAAGTTAGTTTTTTTATTCAAAACAAGATTTTAACGCTTTGAGGAGTTCAAATAACATGTTTTTAGATCATTTGTATCGTATCTTTTAGTACATAACTTTTCACCAAATTTCACAAACACTAAGAAAGTTTGTTTTTCGATTCAAAACAAGATTTTAATGCTTTGAGGAGTTTAAATAACTTGTTTTTAGATCATTTGTATCGTATCTTTTAGTACATAACTTTTCACCAAATTTCACAAACACTAAGAAAGTTTGTTTTTCGATTCAAAACAAGATTTTAATATTTTGAGGAGTTCAAATAACTTATTTTTAGATCATTTGTATCGTATCTTTTAGTACATAACTTTTTACCAAATTTCACAAACACTAAGAAAGTTTGTTTTTCGATTTCAAAACCAGATTTTAACGCTTTCAGGAGTTCAAATAACGTGTTTTTAGATCATTTGTATCGTATCTTTTAGTACATAACATTTCACCAAATTTCACAAACACTAAGAAACTTTGTTTTTCGATTCAAAACAAGATTTTAATGTTTTGAGGAGTTCAAATAACTTATTTTTAGATCATTTGTATCGTATCTTTTAGTACATAACTTTTTACCAAATTTCACAAACACTAAGAAAGTTTGTTTTTCGATTTCAAAACCAGATTTTAACGCTTTCAGGAGTTCAAATAACGTGTTTTTAGATCATTTGTATCGTATCTTTTAGTACATAACTTTTCACCAAATTTCACAAACACTAAGAAAGTTAGTTTTTTTATTCAAAACAAGATTTTAACGCTTTGAGGAGTTCAAATAATATGTTTTTAGATCATTTGTATCGTATCTTTTAGTACATAACTTTTCACCAAATTTCACAAACACTAAGAAACTTTGATTTTCGATTCAAAACAAGATTTTAACGCTTTGAGGAGTTCAAATAACATGTTTTAAGATCATTTGTATCGTATCTTTTAGTACATAACTTTTCACCAAATTTCACAAACACTAAGAAAGTTAGTTTTTTAATTCAAAACAAGATTTTAACGCTTTGAGGAGTTCAAATAACATGTTTTTAGATCATTTGTATCGTATCTTTTAGTACATAACTTTTCACCAAATTTCACAAACACTAAGAAAGTTTGTTTTTCGATTCAAAACAAGATTTTAATGCTTTGAGGAGTTTAAATAACTTGTTTTTAGATCATTTGTATCGTATCTTTTAGTACATAACTTTTCACCAAATTTCACAAACACTAAGAAAGTTTGTTTTTCGATTCAAAACAAGATTTTAATATTTTGAGGAGTTCAAATAACTTATTTTTAGATCATTTGTATCGTATCTTTTAGTACATAACTTTTTACCAAATTTCACAAACACTAAGAAAGTTTGTTTTTCGATTTCAAAACCAGATTTTAACGCTTTCAGGAGTTCAAATAACGTGTTTTTAGATCATTTGTATCGTATCTTTTAGTACATAACATTTCACCAAATTTCACAAACACTAAGAAACTTTGTTTTTCGATTCAAAACAAGATTTTAATGTTTTGAGGAGTTCAAATAACTTATTTTTAGATCATTTGTATCGTATCTTTTAGTACATAACTTTTTACCAAATTTCACAAACACTAAGAAAGTTTGTTTTTCGATTTCAAAACCAGATTTTAGCGCTTTCAGGAGTTCAAATAACGTGTTTTTAGATCATTTGTATCGTATCTTTTAGTACATAACTTTTCACCAAATTTCACAAACACTAAGAAAGTTAGTTTTTTTATTCAAAACAAGATTTTAACGCTTTGAGGAGTTCAAATAACATGTTTTTAGATCATTTGTATCGTATCTTTTAGTACATAACTTTTCACCAAATTTCACAAATACTAAGAAAGTTTGTTTTTCGATTCAAAACAAGATTTTAACGCTTTGAGGAGTTCAAATAACTTGTTTTTAGATCATTTGTATCGTATCTTTTAGTACATAACTTTTCACCAAATTTCACAAACACTAAGAAAGTTTTTTTTTCGATTCAAAACAAGATTTTAACGCTTTGAGGAGTTCAAATAACATGTTTTTAGATCATTTGTATCGTATCTTTTAGTACATAACTTTTCACCAAATTTCACAAACACTAAGAAAGTTTGTTTTTCGATTCAAAACAAGATTTTAACGCTTTGAGGAATTCAAATAACATGTCTTTAGATCATTTGTATCGTATCTTTTAGTACATAACTTTTCACCAAATTTCACAAACACTAAGAAAGTTTGTTTTTTGATTCAAAACAAGATTTTAATGCTTTGAGGAGTTCAAATAACGTGTTTTAAGATCATTTGTAACGTATCTTTTAGTACATAACTTTTCACCAAATTTCACAAACACTAAGAAAGTTTGTTTTTCGAATCAAAACAAGATTTTAACGCTTTGAGGAGTTCAAATAAATTGTTTTTAGATCATTTGTATCGTATCTTTTAGTACATAACTTTTCACCAAATTTCACAAACACTAAGAAACTTTGTTTTTCGATTCAAAACAAGATTTTAACGCTTTGAGGAGTTCAAATAACATGTTTTTAGATCATTTGTGTCGTATCTTTTAGTACATAACTTTTCACCAAATTTCACAAACACTAAGAAAGTTTGTTTTTCGATTCAAAACAAGATTTTAACGCTTTGAGGAGTTCAAATAACATGTTTTTAGATCATTTGTATCGTATCTTTTAGTCATAACTTTTCACCAAATTTCACAAACACTAAGAAAGTTTGTTTTTCGATTCAAAACAATATTTTAATGCTTTGAGGAGTTTAAATAACTTGTTTTTAGATCATTTGTATCGTATCTTTTAGTACATAACTTTTCACCAAATTTCACAATCACTAAGAAAGTTTGTTTTTCGATTCAAAACAAGATTTTAACGCTTTGAGGAGTTCAAATAACTTGTTTTTAGATCATTTGTATGGTATCTTTTAGTACATAACTTTTCACCAAATTTCACAAACACTAAGAAAGTTTGTTTTTCGATTTCAAAACCAGATTTTAACGCTTTGAGGAGTTGAAATAACGTGTTTGTAGATCATTTGTATCGTATCTTTTAGTACATAACTTTTCACCAAATTTCACAAACACTAAGAAAGTTTGTTTTTCGATTCAAAACAAGATTTTAATGTTTTGAGGAGTTCAAATAACTTATTTTTAGATCATTTGTATCGTATCTTTTAGTACATAACTTTTCACCAAATTTCACAAACACTAAGAAAGTTTGTTTTTCGATTCAAAACAAGATTTTAACGCTTTGAGGAATTCAAATAACATGTCTTTAGATCATTTGTATCGTATCTTTTAGTACATAACTTTTCACCAAATTTCACAAACACTAAGAAAGTTTGTTTTTTGATTCAAAACAAGATTTTAATGCTTTGAGGAGTTCAAATAACGTGTTTTAAGATCATTTGTATCGTATCTTTTAGTACATAACTTTTCACCAAATTTCACAAATACTAAGAAAGTTTGTTTTTCGAATCAAAACAAGATTTTAACGCTTTGAGGAGTTCAAATAACTTGTTTTTAGATCATTTGTATCGTATCTTTTAGTACATAACTTTTCACCAAATTTCACAAACACTAAGAAAGTTTGTTTTTCGATTCAAAACAAGATTTTAACGCTTTGAGGAGTTCAAATAACATGTTTTTAGATCATTTGTATCGTATCTTTTAGTACATAACTTTTCACCAAATTTCACAAACACTAAGAAAGTTTGTTTTTCGATTCAAAACAAGATTTTAACGCTTTGAGGAGTTCAAATAACATGTTTTTAGATCATTTGTATCGTATCTTTTAGTCATAACTTTTCACCAAATTTCACAAACACTAAGAAAGTTTGTTTTTCGATTCAAAACAATATTTTAATGCTTTGAGGAGTTCAAATAACTTGTTTTTAGATCATTTGTATCGTATCTTTTAGTACATAACTTTTCACCAAATTTCACAAACACTAAGAAAGTTTGTTTTTCGATTCAAAACAAGATTTTAACGCTTTGAGGAGTTTAAATAACTTGTTTTTAGATCATTTGTATCGTATCTTTTAGTACATAACTTTTCACCAAATTTCACAAACACTAAGAAAGTTTGTTTTTCGATTCAAAACAAGATTTTAACGCTTTGAGGAGTTCAAATAACTTGTTTTTAGATCATTTGTATCGTATCTTTTAGTACATAACTTTTCACCAAATTTCACAAACACTAAGAAAGTTTGTTTTTCGATTCAAAACAAGATTTTAACGCTTTGAGGAGTTCAAATAACATGTTTTTAGATCATTTGTGTCGTATCTTTTAGTACATAACTTTTCACCAAATTTCACAAACACTAAGAAAGTTTGTTTTTCGATTCAAAACAAGATTTTAACGCTTTGAGGAGTTCAAATAACATGTTTTTAGATCATTTGTATCGTATCTTTTAGTACATAACTTTTCACCAAATTTCACAAACACTAAGAAAGTTTGTTTTTCGAATCAAAACAAGATTTTAACGCTTTGAGGAGTTCAAATAACGTGTTTTTAGATCATTTGTATCGTATCTTTTTGTACATAACTTTTCACCAAATTTCACAAACACTAAGAAAGTTTGTTTTTCGATTCAAAACAAGATTTTAACGCTTTGAGGAGTTCAAATAACTTGTTTTTAGATCATTTGTATCGTATCTTTTAGTACATAACTTTTCACCAAATTTCACAAACACTAATTAAGTTTGTTTTTCGATTCAAAACAAGATTTTAACGCTTTGAGGAGTTCAAATAACATGTTTTTAGATGATTTGTATCGTATCTTTTAGTCATAACTTTTCACCAAATTTCACAAACACTAAGAAAGTTTGTTTTTCGATTCAAAACAAGATTTTAATGCTTTGAGGAGTTTAAATAACATGGTTTTAGATCATTTGTATCGTATCTTTTAGTACATAACTTTTCACCAAATTTCACAAACACTAAGAAAGTTAGTTTTTTTATTCAAAACAAGATTTTAACGCTTTGAGGAGTTCAAATAACATGTTTTTAGATCATTTGTATCGTATCTTTTAGTACATAACTTTTCACCAAATTTCACAAACACTAAGAAAGTTTGTTTTTCGATTCAAAACAATATTTTAATGCTTTGAGGAGTTCAAATAACTTGTTTTTAGATCATTTGTATCGTATCTTTTAGTACATAACTTTTCACCAAATTTCACAAACACTAAGAAAGTTTGTTTTTCGATTCAAAACAAGATTTTAACGCTTTGAGGAGTTTAAATAACTTGTTTTTAGATCATTTGTATCGTATCTTTTAGTACATAACTTTTCACCAAATTTCACAAACACTAAGAAAGTTTGTTTTTCGATTCAAAACAAGATTTTAACGCTTTGAGGAGTTCAAATAACTTGTTTTTAGATCATTTGTATCGTATCTTTTAGTACATAACTTTTCACCAAATTTCACAAACACTAAGAAAGTTTGTTTTTCGATTCAAAACAAGATTTTAACGCTTTGAGGAGTTCAAATAACATGTTTTTAGATCATTTGTGTCGTATCTTTTAGTACATAACTTTTCACCAAATTTCACAAACACTAAGAAAGTTTGTTTTTCGATTCAAAACAAGATTTTAACGCTTTGAGGAGTTCAAATAACATGTTTTTAGATCATTTGTATCGTATCTTTTAGTACATAACTTTTCACCAAATTTCACAAACACTAAGAAAGTTTGTTTTTCGAATCAAAACAAGATTTTAACGCTTTGAGGAGTTCAAATAACGTGTTTTTAGATCATTTGTATCGTATCTTTTTGTACATAACTTTTCACCAAATTTCACAAACACTAAGAAAGTTTGTTTTTCGATTCAAAACAAGATTTTAACGCTTTGAGGAGTTCAAATAACTTGTTTTTAGATCATTTGTATCGTATCTTTTAGTACATAACTTTTCACCAAATTTCACAAACACTAATTAAGTTTGTTTTTCGATTCAAAACAAGATTTTAACGCTTTGAGGAGTTCAAATAACATGTTTTTAGATGATTTGTATCGTATCTTTTAGTCATAACTTTTCACCAAATTTCACAAACACTAAGAAAGTTTGTTTTTCGATTCAAAACAAGATTTTAATGCTTTGAGGAGTTTAAATAACTTGGTTTTAGATCATTTGTATCGTATCTTTTAGTACATAACTTTTCACCAAATTTCACAAACACTAAGAAAGTTAGTTTTTTTATTCAAAACAAGATTTTAACGCTTTGAGGAGTTCAAATAACATGTTTTTAGATCATTTGTATCGTATCTTTTAGTACATAACTTTTCACCAAATTTCACAAACACTAAGAAAGTTTGTTTTTCGATTCAAAACAAGATTTTAATGCTTTGAGGAGTTTAAATAACTTGTTTTTAGATCATTTGTATCGTATCTTTTAGTACATAACTTTTCACCAAATTTCACAAACACTAAGAAAGTTTGTTTTTCGATTCAAAACAAGATTTTAATATTTTGAGGAGTTCAAATAACTTATTTTTAGATCATTTGTATCGTATCTTTTAGTACATAACTTTTTACCAAATTTCACAAACACTAAGAAAGTTTGTTTTTCGATTTCAAAACCAGATTTTAACGCTTTCAGGAGTTCAAATAACGTGTTTTTAGATCATTTGTATCGTATCTTTTAGTACATAACATTTCACCAAATTTCACAAACACTAAGAAACTTTGTTTTTCGATTCAAAACAAGATTTTAATGTTTTGAGGAGTTCAAATAACTTATTTTTAGATCATTTGTATCGTATCTTTTAGTACATAACTTTTTACCAAATTTCACAAACACTAAGAAAGTTTGTTTTTCGATTTCAAAACCAGATTTTAACGCTTTCAGGAGTTCAAATAACGTGTTTTTAGATCATTTGTATCGTATCTTTTAGTACATAACTTTTCACCAAATTTCACAAACACTAAGAAAGTTAGTTTTTTTATTCAAAACAAGATTTTAACGCTTTGAGGAGTTCAAATAATATGTTTTTAGATCATTTGTATCGTATCTTTTAGTACATAACTTTTCACCAAATTTCACAAACACTAAGAAACTTTGATTTTCGATTCAAAACAAGATTTTAACGCTTTGAGGAGTTCAAATAACATGTTTTAAGATCATTTGTATCGTATCTTTTAGTACATAACTTTTCACCAAATTTCACAAACACTAAGAAAGTTTGTTTTTCGATTCAAAACAAGATTTTAACGCTTTGAGGAGTTCAAATAACTTGTTTTTAGATCATTTGTATCGTATCTTTTAGTACATAACTTTTCACCAAATTTCACAAACACTAAGAAAGTTTGTTTTTCGATTCAAAACAAGATTGTAACGCTTTGAGGAGTTCAAATAACATGTTTTTAGATCATTTGTATCGTATCTTTTAGTACATAACTTTTCACCAAATTTCACAAACACTAAGAAAGTTTGTTTTTCGATTCAAAACAAGATTTTAATGTTTTGAGGAGTTCAAATAACTTATTTTTAGATCATTTGTATCGTATCTTTTAGTACATAACTTTTTACCAAATTTCACAAACACTAAGAAAGTTTGTTTTTCGATTTCAAAACCAGATTTTAGCGCTTTCAGGAGTTCAAATGACGTGTTTTTAGATCATTTGTATCTTATCTTTTAGTACATAACTTTTCACCAAATTTCACAAACACTAAGAAAGTTAGTTTTTTTATTCAAAACAAGATTTTAACGCTTTGAGGAGTTCAAATAACATGTTTTTAGATCATTTGTATCGTATCTTTTAGTACATAACTTTTCACCAAATTTCACAAATACTAAGAAAGTTTGTTTTTCGATTCAAAACAAGATTTTAACGCTTTGAGGAGTTCAAATAACTTGTTTTTAGATCATTTGTATCGTATCTTTTAGTACATAACTTTTCACCAAATTTCACAAACACTAAGAAAGTTTGTTTTTCGATTCAAAACAAGATTTTAACGCTTTGAGGAGTTCAAATAACATGTTTTTAGATCATTTGTATCGTATCTTTTAGTACATAACTTTTCACCAAATTTCACAAACACTAAGAAAGTTTGTTTTTCGATTCAAAACAAGATTGTAACGCTTTGAGGAATTCAAATAACATGTCTTTAGATCATTTGTATCGTATCTTTTAGTACATAACTTTTCACCAAATTTCACAAACACTAAGAAAGTTCGTTTTTTGATTCAAAACAAGATTTTAATGCTTTGAGGAGTTCAAATAACGTGTTTTAAGATCATTTGTAACGTATCTTTTAGTACATAACTTTTCACCAAATTTCACAAACACTAAGAAAGTTTGTTTTTCGAATCAAAACAAGATTTTAACGCTTTCAGGAGTTCAAATAACTTGTTTTTAGATCATTTGTATCGTATCTTTTAGTACATAACTTTTCACCAAATTTCACAAACACTAAGAAACTTTGTTTTTCGATTCAAAACAAGATTTTAACGCTTTGAGGAGTTCAAATAACATGTTTTTAGATCATTTGTGTCGTATCTTTTAGTACATAACTTTTCACCAAATTTCACAAACACTAAGAAAGTTTGTTTTTCGATTCAAAACAAGATTTTAACGCTTTGAGGAGTTCAAATAACATGTTTTTAGATCATTTGTATCGTATCTTTTAGTCATAACTTTTCACCAAATTTCACAAACACTAAGAAAGTTTGTTTTTCGATTCAAAACAATATTTTAATGCTTTGAGGAGTTTAAATAACTTGTTTTTAGATCATTTGTATCGTATCTTTTAGTACATAACTTTTCACCAAATTTCACAATCACTAAGAAAGTTTGTTTTTCGATTCAAAACAAGATTTTAACGCTTTGAGGAGTTCAAATAACTTGTTTTTAGATCATTTGTATGGTATCTTTTAGTACATAACTTTTCACCAAATTTCACAAACACTAAGAAAGTTTGTTTTTCGATTTCAAAACCAGATTTTAACGCTTTGAGGAGTTGAAATAACGTGTTTGTAGATCATTTGTATCGTATCTTTTAGTACATAACTTTTCACCAAATTTCACAAACACTAAGAAAGTTTGTTTTTCGATTCAAAACAAGATTTTAATGTTTTGAGGAGTTCAAATAACTTATTTTTAGATCATTTGTATCGTATCTTTTAGTACATAACTTTTCACCAAATTTCACAAACACTAAGAAAGTTTGTTTTTCGATTCAAAACAAGATTTTAACGCTTTGAGGAATTCAAATAACATGTCTTTAGATCATTTGTATCGTATCTTTTAGTACATAACTTTTCACCAAATTTCACAAACACTAAGAAAGTTTGTTTTTTGATTCAAAACAAGATTTTAATGCTTTGAGGAGTTCAAATAACGTGTTTTAAGATCATTTGTATCGTATCTTTTAGTACATAACTTTTCACCAAATTTCACAAATACTAAGAAAGTTTGTTTTTCGAATCAAAACAAGATTTTAACGCTTTGAGGAGTTCAAATAACTTGTTTTTAGATCATTTGTATCGTATCTTTTAGTACATAACTTTTCACCAAATTTCACAAACACTAAGAAAGTTTGTTTTTCGATTCAAAACAAGATTTTAACGCTTTGAGGAGTTCAAATAACATGTTTTTAGATCATTTGTATCGTATCTTTTAGTACATAACTTTTCACCAAATTTCACAAACACTAAGAAAGTTTGTTTTTCGATTCAAAACAAGATTTTAACGCTTTGAGGAGTTCAAATAACATGTTTTTAGATCATTTGTATCGTATCTTTTAGTCATAACTTTTCACCAAATTTCACAAACACTAAGAAAGTTTGTTTTTCGATTCAAAACAATATTTTAATGCTTTGAGGAGTTCAAATAACTTGTTTTTAGATCATTTGTATCGTATCTTTTAGTACATAACTTTTCACCAAATTTCACAAACACTAAGAAAGTTTGTTTTTCGATTCAAAACAAGATTTTAACGCTTTGAGGAGTTTAAATAACTTGTTTTTAGATCATTTGTATCGTATCTTTTAGTACATAACTTTTCACCAAATTTCACAAACACTAAGAAAGTTTGTTTTTCGATTCAAAACAAGATTTTAACGCTTTGAGGAGTTCAAATAACTTGTTTTTAGATCATTTGTATCGTATCTTTTAGTACATAACTTTTCACCAAATTTCACAAACACTAAGAAAGTTTGTTTTTCGATTCAAAACAAGATTTTAACGCTTTGAGGAGTTCAAATAACATGTTTTTAGATCATTTGTGTCGTATCTTTTAGTACATAACTTTTCACCAAATTTCACAAACACTAAGAAAGTTTGTTTTTCGATTCAAAACAAGATTTTAACGCTTTGAGGAGTTCAAATAACATGTTTTTAGATCATTTGTATCGTATCTTTTAGTACATAACTTTTCACCAAATTTCACAAACACTAAGAAAGTTTGTTTTTCGAATCAAAACAAGATTTTAACGCTTTGAGGAGTTCAAATAACGTGTTTTTAGATCATTTGTATCGTATCTTTTTGTACATAACTTTTCACCAAATTTCACAAACACTAAGAAAGTTTGTTTTTCGATTCAAAACAAGATTTTAACGCTTTGAGGAGTTCAAATAACTTGTTTTTAGATCATTTGTATCGTATCTTTTAGTACATAACTTTTCACCAAATTTCACAAACACTAATTAAGTTTGTTTTTCGATTCAAAACAAGATTTTAACGCTTTGAGGAGTTCAAATAACATGTTTTTAGATGATTTGTATCGTATCTTTTAGTCATAACTTTTCACCAAATTTCACAAACACTAAGAAAGTTTGTTTTTCGATTCAAAACAAGATTTTAATGCTTTGAGGAGTTTAAATAACTTGGTTTTAGATCATTTGTATCGTATCTTTTAGTACATAACTTTCACCAAATTTCACAAACACTAAGAAAGTTAGTTTTTTTATTCAAAACAAGATTTTAACGCTTTGAGGAGTTCAAATAACATGTTTTTAGATCATTTGTATCGTATCTTTTAGTACATAACTTTTCACCAAATTTCACAAACACTAAGAAAGTTTGTTTTTCGATTCAAAACAAGATTTTAATGCTTTGAGGAGTTTAAATAACTTGTTTTTAGATCATTTGTATCGTATCTTTTAGTACATAACTTTTCACCAAATTTCACAAACACTAAGAAAGTTTGTTTTTCGATTCAAAACAAGATTTTAATATTTTGAGGAGTTCAAATAACTTATTTTTAGATCATTTGTATCGTATCTTTTGATAACGGTCTTTTTGCACGTCTAAAAAGCGTATCGTTGTTTTAAAGTCCCGTAATATCAAACAAGTGAATTATATGGTTGTATAGCAGAAAATAATAGATTCGTTCCACAGGGAGCTATTGCGTCAAAATATGATTAAGATTCAGATCATTAACATAAATATTTCGAAGTTTCCAAAATTAATGAAAATTTGTCTACAGTGAGTTCTGAATGTTATCAAATTGATCCTAAAATTTCAAACAATTTGGACAACGGAATAAAAAGTTATTAACGAATTACAATTAGGTCTCTGAAAAACAGTCTCTGGAAACAGCAGGTTTTCAGTTTAAGTGACAGATTTCAAAGACTCATATCAATTCGAATATTTCATGAAATTCAACGATTCAAAATGTTCCCGAAACTAGAAATCAAGATCTACGTAATGAAAATTTTAACAGATCTAGCATATACAGCAAATGAAAAATAAAGAGAAAAAGAACAAGAAAAGAAAAGATCAAGAAAAGATCAAGAACAAGAATTTTAGAATCAAACAAGTTATATTTACACACATCAAATTCGAGAAAAGAAAAGATTACACCTAAAACGAGAAGGAAGCTTCAACGTGATTAGAGGTACTCCTTCCTTGTGATCGTGGACGATTGATGCTCGAATCGCTAGGAAGCTAGATGATTGAGCTGTTTTCTCGTCTTGAAGAAACGTCCTTCCCGGTTGAAGAAAGCTCCGAGTCCGGTTGTGACTTGTATCTTCTACGACTTGCTTCGATTAGATCGATTCACCGGATGAAGAAAGCTTCAAGTCCGGCAAACAATCACTCGAGAATTCGAGTAATCCTTGAATGGTTCTTGACGTTCTTGAAAGTTCTTGGAAGTGCTTAGAGAGAGAGAGAGAGAGAGAAGGTGCTCCGAAGAGCGGGGGAGGGGGAGAGAGAAGCCCATCCTGCCCAAGGGCCTTGGGGTCTTATTTATAGTGTCTTTGAAGCTCTCCCATTGGCCAAGAGTTGGATGAGAGGATTGAGGGTAGTTTGGGGATTATAGGTGAGGAAGGTGGGCTGAATGGTGGTTAAAGTGTGAGTGGTTTTCGTATAGAATTTGGTGTAGACTTTTGTGTGGTAGATTACTTGCCTCCTTCTTCATACGTGTACCAAAATGGGCAGTATAATATATCGATTTTATCGGCGCGAGGAGAGGAAGACAGCTACACTGTTGGAATGTCAAAAACTTTCGCCCAAAAACCTGAAATTATCAACAAAACACACTTAGTGAAGAATTATTCTTGTAGTCTCAAATATGAACAATTTTATACACAAAGTTGAGATTTGAAAGGGCTAAAATCCCTAAATTAGATATCAAAAAGGTGCTGTATTTTCCTCTTATCAAATACCCCCATACTTAAACCCTTGATCGTCCTCGATCATGATGAGCGTAAAAATCAAGCACAAAGAAAAATGCATGTATAGGTTTTATTGAAATTATATTCATCGATCTCAAAACTCAATTGTCACGAGATAATTTTTTACTCTTATCATAATCACTAGTATTGAAAGAGATAAGTTTGAGTTATATTAGAATCTATTTTCAATGAATTGCACAAATTCGAAGAGTTTATTAGAGCAAATGATCTCAACCGAAAAAAATGATTAAACACCATCATTCAATTCTTTTCACTCCACAATTCACAAGGATTATCATGAAAAAGCATTAATGAAAACCAATTTGTCCGTTTTGCAAAAATCATTTCTTAAATGTAATTTGTCACTTTTAAACCGTTCGGTACGTTAGTACTTGGTTCATCTTCGATTTCTACTAAATTTTCCCAACATGCGCTCGATTTTTGAACTCCTTTTCTTTCCTTTTTATTCTTTTTATTTTTCTTCTTTTCTTTTCTTCTTTTTATTTCTTTTCTTTTGTTCGTTATTGCTTTCGATGGTCCCCATGTGTGTCCTTTGGGATAACAAGTGGTCATGACTCACACCACTCATTACTTAATAAAACCCCATGGATCCGTGCAATCTTTAGCCAACAAGTGGTCATGACTCACACCACTCATTACTTAATCAATCGCACGGACTCGACAATCGAAAGCGCTTCAATCCGTGATTGTAGAAAACTTTTTCGCATCGACTCTTGATCATGACTCACACCAAGAACCGGCTACTTTGGTTTACTACGACTCATGCACCCCTTTAGCCAACAAGTGGTCATGACTCACACCACTCATTACTTAATCAAGGTGCATGAGCTCATCGAATCAAGCTTTGAGCGCAAATTGGTTCCCGTTAGTGTAATTTCGAATCCCCATGAACGGTCGGGCCCTTTAAGTGCAAATGGTCAAATTTTAGATTCAAGCAAAACTTACTAAATTGGTTCAAACAAAACTTTTTAGAAATTCCAAGTTCAAAATGGGTTTATTTATTGAAAATGGTGTGTCATGTAAATCAAGGATTGATCAATTTGTCAAAAACTCATGAATTTAGTGAATTCATTGATTAGGGTTTGAATCCCCAAAAGAATCTCTTCAAGATCTCAATCAACTCCTCCAATTTCAAATTTGAGAGTAAAATTATGGTAGTTTGGTGAAAATTTGTTTAAAAATCGATGATTTATTTAATGAGGTGGAGAAAAACCGTTTTCTTACAAGTATTTAAGTGCTTAAAAAACGAGGACGATCACGAAAAATTGATTTAAAATATGATATATACAATGGTGGTAGAATTTTTTAATTTTTAAAATTTTTATAATTTTCAATTTTCATAAAAGCAAAATAAAAGCATAAAAGAAAAAAATAAAATAAAATAAAAAAAATAAAAGCGAATATATACAAAGGAAATCCAAATATTATCCCCCCCACACTTATTTCCAAGCTTGTCCTCAAGCGAAAAGATACGAAAAAAAATGTCGACTAAAATAGAAAAAAGATGGATAGATAAAACCTGAATTTTTTTTGGTGCGTGGGTTGCCTCCCAACTAGCGCCCTTTCTTTTACGTCTTTGGGCTAGACACCCAAAGTTAACCTATTTCGAGATTATATGAGGCGCTTATGCTTTTAGCGGCTTTACGACCGCCTTTGAGCAGTCTCATTAAGAGATTGGAGACTTGAGAAATTGCCATGTGTATTTTTCGTTTAGCGTAAGTTGAACTTGGCGTGAAGAGTTTCTTTATTTCATCTTGGATTTTTCCAAGCGTTTCTTCTAAAGGCCTTTGTTGGAGAGGTGTTGTAAGAGGTGTGAGTACTTCGAATTTATTCTTCTTTCTTGATATATCTATAATTAGAAGATCATTCCTTTCATTAGAAGTATCATAGTTCTTAATTATTTTAGAATTGATAATAAAAGGAATGTTTTCACCTTGGAGAATTTGAGTTTTCTCTTCTTGCTCGGTTGATAATTGCTTGTTTTCATCGATTGGAGTGAGTTGAACCGTCTTTTGGAGAGTTGAATCCATTGACACCTTTTCTTCTTCAATTGTCGTTCTCGTTCCAACGCTTTCATCGAATCCCCCCATGCTTGAACTCTTGTCGCCGTCAATCTCCATGATCTCCTCGTTTGAATATTCTAACTCGAGACAAGTCACTCTTTGATCTAGATCATTGAGCGTGGATTGAATATTTCCTAGTCGTCGAGAGGTGGTTTTAATCTCTTGTTTCATTAAGTCCATGTTTTTCTCGTTTTTATCGATTTTTCCGTTCATTGATTGCATCATCGACATCATTCCTTCCATCATTTGCTTCATTTCTTGATTTGGATCTTCGATTTGGGATTGAAATGGTGGGTCATGGCATTCAAATTCGTGTTGATATTCGAGTTCATTTTGAGATGGTTCGTATATGGGGTTTGAGTACATGGGGTTTGAGTAGTTGTTAGCGGTTTTGGCATAGGATTGTGTCTCATAACCCCATGGGGATTCGTTTTTGTATTCGCGAGCTTCGTAGATGGGATTTTGATAAAGGGTTTCGGTGTGTGATTCATCGTATTGATTTGAGGTGGAACATGAGAGCCAACCGAGCCTTCTTCGAGCTTCGTTTTCTTTGCTTTCTTCCCATTCTTTGATATCTTGATCGATCATTTCTTTAAGCGTCATGTGTTTTGGATATTCTCTTGGAGGTTGTTTTAGCAATTCTCCAAAAGTTCTTGGTCTTTCTTGATGATTCATCTTTCTCTACTCCGTGTTCCTTGCAAGAATAGAAAATTTTCGAAATTAGTGAAATATCAAGTTCAAATGTATCAAATCTATTAGAAATATCACTCGAGATTGCAAGTTTGATTCAAAATTTGACTTAAACATTACTCCCCGGCAGCGGCGCCATTTTGATAACGGTCTTTTTGCACGTCTAAAAAGCGTATCGTTGTTTTAAAGTCCCGTAATATCAAACAAGTGAATTATATGGTTGTATAGCAGAAAATAATAGATTCGTTCCACAGGGAGCTATTGCGTCAAAATATGATTAAGATTCAGATCATTAACATAAATATTTCGAAGTTTCCAAAATTAATGAAAATTTGTCTACAGTGAGTTCTGAATGTTATCAAATTGATCCTAAAATTTCAAACAATTTGGACAACGGAATAAAAAGTTATTAACGAATTACAATTAGGTCTCTGAAAAACAGTCTCTGGAAACAGCAGGTTTTCAGTTTAAGTGACAGATTTCAAAGACTCATATCAATTCGAATATTTCATGAAATTCAACGATTCAAAATGTTCCCGAAACTAGAAATCAAGATCTACGTAATGAAAATTTTAACAGATCTAGCATATACAGCAAATGAAAAATAAAGAGAAAAAGAACAAGAAAAGAAAAGATCAAGAAAAGATCAAGAACAAGAATTTTAGAATCAAACAAGTTATATTTACACACATCAAATTCGAGAAAAGAAAAGATTACACCTAAAACGAGAAGGAAGCTTCAACGTGATTAGAGGTACTCCTTCCTTGTGATCGTGGACGATTGATGCTCGAATCGCTAGGAAGCTAGATGATTGAGCTGTTTTCTCGTCTTGAAGAAACGTCCTTCCCGGTTGAAGAAAGCTCCGAGTCCGGTTGTGACTTGTATCTTCTACGACTTGCTTCGATTAGATCGATTCACCGGATGAAGAAAGCTTCAAGTCCGGCAAACAATCACTCGAGAATTCGAGTAATCCTTGAATGGTTCTTGACGTTCTTGAAAGTTCTTGGAAGTGCTTAGAGAGAGAGAGAGAGAGAGAAGGTGCTCCGAAGAGCGGGGGAGGGGGAGAGAGAAGCCCATCCTGCCCAAGGGCCTTGGGGTCTTATTTATAGTGTCTTTGAAGCTCTCCCATTGGCCAAGAGTTGGATGAGAGGATTGAGGGTAGTTTGGGGATTATAGGTGAGGAAGGTGGGCTGAATGGTGGTTAAAGTGTGAGTGGTTTTCGTATAGAATTTGGTGTAGACTTTTGTGTGGTAGATTACTTGCCTCCTTCTTCATACGTGTACCAAAATGGGCAGTATAATATATCGATTTTATCGGCGCGAGGAGAGGAAGACAGCTACACTGTTGGAATGTCAAAAACTTTCGCCCAAAAACCTGAAATTATCAACAAAACACACTTAGTGAAGAATTATTCTTGTAGTCTCAAATATGAACAATTTTATACACAAAGTTGAGATTTGAAAGGGCTAAAATCCCTAAATTAGATATCAAAAAGGTGCTGTATTTTCCTCTTATCATCTTTTAGTACATAACTTTTTACCAAATTTCACAAACACTAAGAAAGTTTGTTTTTCGATTTCAAAACCAGATTTTAACGCTTTCAGGAGTTCAAATAACGTGTTTTTAGATCATTTGTATCGTATCTTTTAGTACATAACATTTCACCAAATTTCACAAACACTAAGAAACTTTGTTTTTCGATTCAAAACAAGATTTTAATGTTTTGAGGAGTTCAAATAACTTATTTTTAGATCATTTGTATCGTATCTTTTAGTACATAACTTTTTACCAAATTTCACAAACACTAAGAAAGTTTGTTTTTCGATTTCAAAACCAGATTTTAACGCTTTCAGGAGTTCAAATAACGTGTTTTTAGATCATTTGTATCGTATCTTTTAGTACATAACTTTTCACCAAATTTCACAAACACTAAGAAAGTTAGTTTTTTTATTCAAAACAAGATTTTAACGCTTTGAGGAGTTCAAATAATATGTTTTTAGATCATTTGTATCGTATCTTTTAGTACATAACTTTTCACCAAATTTCACAAACACTAAGAAACTTTGATTTTCGATTCAAAACAAGATTTTAACGCTTTGAGGAGTTCAAATAACATGTTTTAAGATCATTTGTATCGTATCTTTTAGTACATAACTTTTCACCAAATTTCACAAACACTAAGAAAGTTTGTTTTTCGATTCAAAACAAGATTTTAACGCTTTGAGGAGTTCAAATAACTTGTTTTTAGATCATTTGTATCGTATCTTTTAGTACATAACTTTTCACCAAATTTCACAAACACTAAGAAAGTTTGTTTTTCGATTCAAAACAAGATTGTAACGCTTTGAGGAGTTCAAATAACATGTTTTTAGATCATTTGTATCGTATCTTTTAGTACATAACTTTTCACCAAATTTCACAAACACTAAGAAAGTTTGTTTTTCGATTCAAAACAAGATTTTAATGTTTTGAGGAGTTCAAATAACTTATTTTTAGATCATTTGTATCGTATCTTTTAGTACATAACTTTTTACCAAATTTCACAAACACTAAGAAAGTTTGTTTTTCGATTTCAAAACCAG
This sequence comes from Luzula sylvatica, assembly GCA_946800325.1. NCBI lineage: Eukaryota > Viridiplantae > Streptophyta > Magnoliopsida > Poales > Juncaceae > Luzula > Luzula sylvatica. The sequence continues at coordinate 71,018,249 of OX326959.1, read as the reverse complement.
ATTTTAGCGCTTTCAGGAGTTCAAATGACGTGTTTTTAGATCATTTGTATCGTATCTTTTAGTACATAACTTTTCACCAAATTTCACAAACACTAAGAAAGTTAGTTTTTTTATTCAAAACAAGATTTTAACGCTTTGAGGAGTTCAAATAACATGTTTTTAGATCATTTGTATCGTATCTTTTAGTACATAACTTTTCACCAAATTTCACAAATACTAAGAAAGTTTGTTTTTCGATTCAAAACAAGATTTTAACGCTTTGAGGAGTTCAAATAACTTGTTTTTAGATCATTTGTATCGTATCTTTTAGTACATAACTTTTCACCAAATTTCACAAACACTAAGAAAGTTTGTTTTTCGATTCAAAACAAGATTTTAACGCTTTGAGGAGTTCAAATAACATGTTTTTAGATCATTTGTATCGTATCTTTTAGTACATAACTTTTCACCAAATTTCACAAACACTAAGAAAGTTTGTTTTTCGATTCAAAACAAGATTGTAACGCTTTGAGGAATTCAAATAACATGTCTTTCGATCATTTGTATCGTATCTTTTAGTACATAACTTTTCACCAAATTTCACAAACACTAAGAAAGTTTGTTTTTTGATTCAAAACAAGATTTTAATGCTTTGAGGAGTTCAAATAACGTGTTTTAAGATCATTTGTAACGTATCTTTTAGTACATAACTTTTCACCAAATTTCACAAACACTAAGAAAGTTTGTTTTTCGAATCAAAACAAGATTTTAACGCTTTCAGGAGTTCAAATAACTTGTTTTTAGATCATTTGTATCGTATCTTTTAGTACATAACTTTTCACCAAATTTCACAAACACTAAGAAACTTTGTTTTTCGATTCAAAACAAGATTTTAACGCTTTGAGGAGTTCAAATAACATGTTTTTAGATCATTTGTGTCGTATCTTTTAGTACATAACTTTTCACCAAATTTCACAAACACTAAGAAAGTTTGTTTTTCGATTCAAAACAAGATTTTAACGCTTTGAGGAGTTCAAATAACATGTTTTTAGATCATTTGTATCGTATCTTTTAGTCATAACTTTTCACCAAATTTCACAAACACTAAGAAAGTTTGTTTTTCGATTCAAAACAATATTTTAATGCCTTGAGGAGTTTAAATAACTTGTTTTTAGATCATTTGTATCGTATCTTTTAGTACATAACTTTTCACCAAATTTCACAATCACTAAGAAAGTTTGTTTTTCGATTCAAAACAAGATTTTAACGCTTTGAGGAGTTCAAATAACTTGTTTTTAGATCATTTGTATCGTATCTTTTAGTACATAACTTTTCACCAAATTTCACAAACACTAAGAAAGTTTGTTTTTCGATTTCAAAACCAGATTTTAACGCTTTGAGGAGTTGAAATAACGTGTTTTAAGATCATTTGTATCGTATCTTTTAGTACATAACTTTTCACCAAATTTCACAAACACTAAGAAAGTTTGTTTTTCGATTCAAAACAAGATTTTAATGTTTTGAGGAGTTCAAATAACTTATTTTTAGATCATTTGTATCGTATCTTTTAGTACATAACTTTTCACCAAATTTCACAAGCACTAAGAAAGTTTGTTTTTCGATTCAAAACAAGATTTTAACGCTTTGAGGAATTCAAATAACATGTCTTTAGATCATTTGTATCGTATCTTTTAGTACATAACTTTTCACCAAATTTCACAAACACTAAGAAAGTTTGTTTTTTGATTCAAAACAAGATTTTAATGCTTTGAGGAGTTCAAATAACGTGTTTTAAGATCATTTGTATCGTATCTTTTAGTACATAACTTTTCACCAAATTTCACAAATACTAAGAAAGTTTGTTTTTCGAATCAAAACAAGATTTTAACGCTTTGAGGAGTTCAAATAACTTGTTTTTAGATCATTTGTATCGTATCTTTTAGTACATAACTTTTCACCAAATTTCACAAACACTAAGAAAGTTTGTTTTTCGATTCAAAACAAGATTTTAACGCTTTGAGGAGTTCAAATAACATGTTTTTAGATCATTTGTATCGTATCTTTTAGTACATAACTTTTCACCAAATTTCACAAACACTAAGAAAGTTTGTTTTTCGATTCAAAACAAGATTTTAACGCTTTGAGGAGTTCAAATAACATGTTTTTAGATCATTTGTATCGTATCTTTTAGTCATAACTTTTCACCAAATTTCACAAACACTAAGAAAGTTTGTTTTTCGATTCAAAACAATATTTTAATGCTTTGAGGAGTTTAAATAACTTGTTTTTAGATCATTTGTATCGTATCTTTTAGTACATAACTTTTCACCAAATTTCACAAACACTAAGAAAGTTTGTTTTTCGATTCAAAACAAGATTTTAACGCTTTGAGGAGTTCAAATAACTTGTTTTTAGATCATTTGTATCGTATCTTTTAGTACATAACTTTTCACCAAATTTCACAAACACTAAGAAAGTTTGTTTTTCGATTCAAAACAAGATTTTAACGCTTTGAGGAGTTCAAATAACATGTTTTTAGATCATTTGTGTCGTATCTTTTAGTACATAACTTTTCACCAAATTTCACAAACACTAAGAAAGTTTGTTTTTCGATTCAAAACAAGATTTTAACGCTTTGAGGAGTTCAAATAACATGTTTTTAGATCATTTGTATCGTATCTTTTAGTCATAACTTTTCACCAAATTTCACAAACACTAAGAAAGTTTGTTTTTCGATTCAAAACAATATTTTAATGCTTTGAGGAGTTCAAATAACGTGTTTTTAGATCATTTGTATCATATCTTTTTGTACATAACTTTTCACCAAATTTCACAAACACTAAGAAAGTTTGTTTTTCGATTCAAAACAAGATTTTAACGCTTTGAGAAGTTCAAATAACTTGTTTTTAGATCATTTGTATTGTATCTTTTAGTACATAACTTTTCACCAAATTTCACAAACACTAAGAAAGTTTGTTTTTCGATTTCAAAACCAGATTTTAACGCTTTGAGGAGTTTAAATAACGTGTTTGTAGATCATTTGTATCGTATCTTTTAGTACATAACTTTTCACCAAATTTCACAAACACTAAGAAAGTTTGTTTTTCGATTCAAAACAAGATTTTAATGTTTTGAGGAGTTCAAATAACTTATTTTTAGATCATTTGTATCGTATCTTTTAGTACATAACTTTTTGCCAAAGTTCACAAACACTAAGAAAGTTTGTTTTTCGATTTCAAAACCAGATTTTAACGCTTTCAGGAGTTCAAATAACGCGTTTTTAGATCATTTGTATCGTATCTTTTAGTACATAACTTTTCACCAAATTTCACAAACACTAAGAAAGTTTGTTTTTCGATTCAAAACAAGATTTTAACGCTTTGAGGAATTCAAATAACATGTCTTTAGATCATTTGTATCGTATCTTTTAGTACATAACTTTTCACCAAATTTCACAAACACTAAGAAAGTTTGTTTTTTGATTCAAAACAAGATTTTAATGCTTTGAGGAGTTCAAATAACGTGTTTTAAGATCATTTGTAACGTATCTTTTAGTACATAACTTTTCACCAAATTTCACAAACACTAAGAAAGTTTGTTTTTCGAATCAAAACAAGATTTTAACGCTTTGAGGAGTTCAAATAACTTGTTTTTAGATCATTTGTATCGTATCTTTTAGTACATAACTTTTCACCAAATTTCACAAACACTAAGAAAGTTTGTTTTTCGATTCAAAACAAGATTTTAACGCTTTGAGGAGTTCAAATAACATGTTTTTAGATCATTTGTATCGTATCTTTTAGTACATAATTTTTCACCAAATTTCACAAACACTAAGAAAGTTTGTTTTTCGATTCAAAACAAGATTTTAACGCTTTGAGGAGTTCAAATAACATGTTTTTAGATCATTTGTATCGTATCTTTTAGTCATAACTTTTCACCAAATTTCACAAACACTAAGAAAGTTTGTTTTTCGATTCAAAACATTATTTTAATGCTTTGAGGAGTTTAAATAACTTGTTTTTAGATCATTTGTATCGTATCTTTTAGTACATAACTTTTCACCAAATTTCACAAACACTAAGAAAGTTTGTTTTTCGATTCAAAACAAGATTTTAACGCTTTGAGGAGTTCAAATAACTTGTTTTTAGATCATTTGTATTGTATCTTTTAGTACATAACTTTTCACCAAATTTCACAAACACTAAGAAAGTTTGTTTTTCGATTTGAAAACCAGATTTTAACGCTTTGAGGAGTTTAAATAACGTGTTTGTAGATCATTTGTATCGTATCTTTTAGTACATAACTTTTCACCAAATTTCACAAACACTAAGAAAGTTTGTTTTTCGATTCAAAACAAGATTTTAATGTCTTGAGGAGTTCAAATAACTTATTTTTAGATCATTTGTATCGTATCTTTTAGTACATAACTTTTTACCAATTTTCACAAACACTAAGAAAGTTTGTTTTTCGATTTCAAAACCAGATTTTAACGCTTTCAGGAGTTCAAATAACGTGTTTTTAGATCATTTGTATCGTATCTTTTTGTACATAACTTTTCACCAAATTTCACAAACACTAAGAAAGTTAGTTTTTTTCTTCAAAACAAGATTTTAACGCTTTGAGTAGTTCAAATAACATGTTTTTAGATCATTTGTATCGTATCTTTTAGTACATAACTTTTCACCAAATTTCACAAACACTAAGAAACTTTGTTTTTCGATTCAAAACAAGATTTTAACGCTTTGAGGAGTTCAAATAGCATGTTTTAAGATCATTTGTATCGTATCTTTTAGTACATAACTTTTCACCAAATTTCACAAACACTAAGAAAGTTTGTTTTTCGATTCAAAACAAGATTTTAACGCTTTGAGGAGTTCAAATAACTTGTTTTTAGATCATTTGTATCGTATCTTTTAGTACATAATTTTTCACCAAATTTCACAAACACTAAGAAAGTTTGTTTTTCGATTCAAAACAGGATTTTAACGCTTTGCGGAGTTCAAATAACATGTTTTTAGATCATTTGTATCGTATCTTTTAGTACATAACTTTTCACCAAATTTCACAAACACTAAGAAAGTTTGTTTTTCGATTCAAAACAAGATTTTAACGCTTTGAGGAGTTCAAATAACATCTTTTTAGATCATTTGTATCGTATCTTTTACTCATAACTTTTCAGCAAATTTCACAAACACTAAGAAAGTTTGTTTTTCGATTCAAAACAAGATTTTAATGCTTTGAGGAGTTTAAATAACTTGTTTTTAGATCATTTGTATCGTATCTTTTAGTACATAACTTTTCACCAAATTTCACAAACACTAAGAAAGTTTGTTTTTCGATTCAAAACAAGATTTTAACGCTTTGAGGAGTTCAAATAACTTGTTTTTAGATCATTCGTATTGTATCTTTTAGTACATAACTTTTCACCAAATTTCACAAACACTGAGAAAGTTTGTTCTTCGATTTCAAAACCAGATTTTAACGCTTTGAGGAGTTTAAATAACGTGTTTGTAGATCATTTGTATCGTATCTTTTAGTACATAACTTTTCACCAAATTTCACAAACACTAAGAAAGTTTGTTTTTCGATTCAAAACAAGATTTTAATGTTTTGAGGAGTTCAAATAACTTATTTTTAGATCATTTCTATCGTATCTTTTAGTACATAACTTTTTACCAAATTTCACAAACACTAAGAAAGTTTGTTTTTCGATTTCAAAACCAGATTTTAACGCTTTCAGGAGTTCAAATAACGTGTTTTTAGATCATTTGTATCGTATCTTTTAGTACATAACTTTTCACCAAATTTCACAAACACTAAGAAAGTTAGTTTTTTTATTCAAAACAAGATTTTAACGCTTTGAGGAGTTCAAATAACATGTTTTTAGATCATTTGTATCGTATCTTTTAGTACATAACTTTTCACCAAATTTCACAAACACTAAGAAACTTTGTTTTTCGATTCAAAACAAGATTTTAACGCTTTGAGTAGTTCAAATAACATGTTTTAAGATCATTTATATCGTATCTTTTAGTACATAACTTTTCACCAAATTTCACAAACACTAAGAAAGTTTGTTTTTCGATTCAAAACAAGATTTTAACGCTTTGAGGAGTTCAAATAACTTGTTTTTAGATCATTTGTATCGTATCTTTTAGTACATAACTTTTCACCAAATTTCACAAACACTAAGAAAGTTTGTTTTTCGATTCAAAACAAGATTTTAACGCTTTGAGGAGTTCAAATAACATGTTTTTAGATCATTTGTATCGTATCTTTTAGTACATAACTTTTCACCAAATTTCACAAACACTAAGAAAGTTTGTTTTTCGATTCAAAACAAGATTTTAACGCTTTGAGGAGTTCAAATAACATGTTTTTAGATCATTTGTATCGTATCTTTTAGTCATAACTTTTCACCAAATTTCACAAACACTAAGAAAGTTTGTTTTTCGATTCAAAACAAGATTTTAATGCTTTGAGGAGTTCAAATAACTTGTTTTTAGATCATTTGTATCGTATCTTTTAGTACATAACTTTTCACCAAATTTCACAAACACTAAGAAAGTTTGTTTTTCGATTCAAAACAAGATTTTAACGCTTTGAGGAGTTCAAATAACTTGTTTTTCGATCATTTGTATTGTATCTTTTAGTACATAACTTTTCACCAAATTTCACAAACAATAAGAAAGTTTGTTTTTCGATTTCAAAACCAGATTTTAACGGTTTGAGGAGTTTAAATAACGTGTTTGTAGATCATTTGTATTGTATCTTTTAGTACATAACTTTTAACCAAATTTCACAAACACTAAGAAAGTTTGTTTTTCGATTCAAAACAAGATTTTAATGTTTTGAGGAGTTCAAATAACTTTTTTTTAGATCATTTGTATCGTATCTTTTAGTACATAACTTTTTACCAAAGTTCACAAACACTAAGAAAGTTTGTTTTTCGATTTCAAAACCAGATTTTAACGCTTTCAGGAGTTCAAATAACGCGTTTTTAGATCATTTGTATCGTATCTTTTAGTACATAACTTTTCACCAAATTTCACAAACACTAAGAAAGTTTGTTTTTCGATTCAAAACAAGATTTTAACGCTTTGAGGAATTCAAATAACATGTCTTTAGATCATTTGTATCGTATCTTTTAGTACATAATTTTTCACCAAATTTCACAAACACTAAGAAAGTTTGTTTTTTGATTCAAAACAAGATTTTAATGCTTTGAGGAGTTCAAATAACGTGTTTTTAGATCATTTGTATCGTATCTTTCAGTACATAACTTTTCACCAAATTTCACAAACACTAAGAAAGTTTGTTTTTCGATTCAAAACAAGATTTTAACGCTTTGAGGAGTTCAAATAACATGTTTTTAGATCATTTTTATCGTATCTTTTAGTACATAACTTTTCACCAAATTTCACAATCACTAAGAAAGTTTGTTTTTCGATTCAAAACAAGATTTTAACGCTTTGAGGTGTTCAAATAACTTGTTTTTAGATCAATTGTATCGTATCTTTTACTACATAACTTTTCACCAAATTTCACAAACACTAAGAAAGTTTGTTTTTCGATTCAAAACAAGATTTTAACGCTTTGAGGAATTCAAATAACGTGTTTTTAGATCATTTGTATCGTATCTTTTAGTACATACCTTTTCACCAAATTTCACAAACACTAAGAAAGTTCGTTTTTCGATTCAAAACAAGATTTTAACGCTTTGAGGAGTTCAAATAACATGTTTTAAGATCATTTGTATCGTATCTTTTAGTACATAACTTTTCACCAAATTTCACAAACACTAAGAAAGTTTGTTTTTCGATTCAAAACAAGATTTTAACGCTTTGAGGAGTTCAAATAACTTGCTTTTAGATCATTTGTATCGTATCTTTTTGTACATAACTTTTCACCAAATTTCACAAACACTAAGAAAGTTTGTTTTTCGATTCAATACAAGATTTTAACGCTTTGAGGAGTTCAAATAACATGTTTTTATATCATTTGTATCGTATCTTTTAGTACATAACTTTTCACCAAATTTCACAAACACTAAGAAACTTTGTTTTTCGATTCAAAACAAGATTTTAATGTTTTGAGGAGTTCAAATAACTTATTTTTAGATCATTTGTATCGTATCTTTTAGTACATAACTTTTTACCAAATTTCACAAACACTAAGAAAGTTTGTTTTTCGATTTCAAAACCAGATTTTAACGCTTTCAGGAGTTCAAATAACGTGTTTTTAGATCATTTGTATCGTATCTTTTAGTACATAACATTTCACCAAATTTCACAAACACTAAGAAACTTTGTTTTTCGATTCAAAACAAGATTTTAATGTTTTGAGGAGTTCAAATAACTTATTTTTAGATCATTTGTATCGTATCTTTTAGTACATAACTTTTTACCAATTTTCACAAACACTAAGGAAGTTTGTTTTTCGATTTCAAAACCAGATTTTAACGCTTTCAGGAGTTCAAATAACGTGTTTTTAGATCATTTGTATCGTATCTTTTTGTACATAACTTTTCACCAAATTTCACAAACACTAAGAAAGTTAGTTTTTTTCTTCAAAACAAGATTTTAACGCTTTGAGTAGTTCAAATAACATGTTTTTAGATCATTTGTATCGTATCTTTTAGTACATAACTTTTCACCAAATTTCACAAACACTAAGAAACTTTGTTTTTCGATTCAAAACAAGATTTTAACGCTTTGAGGAGTTCAAATAACATGTTTTAAGATCATTTGTATCGTATCTTTTAGTACATAACTTTTCACCAAATTTCACAAACACTAAGAAAGTTTGTTTTTCGATTCAAAACAAGATTTTAACGCTTTGAGGAGTTCAAATAACTTGTTTTTAGACCATTTGTATCGTATCTTTTAGTACATAATTTTTCACCAAATTTCACAAACACTAAGAAAGTTTGTTTTTCGATTCAAAACAAGATTTTAACGCTTTGAGGAGTTCAAATAACTTGTTTTTAGATCATTTGTATCGTATCTTTTAGTACATAACTTTTCACCAAATTTCACAAACACTAAGAAAGTTTGTTTTTCGATTCAAAACAAGATTTTAACGCTTTGAGGAGTTCAAATAACTTGTTTTTAGATCATTTGTATTGTATCTTTTAGTACTTAACTTTTCACCAAATTTCACAAACACTAAGAAAGTTTGTTCTTCGATTTCAAAACCAGATTTTAACGCTTTGAGGAGTTTAAATAACGTGTTTGTAGATCATTTGTATCGTATCTTTTAGTACATAACTTTTCACCAAATTTCACAAACACTAAGAAAGTTTGTTTTTCGATTCAAAACAAGATTTTAATGTTTTGAGGAGTTCAAATAACTTATTTTTAGATCATTTGTATCGTATCTTTTAGTACATAACTTTTTACCAAATTTCACAAACACTAAGAAAGTTTGTTTTTCGATTTCAAAACCAGATTTTAACGCTTTCAGGAGTTCAAATAACGTGTTTTTAGATCATTTGTATCGTATCTTTTAGTACATAACTTTTCACCAAATTTCACAAACACTAAGAAAGTTAGTTTTTTTATTCAAAACAAGATTTTAACGCTTTGAGGAGTTCAAATAACATGTTTTTAGATCATTTGTATCGTATCTTTTAGTACATAACTTTTCACCAAATTTCACAAACACTAAGAAACTTTGTTTTTCGATTCAAAACAAGATTTTAACGCTTTGAGGAGTTCAAATAACATGTTTTAAGATCATTTGTATCTTATCTTTTAGTACATAACTTTTCACCAAATTTCACAAACACTAAGAAAGTTTGTTTTTCGATTCAAAACAAGATTTTAACGCTTTGACGAGTTCAAATAACTTGTTTTTAGATCATTTGTATCGTATCTTTTAGTACATAACTTTTCACCAAATTTCACAAACACTAAGAAAGTTTGTTTTTCGATTCAAAACAAGATTTTAACGCTTTGAGGAGTTCAAATAACATGTTTTTAGATCATTTGTATCGTATCTTTTAGTACATAACTTTTCACCAAATTTCACAAACACTAAGAAAGTTTGTTTTTCGAATCAAAACAAGATTTTAACGCTTTGAGGAGTTCAAATAACTTGTTTTTAGATCATTTGTATCGTATCTTTTAGTACATAACTTTTCACCAAATTTCACAAACACTAAGAAAGTTTGTTTTTCGATTCAAAACAAGATTTTAACGCTTTGAGGAGTTCAAATAACATGTTTTTAGATCATTTGTATCGTATCTTTTAGTACATAATTTTTCACCAAATTTCACAAACACTAAGAAAGTTTGTTTTTCGATTCAAAACAAGATTTTAACGCTTTGAGGAGTTCAAATAACATGTTTTTAGATCATTTGTATCGTATCTTTTAGTCATAACTTTTCACCAAATTTCACAAACACTAAGAAAGTTTGTTTTTCGATTCAAAATATTATTTTAATGCTTTGAGGAGTTTAAATAACTTGTTTTTAGATCATTTGTATCGTATCTTTTAGTACATAACTTTTCACCAAATTTCACAAACACTAAGAAAGTTTGTTTTTCGATTCAAAACAAGATTTTAACGCTTTGAGGAGTTCAAATAACTTGTTTTTAGATCATTTGTATTGTATCTTTTAGTACATAACTTTTCACCAAATTTCACAAACACTAAGAAAGTTTGTTTTTCGATTTGAAAACCAGATTTTAACGCTTTGAGGAGTTTAAATAACGTGTTTGTAGATCATTTGTATCGTATCTTTTAGTACATAACTTTTCACCAAATTTCACAAACACTAAGAAAGTTTGTTTTTCGATTCAAAACAAGATTTTAATGTCTTGAGGAGTTCAAATAACTTATTTTTAGATCATTTGTATCGTATCTTTTAGTACATAACTTTTTACCAATTTTCACAAACACTAAGAAAGTTTGTTTTTCGATTTCAAAACCAGATTTTAACGCTTTCAGGAGTTCAAATAACGTGTTTTTAGATCATTTGTATCGTATCTTTTTGTACATAACTTTTCACCAAATTTCACAAACACTAAGAAAGTTAGTTTTTTTCTTCAAAACAAGATTTTAACGCTTTGAGTAGTTCAAATAACATGTTTTTAGATCATTTGTATCGTATCTTTTAGTACATAACTTTTCACCAAATTTCACAAACACTAAGAAACTTTGTTTTTCGATTCAAAACAAGATTTTAACGCTTTGAGGAGTTCAAATAGCATGTTTTAAGATCATTTGTATCGTATCTTTTAGTACATAACTTTTCACCAAATTTCACAAACACTAAGAAAGTTTGTTTTTCGATTCAAAACAAGATTTTAACGCTTTGAGGAGTTCAAATAACTTGTTTTTAGATCATTTGTATCGTATCTTTTAGTACATAATTTTTCACCAAATTTCACAAACACTAAGAAAGTTTGTTTTTCGATTCAAAACAGGATTTTAACGCTTTGCGGAGTTCAAATAACATGTTTTTAGATCATTTGTATCGTATCTTTTAGTACATAACTTTTCACCAAATTTCACAAACACTAAGAAAGTTTGTTTTTCGATTCAAAACAAGATTTTAACGCTTTGAGGAGTTCAAATAACATCTTTTTAGATCATTTGTATCGTATCTTTTAGTCATAACTTTTCAGCAAATTTCACAAACACTAAGAAAGTTTGTTTTTCGATTCAAAACAAGATTTTAATGCTTTGAGGAGTTTAAATAACTTGTTTTTAGATCATTTGTATCGTATCTTTTAGTACATAACTTTTCACCAAATTTCACAAACACTAAGAAAGTTTGTTTTTCGATTCAAAACAAGATTTTAACGCTTTGAGGAGTTCAAATAACTTGTTTTTAGATCATTCGTATTGTATCTTTTAGTACATAACTTTTCACCAAATTTCACAAACACTGAGAAAGTTTGTTCTTCGATTTCAAAACCAGATTTTAACGCTTTGAGGAGTTTAAATAACGTGTTTGTAGATCATTTGTATCGTATCTTTTAGTACATAACTTTTCACCAAATTTCACAAACACTAAGAAAGTTTGTTTTTCGATTCAAAACAAGATTTTAATGTTTTGAGGAGTTCAAATAACTTATTTTTAGATCATTTCTATCGTATCTTTTAGTACATAACTTTTTACCAAATTTCACAAACACTAAGAAAGTTTGTTTTTCGATTTCAAAACCAGATTTTAACGCTTTCAGGAGTTCAAATAACGTGTTTTTAGATCATTTGTATCGTATCTTTTAGTACATAACTTTTCACCAAATTTCACAAACACTAAGAAAGTTAGTTTTTTTATTCAAAACAAGATTTTAACGCTTTGAGGAGTTCAAATAACATGTTTTTAGATCATTTGTATCGTATCTTTTAGTACATAACTTTTCACCAAATTTCACAAACACTAAGAAACTTTGTTTTTCGATTCAAAACAAGATTTTAACGCTTTGAGTAGTTCAAATAACATGTTTTAAGATCATTTATATCGTATCTTTTAGTACATAACTTTTCACCAAATTTCACAAACACTAAGAAAGTTTGTTTTTCGATTCAAAACAAGATTTTAACGCTTTGAGGAGTTCAAATAACTTGTTTTTAGATCATTTGTATCGTATCTTTTAGTACATAACTTTTCACCAAATTTCACAAACACTAAGAAAGTTTGTTTTTCGATTCAAAACAAGATTTTAACGCTTTGAGGAGTTCAAATAACATGTTTTTAGATCATTTGTATCGTATCTTTTAGTACATAACTTTTCACCAAATTTCACAAACACTAAGAAAGTTTGTTTTTCGATTCAAAACAAGATTTTAACGCTTTGAGGAGTTCAAATAACATGTTTTTAGATCATTTGTATCGTATCTTTTAGTCATAACTTTTCACCAAATTTCACAAACACTAAGAAAGTTTGTTTTTCGATTCAAAACAAGATTTTAATGCTTTGAGGAGTTCAAATAACTTGTTTTTAGATCATTTGTATCGTATCTTTTAGTACATAACTTTTCACCAAATTTCACAAACACTAAGAAAGTTTGTTTTTCGATTCAAAACAAGATTTTAACGCTTTGAGGAGTTCAAATAACTTGTTTTTCGATCATTTGTATTGTATCTTTTAGTACATAACTTTTCACCAAATTTCACAAACAATAAGAAAGTTTGTTTTTCGATTTCAAAACCAGATTTTAACGGTTTGAGGAGTTTAAATAACGTGTTTGTAGATCATTTGTATTGTATCTTTTAGTACATAACTTTTAACCAAATTTCACAAACACTAAGAAAGTTTGTTTTTCGATTCAAAACAAGATTTTAATGTTTTGAGGAGTTCAAATAACTTATTTTTAGATCATTTGTATCGTATCTTTTAGTACATAACTTTTTACCAAAGTTCACAAACACTAAGAAAGTTTGTTTTTCGATTTCAAAACCAGATTTTAACGCTTTCAGGAGTTCAAATAACGCGTTTTTAGATCATTTGTATCGTATCTTTTAGTACATAACTTTTCACCAAATTTCACAAACACTAAGAAAGTTTGTTTTTCGATTCAAAACAAGATTTTAACGCTTTGAGGAATTCAAATAACATGTCTTTAGATCATTTGTATCGTATCTTTTAGTACATAATTTTTCACCAAATTTCACAAACACTAAGAAAGTTTGTTTTTTGATTCAAAACAAGATTTTAATGCTTTGAGGAGTTCAAATAACGTGTTTTTAGATCATTTGTATCGTATCTTTCAGTACATAACTTTTCACCAAATTTCACAAACACTAAGAAAGTTTGTTTTTCGATTCAAAACAAGATTTTAACGCTTTGAGGAGTTCAAATAACATGTTTTTAGATCATTTTTATCGTATCTTTTAGTACATAACTTTTCACCAAATTTCACAATCACTAAGAAAGTTTGTTTTTCGATTCAAAACAAGATTTTAACGCTTTGAGGTGTTCAAATAACTTGTTTTTAGATCAATTGTATCGTATCTTTTACTACATAACTTTTCACCAAATTTCACAAACACTAAGAAAGTTTGTTTTTCGATTCAAAACAAGATTTTAACGCTTTGAGGAATTCAAATAACGTGTTTTTAGATCATTTGTATCGTATCTTTTAGTACATACCTTTTCACCAAATTTCACAAACACTAAGAAAGTTCGTTTTTCGATTCAAAACAAGATTTTAACGCTTTGAGGAGTTCAAATAACATGTTTTAAGATCATTTGTATCGTATCTTTTAGTACATAACTTTTCACCAAATTTCACAAACACTAAGAAAGTTTGTTTTTCGATTCAAAACAAGATTTTAACGCTTTGAGGAGTTCAAATAACTTGCTTTTAGATCATTTGTATCGTATCTTTTTGTACATAACTTTTCACCAAATTTCACAAACACTAAGAAAGTTTGTTTTTCGATTCAATACAAGATTTTAACGCTTTGAGGAGTTCAAATAACATGTTTTTATATCATTTGTATCGTATCTTTTAGTACATAACTTTTCACCAAATTTCACAAACACTAAGAAACTTTGTTTTTCGATTCAAAACAAGATTTTAATGTTTTGAGGAGTTCAAATAACTTATTTTTAGATCATTTGTATCGTATCTTTTAGTACATAACTTTTTACCAAATTTCACAAACACTAAGAAAGTTTGTTTTTCGATTTCAAAACCAGATTTTAACGCTTTCAGGAGTTCAAATAACGTGTTTTTAGATCATTTGTATCGTATCTTTTAGTACATAACATTTCACCAAATTTCACAAACACTAAGAAACTTTGTTTTTCGATTCAAAACAAGATTTTAATGTTTTGAGGAGTTCAAATAACTTATTTTTAGATCATTTGTATCGTATCTTTTAGTACATAACTTTTTACCAATTTTCACAAACACTAAGGAAGTTTGTTTTTCGATTTCAAAACCAGATTTTAACGCTTTCAGGAGTTCAAATAACGTGTTTTTAGATCATTTGTATCGTATCTTTTTGTACATAACTTTTCACCAAATTTCACAAACACTAAGAAAGTTAGTTTTTTTCTTCAAAACAAGATTTTAACGCTTTGAGTAGTTCAAATAACATGTTTTTAGATCATTTGTATCGTATCTTTTAGTACATAACTTTTCACCAAATTTCACAAACACTAAGAAACTTTGTTTTTCGATTCAAAACAAGATTTTAACGCTTTGAGGAGTTCAAATAACATGTTTTAAGATCATTTGTATCGTATCTTTTAGTACATAACTTTTCACCAAATTTCACAAACACTAAGAAAGTTTGTTTTTCGATTCAAAACAAGATTTTAACGCTTTGAGGAGTTCAAATAACTTGTTTTTAGACCATTTGTATCGTATCTTTTAGTACATAATTTTTCACCAAATTTCACAAACACTAAGAAAGTTTGTTTTTCGATTCAAAACAAGATTTTAACGCTTTGAGGAGTTCAAATAACTTGTTTTTAGATCATTTGTATCGTATCTTTTAGTACATAACTTTTCACCAAATTTCACAAACACTAAGAAAGTTTGTTTTTCGATTCAAAACAAGATTTTAACGCTTTGAGGAGTTCAAATAACTTGTTTTTAGATCATTTGTATTGTATCTTTTAGTACTTAACTTTTCACCAAATTTCACAAACACTAAGAAAGTTTGTTCTTCGATTTCAAAACCAGATTTTAACGCTTTGAGGAGTTTAAATAACGTGTTTGTAGATCATTTGTATCGTATCTTTTAGTACATAACTTTTCACCAAATTTCACAAACACTAAGAAAGTTTGTTTTTCGATTCAAAACAAGATTTTAATGTTTTGAGGAGTTCAAATAACTTATTTTTAGATCATTTGTATCGTATCTTTTAGTACATAACTTTTTACCAAATTTCACAAACACTAAGAAAGTTTGTTTTTCGATTTCAAAACCAGATTTTAACGCTTTCAGGAGTTCAAATAACGTGTTTTTAGATCATTTGTATCGTATCTTTTAGTACATAACTTTTCACCAAATTTCACAAACACTAAGAAAGTTAGTTTTTTTATTCAAAACAAGATTTTAACGCTTTGAGGAGTTCAAATAACATGTTTTTAGATCATTTGTATCGTATCTTTTAGTACATAACTTTTCACCAAATTTCACAAACACTAAGAAACTTTGTTTTTCGATTCAAAACAAGATTTTAACGCTTTGAGGAGTTCAAATAACATGTTTTAAGATCATTTGTATCTTATCTTTTAGTACATAACTTTTCACCAAATTTCACAAACACTAAGAAAGTTTGTTTTTCGATTCAAAACAAGATTTTAACGCTTTGAGGAGTTCAAATAACTTGTTTTTAGATCATTTGTATTGTATCTTTTAGTACATAACTTTTCACCAAATTTCACAAACACTAAGAAAGTTTGTTTTTCGATTCAAAACAAGATTTTAACGCTTTGAGGAGTTCAAATAACATGTTTTTAGATCATTTGTATCGTATCTTTTAGTACATAACTTTTCACCAAATTTCACAAACACTAAGAAAGTTTGTTTTTCGATTCAAAACAAGATTTTAACGCTTTGAGGAGTTCAAATAACATGTTTTTAGATCATTTGTATCGTATCTTTTAGTCATAACTTTTCACCAAATTTCACAAACACTAAGAAAGTTTGTTTTTCGATTCAAAACAAGATTTTAATGCTTTGAGGAGTTCAAATAACTTGTTTTTAGATCATTTGTATCGTATCTTTTAGTACATAACTTTTCACCAAATTTCACAAACACTAAGAAAGTTTGTTTTTCGATTCAAAACAAGATTTTAACGCTTTGAGGAGTTCAAATAACTTGTTTTTCGATCATTTGTATTGTATCTTTTAGTACATAACTTTTCACCAAATTTCACAAACAATAAGAAAGTTTGTTTTTCGATTTCAAAACCAGATTTTAACGCTTTGAGGAGTTTAAATAACGTGTTTGTAGATCATTTGTATTGTATCTTTTAGTACATAACTTTTCACCAAATTTCACAAACACTAAGAAAGTTTGTTTTTCGATTCAAAACAAGATTTTAATGTTTTGAGGAGTTCAAATAACTTATTTTTAGATCATTTGTATCGTATATTTTAGTACATAACTTTTTACCAAAGTTCACAAACACTAAGAAAGTTTGTTTTTCGATTTCAAAACCAGATTTTAACGCTTTCAGGAGTTCAAATAACGCGTTTTTAGATCATTTGTATCGTATCTTTTAGTACATAACATTTCACCAAATTTCACAAACACTAAGAAAGTTTGTTTTTCGATTCAAAACAAGATTTTAACGCTTTGAGGAGTTCAAATAACTTGTTTTTAGATCATTTGTATTGTATCTTTTAGTACATAACTTTTCACCAAATTTCACAAACACTAAGAAAGTTTGTTTTTCGATTCAAAACAAGATTTTAATGTTTTGAGGAGTTCAAATAACTTATTTTTAGATCATTTGTATCGTATATTTTAGTACATAACTTTTTACCAAAGTTCACAAACACTAAGAAAGTTTGTTTTTCGATTTCAAAACCAGATTTTAACGCTTTCAGGAGTTCAAATAACGTGTTTTTAGATCATTTGTATCGTATCTTTTAGTACATAACTTTTCACCAAATTGCACAAACACTAAGAAAGTTTGTTTTTCGATTCAAAACAAGATTTTAATGTTTTGAGGAGTTCAAATAACTTATTTTTAGATCATTTGTATCGTATCTTTTAGTACATAACTTTTTACCAATTTTCACAAACACTAAGAAAGTTTGTTTTTCGATTTCAAAACCAGATTTTAACGCTTTCAGGAGTTCAAATAACGTGTTTTTAGATCATTTGTATCGTATCTTTTTGTACATAACTTTTCACCAAATTTCACAAACACTAAGAAAGTTAGTTTTTTTCTTCAAAACAAGATTTTAACGCTTTGAGTAGTTCAAATAACATGTTTTTAGATCATTTGTATCGTATCTTTTAGTACATAACTTTTCACCAAATTTCACAAACACTAAGAAACTTTGTTTTTCGATTCAAAACAAGATTTTAACGCTTTGAGGAGTTCAAATAGCATGTTTTAAGATCATTTGTATCGTATCTTTTAGTACATAACTTTTCACCAAATTTCACAAACACTAAGAAAGTTTGTTTTTCGATTCAAAACAAGATTTTAACGCTTTGAGGAGTTCAAATAACTTGTTTTTAGATCATTTGTATCGTATCTTTTAGTACATAATTTTTCACCAAATTTCACAAACACTAAGAAAGTTTGTTTTTCGATTCAAAACAGGATTTTAACGCTTTGCGGAGTTCAAATAACATGTTTTTAGATCATTTGTATCGTATCTTTTAGTACATAACTTTTCACCAAATTTCACAAACACTAAGAAAGTTTGTTTTTCGATTCAAAACAAGATTTTAACGCTTTGAGGAGTTCAAATAACATCTTTTTAGATCATTTGTATCGTATCTTTTAGTCATAACTTTTCAGCAAATTTCACAAACACTAAGAAAGTTTGTTTTTCGATTCAAAACAAGATTTTAATGCTTTGAGGAGTTTAAATAACTTGTTTTTAGATCATTTGTATCGTATCTTTTAGTACATAACTTTTCACCAAATTTCACAAACACTAAGAAAGTTTGTTTTTCGATTCAAAACAAGATTTTAACGCTTTGAGGAGTTCAAATAACTTGTTTTTAGATCATTTGTATTGTATCTTTTAGTACATAACTTTTCACCAAATTTCACAAACACTAAGAAAGTTTGTTCTTCGATTTCAAAACCAGATTTTAACGCTTTGAGGAGTTTAAATAACGTGTTTGTAGATCATTTGTATCGTATCTTTTAGTACATAACTTTTCACCAAATTTCACAAACACTAAGAAAGTTTGTTTTTCGATTCAAAACAAGATTTTAATGTTTTGAGGAGTTCAAATAACTTATTTTTAGATCATTTGTATCGTATCTTTTAGTACATAACTTTTTACCAAATTTCACAAACACTAAGAAAGTTTGTTTTTCGATTTCAAAACCAGATTTTTAACGCTTTCAGGAGTTCAAATAACGTGTTTTTAGATCATTTGTATCGTATCTTTTAGTACATAACTTTTCACCAAATTTCACAAACACTAAGAAAGTTAGTTTTTTTATTCAAAACAAGATTTTAACGCTTTGAGGAGTTCAAATAACATGTTTTTAGATCATTTGTATCGTATCTTTTAGTACATAACTTTTCACCAAATTTCACAAACACTAAGAAACTTTGTTTTTCTATTCAAAACAAGATTTTAACGCTTTGAGGAGTTCAAATAACATGTTTTAAGATCATTTGTATCGTATCTTTTAGTACATAACTTTTCACCAAATTTCACAAACACTAAGAAAGTTTGTTTTTCGATTCAAAACAAGATTTTAACGCTTTGAGGAGTTCAAATAACTTGTTTTTAGATCATTTGTATCGTATCTTTTAGTACATAACTTTTCACCAAATTTCACAAACACTAAGAAAGTTTGTTTTTCGATTCAAAACAAGATTTTAACGCTTTGAGGAGTTCAAATAACATGTTTTTAGATCATTTGTATCGTATCTTTTAGTACATCACTTTTCACCAAATTTCACAAACACTAAGAAAGTTTGTTTTTCGATTCAAAACAAGATTTTAACGCTTTGAGGAGTTCAAATAACATGTTTTTAGATCATTTGTATCGTATCTTTTAGTCATAACTTTTCACCAAATTTCACAAACACTAAGAAAGTTTGTTTTTCGATTCAAAACAAGATTTTAATGCTTTGAGGAGTTCAAATAACTTGTTTTTAGATCATTTGTATCGTATCTTTTAGTACATAACTTTTCACCAAATTTCACAAACACTAAGAAAGTTTGTTTTTCGATTCAAAACAAGATTTTAACGCTTTGAGGAGTTCAAATAACTTGTTTTTCGATCATTTGTATTGTATCTTTTAGTACATAACTTTTCACCAAATTTCACAAACAATAAGAAAGTTTGTTTTTCGATTTCAAAACCAGATTTTAACGGTTTGAGGAGTTTAAATAACGTGTTTGTAGATCATTTGTATTGTATCTTTTAGTACATAACTTTTAACCAAATTTCACAAACACTAAGAAAGTTTGTTTTTCGATTCAAAACAAGATTTTAATGTTTTGAGGAGTTCAAATAACTTATTTTTAGATCATTTGTATCGTATCTTTTAGTACATAACTTTTTACCAAAGTTCACAAACACTAAGAAAGTTTGTTTTTCGATTTCAAAACCAGATTTTAACGCTTTCAGGAGTTCAAATAACGCGTTTTTAGATCATTTGTATCGTATCTTTTAGTACATAACTTTTCACCAAATTTCACAAACACTAAGAAAGTTTGTTTTTCGATTCAAAACAAGATTTTAACGCTTTGAGGAATTCAAATAACATGTCTTTAGATCATTTGTATCGTATCTTTTAGTACATAACTTTTCACCAAATTTCACAAACACTAAGAAAGTTTGTTTTTTGATTCAAAACAAGATTTTAATGCTTTGAGGAGTTCAAATAACGTGTTTTTAGATCATTTGTATCGTATCTTTTAGTACATAACTTTTCACCAAATTTCACAAACACTAAGAAAGTTTGTTTTTCGATTCAAAACAAGATTTTAACGCTTTGAGAAGTTCAAATAACATGTTTTTAGATCATTTTTATCGTATCTTTTAGTACATAACTTTTCACCAAATTTCACAATCACTAAGAAAGTTTGTTTTTCGATTCAAAACAAGATTTTAACGCTTTGAGGTGTTCAAATAACTTGTTTTTAGATCAATTGTATCGTATCTTTTACTACATAACTTTTCACCAAATTTCACAAACACTAAGAAAGTTTGTTTTTCGATTCAAAACAAGATTTTAACGCTTTGAGGAATTCAAATAACGTGTTTTTAGATCATTTGTATCGTATCTTTTAGTACATACCTTTTCACCAAATTTCACAAACACTAAGAAAGTTCGTTTTTCGATTCAAAACAAGATTTTAACGCTTTGAGGAGTTCAAATAACATGTTTTAAGATCATTTGTATCGTATCTTTTAGTACATAACTTTTCACCAAATTTCACAAACACTAAGAAAGTTTGTTTTTCGATTCAAAACAAGATTTTAACGCTTTGAGGAGTTCAAATAACTTGCTTTTAGATCATTTGTATCGTATCTTTTTGTACATAACTTTTCACCAAATTTCACAAACACTAAGAAAGTTTGTTTTTCGATTCAATACAAGATTTTAACGCTTTGAGGAGTTCAAATAACATGTTTTTATATCATTTGTATCGTATCTTTTAGTACATAACTTTTCACCAAATTTCACAAACACTAAGAAAGTTTGTTTTTCGATTCAAAACAACATTTTAATGTTTTGAGGAGTTCAAATAACTTATTTTTAGATCATTTGTATCGTATCTTTTAGTACATAACTTTTTACCAAATTTCACAAACACTAAGAAAGTTTGTTTTTCGATTTCAAAACCAGATTTTAACGCTTTCAGGAGTTCAAATAACGCGTTTTTAGATCATTTGTATCGTATCTTTTAGTACATAACTTTTCACCAAATTTCACAAACACTAAGAAAGTTTGTTTTTCGATTCAAAACAAGATTTTAACGCTTTGAGGAGTTCAAATAACATGTTTTTAGATCATTTGTATCGTATCTTTTAGTACATAACTTTTCACCAAATTTCACAAACACTAAGAAAGTTTGTTTTTCGATTCAAAACAAGATTTGAACGCTTTGAGGAGTTCAAATAACATGTTTTTAGATCATTTGTATCGTATCTTTTAGTCATAACTTTTCACCAAATTTCACAAACACTAAGAAAGTTTGTTTTTCGATTCAAAACAAGATTTTAACGCTTTGAGGAGTTCAAATAACTTGTTTTTCGATCATTTGTATTGTATCTTTTAGTACATAACTTTTCACCAAATTTCACAAACAATAAGAAAGTTTGTTTTTCGATTTCAAAACCAGATTTTAACGCTTTGAGGAGTTTTAATAACGTGTTTGTAGATCATTTGTATTGTATCTTTTAGTACATAACTTTTCACCAAATTTCACAAACACTAAGAAAGTTTGTTTTTCGATTCAAAACAAGATTTTAATGTTTTGAGGAGTTCAAATAACTTATTTTTAGATCATTTGTATCGTATCTTTTAGTACATAACTTTTTACCAAAGTTCACAAACACTAAGAAAGTTTGTTTTTCGATTTCAAAACCAGATTTTAACGCTTTCAGGAGTTCAAATAACGCGTTTTTAGATCATTTGTATCGTATCTTTTAGTACATAACTTTTCACCAAATTTCACAAACACTAAGAAAGTTTGTTTTTCGATTCAAAACAAGATTTTAACGCTTTGAGGAGTTCAAATAACTTGTTTTTAGATCATTTGTATTGTATCTTTTAGTACATAACTTTTCACCAAATTTCACAAACACTAAGAAAGTTTGTTTTTCGATTTCAAAACCAGATTTTAACGCTTTGAGGAGTTTAAATAACGTGTTTGTAGATCATTTGTATCGTATCTTTTAGTACATAACTTTTCACCAAATTTCACAAACACTAAGAAAGTTTGTTTTTCGATTCAAAACAAGATTTTAATGTTTTGAGGAGTTCAAATAACTTATTTTTAGATCATTTGTATCGTATCTTTTAGTACATAACTTTTTACCAATTTTCACAAACACTAAGAAAGTTTGTTTTTCGATTTCAAAACCAGATTTTAACGCTTTCAGGAGTTCAAATAACGTGTTTTTAGATCATTTGTATCGTATCTTTTTGTACATAACTTTTCACCAAATTTCACAAACACTAAGAAAGTTAGTTTTTTTCTTCAAAACAAGATTTTAACGCTTTGAGTAGTTCAAATAACATGTTTTTAGATCATTTGTATCGTATCTTTTAGTACATAACTTTTCACCAAATTTCACAAACACTAAGAAACTTTGTTTTTCGATTCAAAACAAGATTTTAACGCTTTGAGGAGTTCAAATAGCATGTTTTAAGATCATTTGTATCGTATCTTTTAGTACATAACTTTTCACCAAATTTCACAAACACTAAGAAAGTTTGTTTTTCGATTCAAAACAAGATTTTAACGCTTTGAGGAGTTCAAATAACTTGTTTTTAGATCATTTGTATCGTATCTTTTAGTACATAATTTTTCACCAAATTTCACAAACACTAAGAAAGTTTGTTTTTCGATTCAAAACAGGATTTTAACGCTTTGCGGAGTTCAAATAACATGTTTTTAGATCATTTGTATCGTATCTTTTAGTACATAACTTTTCACCAAATTTCACAAACACTAAGAAAGTCTGTTTTTCGATTCAAAACAAGATTTTAACGCTTTGAGGAGTTCAAATAACATCTTTTTAGATCATTTGTATCGTATCTTTTAGTCATAACTTTTCAGCAAATTTCACAAACACTAAGAAAGTTTGTTTTTCGATTCAAAACAAGATTTTAATGCTTTGAGGAGTTTAAATAACTTGTTTTTAGATCATTTGTATCGTATCTTTTAGTACATAACTTTTCACCAAATTTCACAAACACTAAGAAAGTTTGTTTTTCGATTCAAAACAAGATTTTAACGCTTTGAGGAGTTCAAATAACTTGTTTTTAGATCATTTGTATTGTATCTTTTAGTACATAACTTTTCACCAAATTTCACAAACACTAAGAAAGTTTGTTCTTCGATTTCAAAACCAGATTTTAACGCTTTGAGGAGTTTAAATAACGTGTTTGTAGATCATTTGTATCGTATCTTTTAGTACATAACTTTTCACCAAATTTCACAAACACTAAGAAAGTTTGTTTTTCGATTCAAAACAAGATTTTAATGTTTTGAGGAGTTCAAATAACTTATTTTTAGATCATTTGTATCGTATCTTTTAGTACATAACTTTTTACCAAATTTCACAAACACTAAGAAATTTTGTTTTTCGATTTCAAAACCAGATTTTTAACTCTTTCAGGAGTTCAAATAACGTGTTTTTAGATCATTTGTATCGTATCTTTTAGTACATAACTTTTCACCAAATTTCACAAACACTAAGAAAGTTAGTTTTTTTATTCAAAACAAGATTTTAACGCTTTGAGGAGTTCAAATAACATGTTTTTAGATCATTTGTATCGTATCTTTTAGTACATAACTTTTCACCAAATTTCACAAACACTAAGAAACTTTGTTTTTCTATTCAAAACAAGATTTTAACGCTTTGAGGAGTTCAAATAACATGTTTTAAGATCATTTGTATCGTATCTTTTAGTACATAACTTTTCACCAAATTTCACAAACACTAAGAAAGTTTGTTTTTCGATTCAAAACAAGATTTTAACGCTTTGAGGAGTTCAAATAACTTGTTTTTAGATCATTTGTATCGTATCTTTTAGTACATAACTTTTCACCAAATTTCACAAACACTAAGAAAGTTTGTTTTTCGATTCAAAACAAGATTTTAACGCTTTGAGGAGTTCAAATAACATGTTTTTAGATCATTTGTATCGTATCTTTTAGTACATAACTTTTCACCAAATTTCACAAACACTAAGAAAGTTTGTTTTTCGATTCAAAACAAGATTTTAACGCTTTGAGGAGTTCAAATAACATGTTTTTAGATCATTTGTATCGTATCTTTTAGTCATAACTTTTCACCAAATTTCACAAACACTAAGAAAGTTTGTTTTTCGATTCAAAACAAGATTTTAATGCTTTGAGGAGTTCAAATAACTTGTTTTTAGATCATTTGTATCGTATCTTTTAGTACATAACTTTTCACCAAATTTCACAAACACTAAGAAAGTTTGTTTTTCGATTCAAAACAAGATTTTAACGCTTTGAGGAGTTCAAATAACTTGTTTTTCGATCATTTGTATTGTATCTTTTAGTACATAACTTTTCACCAAATTTCACAAACAATAAGAAAGTTTGTTTTTCGATTTCAAAACCAGATTTTAACGGTTTGAGGAGTTTAAATAACGTGTTTGTAGATCATTTGTATTGTATCTTTTAGTACATAACTTTTAACCAAATTTCACAAACACTAAGAAAGTTTGTTTTTCGATTCAAAACAAGATTTTAATGTTTTGAGGAGTTCAAATAACTTATTTTTAGATCATTTGTATCGTATCTTTTAGTACATAACTTTTTACCAAAGTTCACAAACACTAAGAAAGTTTGTTTTTCGATTTCAAAACCAGATTTTAACGCTTTCAGGAGTTCAAATAACGCGTTTTTAGATCATTTGTATCGTATCTTTTAGTACATAACTTTTCACCAAATTTCACAAACACTAAGAAAGTTTGTTTTTCGATTCAAAACAAGATTTTAACGCTTTGAGGAATTCAAATAACATGTCTTTAGATCATTTGTATCGTATCTTTTAGTACATAACTTTTCACCAAATTTCACAAACACTAAGAAAGTTTGTTTTTTGATTCAAAACAAGATTTTAATGCTTTGAGGAGTTCAAATAACGTGTTTTTAGATCATTTGTATCGTATCTTTTAGTACATAACTTTTCACCAAATTTCACAAACACTAAGAAAGTTTGTTTTTCGATTCAAAACAAGATTTTAACGCTTTGAGAAGTTCAAATAACATGTTTTTAGATCAATTGTATCGTATCTTTTACTACATAACTTTTCACCAAATTTCACAAACACTAAGAAAGTTTGTTTTTCGATTCAAAACAAGATTTTAACGCTTTGAGGAATTCAAATAACGTGTTTTTAGATCATTTGTATCGTATCTTTTACTACATAACTTTTCACCAAATTTCACAAACACTGAGAAAGTTCGTTTTTCGATTCAAAACAAGATTTTAACGCTTTGAGGAGTTCAAATAACGTGTTTTTAGATCATTTGTATCGTATCTTTTAGTACATACCTTTTCACCAAATTTCACAAACACTAAGAAAGTTCGTTTTTCGATTCAAAACAAGATTTTAACGCTTTGAGGAGTTCAAATAACATGTTTTAAGATCATTTGTATCGTATCTTTTAGTACATAACTTTTCACCAAATTTCACAAACACTAAGAAAGTTTGTTTTTCGATTCAAAACAAGATTTTAACGCTTTGAGGAGTTCAAATAACTTGCTTTTAGATCATTTGTATCGTATCTTTTTGTACATAACTTTTCACCAAATTTCACAAACACTAAGAAAGTTTGTTTTTCGATTCAATACAAGATTTTAATGTTTTGAGGAGTTCAAATAACTTATTTTTAGATCATTTGTATCGTATCTTTTAGTACATAACTTTTTACCAAATTTCACAAACACTAAGAAAGTTTGTTTTTCGATTTCAAAACCAGATTTTAACGCTTTCAGGAGTTCAAATAACGCGTTTTTAGATCATTTGTATCGTATCTTTTAGTACATAACTTTTCACCAAATTTGACAAACACTAAGAAAGTTTGTTTTTCGATTCAAAACAAGATTTTAACGCTTTGAGGAGTTCAAATAACATGTTTTTAGATCATTTGTATCGTATCTTTTAGTACATAACTTTTCACCAAATTTCACAAACACTAAGAAAGTTTGTTTTTCGATTCAAAACAAGATTTTAACGCTTTGAGGAGTTCAAATAACATGTTTTTAGATCATTTGTATCGTATCTTTTAGTCATAACTTTTCACCAAATTTCACAAACACTAAGAAAGTTTGTTTTTCGATTCAAAACAAGATTTTAATGCTTTGAGGAGTTCAAATAACTTGTTTTTAGATCATTTGTATCGTATCTTTTAGTACATAACTTTTCACCAAATTTCACAAACACTAAGAAAGTTTGTTTTTCGATTCAAAACAAGATTTTAACGCTTTGAGGAGTTCAAATAACTTGTTTTTCGATCATTTGTATTGTATCTTTTAGTACATAACTTTTCACCAAATTTCACAAACAATAAGAAAGTTTGTTTTTCGATTTCAAAACCAGATTTTAACGGTTTGAGGAGTTTAAATAACGTGTTTGTAGATCATTTGTATTGTATCTTTTAGTACATAACTTTTAACCAAATTTCACAAACACTAAGAAAGTTTGTTTTTCGATTCAAAACAAGATTTTAATGTTTTGAGGAGTTCAAATAACTTATTTTTAGATCATTTGTATCGTATCTTTTAGTACATAACTTTTTACCAAAGTTCACAAACACTAAGAAAGTTTGTTTTTCGATTTCAAAACCAGATTTTAACGCTTTCAGGAGTTCAAATAACGCGTTTTTAGATCATTTGTATCGTATCTTTTAGTACATAACTTTTCACCAAATTTCACAAACACTAAGAAAGTTTGTTTTTCGATTCAAAACAAGATTTTAACGCTTTGAGGAATTCAAATAACATGTCTTTAGATCATTTGTATCGTATCTTTTAGTACATAACTTTTCACCAAATTTCACAAACACTAAGAAAGTTTGTTTTTTGATTCAAAACAAGATTTTAATGCTTTGAGGAGTTCAAATAACGTGTTTTTAGATCATTTGTATCGTATCTTTTAGTACATAACTTTTCACCAAATTTCACAAACACTAAGAAAGTTTGTTTTTCGATTCAAAACAAGATTTTAACGCTTTGAGGAGTTCAAATAACATGTTTTTAGATCATTTTTATCGTATCTTTTAGTACATAACTTTTCACCAAATTTCACAATCACTAAGAAAGTTTGTTTTTCGATTCAAAACAAGATTTTAACGCTTTGAGGTGTTCAAATAACTTGTTTTTAGATCAATTGTATCGTATCTTTTACTACATAACTTTTCACCAAATTTCACAAACACTAAGAAAGTTTGTTTTTCGATTCAAAACAAGATTTTAACGCTTTGAGGAATTCAAATAACGTGTTTTTAGATCATTTGTATCGTATCTTTTAGTACATACCTTTTCACCAAATTTCACAAACACTAAGAAAGTTCGTTTTTCGATTCAAAACAAGATTTTAACGCTTTGAGGAGTTCAAATAACATGTTTTAAGATCATTTGTATCGTATCTTTTAGTACATAACTTTTCACCAAATTTCACAAACACTAAGAAAGTTTGTTTTTCGATTCAAAACAAGATTTTAACGCTTTGAGGAGTTCAAATAACTTGCTTTTAGATCATTTGTATCGTATCTTTTTGTACATAACTTTTCACCAAATTTCACAAACACTAAGAAAGTTTGTTTTTCGATTCAATACAAGATTTTAACGCTTTGAGGAGTTCAAATAACATGTTTTTATATCATTTGTATCGTATCTTTTAGTACATAACTTTTCACCAAATTTCACAAACACTAAGAAAGTTTGTTTTTCGATTCAAAACAAGATTTTAATGTTTTGAGGAGTTCAAATAACTTATTTTTAGATCATTTGTATCGTATCTTTTAGTACATAACTTTTTACCAAATTTCACAAACACTAAGAAAGTTTGTTTTTCGATTTCAAAACCAGATTTTAACGCTTTCAGGAGTTCAAATAACGCGTTTTTAGATCATTTGTATCGTATCTTTTAGTACATAACTTTTCACCAAATTTCACAAACACTAAGAAAGTTTGTTTTTCGATTCAAAACAAGATTTTAACGCTTTGAGGAGTTCAAATAACATGTTTTTAGATCATTTGTATCGTATCTTTTAGTACATAACTTTTCACCAAATTTCACAAACACTAAGAAAGTTTGTTTTTCGATTCAAAACAAGATTTTAACGCTTTGAGGAGTTCAAATAACATGTTTTTAGATCATTTGTATCGTATCTTTTAGTCATAACTTTTCACCAAATTTCACAAACACTAAGAAAGTTTGTTTTTCGATTCAAAACAAGATTTTAATGCTTTGAGGAGTTCAAATAACTTGTTTTTAGATCATTTGTATCGTATCTTTTAGTACATAACTTTTCACCAAATTTCACAAACACTAAGAAACTTTGTTTTTCGATTCAAAACAAGATTTTAACGCTTTGAGGAGTTCAAATAACTTGTTTTTCGATCATTTGTATCGTATCTTTTAGTACATAATTTTTCACCAAATTTCACAAACACTAAGAAAGTTTGTTTTTCGATTCAAAACAGGATTTTAACGCTTTGCGGAGTTCAAATAACATGTTTTTAGATCATTTGTATCGTATCTTTTAGTACATAACTTTTCACCAAATTTCACAAACACTAAGAAAGTTTGTTTTTCGATTCAAAACAAGATTTTAACGCTTTGAGGAGTTCAAATAACATGTTTTTAGATCATTTGTATCGTATCTTTTAGTCATAACTTTTCACCAAATTTCACAAACACTAAGAAAGTTTGTTTTTCGATTCAAAACAATATTTTAATGCTTTGAGGAGTTTAAATAACTTGTTTTTAGATCATTTGTATCGTATCTTTTAGTACATAACTTTTCACCAAATTTCACAAACACTAAGAAAGTTTGTTTTTCGATTCAAAACAAGATTTTAACGCTTTGAGGAGTTCAAATAACTTGTTTTTAGATCATTTGTATGGTATCTTTTAGTACATAACTTTTCACCAAATTTCACAAACACTAAGAAAGTTTGTTCTTCGATTTCAAAACCAGATTTTAACGCTTTGAGGAGTTTAAATAACGTGTTTGTAGATCATTTGTATCGTATCTTTTAGTACATAACTTTTCACCAAATTTCACAAACACTAAGAAAGTTTGTTTTTCGATTCAAAACAAGATTTTAATGTTTTGAGGAGTTCAAATAACTTATTTTTAGATCATTTGTATCGTATCTTTTAGTACATAACTTTTTACCAATTTTCACAAACACTAAGAAAGTTTGTTTTTCGATTTCAAAACCAGATTTTAACGCTTTCAGGAGTTCAAATAACGTGTTTTTAGATCATTTGTATCGTATCTTTTTGTACATAACTTTTCACCAAATTTCACAAACACTAAGAAAGTTAGTTTTTTTCTTCAAAACAAGATTTTAACGCTTTGAGTAGTTCAAATAACATGTTTTTAGATCATTTGTATCGTATCTTTTAGTACATAACTTTTCACCAAATTTCACAAACACTAAGAAACTTTGTTTTTCGATTCAAAACAAGATTTTAACGCTTTGCGGAGTTCAAATAACATGTTTTAAGATCATTTGTATCGTATCTTTTAGTACATAACTTTTCACCAAATTTCACAAACACTAAGAAAGTTTGTTTTTCGATTCAAAACAAGATTTTAACGCTTTGAGGAGTTCAAATAACTTGTTTTTAGATCATTTGTATCGTATCTTTTAGTACATAATTTTTCACCAAATTTCACAAACACTAAGAAAGTTTGTTTTTCGATTCAAAACAAGATTTTAACGCTTTGAGGAGTTCAAATAACTTGTTTTTAGATCATTTGTATCGTATCTTTTAGTACATAACTTTTCACCAAAATCCAATCAAACAACAATTAATCAAGTAATTTGAAAAGGAGTACACCTAGTTGAGAAAGCCTCGAAGTGAAGCTCCTTATCTCCTTGCCTCGTACCGAAAGATCCTTGCTCCTTGTCTCGAGAGTGATGGATTGTACCGAAGGGATGAAGCTCCCTTGTCTCGGATCGCAATCACTTCGAAGAAACTTGAATCGAGTCACGGCACTTCTTCTCAAATCCACCGTAGGGAATAGCTCCTTGTCACGGCCCGATCTTTGAAAGATGAGAAAGTTTCGTCGAAGGGATGAGCTCCCTTGTCTCGACTAGTCCTTGAGAGATTTTTCTTGATTGATCTTGAAGTATCTTGAAGGATCTTGATTGTGCTTGAAAAAAGAGAGAGGGAGAGAGAGAGTAAAAAGGGTAAAAAGAGCGTCCCAAACTCGTGGCCCTTGTGGTCATATTTATAGCACTCACGGAGTCTTCTTATTGGCCACGAGTTGGTGAAGAGGATTGAGGGTAATGAGGTAATTTCCATCAAAGGTAGGTGGGCTGGATAAGGGCTAAGGATTGAGTGGTTTTCGTATAAACTTGTGTGTAAGTTTTCATCATGATGATTGTTTGCCTCCCGTCTCATTTATGTACCGAATATATCGGTGTAATATATGATTTTCACTCCTCTTGACGTGTTGGAGACAGCTACACTCTCCAAATTCCCAGAAATTCCTTCTAATTCCTGTAATTAAGCAGTAAAACACACTTAGTGAAGAAATATTCATGTTATCTCAAATATGATTAATAAAGTATATAGAATTGTTCTTCACAAGGGCTAAAATCCCCAAATTAAGCATTAATTTTGTGCCTTATTTGCCTCACATCAAATACCCCCACACTTAAATCTTTGATCGTCCTCGATCAATTAGAGTATAAAAGTCAAACATAATAGAGAATTGCATAAGATTTTGTTGAAGTTATATTGTTGGTTCAAAAACTAATTTTATGAATCAAATGGTTCACTCTCCTTTCATCAAGTTCACTAGTTATTTAGAATGATATTGGTCTTTTCATTATTAGATCTCGAAAATACTCGAAATTTCATAAGAGTTTTTCATGACACTCGATCTCAAACGGTAAGAGCGACTTAAACGTTTTTACTTCGAATTGCTTAACTCCACAATCTCAAAAGAACTCAATTCGAAAGCTATTATCGGGCCAAAATTTCCCGTTTTGCTAGATGATCTTAAATGCAAGTTATTCGTTTTAAAACACGTTTGGTACAATGGTACAAGGTTCATACCCGTTTTCGATCAATTTTCCCGCTCATTCGTTTTCTTTTCTCTCTTATATGAAGTCTTTAACCGAAAGCCTCACTACACCGAAATGCAATGAGGTTACTCTCGGTGTTGTCTTTTGACCTTCATTTTTTTTTTTTTTTTTTTTTTTTTTTTTTTTTATATATGAAGTCTTTAACCGAAAGCCTCACTACACCGAAATGCAATGAGGTTACTCTCGGTGTTGTCTTTTGACCTTCATTTTTTTTTTTTTTTTTTTTTTTTTTTTTTTCAAGCGAGTATATTTGATCTACTAACGGGTCCCCACAAACGGTCATTTCATAGTGCAATTGGTCATGTTTTAACTCTAGCAAAACGTACTTTAACGGCCACGCTAAGAACCTTACTCATAAGTCCCATATCAATTACGGGTTCGAAAATCGAGTTAAAACGTATTGCATGAACCGTGCATTGATCAAGTGTCTCAAACTCGTGAAATTTGAAACAATAGGGCTGGAATCCCCGAATAGATCTCTTCAAAATCATAACCAAATCTTTTTAAATATTTTGCAAACTTTCAATTTTGAGAGCGAAATTCCGAGTAAAATGAAATTTTGTTTTAAAAACAACAATTTAGTTCAATTCAGTGGAGAAAAATCTTTTTATGCATTTTATGCTTGACTTATTTATTATTGATGCTCAGGGTTCAAAAATAATGTTTAATGTTTGAAAATTTCAAGTAAAAGAGAAAACTTGCCAGAAACTATTCCGTTATAACGCAATTTAAAGTCCGTTACAACGGACATTGAGGTCCGCTACAACGTACTAACTGCGTTATAACGGAGCACTATTCGTAGCTTAGTTTGAAAATTCTGAGTATGTCCGTTGCAACGGACATTGAGGTCCGTTACAACGCACATAGTTCTGGCAAATTTTGGGAATTTACCGTTGCAACGCAATTTCCTGTGTTTTTCATGTCCGTTGCAACGCTATTTTCCCTCCGTTATAACGGACATTGAGGTCCGTTACAACGGAGCTCTTGGCGCCAGTCAAAATTTTAAATTTCTGTACAGTCCGTTACAACGGACATTGAGGTCCGTTACAACGGAGTTGCTGATACATTTCCCTGATTTTTAAATTTTTAATTGGGCTCATACAGGTCAAAGATTGTATGTTACCCCCCCACACTTAGAGATTACTTGTCCTCAAGTATACAAAATCGAAAATTCCAAAAAGAGGGATAATATAGAGATACAACCTTTGATGCGTGGGCGTGCCTCCCTCGCTAGCGCTCTTGTTTAACGTCTTGAGCTCGACTTGGCCGAGCTCATCATTGTGAGGTGTCGTTGGGCTTTAGAGATTGCTCCTCCATCCACCCGGTTTCGAAGTTTGCGTGGTAGTGCTTGAGTCGATGACCGTTCACTTTGAATGATTTGCTCGTTCCTTCGCTTCGAATTTCGACAACTCCAAATGTAGTCACATTGGTGACCACAAAGGGGCCGATCCATCGGGATTGAAGTTTTCCGGGGAAAAGTTTGAGACGAGAGTTGAATAACAACACTCTTTCCCCTTCTTGGAATTCTTTCTTTTGAATCATTCGGTCATGGAACCTCTTTGCTTTTGCCTTGCACGAGCTCGAATTATCGTAGGCCTCTTGCCGGAATTCGTCTAGCTCGAGTAATTGAAGCTTACGCGCTGATGCGTCCTTCGGGTAGTCGAGGGCCAATTGCTTGATCGCCCAAAAGGCTTTGTGCTCTAATTCGACCGGGAGATGGCACGCCTTTCCGTACACGAGTTTGAAAGGAGTCATACCTATTGGCGTTTTGAAGGCGGTACGATACGCCCAAAGTGCGTCGCCTAGTCGAGAACTCCAATCCTTTCGTGTCGGGTTCACCACTTTTTCCAAAATAGATTTTATTTCTCGATTCGAAACCTCCGCTTGGCCGTTTGTTTGAGGATGATACGCGGTTGAGGTTCGATGGCTCACATGGTATTTTTCGAGGAGGCTTTGGAGATATCGATTGCAAAAATGGGATCCTCGATCGCTTATGAGAACTCTTGGTATGCCGAATCGTTGAAAGATATTCTTTTTTAAAAAGTCTACCACCGTTTTTGAATCCGCGTGCCTTGTTGGTATTGCCTCCACCCATTTGGTAACATAATCTACACACAACAAGATGTAAGTATAGCCAAAAGACGATGGAAACGGGCCCATGAAATCAATGCCCCAAACATCGAATGGTTCACACACATAGATTGAATTGAGGGGCATTTGATTTCTACGGCTCAAGTTCCCCGTCTTTTGGCAATTTTCACAACCTTTCACAAAGTTTGCAACGTCTTTATGCAAGGTTGGCCAATAAAATCCACATTCTTGTACCTTGTGTGTGGTACGTGCAATACCGAAATGTCCACCACATTGTAATGTATGACAAAAGGAAAGGATAGATTGTACCTCATTTTGGTGGACACATTTTCGAATTACTTGGTCGGCACAAATGCGGAAAAGGATCGGGTCTTCCCAAACGTAGAATCGAGCGTTGCTTTTCATCTTATCGCGTTGTGCCTTGGAGAAGCTCGGGGGAAAATTCTTCGTGACGATGTAGTTTGCAAGGTCGGCGTACCATGGCGCTTCGACTTGAGCCGCGAGAACGTGTTCCTCGGGGAATTCCTCGCGAATTGGAACAAGATCTTCGATTTTCAATGGAAGCCGACTCAAATGATCCGCCACGAGATTCTCGCATCCCTTTTTGTCCTTGATCTCTAGGTTGAATTCTTGAAGCAAAAGGATCCATCGAAGCAATCTCGGTTTGCACTCCTTTTTCTTCATCAAGTGTCTCAACGCGCCGTGGTCCGAGAAGACTATCACTTTCGTACCTAAAAGATAAGAACGAAATTTCTCCAATGCAAACACAATTGCGAGGAGTTCCTTTTCGGTGGTGGTGTAGTTTCGTTGGGCATTGTCGAGAGACTTGGAGGCGTAGGCGATGACGTGGGGGTCTTTTCCTTCTCTTTGGCCAAGTACCGCCCCCACACTTGTGTCGCTTGCGTCACACATTATTTCGAACGGTAGCTCCCAATTTGGCGACTTGATGATTGGTGCGGAGCAAAGCTTCTCTTTCAAATCATCGAAGGATCTCTTGCACTTTTCCCCGAACTCGAATTTCTCGTCTTTCTTCAATAGTTGGCACATTGGTTGGGCGGTTTTCGAGAAGTCTTTGATGAAGCGCCTATAGAATCCCGCATGGCCGAGAAAGGATCGCACGTCTTTTACCGTCTTTGGATACGGAAGTGTTTTGATTACGTCGATTTTCGCCTTGTCGACTTCCATTCCTTTCTCCGAGATCAAATGACCTAATACAATTCCATTGCTCACCATGAAGTGGCATTTCTCAAAATTTAAAACAAGGTTAGATTCAACGCACTTCTCGAGTATTTGGGACAAGTGATCTAGACACGAGTCGAATGAGTCCCCAAATACCGAGAAGTCGTCCATAAAGACCTCAATAAATTTCGAAATGTAATCACTAAAAATCGAAAGCATACACCTTTGAAAAGTTCCCGGTGCGTTGCAAAGGCCGAATGGCATGCGTCGGTACGCGAAGGTACCAAACGGGCACGTGAATGTGGTCTTCTCTTGATCTTCGGGTGCGACCGGTATTTGGAAATAGCCCGAAAATCCATCGAGGAAGCAATAGAACGGATTTCCCGCGAGTCTTTCTATCATTTGATCGATGAATGGAAGCGGGAAGTGGTCCTTTTTCGTCGCCTTATTGAGCCTTCGGTAATCGATGCAAACTCGCCACCCGTTTTGAACTCGAGTCGGCACTTGATCGCCTTCATTGTTCTCAACTATCGTCATCCCCGTCTTCTTCGGCACCACGTGTATGGGCGAGACCCATTTCGAATCGGCGATAGGGTAAATGATCCCCGCATCTAACAATTTAATCACCTCCTTTTTTACTACTTCCATCATGGGCGGATTGAGCCGCCTTTGTGGTTCTCGCGAAGGCTTAGCATCGTCCTCGAGGATAATGCGGTGTGTGCACATGGAGGGACTAATGCCCGGAATGTCCGCGAGTGTCCACCCGAATGCCTTCTTGTTCCGTTTTAGCACTTCAACGAGTTTCTCTTCTTGTTCCTTTGCTAGACTCGAGGCAATTATCACCGGCAAGGTCTCCGCTTCATCCAAAAATACGTATTTTAGTCCAAAAGGTAGTGATTTTAGATCTAACCTTGGAGCTTGTTCGGTGGAAGGTGGAGCTCTTTGCATCGGGATTTCGAGGTCTCTTAAAAAGAGTGCTTGATCTATGCTTCGTTCTTCTTCCAACTCCGACTCGATTTCGAATGTAGGATTGTCACATCCTTCAAATTCTTCGAACAAAGGGTTTGAGCTCCATTGAAAGTTTTCGAATGAGCTATCCATGACCTCTTGTACACAATCGTCGATCACGTCCATAGCACTTAAGTTGAGTGTACCTACAATGGGTTCCTTTAGTTTGTCAAAAATATTGAATTTGATTACCTCATCATCGAACTCCATCGTGAGCTCTCCCGCGTGTACATCGATTTTTGTGCGCGCCGTCTTCA
This sequence comes from Luzula sylvatica, assembly GCA_946800325.1. Taxonomy (NCBI): domain Eukaryota; kingdom Viridiplantae; phylum Streptophyta; class Magnoliopsida; order Poales; family Juncaceae; genus Luzula; species Luzula sylvatica. The sequence continues at coordinate 70,982,045 of OX326959.1, read as the reverse complement.
AAAATGGCCGTCCAAGGAGAATCGGGGTTGAATCGTTACTCCCCTCATTCATGTCCAACACGTAGAAATCCGCGGGGAAGTAAAGTCCATTCACCGTCACGATCACATCTTCGACTACTCCCACCGGCTTCGTCGTAGATCTATCGGCCAATTGAATTACTACTTGTGTATCGTCGAGAGGGCCGAGATCTAGGGTTTTGAAAACCGAGAAGGGCATTACATTGATGGATGCGCCTAAATCGAGCATGCATTTGGGTAACTCGTGTTGCCCAATTTTGCAAGGGATAGCGAACATCCCCGGATCTTTGTGCTTTTGGGGGAGTCTCAAAATCGCCGAAACACTCTCCCCCACACTAATCAACTCATCTCCTTTTGTCTTTCTTTTGTTCGTGCACAATGCCTTGAGATATTTTGCCAAACGAGGCACTTCTTTGATTGCTTCGAGTAGAGGAATGTTTACCTCCACTTTCTTTAAGATGGCAAGCACGTCGTTATTCGATTCGATTGGCTTTGGGAGACGACTCGGGAAAGGTGGCTTGACTTGAGTCGATTCGGGTTCTAACTCTTGAGTTGGTAACGTCGCGGCTTGAGTCGGACTCTTCTTCGGTACCGGTACCTCGAGCTCCTTTTCTTCTTGTACTTCCTTGCTCTTCGAACTTTCGCCCACCTCTTTACCGCTTCGGAGCGATATTGCGTTCACATGCCTTTGCTCGGAAGGAGCCAAAGATTGAGATTGGAGTCGAGATGTACCTTGGGATTCGATTACGTTTACTCGAGTGGCAATTTGATTGATTTGAGTCTCCAAGTTGCCCACATGGCGATTCGTGTTCGAAACCTCTTGCCTTACACTTGAGATCTCTTGCTTCAATTCTTGCTTAAATTCTTGCTTCATCGTTTCCATGTTTTTATTGACTCCCCCGATTTCTTGTTTGATTATAGAGGTTATACCGTCCATCATTGTCTTCATATCGAACTCTTGTCCTTGTACCGGTTTCGGTATCGGTTGTGAAGCGTTCGGGTGTTGGTATGTGGCCGGCTTTGTAAACGGTTGGCGATACGGATCGGGTTGAGCGTTGTTCGTGTTTGACCATGAGAAGTTCGGGTGATTGCGAAGGTTGGGATTGTACGAGTTTGAGGTGTCGAATTTCTTGTAAACGGCATTTGCATCTTCGATCACACTTGGGCACTCATCGGTGTGGTGAGTATTCGCGAGGCAAACCCCACATTTTTTCGTTTCCTCCTTGCCCAATGCCTTCATGATGATCTCGAGCTTGTCGTTAAGCATGTCGACATTGAGGTCGCTACACGCATTAACTCGGCATTCAACATTCCTTCTTGATTGAGAATTGGTTGCCATTACTTCGAGTAGCTTCTTAATCTCTTCGAGATCCTTGTTCGCGATACTTCCCCCCGCGGATGCGTTGAGGAATTGACTCTCGGAGTATCCTAGCCCTTGTATAAATTGCTCGTATAGGTAATGGATTGCGACATTGTGGCTTGGACATTCCTCCATCAAACGATTGAATCGATCGTAATACTCGTGGAGAGCTTCGTTTGGCTTTTGCGTGATTGCTAGAAGTTCTCGCCTAATTGCCGCCAATCTCGAATGCGAGTAGTATTTTTCCTTGAAACGCCTAGCCACTTCATTGAAATCGAGGGGTCCTCGTAGGTTGTAGAACCAATCTTTCGGCCCTTCACCTAGCGAATAAGGAAAAATAAGAAGTAGAATATCGTTAAATGCTTCATAATTTGCATAGATGTTTAGTTGAATTTTAAAATCTTTCAAATGCTTGTGTGGGTTTTCGGTTGCTTTGCCATGAAAGATGGGTAAAGAGCCAATGATGCTCGGATCGGCTTTAAAGTTCGGTATATTTGGCCTAATAAAATTGTAATTATCTTCTATGATATTTGGGGCCACTAATTCCTTTAATGTTTTAGGTCTTGGAATCCTAGTTTCATTATCCATATTTGAATTTAAATGAGTAGAGAAAGAAGAAAAAGTTTGAGTTTGAAGTTGAGGTTCGTCTTGATCTTCTTGTGTCGGTTCCTTGCTCTTCTTAGAGCTCTTGTTCCTTCTTTCGATTTCCTTGACAAATGGAAGTAATTCGCCTTTTCGTGATCTTGTGTTGTGCATAAAGCTTTCTTCCTTCACCTAGATTGTCACAAAAGAAACAAAGAAGTGAGTAAACAAATTTATGAATTTAAATCTCAAATTTTGATCTAAAATATTGACTTAAACACCGCTCCCCGGCAGCGGCGCCATTTGATGAGCGGGTTTTTGGCGTGTAAAATTATCGTTGTATTCGAAAACCCGATTCAATCAACAAGTGTGAAAATATATGTGTATAGTGGAAAATATGAAAGTTCGTTCCACGGGGAGCAATTGCGTCAAAATTTGGATCAAAATGGATGAGAAATAACGAAGAAAATTCACAGAAGATAGTCCGTTACAACGGAAGTAAGTTCCGTTACAACGGACTTGAGTGAAAATTCTGGCGCTAAGTGTGAGATGAACGTCCGTTACAACGGATGAAACTCCGTTATAACGCACTAAACTGGTCCGTTATAACGAACAGGGGTTGCGTTACAACGGATTGGTTGATCCGTTACAACGGACCCGTATGTCCGTTACAACGCACTAGTATGAGTGATATTGAATGCTTTTCCTTGCTGGTCCGTTACAACGGAAGTAAGTTGCGTTACAACGGAGTACCAACAGACTGAAAGTCAGGTACAAACCGAATGGTCCGTTATAACGCAAGTTAGGTTCCGTTACAACGGAGTTTGTTCTGGATTTCGAATTTGTAATTTGAATTGAGGATTGAATTGAAGGTTTGTTTTGGGATTGATTTAATGGAAATTTGAACTAAATTTAAGGCAGTAATTGAGGGCAAAAGATCAAGTAAAAGAACAAGTTTAGAACAAAGATTCGATTCAAGTAAACAAGAAACTAAAGATTCATTAAACCGAGAATTCTTTACACAACAAAATCCAATCAAACAACAATTAATCAAGTAATTTGAAAAGGAGTACACCTAGTTGAGAAAGCCTCGAAGTGAAGCTCCTTGTCTCCTTGCCTCGTACCGAAAGATCCTTGCTCCTTGTCTCGAGAGTGATGGATTGTACCGAAGGGATGAAGCTCCCTTGTCTCGGATCGCAATCACTTCGAAGAAACTTGAATCGAGTCACGGCACTTCTTCTCAAATCCACCGTAGGGAATAGCTCCTTGTCACGGCCCGATCTTTGAAAGATGAGAAAGTTTCGTCGAAGGGATGAGCTCCCTTGTCTCGACTAGTCCTTGAGAGATTTTTCTTGATTGATCTTGAAGTATCTTGAAGGATCTTGATTGTGCTTGAAAAAAGAGAGAGGGAGAGAGAGAGTAAAAAGGGTAAAAAGAGCGTCCCAAACTCGTGGCCCTTGTGGTCATATTTATAGCACTCACGGAGTCTTCTTATTGGCCACGAGTTGGTGAAGAGGATTGAGGGTAATGAGGTAATTTCCATCAAAGGTAGGTGGGCTGGATAAGGGCTAAGGATTGAGTGGTTTTCGTATAAACTTGTGTGTAAGTTTTCATCATGATGATTGTTTGCCTCCCGTTTCATTTATGTACCGAATATATCGGTGTAATATATCATTTTCACTCCTCTTGACGTGTTGGAGACAACTACACTCTCCAAATTCCCAGAAATTCCTTCTAATTCCTGTAATTAAGCAGTAAAACACACTTAGTGAAGAAATATTCATGTTATCTCAAATATGATTAATAAAGTATATAGAATTGTTCTTCACAAGGGCTAAAATCCCCAAATTAAGCATTAATTGTGTGCCTTATTTGCCTCACATCAATAACTTTTCACCAAATTTCACAAACACTAAGAAAGTTAGTTTTTTTATTCAAAACAAGATTTTAACGCTTTGAGGAGTTCAAATAACATGTTTTTAGATCATTTGTATCGTATCTTTTAGTACATAACTTTTCACCAAATTTCACAAATACTAAGAAAGTTTGTTTTTCGATTCAAAACAAGATTTTAACGCTTTGAGGAGTTCAAATAACTTGTTTTTAGATCATTTGTATCGTATCTTTTAGTACATAACTTTTCACCAAATTTCACAAACACTAAGAAAGTTTGTTTTTCGATTCAAAACAAGATTTTAACGCTTTGAGGAGTTCAAATAACATGTTTTTAGATCATTTGTATCGTATCTTTTAGTACATAACTTTTCACCAAATTTCACAAACACTAAGAAAGTTTGTTTTTCGATTCAAAACAAGATTTTAACGCTTTGAGGAATTCAAATAACATGTCTTTAGATCATTTGTATCGTATCTTTTAGTACATAACTTTTCACCAAATTTCACAAACACTAAGAAAGTTTGTTTTTTGATTCAAAACAAGATTTTAATGCTTTGAGGAGTTCAAATAACGTGTTTTAAGATCATTTGTAACGTATCTTTTAGTACATAACTTTTCACCAAATTTCACAAACACTAAGAAAGTTTGTTTTTCGAATCAAAACAAGATTTTAACGCTTTGAGGAGTTCAAATAACTTGTTTTTAGATCATTTGTATCGTATCTTTTAGTACATAACTTTTCACCAAATTTCACAAACACTAAGAAAGTTTGTTTTTTCGATTCAAAACAAGATTTTAACACTTTGAGGAGTTCAAATAACATGTTTTTAGATCATTTGTGTCGTATCTTTTAGTACATAACTTTTCACCAAATTTCACAAACACTAAGAAAGTTTGTTTTTCGATTCAAAACAAGATTTTAACGCTTTGAGGAGTTCAAATAACATGTTTTTAGATCATTTGTATCGTATCTTTTAGTCATAACTTTTCACCAAATTTCACAAACACTAAGAAAGTTTGTTTTTCGATTCAAAACAATATTTTAATGCTTTGAGGAGTTTAAATAACTTGTTTTTAGATCATTTGTATCGTATCTTTTAGTACATAACTTTTCACCAAATTTCACAATCACTAAGAAAGTTTGTTTTTCGATTCAAAACAAGATTTTAACGCTTTGAGGAGTTCAAATAACTTGTTTTTAGATCATTTGTATTGTATCTTTTAGTACATAACTTTTCACCAAATTTCACAAACACTAAGAAAGTTTGTTTTTCGATTTCAAAACCAGATTTTAACGCTTTGAGGAGTTTAAATAACGTGTTTGTAGATCATTTGTATCGTATCTTTTAGTACATAACTTTTCACCAAATTTCACAAACACTAAGAAAGTTTGTTTTTCGATTCAAAACAAGATTTTAATGTTTTGAGGAGTTCAAATAACTTATTTTTAGATCATTTGTATCGTATCTTTTAGTACATAACTTTTTACCAAATTTCACAAACACTAAGAAAGTTTGTTTTTCGATTTCAAAACCAGATTTTAACGCTTTCAGGAGTTCAAATAACGTGTTTTTAGATCATTTGTATCGTATCTTTTAGTACATAACTTTTCACCAAATTTCACAAACACTAAGAAAGTTTGTTTTTCGATTCAAAACAAGATTTTAACGCTTTGAGGAATTCAAATAACATGTCTTTAGATCATTTGTATCGTATCTTTTAGTACATAACTTTTCACCAAATTTCACAAACACTAAGAAAGTTTGTTTTTTGATTCAAAACCAGATTTTAATGCTTTGAGGAGTTCAAATAACGTGTTTTAAGATCATTTGTAACGTATCTTTTAGTACATAACTTTTCACCAAATTTCACAAACACTAAGAAAGTTTGTTTTTCGAATCAAAACAAGATTTTAACGCTTTGAGGAGTTCAAATAACTTGTTTTTAGATCATTTGTATCGTATCTTTTAGTACATAACTTTTCACCAAATTTCACAAACACTAAGAAAGTTTGTTTTTCGATTCAAAACAAGATTTTAACGCTTTGAGGAGTTCAAATAACATGTTTTTAGATCATTTGTATCGTATCTTTTAGTACATAACTTTTCACCAAATTTCACAAACACTAAGAAAGTTTGTTTTTCGATTCAAAACAAGATTTTAACGCTTTGAGGAGTTCAAATAACATGTTTTTAGATCATTTGTATCGTATCTTTTAGTCATAACTTTTCACCAAATTTCACAAACACTAAGAAAGTTTGTTTTTCGATTCAAAACAATATTTTAATGCTTTGAGGAGTTTAAATAACTTGTTTTTAGATCATTTGTATCGTATCTTTTAGTACATAACTTTTCACCAAATTTCACAAACACTAAGAAAGTTTGTTTTTCGATTCAAAACAAGATTTTAACGCTTTGAGGAGTTCAAATAACTTGTTTTTAGATCATTTGTATTGTATCTTTTAGTACATAACTTTTCACCAAATTTCACAAACACTAAGAAAGTTTGTTTTTCGATTTCAAAACCAGATTTTAACGCTTTGAGGAGTTTAAATAACGTGTTTGTAGATCATTTGTATCGTATCTTTTAGTACATAACTTTTCACCAAATTTCACAAACACTAAGAAAGTTTGTTTTTCGATTCAAAACAAGATTTTAATGTTTTGAGGAGTTCAAATAACTTATTTTTAGATCATTTGTATCGTATCTTTTAGTACATAACTTTTTACCAATTTTCACAAACACTAAGAAAGTTTCAAATTTTTAGATCATTTGTATTGTGTCCCTCTGAAATTTCAAATATCAAATCTATCCTTGCAAAATTGTTTTATGTCCAATCTATCCTATTAAACATACAAAATATCGAAAGATATATATTAATCTGTTAATTTACCATTATGTCCTTTAAAGTGATCATCATTAATTTTTTAAACTCGTGTTAATTCTAAAATTACCATCTAAAATGACTGAAATACCCTTAATTAATGTATCCTTGGACACCATAACTTCACTCGTATTTATTTTGTTGTCTTAACCTCCCATTCTTCTTCTTCTTCTTCATCAAGATAGAACAACAAACAAAAAGATTGGGGTAGACATAATATATCATTTACGGATGCTTTCTGATTATGATTGTTGCTTCTACGACATTAAGTTAGAAAATATTTTGTTTTATCATTTTATATGAACAAATTTGAAATATTTTCTCAAAATGGCCTATTTCTTTCAAATTTCAAACTTTGAAAAAAAAAAATTCAGAGCTAAAAAAAAATATTACGAACTCGAATACAACTTCAAAAGCTTGTATGCCACTTCTCAAAAAATGTCAAAATACCAGACATTTAACAAATTTGAAACTTCCACAAAAAAAAAAAAAAAAAATCTGAGGGAGAAAAAGGGGCCCAATAATATAACGGCCCAAGATTCCCAAAAACACTACAATGGCCTGATTTTCAACAAATTTCAAACTTTGAAAAAAGAAAAAAAAAATTCACAGCTAAAAAGAAATATATATTTAATGAGTCCCTTAATATAACAGTCCCACAGACCAGAAAAAACCACAACAGTGCTACATTTTCCTTTAGCACGACAAAGATAATACAAAACTGAAGTTTCAACAATAGTAATAGTAATATCATAGCCTTTCTTATTAATTCATTGCTTCTATATGAGAACTGAGAACATATGCTTCTATTACAACAAAATGTAGATACATTCCAAACTTGAACACAACTTAAAAAATTTCTATAACATCTCGAAAATGAAAAAAACCACAAATATTTAACAATCTATGAACTTTCAATTACCCCCCAAAATAAAAAATTGGTGGATAAAAAAGGATTAAAAAAAAAGGCCCCAATAATAACAGGGCTTAACAGTCCAAAAAAAGCAGAACACTGCTGCATTTTTCTGTAGCAGGATGAAGAAAATACAAAGATGAAGTTCCAACTATATTAACACTCATATCATAACCCTTCTTATCAATTCACTCACAATATATGAGAACGTATATTTCTATTCCAACAAAATGTACATATATTTCGAACTCAAATACAACTTCAAAAATTTCTAGAACATTCCTGAAATGAAAAAAATGTCATATATTTAGCAGATTTTCAACTTCGAAATACCGAAAGAAAAAAAGTAAAAAAAAAAAAAAACACTATGTTGAGTGAACAAAAGAAAAAAGAAAAAAAAACCCCACTGATATTAAGCAAAACGGTCCAAAAAAACCACATTGGTCCTTCATTTTCTTCATCCCAATACACAATTTTTTTTTATTAAAACAAAAGGCCCAATAAAGATACTGCTGCACTTCTATCGAGCCAAAAAAAGAAAATAGAAAAAAAAAGGAACAACAAAAAAATCAAATCTATCTATCTATCTATATACTAATGCAAGGGGATTTGCTGCCTCCTGGTGCAGCCACGTCACCAGGGGCCTATTCGTAAAAAAAAAAAATTTTTTTACATTTTGATCCTTTTTGATTTACAAATTGGTCCTTTTTTAAAAAAAAAGTAAATTTTGGTTCTTTTTTTTTATATTTTGGTCCTTTATATTTGCATTTTGGTCCTTCAAAGTTTTAATATTCACATTTTGGTCCAGGGGCCTCAAATTGGTCCTGTTTTTTAAAAAAAATTACATTTTGGTCCTTCTTTATCACATTTCGGTCCTTTATATTTGCATTTTGGTCCTTTTCTCGAAAAAAAATTACATTTTGGTCCTTTTGTTTACATTTTGGTCATTTATATTTGCATTTTGGCCCTTCGAAGTTTTGAAATTTACATTTTAGTCCAGGCAGCCACGTCACCAGGGTTCTATTTGTAAAAAAAAAATATTGTTTTTACATTTTGGTCCTTTTTTATTTACAAATTGGTCCTTTTTTTAAAAAAAAATTACATTTTGGTCCTTCTTTTTTACATTTTGGTCATTTATATTTGCATTTTGGTCCTTCGAAATTTTAATATTCACATTTTGGTCCAGGGGCCTCAAATTGGTCCTGTTTTTTAAAACAAATTACATTTTGGTCCTTTTTTATCACATTTCGGTCCTTTATTTTTACATTTTGGTCCTTTTTGATTTAACAATTGGTCCTTTTTTCGAAAAAAATTTACATTTTGGTCCTTTTTTCCATTTTGGTCCTTTTTTATTTACAAATTGGTCCTTTTTTCGAAAAAAATTTACATTTTGGTCCTTTATATTTGCATTTTGGCCCTTCGAAGTTTTGAAATTTACATTTTAGTCCAGGGGCCTCAAATTGGTCATATTTTTTAAAAAAAATTATATTTTGGTCCTTGATATTTGCATTTTTGTCCTCCGAAGTTTTAAAATTTACATTTTGGTCCTTTATTATTTTTCTTGAAAAACTAAAATAAAATTATAATAAATTGAACAATATTAATAAAAGAACATCTTGCAAATATTTAAAAATAAAATATCACAAAACTATTAAAAAATACATAAAAAGAAAACTAAAATAAAAAATAGATGTTTAAATAGATATTTTCTATGAATATATTTGCAAGGTGTTTATTTATTATCATTTAATGTTAGTTTTTTTATGAATAAAGAATGTAATATTAAAATTATATAAACAAAATATATAATAATTTAAATTTTTTTAAATCACTACGTGTTAAGAAGTGTTTATGAATTTTCTTAAAATTAATAAAAAATAACAAAAATAAGTTTTAATTATTACATATGAGATTTGGAGGGTATTTTGGAAAAAAAAAATTAATATCATCCATAAGGAGTATTTTAAAATAAAAGTTTGGTAAAGAATTTTTTTTTTTGGGAGTTTACGTAAAGATAGAGAATTTTTTATAATATCCAAAAAAAATTAGGGGGTTAAAAATATACCAAATCATGGATGTGCGAATAATCATGACATAATTTAAATTAAAGATTCGAACGAAACGGTTAGCGATGACATCGTCAAACTTTGTTGTTGGCTGACCACAAAAAGGACGAAAAATATTTGTACTAAATATGTAGCGAAATTAAAGATTTGTGAAATTAAAAACACTCTTTTTTTCAACAATGTTTTCTGAACTATTATGTTCTTAATAAATTTCATGACGACTCATTCGTTCTTTTTCCTTATTTTACTTATGAAGTATAAAATATATATAATTTTTTTAGCAATAACCGTTTGAATTATTCAAGAAATCCGGCTCTTAAAATTTTCAAACGATTTTTGCTACAAAATTTCACTCGCACACAACACACTAAATTACACATATAATAATTACAAAAAGAAAGTCACATACACAAAACGAACAACAATTTTTTTCAACTACGTTACTTATAAATCCGAACAACCCCGCGCAATTACGCGGGGGTAATGCTAGTCATCTGTAAAGAAGCCCATATCTAACGTGTAAGTGAATTAGCACAAATAAAATGGATCTAAGGACACCTGTAGGTTGCATGGGTCCATTTCACATCCGTGTCTCCTCCTCCCAATTCCGAAATTACTTTTCCCTCTTGACCATGATACTCCTCCATGGGAGACTCCGCTGGCGCTGTGTATGCTTCTTCGCAGTGAATACGTTGCTCAGAGCTACAACCGAGAATAGTTGGTATGTATCCCCTCTTCCAGCTGTTGCTACAATCAAATCATTAAAGTACGCCTGTTCAAGAATCAAGTTTGGATTGGACAAAATCCAACTACTAAAATCCAATATGGAATAGAATGCATCCTTATTGATTGTGAGGTACGTACGAATACTTTGAAATTTCAAATGAAAAAGCTATTTAACAGAATAAGACATTTTACTAACAAATTTAATCGACTTTTTGGTACAGGGCATAGCAATACAAGGTAAGCCTCACAGCAAGCTCTAATTAAATTAAGTAATAGTTTCTGAAACATTAATGCATGAAGTATTAATGTTCTATTTCGGTTGTATAAAATAGGACATTAATGCATGAAGTATAGCTTAGAGGTATATATTAGGAGATACATGTAAATAAAAACTACCTATATATACAAAATTGTTTGGATGAGGGGCGCAAGAACCCTCTTCAAATTTCTTCAAAAAAAAAAAAAAATAGTTTCTGAAACAGATTTAATTGATTCTCTTACCGCTTTACGCAGGGTTCAATCTGACGAGCTACTCTGGCACGAAAATGTTCTTTGACGAATACATACCTGACTACAACAATTTGAAAAAAGGTATAATTAACACAAAAAAAAAATTCCATATAACTGTTTCCTATTTCGAATTACAGATTCTATTTTTTTTTTAAAAAAGGTACCCCGTTCTCCCAATACCAAATGAGGGCGCATCAACGCGATAAATGAAGCAACATAACAAATAACCATTAAGGAACCGCTTCAGGCATATAATAACAATCAAGTAAGACAAGAAAAAAAAAAGAATAATCAAATTCCAAACAACATCACATTTGTGTACAATTATTATAACAGGAAAAAAACATTCACATGCACAACTAAAATAATGGACTTCATACGAGTCGCAAGATGGTACTGCAATGCATATGCAGAACACAAGTCGCGCATACAATGAAGCAAGGCTTCAACTGGTGTGGAACTTGTGACGCAGCACCCCAGAACACTATTCCGTGGTAAGTTTTCAAAAAAAAAAAAAAAAAAAAATTCCAAATACGTCGAAAACCAAAAAAGAGATCAACAAAAAAAAATTCTCAGGTACAAAATTACATTGGTGGTAACGGACAATGGAAAGGAATTTGCTAATTTCATCGTTCTCGGCAAAGCAGAGAGGCTGGTAGGTTGTACGGCTGAGGACCTCCTGATCGAGCATGATCGAGTTAAAGACGGGCTCTTCCCTCCGAAAATCGAAGCACTCAGAGGCCAGCAATTCATCTTCAGCATCAAATACTCTAAAGCAAGTCTGACATTCGGTAATCCGCTTTTCACAGTGAGTGATATCCAGAAATTCTCTGATCAACATGAAGGAATCGAACCAGGATGCGAAACTGATCAAGCAACAGAAAATAGCATTCCTGAAAAATATTCAAAGAAGAACACACCTCTAAAAACACTAGGTACACCAGCCAAGTTGATAGGCTTTAAGACAGCTCCAGAGAGGTACAATTTCATTAGATCAACAAAGAAATGAATAACATCAACATATAAATAACAAGAAGAAACATCAAGATCTGAACAACAATTTCATCTATTAGTGTCACAGGACATGGAAAACAAAAAGTCGACGAGAACGCCCCAAAAGTGAAAGAGCAAGAAAAAACCCATCAAAGAAACTCATAATAAGGTTACTCCCCACCATAATAAAAAATAAAAAAAATAAGTTCCAAATGTGTGACTTGCAGGGATAGAGTTAAGGAAGACAGGGAGCAGAAGAATCTGACAGTGTTTTTTGTAGATAAGTATTTAGAAAATGGTACTTTTGAGATGGGAGGACTGCATCATGTCCGATAGTATTAGTAGGATAGCTACTTATCTACTTTAATGTTTAAATGATCCAGTCACAACATTGTTTTTTGGTATGACTATTTATTTTGGATATGTCACGATGTTATTTAGTTCTGTTAGTATGACTATTCAGTTATATTTGAAACACTACACACCTATGTAACACCTATTATCTCTGTTAAGGAGTTATGCCCATCCAAAGACAATGGCATCACGAACTACTATTTGTTAATTTATATCCAAATTACTCGACAGATATTTTACACCAACAAAATAACCGAAAACAGAACTCCGCGTAAAACGTACCACAATAATAATACACACACACACACACACACAAAACACAAGCACACAGAAATCCTCCTCTCAAAAGAAATAAAAAAGTTAGGCCAAGTTCTTTTGATTGTTGTTCTTTCATATTTAAGACTTAAGAGACTTAATATTTTTAGAAAAATTATACTTGTCCCCTCTAAAATCCCCCAGAAAACTTGATGTGTTGACAAAGAAATATTTAATACATTTAATAATAGCAAATTTTACATCTTAGATTTACCAGGTGGTAAACCTAACTTATTTATTTTATTATATTTTAATTAAATTTCACACCTTTACATGTGGTAAATGGAGCATTGGTCCATCCAAATAACTTTTTTTCCATATTTGTAAAATTTATATTTAATGACATATGAATGAGTCTAATCAAGTACTATTAAAATATAAAATTCATTCATTATGTGTGAAACGGTTGAACTTTTTTTTTTCCTCATTCTATATAGGAGCACAACAAAAAAATAGTCATGGTTCACCATCCTTAATTAATGAACATTGCCAACACATCAATCGAGGTGGGGGATTCTAAGGGGGACGTCTATCACCACTCATATTTTTAACCTACATAAATTAGGTTCGACCGACTTGGCTTTGTTACCTAATAATTTATACTATATACAGTTTTCAAGCGTATGTTCTTTGAGCGACATCTGGTATTTTGTGAGATTTTATGTAATACATTTTGGGTACAATCTATAATATTATGAATTTGCATCAATACCATGTATACAAAAAATCTCGGCCAAGAAAAACAAAAGATACCATGACATAACAATGATATCACTCAAAAACAAATTTAGATAAACTTGGTTCACATGAACCATAGGCAATTCATAACTCATGATTGATCTCAACCACTTTCACATGACAAAGAAATTTACATCATTTATATTTCACAGAAAAATTAAGCTTTTGTCTTCACATGTGTACTTTTTCATGATGTTTTGTGAACTTCGTGTTATATAACATGATTTGTAGCGACTACGGTAATAAATATTTTGTGTAAAATATAACATGTTGCGTACTTAGGAGTATAAATGTAACCGTACAGAAAATAAACTATGCCCCATAATAAAAAATATTGCATAATATTTCAATAGTATTTGGTGCAATGATTCATGTTTAATGCATATATAAATTCGCTTATTTATTTCTCAAAAGTTGGCATAACATTAGATGAAAACAAAGTATATAAAAAACAAGTCATAACACGAGATTTGTAACGAAAAAATCACGAGACGTCGCATTCCATATGAGTGATCGGGACATCACTTGAAAACAAAATGAACTGCAATGGGTTATAAGTAATTATACGCAACACGTTCTCGCTATATGATTGGTAGCAAAATATTGATTCTACGGTAGATATTGTATTCACACTATGAAATTACTTTAACTTATTTCAATCCAAACAATACACTTTATCATCCTATTACCAATCATTAAACGGGAGTATGTTGTGCATAATTACTCTTTGATTTATAGATCAAAAACAAAATTGATTTGTTCTTTGGGTCTGTGGGTCTACAAAATCAAGTTTATTTTTAAAACACTCCAAATCACATATTGAGGCGTAGCTAAAACTAGGAAACATGCTTGGTTTATACAGTTGTTCAATGGGACTTAACTTTTAGTGAGTACATACAGATTTATTTTCATTTAATGCTTCACGAACGAAGTGATAGATAGGCATAGGCGTTCTAATTTAGTAGATAATAATAATTTATGACATAACGCAACTATGTATTGGATGACAAAATTTGTTATTGACAGAAACAACTAATACACAGTATATTATGTAAGAATAACTATCTAAAATACGTAAAAAAAATTATATAATGTCATACTACATATATATTGTATGTATTAAAAAAAGAAACGAATCTAAAAAGACAATATTAAAACAAAAGGTGAAAGAAAAAATATTTGTGAAGATTGTAACATGGCTAACAAAATTATTTTTATTTATGATCATTATTTTTTCCTAAGAATGAAAATAAAATAAGAAATTGACGGCTTACTTATATTTCTCTATGTATTATTTATAACAAAAACATAATACGGTAGATATTAGCAAGATATATTAATTTCTCTTTGTCTGATAATTTTTCTCAAATTTTTCAATCAACTTTCGACGTTCCTAAAAAGTTGTGTTCCAGCATTGTATTAGTTGTTTGATTATGAATTGCAGATATATTTTAACCATTCATTAAATACTTGAATTGCTGATTTTTATTTTTTCAAAAATGATATATACAAAAGATAAAATGTTGATAATATTTTTTTTTCAAATAATCAAAAATCAAATTTTACCCGAAGCAACGCGAGGAACTCGCTAGTTACCTACAAAATCAAGGGGATCGTGGTGGGGTCCTTTATTTTCGCCTTAGTAATTTTAATAGGGGAAACTTTGTTGTTGGGCTCCGAACCATGGGCTTTTGTGTGTACTATTTTTCGGGCTTTGAGTCTGATTTTTCTAATTTTAATATTTTTCTTTATTCTAGCCAGAGTCCAATTAAAATAACTAGGTACTACACAAGGAGTAGCTACCGAGTCTATAGCTGAGGCGGATTTAGAAGATTTGGGCACGGAATATAAAATCTGATAAGAGCAAAATTAAGCACATTTTTAGTATATAATTTGGGGATTTTAGCTCTTTCAAATGACAACTTTGTGTATATAATTGTTCATATTTAAGATTGCAAGAATATTTCATCACTAAGTGTGTTTTATTGATAATTTTAGGTTTTTGGGCGAAAGTTTTTGGAATTCCAACAGTGTAGTTGTCTTCCTCTCCTCGCGCCGATAAAATCGATATATTATACTGTCCATTTCGGTACACGTATGAAGAAGGAGGCAAGAAATCTACCACACAAAAGTCTACACCAAATTCTATACGAAAACCACTCACACTATAACCACCATTCAGCCCACCTTCCTCACCTACAATTACCAAACTACCCTCAATCCTCTCAACCATCTCTTGACCAATGGGAAGGCTCCAAATACATTATAAATAGACCCCAAGGGCCCTTGGGCAGGATTTGCTTCTTCCCCCCTCTCCCCTGCTCTTCGGAGCACTTTCTCTCTCTCTCGCACTTTCTCTCCCTCTTAGCAAGTCCAAGAATCTTTCAAGAACTCGCAAGTACTGCCAAGAACAAGCAAGAATTGCAAAACGAACGATAATTCTCTAAGATCGATCCCCGAATAGAAGCTTACTTCATTCGGTGAATCGGTTTACACTTCGACGAAGATCGAGTTGCGAGGATTGAGGTGGAGCTTTCTTCATCCGAATCCACGCAAGCAAGGAGTCGAGCATTCGCTATTCCACTCGGGAGCTTTCTTCCAATTGGACTTCTTGCAATCTCGAGTTCACTCAACCGGTACGGAGCTTTCTTCGATTGGCGAGTGGATCGGTACGAAAGGAACACGTTGTGCGAGGTGAGTAGCTTTCTACGCATCTCGAACAACGAGGAAGGCATCCACGACGAGACTCGAAGCTTTCTTCATCTCTCTAGGTGTTTTCTTTCCTTTCTTTCCTTTCTTGTAGTTTAAATTGAATTGGATTTGTGTAAAGAAGTTAAAGATTGTGTTGAATCTAGTTTCTTTGTTTAATCTTGTTTCTTGCATTCGATCTTGTGCTCTCTTTTCTGTGATATTTTTGTTCTCTTTTTGTTCTGCGTAGATCTTGATTTCTAGTTTCGGGAACTTTTTGAATCATAGAATTTCATGAAATATTCGAATTGATATGAATTTTTGAAAACTGTCACTCAAACTGAAAACCTGCTGTTTCCAGGGGATTGTTTTTCAGAGGCCTGATTGTAATTCGCTAATAACTTTTTATTTCGTTGCCCAAATTGTTTGAAATTTTAGGATAAATTTGATAATATTCAGACCTATCTCTACACAAATTTTCATTAATTTTGGAAACTTCGAAATAATTATTTTGATTAATTCTTCGACGCATATACTCCTCGTGGAACGAACTTCTATATTTCCACTATACACATATATTTCCAAACTTGTTGATTGAATTGGTTTTCACATACAACGATATCTCAATTTAAATGTGATCGAAAACCCGCTCATCAAAATCATACCTCGCTCCCACGTTATTAATCCATAGTTAATCTCATAATTAATATTTTGGATTAACGATTAATTCGTAATTATTTATTTTTAATTATTTAAAATTAATCATCAATTGATATGGACCTTAATTATATATTAAAATTTTAATAATTATGAATACAGTAAATCTTTTTGGATTTTTTGATTTTTTTCATGTTAAATCTTCTCCATTTCATCACTGATGGACATGTCCATTAATAATTATCTCCTCAATTTCCCCTCTTTCCAGATGTCCTCTTCACTAATTTCCTTATCTGGGGTTATGTTATTTAGTAATACTGACAATCATATTCATAATTCTTTTTTGATATTTTTGTTATCAATAATTTTGGGTGGTGCTATTGCTAGAACCATGGTTAAATTAAGAGCGATTTCAATTTTGTTTTATCAAATAACCGTTATTCCCCTATTAATGATGAATTAACGATTGATATTTCTTACATTTATCTATTGATTTATTAAATTTTCATAAATGATGTAAATAAAATCTTTCATATACAAAAAATATTTTTATTCTTAGTTTTGTTTATCATAAAAAAACAATTAAATTGTAAGATTTATTTTTTTCATAAATATTAGGAAAAATATTTTTGTATTATTCATGGAAAATATAAATAATAGTATATAAGTAAAATAAATATCAATCACCATAAATAGGGATATAGTGATCATTTGATTAAAAAAAAAATCGCTCTTAATTTAGCCATGTTAGCTCTTGCAATAGCGTCACCCATAATTTTTTGTTCTTGTCTATATGCTGCTTAAAAAACAAAATAGAACGGTAACAAAATTGCATTAAATAGCTACTTAATAAACTCTAAGACCATTGTACATTTTTATTTATTCCTCAAAAATATATATGAACAATATTAAGTTATTCCTCCATGGAAATATAAAGACATTATTCTGTTTCTCGAGACGCAAATAAATGAACATTACAAATGAACATTACAAAATATCATAAAATCATGGCCGGCCCTCATGGCTAGGCCAATAAGGCATGGGTCTAGGGTCCCGAAAATTTGAGAGCCCTATTTTCTTGTCTAGATATTACTGATTTTGCAAAAAATGAGTATGTCATACTAACAATGAATAAAATGGTTGGGAAGAAAGATGAAAAAGAAAGTGTGAAAGCAAATGTAAAAATGTGTTGGGATATTATGTGAACTTTAAAACTATAATGTTGGGAACTTGGGATATGTGTGAAATTTTGGCTATTATGTGAATTTTAAAACTGTAGTGTTTGTATGTTTTAATTTTTTATGTTGGCTTACACACTATAACACTAAATATTTCAAAAAATAATACGCATAAGATCTAATAATGATGATGGAACCCACCCATTTTTATATTTTTCCAAGAAAACATAAAAAAAATGCAATCATAATAAATATTTAATTTCTGTATGTGCAATATTATTTATTCTAAATATACATTCAATTTTCTGTGTGAAATGAACTTACTTATTCGAAAAAAAAAATTACATCACATATTTCTGATTTTTATTTAATTTTTTACACAATTTTCTGAATTATACTTTATGTGTTGCAAAAAACGGTGTAAAACGGTGTCAGACCGTACTGTTTTTTACTTTCTTTGACCGTTTTTTTTTTTAAACATCTTTTTATTATCGATTTTTTCATAAAAAAAATTTTTTTTTTTTTTTTTTTAGTAATTTTTTTTTTTTTTTTTTTGCATTAAAATCTCATAGGTTTTTTTTAGTAAATTTGGAGAAAGATCAAAGACTCTCTTCCAAATAATAATTGTAATTAGTAAAATTTTGTGTCTGATTCGTACATGAACAAATTGCTAACTCTGATCAAGCTTATCATGGTCAATTATTTTGTGTCTAGTTCTGGTTGACGCATCTAATTAGTTGATTTTTTGCCTAATTAGGTAGCCAAGAAGAATTATTCTGGTATGTTTAGCTCGATGGACATTTATTCGATATGTTTTATTAGCAAAAATACTTGATCTACCGAATTAGATAACCGAAATGGCACCGAAGTGTCTATTATGGAACAAATACAAAGTATATATGGTGGGCCCCAAGTATATTTAATCAATAAATCAATATACATGTCCCATTCGGTAGCAAGGTTGTAAAATATTTCGGTAGATGTAGCATCCCCCGTTTTATTAGTACTTCGTATGTTTTTTTTAATTTTGGATTTTCGTGTATGTTTAAGTTGAATTATTATAATTTTGTTTGTTTCTTTTTTAAAATTTTATTATAATTGGTATAAAATATTACCGATTTAAGTAACCGTTTTTTAACCGTTTTTTTACCGTTTTACGACCGCTTTACAGTAAAACATTAAAACAGTCACCGACCGTACCGTATCGTTTTCCGTCATTTGCAACATTGGCTCCTACTGGTATTTACATTTTCATTCATTACTTCTTCCCAAACTAATATTACCTACTGAAAAAAAATGGACCCTATATTTTAAATATTTCTTGTGCTGCCAGTATTTAACTATCGGATGCCATTTTTTCATCCGTTACTTCTTCAAAAACAAGAAAGAATTATATTTTTGAAACCTAATTTAAAATATCATCTTTTTGTTTATTTATTTTTTTTGTTGAGATAAATCATATACAAAGGGGACCTTTTTGAAAATAGGTCTCGGGCCCTTATATTCCGGGACCGGCCCTGCATAAAATAGTCAGCATAATTTACATTTAGAATTAGTAACTACAAAAATACTTGAGTTCGGTTATTAAAGAAATTACACACAAAAGCATGTGATACATTTATTTATTTTCCTTACCAAAAGAAATTCACGATGAGCGAGAGATCAGAGGGAGCAAATCACGGCTGTGGAGAGAGAGAGAGGGAGAGATTAGGGAGAGATTTACGGAAGTAAATCAGGCTTTACCAAATAAAAGTGAGAGAAAACACTTGGGGGCTGTGTTTGAGTGCGGGAGAGGGTAAATAATGACCATTATACCCTTCATACCAAAGGATCTATCATAATCCACTTGAATCGCAACCAATAAATTAATTTGTGTGATTTAATCTCAGTCATTCGATCAACAAAATGATCTATAGTAGAAACACCCTTATATTTCAAGACATCAAAGTCAAAAACAACATGAATATTTTGTACCTGTGGTGGTACACAATTTGTCCAACCATGATATTTAATGAATATTTATATACTCAGGAGTCAGGACATATTTTGGGATATGTTTTGTGACCTATTGTCTCGTGCGTTAAATTTTGGTTTCGTTAATCCATTACAAAAGAGGTAGCCAATTTATCTTTTTCAGGGATATGCATTTCATTCTCATCAAAGAAACTTAATACCAATAATTGCTAGTCAATGGAGTAATTTTTGCTTTTAATGAACACAGTCAAAATAGGTAAGGTTAGGTACACTTGCTTAATTATTTGGATATGTGAATTGGCGAGATTTTTTTTTCATGAATTTAATATAAAAGAGATGGTTAATTTATTTTTTCTGGAATAAGCACTTCAATGCAATTGAAGTAATTTAACACAAATAATTGCTAGTCCATGGAATAATATATATATATATAGGCTATGGTACTTCTAAAAACATCAAAAGGGTTGGTGCTCATATTTTTTTAACCCTTTGATGAGCATCGTGATATGTGTAATTAATTAATTCTAACAGATTCGTTAAGTGTCAGTTTCTCCGTTTACCTTCTCTCTCCTGCAATGCTGCAATGGAGCCTCCATCATAACTCACGTGCGATGATAGCCTCTCTCTCTCTCTAGTCGTGAAATGGGCTTCCTCTATCTTGCGATAACTCTTCATCTCTAGGTGCGATCAACAATTCTTTCTAGTGCGATTTACACTCTCTCTCTCGCGCGCAGTGTAATCGATTCTCTTTCTTGTTGCGATGAATCAATCCTCTCCAACGACAAAGGTATCCCAATTCCACTAGTCGAGCTTAATTATCTGAATCTGTTTTCTCAAGTGGGATGTAGAGAAGATACAAATCTATTTGTTGTAACTTCATGTATATGTGTTCTGGTTTTGGGCATTGATTTTGACTTTATTATTTTCCATCTTGATCGACTTCATGTTATGATGATTATCTAAATATGTTATCTCATCGCCGGGTTTATTGACACTGTCAAATCGTGCAAAAGGGATGTCTTGCTCAGAGTCGTATATCCTTTATTCATTGTCATATTATATTTTTTCAGGCTAGTGAATTATTTCAATCAATTATGGGTTATCAGACCCAAGCTTCCTGATTCCAGATCGAGTGGTATGAGGGGATAGCACAAAAATTAACCTGTCAATAAAATACAATTGGACAGCATGTCAATACCATTACATGCTAATTGCTACTGGGGCTTGTACGGGAAGGACACAGAAGAAACAAGAAGTGCCTGGATTGGCACTGGTACTGCTTGAGTCACAAGAAACATGGCAAAGATGATGTCTTTTGTGTGCTCGATACTTGTTTTTGGGTAATCGAAATGTGTATTCAGTCTTTTATGAATAAAATGTGTGCATAATTGTTTTTGTATATCAGTGTTGTTATTTAATTAATTGTATAAAATTGTATCATTAGCTATGCTAATTGTTAACACTACAAATTGATAAAATGAAAGGAGACAATGAAAAGTAAGCAATGAAAAGAGTAAATTGTTAACACTATAAATTAATAAAAGGAGACAATGAAAAGTAAGCAATGAAAAGAGTAAATTGTAACAGAGTTGAGAACTAAGATTATTGCAGTGATAATATCAAAGAAAACAGAGGAGAACTAAACAGTATAAAAGAAAACAGAGTCGTGAATGAAAACTAAGCAATCAAAGAAAGAGCTACATAGATGAGAGAGAAAATTGTGAAAATGAAAGTCGGTACAAGTTGAGAGTAAAAAAAATCGCAGCTCAATAATAGGAGTATCTCATACGTGCTTGGAACAAAGTGAAAGCATCATTTTTTGTGGAGAGCATTTATTAAGAACTTGGGAAAACGACAATGCAAAATACTTGGTGAAACGGTAAGTAAATATTAAGGAAAATGTTGTACATACACAACTCCCCTCCCCCCATGCCTTGATGACGTGGATAGCGATTAACACCTCAAGAATTAACACATAAATACATGATTTAACATCTTAATTTGCGCTTTTATTATCTTATGTTATGGTTAAACACCCAAATAAGGTGTTAAATCATAAATTTGTGTGTTAATTCTTGAGGTGTTAAGCGGTATCCATGTCATCAAGGATGTTGGTGTAGGTTGGGGGATGTACATCACTACTCAAATATTAAATACAAACGCACCGTTAAGACATTAAATCTTATCAGATCGCACTAATCAAGATGCTGATCGAATGGTTAAGAAATTATGAGCACCAAACCTTATATGCTCTTAAAAGCACCATAGCCCATCTCTCTCTCTATATATATCTATATATATATATATATATATATATATTTTTTAATGAACGCAATGAAAGCTGGCAAATTTATATGTACGTGTTTTATTTAGTCAAACTGTTTTGTAAGGATTAAGTTTGCATACAACTTGAACTGAGAAACAACACCAATATACTATTATGATTAAATTACAATTAATATTTCACATGTTTATCGATCGTGGCAATCTGGAATTAACTTTTTCATTGTTCCACATAGATATTTCACATATTAAATTACAATTAAATGCTTTAGATGAACCATTAATTTGCACTTCAAAATCTCTGAGATGATATTTGTTTAGTTTTAGCAAGTTTTATTAACTTATTAGATGAACTTATTAGATGAACCACTAATTTTAATATTTTCGAAGAAGTAAGGGTCAAAGACTATTTTGGGCCTAAGTGAAAAAAAAGTATTATTATTAAAAAAATTTGCGGATAATGTTTCTTCATAAACCATGATAGATAATCAATATATTTTTGACATTACATACGATTATTTTATTTTGTATAACTTTTTAATTTCAGGTCTTGTGATATTTATATAGTAAAAACAATAATCAGCTTTATTTGTACGAAAGAACCATTGATTCAATAAACAAGTATTATTTATAGCAATTTATATATAATACTATTCTGCGAGATGAACGTCAAACTATTCTGCGAGATGAAGTCCACAAAGCCGAAAAAGAATTACAAGATGTATATAAAGTATGTCTACAAGATGTATATAAAAATAATTACAAGATGTATCATTGAATTTGATCATCAAATTCAAAACTGGGGAGACATCGTACATGTTCTTCAAGTATAACAATTCCCAGTCTTATGTTAACTATGAACGTTTTAATTCATGATTCAACATCCTAATTTATGATCTGACTATTTTAGTGTATAGTTTGACAATTAATTAAGATGCTAAAATATGAAAATGTTCAAAATGAAGGTGTTAATTTAGAATTATCGTAATATCAAGTACTATGAAAAATAATTGAGGAGAAGGATTATCCAACATTATTCATATTCATATCTTTTTTACTAACAAACCTTAAGATTTATTTGGTCTTCGTCGTTGTTGTCCTCCTCTACTTCACTATTATTATTATTATTATTATTGGGGAGCTCGAAGAAGTGACCAATAATTTTAACAACTCATGTAAAATTGAAGAAGGGTGATTTGGAAGTGTTTACAAAAAGTTCCTCCGATTCACAAATGTAGTTATAAAAATGCTCAAGTGGAAAAGATCCCAAGGAGACATTGAGTTTAATTTTTTTTTTTTTTGAGTAAATTTGGAGAAAGATTAAATTCTCTCTTTCAAATAATAAATAAATAAGCAAATAAATACATCAAGTATTGAAAAATCCAAACCAATGCCATACTATAAAGTGTGACATTGAGTCTAATTAAAGGTAACTTCTATTAAAAATATTAATTTGTGCATTGCTTTACTCTTTACACACTACTCTTTTTCCCGAATATATATATATATATATATATATATATATATATATATATATATATATACACACACACACACTTCCCATATTGTATATATGATAATTTATAATTTTATGTACATGAAATTGTATCTTAAAATTAAAAGAAATAAATCATATACAATCAAAATCACACATATTATATTGTTATATTTAGTAGTTTGAGTTTGTCGAAAAATACATATTAATTACTCGTTGTAGTCTGATTTATGAAAAAGTAACATTTTCATAATTTTGTAGATGGAAATCCTGACGAAGGTGAGACATCCAAATCTCGTATCGCTAATCGAGGCTAATCGAGAATCACGGGCTCTTTAATTAATAACACTTGAAATAAATAGAAATGTAACTATTTTCATTTACATATCATATGCATGACTGAATTCAAATTATCATTTCCTTATATTCAGGTAATTTGTTCATTTCCGCCAGTTTTGACTTTTTGAGACCCATATTATGTTTTTTTACAGTTTAGTCTTTAACATTTTCATAATTTCGTTGTAGTCATAAAAACTAATGAAAGATAATATAAACATATGCAACATTTGATACAAAGCATACAATCCTCAAGGTGCTTGTGGAGACTTGGCCTTTAATTTTTTTTCTAGAAGACATTTTTGTTAATCATATTGGTAAAAAAAAAATTCTGCTCCTTAGATATCTCCAAAAAAAGAAAAAAAGAAACTTAAAAAATGCTTTTATATATTTCAGTTTTTCTCTATCAATTTTATTGTACATATTGGAGGGAAAAAACGTTCTTTTACTTTAACCTTTTTTTAAAGTTTTTTGTTCTCTTTTAACAGTTTTTCATTTGATGTTTATTCTAACATATGTATTTTAATATTAAATAAGAAACAAGAAGTTTTATATTTGAAATGAAATTTTTTTTCTGTATAATATAAGATTTTTTTTTTTTTTTTTTTTTTTTTTATAAATTTTGCTTTTCTGAAAATTAAATTGATAAATATGATACATATTTATGAAACCGTATCCTATAGTTCTAGATTATATAACATGCAAATTAATTATATCTTAATTGGCTAATTTATGTGTAGTTCGATTTTTTTACTTTTTTTATCATAGTTTGATTTTTTTTTGGTTTGCATGGTAATGATTTCAATAATCTCCCAAAAATTTAATATTTAATGTATGGATCTACCATTTATAAAACAGGGTTATCACGTACAATTGTTTTTTTTGTTTTTATGTGTATTTGCAATTTTTGCTTTATAAACATGATAATTAATTCCAATAGAAATATAATACTATTAGTTATTTTATTTTTCCAGTACACGTACGTGCGCAAGTACTTCTTTGCATCTACTTAGATAATTTTATTTATTTATTTTATTTTATATTGAATATCAAGAAAATTTTGTTTAGCTGTTATTTTATATTGGTTATTTGTGTCTTTGGATTCTTGTACCATTAGTTACCCTTTTTGCTTAGTATTGTAGATCTAAATAATAAATAATTACCCTCTTCCCCTGTTTCCATACATAAAATAGGTTTATTTTATTTTATTATATTTTAGAATAACACTAATTTCATCGTGTTATCGTGTTATCTAGAATCTAATTATATTTTTCCAAAAGAAATACAAGACCAAAACTCAACAATTTGCAATAACAATTTATAGTTCCATTAGTCATCTCTATTCAACAATAAGTTAATAACTCATATGGAAAGGGAAATGCTAAGATTTCTTTTGAACAATGATGAGAGGGTTAGGTGTGATTAGGAAAAAATACAGCATTTTAGAATCATATGGTAAATTATGCGCTTGTGGAACAACAATGGTGATAGTGAGATAATAATTGGTGTGATTTGTTAAATATCTGATTGTTACAGATATGAACTTGGGAATTACAAGTCACGAAAATCTCAGGAAGAATGAGTATTACAAAGTCCATGGAAATCAAGGGGAGAAATTTGCAAGTATGAAATGATTTCTAAATATCAAATATAAAATTAGATGGAGGATTTTAAGTCTTCTCCAATAATTTTCCAAAAAAAAGAAAGAATGGTTACTAACAGGGCCGGTCCCGAGTTTTGGACGACCCAAGACCAATTTTAAAAACAGACCCCTTAATTATTATTTTAAAAGAAATCATAAGCAACAAACAAAATTGAGTTTAATCATATTCAAAACAAAACACATTTTTTTAATATTCAGAATTACAAATTACAATTTATTTAAATATTACTCTTCTTGCATTTTTTGAAGCAAAAGTATCAACCACATTTGTATAATCAATTTCTTCTATCAAACTATTTTCTATCGATAATAAAGCCAAACCATTTAATCTTTCTTGCAACATTGTTGATCTAAGATTGTTCTTAATTAACTTTAGTTTTGAAAAGCTCCTTTCTCCCGAGGCAACGGTCACCGGTATCGTCAAAAGCACTCTAAATGCATTCCAAGTATTTGGATAATAAGTCTCGGTGTGCTTCAAAAAATTAAGCACTTCGATTGGTTTTTTTACTACTTTTGGCAAATCTTCTTCAAACGTTTTTTTCCCAAAAAATTTGTTAATCGCTCCTTTTTGCGAATTGATCAATGCTTCCAATCTCGCTTTCTTTTTCCTTTTTTGACATCCCGATGGTTCCGGAGCCATGATATTCCAAATTCCTAAATAAAAAAATTAAACCAATCCAAGATTAATGCTGAAAAATAAATAAGTCAAAATTCATTGTTAAACTTCAAAATTAAGAGACTTAATTTATTCCAAATTATAATTGAAACAAAACAAATAACACATCAAGACTAAAAGTCCACTGTTGAAAAATGGAATCTGAAATTCTGGAGAGACTTCAAGTGTACTGTTGAAAAATGTAATACGAAATTTCTGAGAGAAGGGACCCAAATTAAAACTCATTATAAAAAAATCATGATTTCAATTCACTCTCAAACTCTGAAATTTCATATTGCATTTTTCTGAGAGAAGTCCACCGTTGAAACATGATTTGATTTGAGTCCACTGTTGACCCAAATTAAAACTCTTTATAAACAAATCATCACTTGAATTCACTGTCGAAAAATAAAATTATACAACCAAGATGAACCATCAAAATCCAAATTATAACTCTTTATAAACAATTAATCTTTACCTTTAGTTGTTTGAGTTTGAAAGAATGGACTCGGAGTTGGAGAGAACGGCGAATGACAGTCGACACAGAGGGAGAAGGGAGACGCAACGACGGCAACGGCGGCTCGGGCGCTAGAGGAGCTGCAGCAGGAAGGAACGACGATTTTAGAGGCGATATTTTAGAATCCGAAATTTGAATTCTGATTTACGGAGAGGACATTTGTTTTGGGAAAGAAGGATGAATTCGGATTTAATTTCTGGTCCGTGATTGAAATTTGAATCCGAAATTGTTTTGGGCTAAAAACAGGCCCGTATTGACAATATTTCCAATAAAAACTGTGAAAATAATTACACATACTAATAAGTATTAATATAGATGGTATATATTATACAAGGCCCCCCAAAAAAATCGACCCCAGGCCCGGGCCTAGTGGGCCTGGCCCTATGGCCGGCCCTGGTTACTAAGATAAAGTCCATGGAAATGAAGGGGAGGAGATGTAAGTATGAAATGATTTCTAAAAAAAGAAAGAATAGTCTCCAATAAGTTTCAATCATATGTTACCAAGATGAAGTCCATGTAATGTATATGTTACATAAAAAATAAAACCTACTATTTAGAGAAAAAAAAAATGAAAAAACATCAATATTTTGATGTAAGTTATATGTTACATAAAAAATAAATTCAATTATTTAGAAATAAAAACAAATTATAAAAAAATCTCAATATTTTAATGTAATGTATAAGTTACATAAATTATTTACCGACTGGACTTGTTTATAAGAGAACTTCGCATAATTGCGTTTCCCAATATTTGCTGCAGTCCCGAACCACAAAGCTCATAACCACTTATATTTACATAATAACAACATTAAAGGTCAAAGCGAAATGTTTTAGAGAACTAATTCAAATTCACAATAAAAATAAAAGGTAATTTCATGTATGTCCTTCCTTAAAAAACAAAATATCATATTTGTCCTTCCAAAACAACAAATATCAAATTTGTCCTCCTAACATTTTATTTCTAATAAACATATCCATCTAAAACATAAAAATATATAAAATTTGCCCAAATCACTAACATTCCGTTAAGTTTGTGAGTTTAATCTTATGAATAACATTGATATTAATAAATATAACGAGAATGGACTAAAATACCTTTTCTTTATTTTATACTCAAAACAATGTCTTCCTTTCTTCTCATCAATTATGAACTGCTCTCTCTCTCTCTCTCGTGAACCTAAAAAGGAATAATACAATGGAAAATTAATTTCATGCCAAATCAATCAAAACAATACTTGATTTTTCCCGATCCATCCAATAAAAAACAAAATTAAGTCAGTGTTGACCTGCTGTTCGTATCCAATCAGTGTCGTGCCATACTCGGAGGTGTGGCCTGGCGAAGAGAGAGGAAAAGGGAGAGAGGGCACTGGTCGCACGAGAGGAAAAGGACTGGCGCTCAAGGAACTCCGTCGAACTGAAAGGGAAAGGTCGTTGAGAGAGAGAGAGGAGAGACAAGAGTTATGAATGAATGTGCACGGGAGAGGTGGGGTTAGCGGGAGAGAAAATACTTGGGTTGGGCACACGCTTGATTAATGTTGGGCATCATTTATTACTTTTTGAATCTCAACCGTTCATCAGAATAATGAAACACTTATCACTATTCCCACTATTCCGATCATCAATCAAATAATACAAGGGAGATTTTGATATGTAGACCAAATAAGTTTTCAAATACCTAAAATAGACAACAAATTTCGGAAATTTTGAAAATAACACTGTCGAGAGCATTAAAAATGCTCGACTTTTCAAAAGTCGAGCGATTTCTTCTATTTCTTCTCCAGCGCCTGTGTATATTTAATAAATCTCTCGACTTTTCAAAAGTCGAGAGATTGATTTTGAATTCAAAATATGATATATTTCCCCAGATTTTACCATATTTGTACTATTATATTTAATTAACGTGATAATTAGAACATATAATTAAATATTCAGTAAAATTTATTCGAACTTATGAATTTAAATAATTATTAATTATGGATTATGTTAACGGCTAACGTGTACTAATTATCATTTTTTTTCAAAAGTCGAGGTTGATTTTAATTCGAAATAT
Organism: Luzula sylvatica; assembly: GCA_946800325.1. Lineage (NCBI taxonomy): Eukaryota > Viridiplantae > Streptophyta > Magnoliopsida > Poales > Juncaceae > Luzula > Luzula sylvatica. The sequence goes on along the minus strand of OX326959.1, from coordinate 70,953,192 downwards.
GATATATTTCCCCAGATTTTACCGTAACATCTCTATGTTCTAATTAGTATATTTAATGAAAATGATAACCAGTACATGTTAGCTGTTAACTTAATCCATAATTAATAATTATTCAAATTCATAAATTCGAATAAATTTTACTGAATATTTAATTATATATCTTAATTATCGATATAATTGGACGTAATAACTAAATAATGGAGAATTCGGCAGGTACATCTTGAGGTGGAATAATTTTTTTAATTTTTTTTCAAACGTGGTGTCAGAATATTAAAAAATAAATATTAAACCCCTCCAAGATGTCATGATCATCGTATTTAATAATTCATGACTAAATTATAACTAACTCTAGGGCAAGGCGATTTTAGGTTTTTTGGCTTCAATATCAGGGGGTTTTGTTCATGTTTTTCGATTTTGGTTTGAATCTGAAGGTTCGAAGTTGCATTTGACTGCTACTGGACAGCCTTTGCTTGCAATTTGTTCATTTTTCTAAGTATTTTTTATATCTCTTACTGTGGTGTTTGCTACTGGACAGCATTTGGCTTCAATTTGTTCATTTGTTCGAAGTTGCATTTTGAATCTGAAGGTTCGAAGTTTTCTAGTTTCATTTTTTTCTTACTGTGGTGTTTTGTATATTTTCCAGAGATTTGCCCATTTTTTCTGAGTTTTTTACTGAATTTTTTGTGATTTTCAGTTATCTCAATTGCTGGTACCTTACCCATTTCGGTACTGATTTCGGTACTGGTGATTTCGGTACCCATTTTCTACTGGTGATTTCGGTACTGATTTTGCATCGGATCAATTGCTGGTGAATCAATTGCTGGTACCTTACCCATGTAAGCTTAATTTTGCATGAAATTTATCATAACTTTAAATTTCAGGTTAGTGAATGCTTCTTTATTAATTGAAATTGTTGTTATCTGGTTAATCAATGCTTTTTTTTTTAGTTACTGGTTTTTTTTAGTTCCTGTATTTTTTAGTTCATGATTAACCGATTTTTTTTAATTCATTTTAATTAATGGTTAGTTCGCTGAATTTCCTCACTGTTGTGATTCGCTGATTTGGGTTAATATGCGATTTTGCTTTAATAATTGGGATGTTGTTTTATAGGTTTATTACAAATTGTTCTACGTGTAATTTGTGAGGTTAATGATTTTGGAATTTAAGTAATTCGATGTTAAATTAAATTCATTGGGATGTTTTAACTTGTATTTAGTTATTGAATTAAAAAAAAAAGAATTACTTTATGGCTCCACTGATTATGCCATTAATCGTCATGCTTTGGCCCAGAAAAGAGAGGAGAGAGTAGGGTTGGGTTATTGGATGGGTATTCAATTTTTTACTTTATTTCGAAAATCTGGTAAGGGTCTAATCTTTTAATAATGGCAAGCATTAATTCAGGTATGGGGCACTGTACGGGCCTAGTAGTAGCTCAGGTTAATAACACTGGCCTATTAAAAGGACAAGCTGAAGAATACTTTTACAAAAAAGGGAGTTAATCCATACAATTTTTAACCGGCCCAACAAAATAAAGATCAAAACCTATAAGAGATCGGCCCGCACAAATGGCCCGATTAATAATTAACTCGATGGGCCTTTGCTGAGTCGGCGAGACATTTCTGTTTGAAAAATGTGTGCATTTTTTTATCCAAAATTATTTCTTGGAGTAATTGATATTTGATAGTTAATGAGTTAATTACGTATACTTGTTGCTAATTACAATCTTGAAATTGAGAGAATCATATAAATAAGGTTAGTTTAAATCAATGCTTCCAGTATTTCATCAAAATCAAACACCTGATTTTGTACATGTTTTAAGAATACACCTAAGCATATCTAAGTCAAACAATGCATATGATTTTATAAATACATGGATTACAGACAAAATGTACAACATTAACTCATAAAATGATTTGTGTTGTCTAGATATTATTTTGCTATTTGTTTTTTGAACAAATTATATATTTGTTTTTTGAACAAATTATCTATTTGCCCAAATTATAATATTTTGTGGATCATTTTGATACGGTGGCACTAGTGAGGATAATGTTTCCGAGAGAGGCCCGACTTGCAATGGACTTAGCCCACGTGGATGGCACGCTTCAGTTTACATTGGGTTCCACTTCAAATTTAAACCCGACAAATTCACAAATTCAAGTGCAGTTGATCTGGGGGTGTTTGGATGGTGGAATTTTGAATGGAATTAGTATTTTAAAATGATGCAAAGTTAAATTCTTTGTTTGGTGGGTGTAAAAAAAATGGAAATATATAATTCTTGAATCTTCTAATTCCATTATTCTAGCAAATTTTGATTCCACAAATTTGAGGAGTGCCAAAGTGGAGGAAAACATTTAATCAATAATATATTATATTTATTACTATAAAAATATTATTATATCAATAAAACATTATTATAATATAGCAATACATTTAGTATTATTATAATAGTGTATTATATGAATATAATATTATAATATAATTATAATATTAGTACTATATACTACAATAATGTATTACATGGATATTTAATAGGGAAATAATAATAATAATAATATTAAAATTATAATATTATATTATTATTATACTTAAAATTATAATATTAAAATTAGTACAATAAAATTACTACAATTAATAATATTATGATGATTTTATATTTTAATAATGTTATATTATAATCATATTATTTATTTATTTATACTAATTTGATTACAATAATAATATTGTAATAATATAATATAATAATAATAACAACAACAACAACAACAATAATATTAATTTTAATAATAATAATAATAATAATAATAATAATAATAATAATAATAATAATAATAATAATAATAATAATTAATCATAATCATATTATAACATTATAATAATATAATATTATAATACCATAACAACAACAACAATAATAATAATAATAATAATAATAATAATAATAAGAAGAAGAAGAAGAAGAATATAATAACATAATAATAATAATATTATAATAATAATATTATAATAATTTAATATTATATGAAAATACTATTATATTGTGTTAATTTTAATCAAACATTTGTTCTATATTTTCAATAATGAAATTCCAGAATTTTTCTAACCAACCAAACAAAAAATTATACTTTCCAGTATTTTATAATTCGGACATCCAAACAAACTGTGGAATTACTAATTCCAGAACTTTTTTCTCCTCCACCTTATAATCCAATTCCACTCTACTAATTCCGCTTGCCAAACGGCCCCTAAATGAGGATTGAGGCCCCTTTCAATATGAAGGAAGAACATCGGCCCCGCATGAAACCACTTGCTACAACTGGTATTTTTTTCCTTTATGTTTTTAATAAAATTTAATAACTGTTACATCATGTAGGTCATGACTGTACATTTATTCAAGATCGAAAAAAACAAATTCAACCCTTTTCATTAATGTTTT